>JAJTUV010000098.1:0-1200000 GCA_021653895.1 Mastomys natalensis
GTGGGGTGTGTGGGGGGTTTTTGGGGGTGTGTGTGTATTGTGAAAGAATGGGGGGTTTTTTTTGCCCCGTAGAGTTGTGGGGGAAATGGAGAAGCAACTTTTCATTTGGCTCTGCCATTCAAAAAGGGGGCATCAAATTAATATGGGAAAAGGAAAAAACACAGGAAGAAAATTTTTAGGAGACCATGTGGGGGCCGGCAAGCATAAAAGGGGAAAACAGGTGCAAGCTCTTAAATTGGGTTTTTAAATGGCCCCCAAATTTTTTTTTTTTTTTTTTTTTTCCCATACTTTTCATTTGCATGCCCCAAAAGTGGTTTAAAAAATTTTTTTCCCATGTTTCATCTTTTTCTTGTAGGAAAAAGAGAAAAATAAATTTCCCCCAAAACAAAAAGGTGATAGGAGAATAAAATGTGAAAATTTTATGCCAAGAACTGGGGCCCCCGAATCTTAGTTCCCCCCGTGTCTGTTTTTTCCCCTTAAAAACTTAGCTTTGTCTCATTAACTGCATATGAATTACCCCTTGCCCTTTAAAATTTAGAAAAAAACCTCAGGACAGTTCTGTGCAGCTTTTCCCCCCGTTTTAAACCCCCCTTTTATCAGTTGTCAGGGGAAAGATTAGCTTTTTTTAAAAAGCTGATATTAAATTTTTCCCCCTGCTGTGTATGGGATTAGGTTGGCAGGGGGGCCCAGGGGAGTATCGTGCCCACTCCCCCAAATTTTCCCCCGCTTGCAGGAAAAACGCAGAGCCCCCCACATCCCTGCCTGCCAAAATGTCCCGCAGATGTACAGACACTTTGCAGCAATTATAATAAAAGTTAAGTCGGGGCCCGCCCCCCCGGCTCCGTGAGAGCAGTAAACAATAGCTAGGAGATTAAAAAAATTTTTTGGGAAAATTTTCATTTTTTTAAATTTAAAAATTTAGTGGAAACGGGGGGGCATAATTAAAAAGGTCCGAAAAACCCTTTTTTAAAGCCACGGGGCCAAAAGGGGCATTCATTTGAAAAATGAAAGATTTTTTTTTTCCGGGGGAATCATGCAAAAAAAAAAACCAAAAAACCCTTTCCCCCTTTCCCCGCAGTTGAGAAACTGCCTGACCCTATCCTTCCAAGCCAAACAAACCCCCCAAACAAGATTTAAAAACACTCTTTTTCAAAAATGCTTTGTATTTTGAGGCTTTTTGTGGGGGAAATTTTTTTAAAATTTTTTCAAGAGGGGCTTAAAAAAACCCCCCCTGATTTAAAAAAACCCCTTTGAAGCAATGCCAGGGGCCCCTTTTCAAATTATTTTTTTAAAAAAAAATCTTCAGGGGGGTTTTTTTTTTCATTAAAATTTTTTTCCCCCATGTGCGGTTCCCGGGCCCCCATTTTTTTATCGGGTAATGTTTAGTAAGCCACGGGGGGGGGGGAGTGGGGGGCCCCCGGGGGGGGGGGAAAATTAAAAATATAGAGGTGTCAATCCCCCAAAACTTCGGGGTTCCCCCCCAGTGGGTAGTTGCCCCCAAAAAATTTCGTTCTGTTTTCCCCCGGGGTGCTTTTTGATGTCTTGCTCTGTCCCCCCTTTCTCCCAAAAGGGGAAAAGGTTTTTTTCCCAAAAAACCCCTTTCCTTTGGGTTTTTTATTTTTTGTCATAAAAAAATTTTTTTGGGGAAAACCCCCAAAATTTAAATTTGGGAAAAGTCTGTTTCCCCCTCCCTGGTATGTCCCTGTCCCTTCTTTTTTTTAATATTTTTTTTATCAGTTTTGGTTTTAAACCCAAAAAATTTAAGGGGGAGGATTTTTTTAGTATTCCCTTTTTTGACCCCCCCTTTTTCCCCTAGTTTAACCTTGTTAAAACCGTGGTTCACTCCGAAGTTTGCATGCATAATTGCACCCACAACTGTACCAAAAAAATGTTATTTTTTTGGGGTTTCTAAAAACCCCCTATCCCCCTCTGTTCCTTCTTCCCCCCAAGGGAAAACCCCGGGGAAAAACCCTTTTATCTTTCACTGAGTCGGGCTTCCAAAAGCCCCCCGTTGGTTTTATGCGCTGTGGCCCCCTTTGGTCGTTTTTCCCCCTTTTTAGGACCCCGGGAAAAATTTCCCCAAAATTTCTTTTTCTAGGAAAAAATTACTTTTTTTTTTTTTTTCAGTGGGGAAAAGATAGTCCTTTTTTTCGGGGGGTTTTTTGTTTTATTGACAGCACGGGAAAATTTTATCTTTTTTTTTTTACTTTTTTTTTTTAAAAGGGTTTTATTATCCCCTTAAAATTTGGGGACTATTTTCCCCTTTTAAAAAATTATAGAAATTATACCTTTTTTTCCTTTTTTCCCCCTTCCCCCTTTTTTCCCCCACACCCATTACCCCCCCCTTCCCTTTTTTTTTTTTTTTTTAAATTCATGGTCCTGTTTTTTTTAATTGTTGGGGCATGCTATATATTCAGGGGTTTTTTACATACTTTTTAAAATTTTTAAAAAATTTTTTTTTTATTTATTCCAAAATATTCCTTTAAAAAGGGTTTTTTCCAAAAATGTTTTTAAAATTTTAAAAGAAGTTTTAAAAACATTTATATAAAGAATTTTGTAATTTTACTTCCTCTTTCCCTTTTCCCCGTTTTCCCCCCCCACCCCTCTCATAAAATCTCCCCCTTTTTTCACACCCCCAGTGTGTTCCCTGAGCTTGGTAAAAGTTCACAGCCACCCGGGGAGGGGAAAAAATTTTTAAACCCCTTTTTTTTTTTGTGCTGTTTTTTGCTTTCGGGGAATTTTTTTTTTTCCTGACCCCGATTGTTGGGATGTTTTTATTTGGTGGTTTAAATTTTTTTTTTTAGCCCCGTAGACCCCCGGGGTTTCAATGTTTTTGGGGTAAGGGGTGGCACTTTTTGGAGGTGTGACTTTATGGAAAAGGGGTTTAATCAGAGGAAGTGGGGCCCCCGTGTAGGTGGGGGTTTTTTTTACTCCTTTTTTCAGGCCCCCCCGAGGGAAAAACTTCCCCCCGCTGCCCATAAAATTTAAAAAAAAATCTCAGCTCCCCCGCCCCCGGGGTACCTGCACTCTCCCAAAGTTTCCTACCATGAGGGAAAAAGGATAAAACCCCTAAAAAATGAAGCCAGCCCCAAAATTTCATGGGGGGCTTTTATGAGATTTCCCCTTTGGGGCATGGTGTCTCTTCACGGCAAGGGGGGCCCCAAAAATAAGACACCATACATATACTCTCTGAGTTTTTTGGGGAAGAGGGGGAGGGGGAAAAAAAGAGGAAAAAGAGGGGAAAAGGGGGAAAAAAAGGAAATTTTCAATCAGACAGCAAATGTATTAAAAAATTCGGGGTCCCCCGACTGGCCCCAAAAATTTTTTTAAACAAAAATTTAAAACCCCCCCAAAAAAAAATTGATCCTCGGGAAAAAAATTTTTGTTACATTTCCTTCTGGCAAAAAACCCCTGTGTGGGGGAAAACCCCCCCTAATGGTCAGTCTTGTTTTCTTTTTTAGAGGTTTTAAATTTTTCCTCGAAAAACCGAACCATAAAATTGGGGGTATGGCTAGTTTTCTATTGAGTATAAAAATTTTCCCCCCAAGGTTTGTCGTCTGCCTCTTTAAAAATTTTCCCCCCCTTTGGGGTTTTTGTTTGTCCCAATGGGGAAATTTTTTCTTTTTTGAAATCCCCGTGTTAAAAGTTTTTAAATATATGGTAGGGGTTTTTGCATTAAACTTCAAAAGAAAGGGGGTTTGTTTTTTAAGGGGGGAAAAACCCGTACCCCCGAAGTAAGTTAAAAGGTTTGTTACTGGTGGATCCATATTTAAAATGAGAAAAAAGGGGAAAAGAAGCCATCGCTGCTTTAAGATAAAAATTTTGTGTTTTTAATGAATACACTGAATTTAAAAAAAAGCATCACCGGGAAGGGGGGAAGTCAAAGCTGCCCCCGGGAGGGTGGAGGAATGTTCTTCATTACAGGGTTCCCACCAAAAAACCCCCCGGGGGGGTTTTAAAGATTTAAAACCCCCCGCAGGCTACTGGGGGGCCCATCTCAGAGGGGGTTGTTGGTGGGACCCTCAGCTTGCCCCCCATTTTCCCCAAAAAAATACACTTATTTTTCCCCCCCATACAAAATGATGTTTTGGCTTAGAGAAATGTGCCCCCCCAACCCCCATCATAAAATTTTTTTACACAGAGAGAATGAGACTGGGGACATCCAAAATTGCCCCCAAAAAAACCCCTACATTTTGGGAAATGGGTTGGCCCTTTGAGACAGACTTCCCCTAAAAGGGAAAGTGAAGTAAGAGGGGGCCCCTTTTCAGACCCAAGGAAATCCCCCGCAGCTTTTTCTTTTAAAGTTTTTGCGGGGGTGCAAAATTTCCCCCAAGCTGAAAAAAACAACATATTGTTAGCCCCTGGGGAAAAATAAAAAAAATAAAAAAGATAAAAAATAATAGCTGGGAAATGGAGCAACCCCGGGGGACCCGGAGAAAAAGTTTGTTTTCCCCTTTTCGGGGTGAGGAATGTCATTCCCAAAATACAAATAGCGAACAATAAGATAAAAAAAAAAGAAAATTTTTAAAAAACCCAAATTCCCCAAAAAAAAAAAATATAAAAAGGGAATCACAAGAATAAAGGAAAGGAAAATTTTTCTCAAAAATTTTTTCAGGTTTTTAAAAAACCCCAAAAAAAAGTAAAAAAATTTTTTTAAAATAAGTAAAAAGAAGTTTCGGGGGGAAGGGGCAGGCTCGAAAATTTTTATCACCCCGAAAAACCCCCTTAAAAAAAGTCATGCAAAATGTATGGGACTCTGTTTTTTGGGTTGGGGCTGTGTTTTTTTTTTCGGGGTTTCCCCTTTTCTTCCTTTTTCCCCGGACATTTGAAAATATTGTTTGCTGTTCCTAACCCCCGATGCCCCTTAAAATTTTATAAAAATTTAAAAAAGTATAAAGGCAAAAAAAGGGGAAAAGGGGGTGGGTAGGGAATTAATGGGGTCGGGGAATGGGGAAGGGGGTTTGGAAAATTAAAAAGTAAAAAAAAAAAAAAATTGGGAAAAAAAAAAATGGGGAAAAAAAAAGGAAACACACAAAAGGGCCCTTTTTTTTCAAAAGCCTCCTTCTTGGAAAAAAAAAAAAAGCAATTTTTTTTGGCCCTTTAAAAACAAAGGGAAAAAATTAAAGCCCCAAAAAAAAGGGTTTTTCCCCTTTTTTTGAAAAATCCCCTTTTTTTTTCTGGGGTTTTTTTAAAAAAGCAATTAAAATTTTTAAGTCAAATTCTATGTTTTTTTAAAAATTTTTAAACCCAAAATTTTTTCTATTCCTTTTTTAAATTTTTTTGGAAAAAGAAAAAGGGGTTTTTAAAGTTTTAAAAAGGGAATTTCTAAAATAAAAATTTTATGCAAAATTAAGGAAAAAATTTTTAAATTTTAAAAAAAAAAGGGAAACCCCCTTTTTTTCTTTTAGACTCAAGATTTTCCTTCCCGGCCCTTTTTAAATTTTTTGAAAACATGAATTTGGGTTTTTTTTTTAAAATGAAATTTGGGAAAATTTTTTAAAAAAAATGAATTTTTGGGGGGGGTTTTTTTACAAGCCCCGGTGAATTGGTTAATTTCCCCATTTTTTTAAAAATTGGGGTTTTTCCTTTTAAACAAAAATTTTTTTCCCCCAAAACCGGATTTTTAAGGGGGAAAATCCCCTTTGGGGCCGGGTTTTTCCCCCAATTTCCCCCTTCCCCCCCACCCTTTTTAATTTTTTTTCTCCCCCCCCCTTTTTCCCCCAAAAAAAATTTTCCCTTTTAAATTTTTCCCCAAAAACCCCAAATTTAAAAGGGTTTTTTTTCCCCCTTTATATTTAATTTTTCCCTTTTTATAAAACTAAATTTAAACTTTAAAAAAACCCCCCTTTAAAAAAATAAATTTTACAAAATCTTAAAAAAACAAAAACCCTTTTTTAAAAATTTTAAAACCCCCTAACAAAAAAAAAAAATTTTAAATTTAAAAAAATAAATTCCAAAAAACCATCTAAAACCTTAAAAAAACCATCCCCCCCAAAAAAACCCCCCAAAATCCCTTTTCTAAACCAAAATTTTTAAATTTTTTAAAACCAAATTTTATCCATAAAAAACCCCCCAAAAATCCCCCCCCAAAAAACCCACCAAAAAAAAACAAACCGGGGGCCCCCCAAAAAAAAAACCCACCCCCCCAAAAATTCCCTTTTTTTTTTTTTAAACAAATAAAATTTTTTCCCCCCCCCCCCCCCAAATTATTTCCCTCCCCAAATTTTCCCCCTTTTTAAAAACAACCTAAAAATTTTTCCCCCGTTTTTTAAAAAGGGAAAAATTTTTTTTTTTTTTTTTTGTTCTTCCCCCCCCCCCTTTTTTTCTTTTTATAAACTGGTATTATTCAATTTCCCCCCCCCCCCCCCCCCCCCCCCAAAACCCCCCCCCCCCAAAAATTTTAATCCCCCTTAAACCCCCTTTCCCTTCCCCCCTTTTTAAAAATTTCTCCCCCCCTTTTCCCCCCCATTACTCAAAATTTTTTTCCCCCCCCCCCCTTAAAAAAAATTTTTCATAGGAACCCCTTAAAAATAACAAAAAAAAAAACCCCCCAAAACAAAAAAAAAAAAAAAAACCCTTTTTAAAACCCCCTGAAAAAAAAAAACCCCCCCAAAAAAACAAAAAAAATTTCCCAAAATTTTAAAAATTTTAAATTCCCCAACCCCCCCAAACCCTTTTAAAAACACCCCCCTATTTTTCCCCTTTTTAAGGGGAAAATGGGGGGATGGGGTAGGGGAAAACCCAGGAAATGAAAACACTTTTTCCCCTTTTGATTTTAAAAACCCCCCCAAACCCTCTAAACCGGGGGGCAGCAAAAACCCCTTTTCCCCCCTTTTTAATTTTCCAAAAAAAACCCCTTTTTTATTCCCCCAAACCCCCAAATTTTCCCCCCCTTTTTTTTTATAAAAAAAACCCAACCCTTTTCCCTTTTTCCCCCATTTTTCTTTTAAAAAAATTCAAACTTAGCATTTTTTTTATATTTGGGGTTCCCAATCCCAAAATGGGGTTGTGGGCCCGGGGAAAAATTCCAATTTTTGGGATCCCAAAACAAATTTTCCCCCAAAAATTTTGCCCCCCTTCCTAATCCAACCAATAAGTGTTTTTTCCCAAAGGAGAAAAAACCTTTTTTTTGATTAAAAAAACCCCCAAAAATTTTAAGGGGTTTTTGGGGGAAAGGGGGTTTTGAAAATTTCCGATAACTAAGGGTCTAATTTTCCCTTTTCCCCCCAAACTTTTTCCCCCAAATTTAAAACTTTTACCCTTTTGTACCCCTTTTTAAAAAAACCTTTTTCCCAAAAAACCCTTTTAGTTTTGTCCAGAAAAAGTTTTGTTTTAAAATTTTCAAAATAAAGGAAAAAAAAATTTTTAAAACCCTTTAAAAAAAATTTTTTTCCCTTTTTAAACCCCCTTTTAAAAATTATTCCCCTTTTTCCCCCCCTTAAAAATTTTTAAAACTTTTTAAAAGCCTTTGCCCCCTTTTTGGTTTGTTTAAAATTTTGGGGAAAATTTTCACCTTTCCCCGGGGGGTTCCTTTAAAAGGGGGGACATTTTTTTAAAATTTGGGGCCCCCCCGGATGGTGTTGCCCCCCCCCCCCCCCCCCCCCCCCCTTTGGGGTTTTTCCTTTTCCCCCGGGTCTTTTTTTTTCCCTTTGTTTTTTCCCAAAGGGGTTTTGCCCAAAAAACCAGGGGGGGTTTTTAAAAACCCCCCAGCTCGTAGTTTGGTTTTGGGAGGGGGGGTTTTCCCCCAAAGGGGTTCCCTTTTTTTGTTGGAATAGTTTTTTGCTACCCGGGGTTTTTTGTTTTTTAAAAAAATTTGGAATTTTCTTTTAACTCTTTAAAATTGGGGGTTTTTGGGTTTTAAAGGGGATTGCATTTTTTCTTTAGTTGGTTGTGGAAGGGGTGGGCCATTTTACCACATTAACCCCGCCAATCCATGGCATAGAGTTTTCCCAATTTTTTGGGTTTCTTAATTTCTTTCGTCAAATTTTTAAATTTTACCCCTACGATCTTTCATTGCTTGTTCGATTAACCAAGGGGTTTTTTAAATTTTTGGGGGCTATTGGGGAAAGGACCTTTCCCCCTTTTTTCTTTCTCAGCCTGTTTACTTTTGATTTGGGGAAGGAAAGATTTGTTTGGTTGATTTTTCCAGCCCCTTTGCTAAGTTGTTTATAGGTTTAGGGTTCTCGGGGAATTTTGGGGGTCATTAAGTATATCAATCATCTGCAAAGTGATATTTTACTTTTCCTTTTTCCCATTGTTCCTTTGATTCCTTTTTTGGGGCTATTTTTTGGTTTTGGTTGAAAATATTGAAAAGGGGAGTGGGGGGGGCGCTTGTCTGCCCCGATCTTATGGGAAAGTTCCCCGTTTCTCCCCATTTGTTTGATGTTTTAGGTTTGTTGAAAAATTTTTTTACTAGTTTAGGTAGGGGTTTTAATTCGGGCCCCTTTCCCCAAAACTTTTCCCCTGAAGGGTGGGGAATTTTGCCCCAATGCTTTCGATCTGTGGATGATCTGGGTTTTTTTCCTTTAAAATTGTTTTTGTGGATTTGTTGAGGTTTTCCGATTTTGAACCATTTAAAAAAATTTTTAAATTGGCCCCTTTACTCAGGGGGGACTTTTTAAAGGGGGCAGCAGTCTCCCCACCCCAATATGTTTCGGAGGACCCCCATTGTGCTGCAGCTGAAAGGCCAAAAGAAAAAACCCCCCCTGCCCCATGGGGCCCCCCGACTGGGGATGGTCATCTCCACGCGTTCTGAAGGTTGGACATTCCGGGGGATCACCTCCTGGGGGGGTCGTAGAAAGTGAATTTAATGTTAAAGTTTTATAAAGGTTAAAAATTTTGAAAATGTTAATAACAAGATCCCGTAAATCAGAAGTGTAACAGAATCCCAACCCCAGATTTTACCAAAACTTGTTTTCAAGCCGTGAAATCTGCCTCCTTCCCCCTCCTCCCCCCTCTCTTTTATTCTTTTCCTGTTCTTTGTTTTCCCCCTTTTCCTTTTCCTTTTCTTTTTTCCCCCTTTCTTTTTTAATCCCCCCCCGTTTGTTTTACGAAAACCCAGCTTTTTGGGATAAAGCTTACTTGATATGTTTGGGTGCTTGTTTTGATTGTTCTTGGTTTGGTGTGAGAATTTTATTGAGTAGTTTTGCACCAAAATTAAAAGGTTTGGGCGAAGTTCTCTTTTTTGTTGGGGTTTTTTTTGAGGTTTAGGTATGGATGTTGTGACTTCAGGAACAATTGGGTGGGTCCCTTTTTTTTTTTGTGGAATATTGGGGGGAAATTGGTTTTGGGGTTTTTTCATGGTCTGATAAATTTTGGGCCAAGCCCCTCGGTTGGGGGTTTTTTGGGGGGAGACTTTTTAAAGCTGCTGCTATTTTTTTTAGGGGTTAGGGGGCGAAATTTTTTGACCCGTTTTAAAATCTTCCTGGCCTGTCAAAAATTTTCCATTTACCGATTTTCCAGTTTTTTGGGAAAAAAGCTTTTTTTAGTAGGGTTGATGTTTTTTTTAATTTCTCGTTTTTTTTGTTATGTTCCCCCTTTTATTTTTAAATTTTAAAAAATTTGGTCTGTCTCTGTGCCCTTGGTTAGTGTGGGAACGTTTATCTTCTTGTTGTTTTCTCAAAAAAACCCAAATTGGTTTTTTTTGATTCTTTTTATAGTTATTTTGTTTTATTTTTTGTTTTACCCCGAGTTTGATTTTTCCCAAAAGTCTACTATCTTGGGTGTATTCGTTTTTTTGTTCTGGGGGTTTTAGGTATTTGTAAATTTGGGGTAGGTTGCTCTCTTTTAGTTTTTTTTGTGGGGGCCCTTTGGTATGATTTTTCCCCTTTGCATTGTTTCATTGTGTCCCAAAGGTTTTTGGGATGCCGTTTTTTTTTCGAAAAAATTTTAAAAATTTTTTAATTTTTTTTTTTTTCCCCGACGACTTATCATTGTTTTTGGGGATTGTTCAGTTTCCAGTGTATGGGGCTTTCCTTGTATTTTTTTTTTTGAAAAACCAGACTTTTCCCCGGTGTTGATGGAGAAGGGGTTATTTCAATTTTTTGTATTTTTTGGGGGGCCTGTTTTTGCCAATTTTATGGTCTATTTTGAAAAGGTATCATGCGGTGCTGAAAAAAAGTTATTTTTTTTTTTGGTGAAATGTTCTATAGTATTTTTAAACCCCTTTTGGGTTATAACCCCTTTGTTAAAATTACTTTTTTGTTTAAAATTTTGTTTCCCCGTTTTTTCCATTGCTGAGGGGGGGTGTTGAAATCCCCTTTATTTGTGAGGGGGGAATGTGTTTTTTTGAGTTTTAGTAATTTCTGTTTGAATGTGGGTGCCCCTTTCATTTGGGCATAGTGTTTGAATTTTGAGTTTAATTTGGAGTTTTTCCCTTTGATTTATGAAAAATTTTCTTACTTTTTTTATTTTTTTGGTTGAAAGTCCCTTTATTCCCAAAATTGAAGGCTATTTTCCGCTTGTTTTTGGAACCATTTTCTTGGGAAAAAAAATTTTTTCCGCCCTTTTACTTAAGGTAGTTTTTTGCTTTGCCCCTGAGGGCATTTCGTATGCAGCAAAAAAGGGTCCGTTTTGTTCCATCTGTTAGTCTACATTTTTTTTTTGGGGGGGGGGGTTAGTCCAAAGATGTTAAGACATTTTAATGAAAAATGATTGTTTCTTCCTGTTGTTTTAGTTTATTAGAGGTGTAACTGTGTTTCAATAGCTGATTTTCTTTTGGATTTGTTGGAAGATTTTTTTCTTGCTTTTTCTATGTTGTAGTTTCTCTCCTGTGTTGGAGTTTTCCATCTATTATTCTTTGTAGGGCTGGATTTGTGGGAAGATATTGTGTAAATTTGGTTTTGTCATGGGATATCTTGGTTTCTCCATCTATAGTGATTGAGAGTTTTGCTGGGTATAGTAGTCTGGGCTGGCATTTTGTGTTCTCGTAGGGTCTGTATGATGTCAGTCCAGGATCTTCTGGATTTTTTAGTCTCTGGTGAGAAGTCTGGTGTAATTCTTATAGGTTGCCTTTATATGTTACTTGACCTTTTTCCCTTACTGCTTTTAATATTTTTCTTTGTGTTTGTGCATTTGATGTTTTGATTATTATGTGATGGGAAGAATTTCTTTTCTGGTCTAGTCTATTTGGAGTTCTGTAGGCTTCTTGTATGTTCATGGACATCTCTTTGTTTCGGTTAGGAAAGTTTTCCTCTATATATTTTGTTGAAGATATTTACTGTCCTTTGAAGTTGGGAATCTTCACTCTCATCTATACCTATTATCCTTAGGTTTGGTCTTCTCATTGTGTCTTGGATTTCCTGGATGTTTTGGGTTAGAAGCTTTTTGCATTTTGCATTTTCTTTGACAGTTGTTTCAATGTTTTCCATGGTATCTTCTACACATGAGATTATCTCTTCTATAAACTAGTTTTCTGTTGGTGATGCTTGCATCTATGACTCCTGATTTCTTTCTAGGCTTTCTATCTCCAGGATAGTCTCCCTTTGTGATTTCTGTATTGTTTCTTACTTCCATTTTTAGATCCTGGATGGTTTTGTTTAATTCTTTCACCTGTTTACCTGTGTTTTCTTGCAGTTCCTTAAGGGATTTTTCTGTTTCCTCTTTAAGGACTTCTAACTATTTACCTGTGTTCTCCTGTACTTCTTTAAGGGAGTTGTTTATGTCCTTCTTAATGTCCTCTATCATCTCATGAGAAGTGATTTTAAATCTGAATCTGCTTTTTCGGTGCGATGTGTTATCCATGACTTACTATGATGGGGAGAACTGGGTTCTGATGATGCCAGATAACTTTGGTTTCTGTTGTTTGTGTTCTTGTGCTTTCCTTTTGCCATCTGGTTAACTCTAGTGCTACCTGCACTCATGTCTCTGACTGGAACCTGTCTTTCCAGTTATCTTGTGTCAGAATTCCTCAGAGTCCAGATGTTTCTGTGATCCTGTGATCCTGAGCTCCTGGGTAGAAGAGCTCCTGGGATTCAGGGTTCCTCTGGGATCCTGAAATCCTGTTGCTTTCAAGTGCAGTGGTTTTTTGCTGCTCTGAATACAGTGGTTCCACCACTGCTCAGCTGCTCTAGGAAGGTTCAGGATAGGGTCTTCACAGAGCAGACCACCCCGTTGTCTGTCCCAACCAAAGCCATCTTCCCCAACTTAATGTGATCTGAGGACCAGGACCCCGACAGTGATGAGCTTCATACCTTTCTTTTGGGGGCATTTTTATCGTATTGTCCAAAGAAAGTATTTTCCTAAGTTGCTTTTTAAAATTTTTGTTGATGATGATGTCATATGCCTGTATACTTTAAATTTTGCTTATTTTTGTTTTTTCAATTTTACAAAAAGAAAGTCATTGTGTGAAGTCTAGGATTGCTTTTCTCATTCACCAGTGTGTTACTAAGACTCACATAAACTATTACACGAGGTGATAATCACTAGTTTTCACTGTGTGATAATCAACAGATGATTTTTTACATTTCCCCCATGATTGATTATATTGTTACTTCTACTGTTTGTTGGTTAGCTGGTCATTTTTATGTTTGTTTAGTTTGGCGTTTTTTTGTTTTTTGTTTTGCATGTTTATTTGTTTGTTTTTTACTGTTATAGACTTCCTAAAACATTTTGAATGTGACCCCTGGTACAAGTACCTTTTAATATATACTAAGGAGCACAGTGGCCTTAGGGGATATGAATACTCAAGATAATGCTGACTTTTCTTAAGTGGTTGAGCCAATTCTAACTTCCTCTTACAACATCGAGTGATGCTCGAGTGCTGATCTGCACAGTTTCCCAAACATGGAATGTCATATTTCCTGTTTCTTCCATATGGCTACAAACAATATTGTGTTGTGGTCTTATTTTTACACAAATAATAACTATTACTACTTATGAACATGCATAGAAATAGTAACTACTTCAGTTAGACAGGCATGGTAGCACACGCCTAATGCCTATAATCCCAGTGCTTAAGAGGTGAAGCCAAGGGAATCAGGAGTTCAAGGTAATCGTTATCATTTGTATATGCTCATCCCAGAGAGTGGCACTAGTAGAAGGTGTGGCCCTGTTTGAGTAGGTGTGTCACTGTGGGTGTGTGGCTTTAAGACCATCATCCTAGCTGCCTGGAAAGCCAGTATTCTGCTTGTAGCCTTCAGATGAAAATGTATAACTCTTCCTGCACCATGCTTGCCTGTATGCTGCCATGTTCCTGCCATAATGATGATGGACTGAACCTCTGAACCTGTAAGCCAGCTCCAATTAAATGTTGTCCATAATTATTAGAGTTGCCTTGGTCATGGTATCTGTTCATAGTGGTAAAACCCTAACTAAGACAGTAATCTTAGATACAAAGTGAGTTCAAGGCCCACCTGTGCCATACAAGGCCCTGTCTCAAAAAGAAAAAGAAAAAAAGAAATATTTCAATTCAGAAACTCATCATTATTATAAACCCAATTCTACGGTCATACCACAATGCTTCAGTGCTGATTAAAAATAAAGACACAACTGGAACAAATATCATTGCAAACTAAACATGGAAAAACTAAGACTATGTAGAATCCATCTTTCAAGTAACTTTAAACAAACATTACTTTCTGGATTTTGTTTCCTACTGTACTAGAAAGTAACTCTTCAAATAAAGTAAGTGAGAAAGGGCTGGATTTCAAGCCCAGGATTTCTTTTGAGTTGAATATCTGATTCCATGTCTAGGGTTTATGTGGCAACAAAGTAACTATTTAACCTAAGGTTTGAAAGCGAGTCTTTGGTGTCTTAGGACTCACGGTGTTTGGTCACATTTTTCATGTTGAATCCCCCAGGCTGGCATTCACAGAACAAGCCCCTCTCCTGACAGACTCCCGTGTAATTACTTTGGTCTTCCACACAGGAGCTGTCAATCACTTACAGGATAAACTGACGAGTGTTACATAAACACTGACTACAGCTGATCATTCCTTTCAAACGGCTTCGTATTAAAACTTCCAAAAGGTTCCAGGAATTTACAGTACCCTGGAGAAGAAAACAATGTAAAAATCACAGAAATACTGAAACTGCTAGTAAAATAAGTCTGTCATATTGACTCTGGAACATAACACACACACAAACAACTACACTAACAGGACTTATACACAGAAGGAAGCAGACAACGTCAAAGCAAAATGCTCCCCTGGAGCCAGAAAGGCCATTTCCCACAGGCTTGACAGAAGGTGTTCTGATGATGCTAAATTGTGGCTTGCAGTGGCATGTGTATTATGGAGGTGTTTATGTGTCAGCAACACTGAAAATGCCAACCTGTGTGCTGGAGACACAAAGGCCAGGTACAATGGACAAAGGATGACATGCAATTCCCTGTTATTTTCCTCAGGATTTAACACCAATTGCATCCAACAAGCATTAGCTTCACTTTCCTCTTACCTGATCCTATTCCCACTAGTGTATTGAGCACGACTATGGGCCTCCATGAAGAATGTTAACTATTTAATAGCCAGAAGAATGTCAGTGAGTCAGAGGGGTATTTGAATAAAGACAAGCAGGATAGAAAGACATCAAGTGAGATGTTAATATCTAAGAGACCTTAAAACACAGGGCTGAGGGAAGTGGCTGCCAATGATTTGGGTAGAAAAGCAGGAGTGGAAGATCAGATACATACAGCTGAACTGGCAACAGGAGTGGACAGTGCAGCAAAGTGTGCACTGGTGAAAGGAGGCGTTTATATGTGACAGAATACTTTAGGCTGAAAAGCACAAGACTGCCAGTGGGCTGTGAGTTCCAGTGAGAATGGTCCTCGTGGGCTCATATATGTGAATGCTTGGTCCCATGTTGGTGGAACTATGTTGAGAAGGATTAGGAGGTGTGGCCTTTATGAAGGAGGTCTGATGATGTCACTGGGAATGGGCTTTGAGGTTTCAAAAGCCTGAGCTAGCCCCAGTCTCATGCTCCTCCTCTCCTCTCCCTCCCCTCTCTCACCTGTGGATCAGATGTAAGCTCTCAGGTACTTTTCCAGTGGTATGCCTGCCTGCTTGCTACCATGCTCCCTGCCATAGTGCTCACACACTCACCCTCTGGAGCTGTAAGCAAGGGCCAGAACTTTCTTTGTGAGGATTACTACTTTTCCTTGTTTTTATTTTTTCTTTCCTTTTTTTTAAACTTCATATTTCATAGAACCTCCTCCATACTTCCCTCCCCAGCACTCCGAGTCTAGATAAAACCTGTTGCTGAAAGGCTACTGCTTTATTTGTAAATCTAATTTTGAGATTAATTCTTGCTTAAAGCATTTCAGATAAAATGACTTTTGAAAGGAAAGGGTGGGACTGGGGACAGAAAGGAAGGCTTGGAAGAAGAAGGAAGCCAGGCACGTGCAACTTTTCTCCTAGTGTTTTACTGCCATTTGCACGAGTAGGGCAAAATATCTGAGGATTCCACAATATCAGGAAAGGTCAGCCTCACGACCAAGGCTGACGTCAGACTTCTCTTCTTTATCTACCAGGTAGCCCTTCCCTAAGAACTTCACTAACTTCTGCTACAACAACAACACCTAAGTTTACCCGAACTTCATGTGTCCTAGCTTCATTTCTGTTGCTGTGATAAAATATTCTAAAAAGAGCAACTTAATGGGGAAAAGGTTCATGTTAGCTCACAATTCCTAGATACTATCCATCATTGGGAAATCATAAACACAGTAAGAAACAGAGAGAATGAATGCATACCCAGTACTTAACTCATGCATAGACCCCTGTACTCATAAACAGAACAGGACAAACTCAGGGAATGGTGCTGCCCACAGTGGGCTGACTCTCCCCACATCAATGAACTTAATTGTCAAGACAATCTTCCACAGGCATGTTCACAGCTCAACCTGTTCTGCACAACCTTTCATTCAGGCTGTCTTCTCAGATAGTTCTAGATTGTAGTGAGTTGACAATTAAAAGTAACAGCTAGGCTGGAGAGATGGCTCTGTGGTTAAGAGCACTCACTGACTGCTGTTCCAGAGGTTCTGAGTTCAACTCCCAGCAACCACATGGTGGCTCACAACCATCTGTAATGGGATCTGATACCTTCTTCTGGTGCGTCTGAAGACAGCAACTGTGTACTCACATAAAATAAATAAGTCTTTAAAACAAAACAAAAATCTCACTAACAATCACTACCTTGTCAATATGATACACAATATACCACTTTAATCCATAACTTCCATCTCTTGCCCCATCATCCCATGTTTATCATGACATATAATTTCATTTTTTTAAAAGTATCCCTAAATCTTTAAAAGGTCCAACTCTTTAAGACTCAGAAATCTCTGAACTATGGGCTCCTGTAGAATCAGAGACAAATAAACTTTCAATAATGGAAGAACACAGGGCATAAAACAGTTCCACTAAAGCAAGGCCAAAATGCAGCACTAGGAACATCAAATAGTACTCTGGTATCCATCAATCTGGGATCAGAATAGTCTCCTGGACTTCAGAGGGTTTGGGTAGCCCCTACCCCTCCATCTCTGCCACTTGCTCCTAAGAGAGAACACACATAGCTTCTCTCTTAGGCTCAGGACATACTTGTGGAAATCCCACAGTCCTGGAGTAGCCAATATCCTAGAGTCTCTCAGACACTCTCTTCAGGGACTCTGAGTCATGTGGCATCAGCCTTCAGCAGCTCTTCACAGCCCTCTCACTCAAGGTCCCCAGTTATTGGAACTGTTTGGGAGAATCAGGAAGTGTTGCCTTGTTGGAGGAAGAGTGTCACTGGGTGTGGGCTTTGAAGTCTCAAAAGCCTACACTATTCCCTGTTAACCTCTCTGAATCTCTGCCTCCCTGCCTCCCTGCCTCCCTGCCTCCCGCCTCCCCGCCTCCCCGCCTCCCTGCCTCATGGTTGTGTCTTCAGTAAGCTCTCAGCTTCTGCTCCAACATCAAGCCTGCCTGCCTGCTGTGCACTCTACCATGGTCTCTTTCTGCTTTCTCACCTCCATGATGTGACCTGCTCTGCTCCACCACACATTATCCACCATGATGGGCTACATCTCTGAAACTATTAGCCAATGTAAACCTATTATCTGCTGAAGTTGTCTATCAGGTATTTGATCACAGTACTAAGAAGAGTAGCTGATGCACTGCTGTTTCACAGTGGCAAACATGACAAGGGACTGAAGAAGCTGAGTCTTATAGCAGTTGCCTTGCTCAAGGCCCTGGGTTATTCCCTGCACAGGAACAGAGATATACTATGTGTAAGTCAGCCAGGACAATAGCAGCCACTGTGAAGGGCCTATTATGCCAAGCGATATGGCATGAAGTGTGCATTTGTTAGCTCATTTAATCTGTTCAAAACCTCTAGAAAGTGAACATCATGATCCCCATTTTATGGTTGAGGAAACTGGCTTCGATTGAAAAATCAATTTGCTCGAAGTGACACAGAGCCAGAGGAAACAGAAAGAAAGAGGGAACTTCAGCCAACCACGGAAGTGTAGGTAGGGGGAGTGGAGGAGGCCAAACAAGCGAAATCTGGTGGCCAAAACAAGATGAGTGAGATGGAGATCATATCACAAGTCACAGTTATGCAGTCATGTGGAATCTGGGCAAGGAGATCACAGATGACAGAGCAGCCATGCCTGGTAGCATCTAGGCAAAGGCCTCTCACATTTCAGCATGAACACAAGTCACTTAAACAGAGAAGACATTTAAATGTACAGTCTCATTCTGCTGGCTCACACATGACTTGAGAGTCAATATTTCTAACAAGCTGGGTGATATGATGGCCTGGATCTAAGACTGCAAATTGAGTAGTCACAGTCTAGGTTCCTGTCACCAAAACTGATCTAGAGAGGAGTATGGAGAAGACCCCAGATAAATGAAAGCAACAACTGCAGACTAACGTAGGAAACACACACACACTCTCACACAGACACATATACATATACACATAGAGACATACACAGAGACACACATACAAACACACATATATACACATACATACATATACATTCACACATACACATACATAAACATACACACCACATATACATATATACATACACACCATATACACATATACATGCACAACACATATACACATACACACATACCACACACACACATATACATTCACACATATACATACATACACACCACATACACACATACACATGCCACATACATACATATACACACCACATAAAAACACATATATACATACACACATGTACATTTGTACATGCTCATACATACACACATACCACATACACAGATACACACACACACCACATACACACATACACACACCTATACATTTGAACATACACATACATGCACATACATACACACCACGTACACATATACACACACCATATACATACATATTTACACACACCACATAAGAACACACATACACACATGTACATTTGACTACACACATACACATATCCAAAATACACACCATACACACATCATACACACACACACACACACACACACTCCAGATGCTCAGCCTGTAAAGTTGCTTGCCACCAAGACTGACAACTTGAGATCAATCCCTGGGACCCACATGGCTGAAGGAACCAACTGCCACAAGTTGTCATCTGACCCCCATAAATGCCAAACACATAAATAAATAAAAGTAATTTTAAAAAATAGCTTACTAACCACTGCTCTAATTCAGCCACTCCATTTGTAAGTGAGAAACCAACACTTAACACAAAATGATCTGCTGATCAGTAGAGAATCCTGGGAATCCTGGGCTCTGCCAGGTGCAGACTGCAGTCCCAGGTGCATTAGAATGGACAGTGGCAAGCATGGTACAGCACCCCGAGAGACACAAACTTGATGATACAGCAAAGTCTTCAATACTTCAATTAAGGGAGGAGGAAACATAACCAGGGTTATTAGCTAGAAAACTGACCTTAGGACACTGGATATCACAGTGAATGACAAGGACGGGGCGCTGTGGGGCCCAAAGTGAGATCTTACCCCTTGCTTTCCCTTATATCCAAATAAGCTGTTGTATGAACATGATTTTTATGTTAACATCATGTGTGAGCACACTTGTGACATTAGGACTTATAGGACATAATGTCTTATGTGCTTGGTGCCAGTAAGACAGTATTCCCCAAACATGCTTATGATGGCTGTGTACCCCACAGTATATGCTGTAGTGGTTCTGAGACAGGCCCCCTTTGCTCTTACATTTTCCTCACTGTGTTAACTGTAAAGAAGTTATAAACTCCATACACTCAGATGAAGGGGAGAATAATCTAGTCTAATACAGTGCTGAATGAGATTAAAACATTTGTAAGACATTTAGGATAGTGTCAGGTGCATAGTATACTTAATAAACATTTAGTAGTTGTCAAAAATTTTCCAGTAGTTAAGAACACTTGCTGCTCTTGCAGAGGACCCAAGTTTGTTTCCCAGCATCCAAATGGCTACTTGCAACCGCCTATAACTCTATCCTGAAGAGCCAGCACCCTCGTCTGGCCTCATCAGGCACTGCATGGATGTGATGTCCTATAGAAATTTCATGTTCCTGTTCTGTTCTGTTTACAGCTTTGGGCCCAAATTAGAGAAATCTTAACAGAGTTCCTTTTTCTTGCATGACACACAGGAATTCCAATGCTTTGCTTTCTCTCCTTTCAGACTCTCTTCAATTGAACATTTTTTTCTTAACTGGAATTATATTCTCCCTTAAAAGTGGGGCTTGAGACATCTGACACTTGTTTAAAGTTTCCTGAATGCTTGCCTCACGTTTGTGTCCTCTGGGTTTATCTTAGCGGGGTTTCTATGTCTGTGATGAAACACTGACCAAAAAGCAAGTCGCAGAGGAAAAGTTTTATTCGGTTGTGCTTCATTGTTCATCACTAAAGGAAGTCAGGACAGGAAGGGCAGGAGCCTGGAGGCAGGAGCTACAGAAGGGTGCTGCTTACTGCCTTGCTTCCCACCACTTGCTCAGCCTGCTTTCTTATAGAACCCAGAACCCTAGGTAAGGGGTGGCCCCACCCACAATTGGTTGGGCCCTCTCACATCAATCACTAATTTAAATAAATGCCCTGTAGCTTACAGCCCAATCTTGTAGAGGCATTTTCTTAATTGAGATTCCCTCCTCTCAGATGATTTTATCCTGTGACAAATTGACATAAAATTATCCAGTACAGGATAATTACTTTTATGTGGGGAAAAAAATCATATATCCTGCTATTGTTTGACTGTGAAATGTCCTACAGGCTACAAGGTTTGAGCCCTTTCCCTGTAGCTAGTGGTTTTGATTTAGGAGGTTGGAGAACCTTTGGAGCCTAGAGTGTAGATGAGGCAGATAGATGCCAAGGGTGGGTCTTGAAGGCTATAGGCATCTCATCTTCCCCATATGTCATCTGTCTCCTGATCTATGATAATGTGAGGAGCATTCTCTGTCTCATACTCCTGACACATGAAACTCCACCACTCCTTTACCATGATGGACTGAAGCTCATTGTAAAAGTACAGGCTTTTCTATGACCACGCTTGCTTTGAATGATGACTTGGAGACCTTTATATTTATTAACAAACTTCAGGCACTATAGCCGAGCAGATATTCAGCTATTCCAACCCAACTATGCTGGCGTAGTCCACTCCCCAGCCATGTGGCCATCTTGTTATCCGCAATCTTGTTCTCATGCCAGCACTTCCTTCTTCATCTGAGTCTGAGGGTGAATCTCCTTGTCCCATCTGCAACCCTCTCCTTCTGTCTGGGCTTGAGGAAGTCCCGCCTTTTGCTCTCCTGCCCATCTATAGGCTGTTCAGCTCTTTATGTGACCAATAGAAGATGATGGAGAACAATGTTTTACAAAACACTGAGTCAGGAAACACTTCATAATAATGATAATACCAATGACTGCAACCAGATCTCTGGATACAGAAATCAGCAACTGAATACAGTGCACAAAAACATTCCCCAACAGCTAATCACAAAGCAGAGAAATCAGGTCAAATTCCAATGCCTTATTCAGATCTGTGAGGCAGAATACAAGGTGCCTTCTCTTATAAGATGTATGCTCCCAAAGGAAAAGTTTCCATCAATATGAAACCATAGCAGAATGATTTTTTATCACTTTGAAATTTCTGTAGCTAATGCACTCTTCTTTTATAGTTATATAGGCATTGCTTTTTATTGCATATTCTTGAGAATGTATAAGTATAGACTATAAGAAAGTGGACTAGCAAAAGCCCTGGTTCCCATACCACATACCCAGCACCCAGAGAGCTACAAGAGACCCACCAGAGTACCATAGGATAACTTGGCATTTTTAAATGCACTAGCATTTGACATGTGTTAAGAATGGTACAACAATTAGATCAAAGTCACAATTTCAACAGCATTAGGCTGTATTTTTCTTGATAAGGTCACCTTTTGTGAAATTATTAGTATTTGCTGTAATAAAAAAAAATAATTCCAGGAATGGTGGCACATGCCTTTAATCTCAACATTGGGAGGCAGATGTAGATGGATCTCTGTGAGTTTGAGGCCATAGTCTACATAGTGAGTTCCAGAATAGTCAGAGCTACAAAGTAAGACCCTGTCTCAAAAAACAAAACAAAACAACAGCAACAAACAAACAAAAGAAACAAAAACCAATGACAAGGAAGAACAATATATAACCATAGCAATATCTGTTGCGATCTCAAAGTTTGAGAAGTTGGTGCCTAGGAAGCGCATGCATCCCATGAGTAGGTGACTGTAGTTATTTACCAATGAGATAAATATTTTCCAAATGACTACTAAGTTGTTGGACCTAACAACTTGATAAATGAAACAGGAAAGCGTCCCGAAAGCCTCCTTGGGTTGACGGGTAGTTCTTCTGCATCACTGACTCAGAGTTCTCTGCATCCTTGCTTCCCATGCACAGCATCATCCTCAATGCCACAGATGTGGTGGCGTTAGTTTTTAAAGACTAGTCCACTTTCCAGAGTTTTACAGCTGTTTGCTTTTTCCTAGCCCCGTGCATTCTAAACATGTTGTCACTGAAAAATACCGAAGGTGCTCAATGAAAGGTTTTTAAGCAATAGCCAGGACACACAGTCTGTTTTGGAGAGCTGACACTTGAGAAGACTGAGTTCCATGGCACTGGGGTGGAGGGGAGTGGGATGGGGTGGGGAGACTGACAGGTCTAACAGAAACAGTTAAAAAAAAAGCACAGCTGCACCAAGCCATACAGATTGTAGGTTGGAGTTGAGCATTCGGATTGTAGGTTGGAATTCAACACGTGTTTCAAATGGATGAAAATAGTGGGTGAGTTGCAACATGCATCAGCAAACCAGTACGAAACTGTCACATCTATCACACAGCACAGAAAGCTGAAGTGGCGAGTGTAAAGCAAAGGAGTTTTGTAAACTTAAAGCAACATCAGAATTACTACTGTGGGAACTGAAATGGGTATGGTTACAGAGCACAGAAATGGAATCCAGAACATTTGGAAATAAGAGCCTGAGGGCTGGGGGAAGCACTTGCCTCATTTGTTCAAGGCCCTAGGTTTCTCCAGCAACACACAGTAAGCGCGCACACTTAGATTGATCAATTTCTTTGTACCGTTGAAGAGTGTTTGGAGTGTGTCTGGCCATGTGCTTGATCCCAGGGCTATGGCTTCTGGGGATGATACAGTCCACCAACAAATCTTCAGTCCTCTCTTCTGTGCCTGATTCCAAAGTCACGGCCATAAATTCAAGTCATGTGCTTCTGACCTGCAATCAAGGATCTTTAGTAAAATTAGAGTTTTGGGGGGTTAGGGGTATTGGTATCAGGCTCGAACCCAGTGACATCACATCTAGGTGACCCCCATACACTCCCAGAATCTACCTCACCTTTACCTGGAAGAGGCTATGTCACTGCCCATATAAAACAAGCAGAACTCCCTGACCTCTCTCTCTTCTTCCACTATCTTCTTCTATTTCTCTCCCCCAACCTTTGTCCTGAATAACCCCCCACCCCCACCCCGGAACCATTTGGTCTAGTGTTGTCTGTTCTAAGCTGCACAAGGACATCTAACACTGGTGCATTGGCCTGAGACTTCAGGAACTGCGACCAGCTGTGCAGCTGCTGCTGGCAGCCGCCAACTGCTGTGACCGTGCAGGACCGATGCCACTGCTAGCTGTCAACCCCACCACTGCCACTGCAGCCACTGCTGCTGCCATCCACCACTACCTGCCATCACCAACCACGTGAATTTCCACCTCTGCTGTAGACCAACTCCATCCGCAGCTGCAAGGCTCACAAAATTTCCACCACATGAGCTGTGCCACTGTGGCCCCCACGTGGTGCTCTGCTATGTGGGCTCGGCAGCCAGACAGGCCTACATAGACCTCATGGTTCCACCTTTCCTGATACCAGACTGCATAAACCCACAACACACACACTGGCATATTGATTGGTAAGGAGCTTCCAATTGGCGAGAGGGACTCTAAATACCCAGATAGGGCTTGGTCAGCATTCCCTGGGTTAAGGGGTTGGCGTTTCATTGCCCCAGTCCATATGACTGGCCTCTAGCTGACCTATGACTTAAGACATTGGCCGTTGGGTAATTTCCCTTTTGAGGGAAAGCAGTTCACAGTGCTTGCACACACACACACACACACACACACACACACACACACACAGCTGAGGCCCCTAGATATTCTTGTGACAACCTGATATCTAGACTGTTTGCTTGATTCGTTACTGACTTTTCTTTCGGGATTCTGATATGAATAGCTCGGTAACAGCCCTCCCCTGTCACCAAATGGGTGCTACATTGTCTCTGACTGCATCCCCAGACACCCCATTGGGTTGTCTCCTTAAAAACTTCAAATCTCTAAAATTAATGCCTGATTTGAGGCCTTCCAAATTGATACACCTCTGCAATAAGGTCTGGATTTGGTACCCTCTAGATAATGGTTTAAAATGGCCACATAATGACTAGATTGGGCTAGAACCAATGATCTTAAAGGGTCTTCACACATACTGCCAGCAGTCTGGTAAATGGAAAGAGGTTCCTATATCCAAGCATTCATCTACCTTTGCTCTAACCCCTCCATGTGTTCTGCCTGCTCCCAACTCCAGGTTCTCTTAGCCATGAAACCTACTCAATCCATATTAGATGACAGCTGATGAACCTCTCCCTTCCATCACAGACCTGTTTCCATGCTGCCGAACACCTAGACTGCTGCCTTGGTTTCTTCTCACCAGGATACCTCAGAGTCTACTAGCTCAACCTCTCCAGACACCTCCCCTCCTTCTGTGCCAGCTGCAGGCCACTCTAATCGCCCTGCGTTGGCACCAACCTTTACCCCTCCTATAACGAGTTCTAAGGCCACAGCCAAACCTCCAATTCCTTCTCCTCCAGGGACACCTAAACCAGCATCTGTCTTTCCTCTAAGGGAAGTAGCTGGAGTTGACGGTCTGGTCAGAGTACCTGTTCCTTTCTCACTGAGCAAACTTTCTCAAATAGAGAGCAGACTGGGTTCCTATACCTCTAATTCTGCCACCTTTATTAAAGAGTTCCAGTACATCACTCAATCTTATAGCTTGACTTTCCATGATGTTCATATGATTCTCACTAACAATTTACTTCCTGATGAACGCAGGCGAGTTTGGGAAGAGGCAAAAACACATGCAGATCAGATTCATCAGACAGACGGAACATATCCAATCAGATCTGAGGCAGTTCCTGACCAGGATCCTTGATGGAATTATAATTCCACAGGTGGTATCTTAGACAGAGATAGATTTATAACATGTCTTTTGGCCATTAGAGTTCAGGAGGAAGGGGGATGGCCTAGATATGTTCAGAAAATCCCTTACACATTTCATTCTTAGAAAGAATTTTAGGTTAGTAGTTAAACTCACTGGTTTTGGTAAAAATTGATCCAGATATAGTTACAAATTTTAACTACATCCTATATTAGCTGTTTGACTGTGGGCTTCTCAGCCTGTTTCCTTATCTCATGAAGTAAGAACAACCTTAGTATGTTCCTTAGTGAGAGTATAATGAGGAACCGAGAGTGGTTGTGAGAGACAGAAGCAGGCATATATCTCTGTGAGTTCTAGGCCAGCCTGGTCCACAATATTGAGTTCTAAGATAGCCAGGGCTACAGAGTTAGATGCCTGTATCAACGAAAGACATTGTAATGAGGGCAAATGAGGTAAAGTTCTTGTCCCCATGTTTAGCTCTCACACTTGTTTAAACATCACAAACACCAGGACAGTTTAGCTCATTTGACACACCTTTGGAAGCTTTGAGATTATTCTCCTTCTCTTGCCTAAATTTTATATAGAAATTTTCATGGGCTTTCAAGGAACATGATCATGTTCCTTGAGAATCTCACACATGGCCTTTCCACCAACTCCTTCGCACCTGGGCTAGGCCACTGACTTATTTTTCCAGAGCCAGACTGAACATCTGGCTTCTACTCCTGACCTATGAAATCCATTCTGTATTCACATTTCTAAGTGTCTTTTAGATTTTGTCATTGCCTAGGATAAACTTTCTCCAAAGACCTTCTCATTGCATTTTCAATAAAACTCAGATATAACATATAGGCTTTCCAATCTGACACTGTCCTGCAACCACAACCATCACTTCATTACAGTCACTAATCTGCCTTCTGCTCCTTCAACACCCACCTGATCTAGAACTGGTCTCTAGAACTGTCAGATCTCCTCTGCTGATACAAGTGCTGAAACAGATTGAAATCTCACCACACAAACTCTCGGTCTCTTCCAATACAGGCTCCAGGAATGCTAAAGAAAAAAACTCCCTCAGAGACAAGGGAGCTACAGTTGAAAAAATGGCTCTGTGAGATATAGCTGTGGTATTTTCTTAATTAATGATTGATGGAGGAGGGCCCAGCCCATTATGGGTACAGGCATCCCTGGAGTGGTGGTCCTGGGTTCTAAAAGAAAGCAGGCTGAGCAAGTCATGATAAACAAGTCTGTAAGCAGCGCCCTCCATGGCCTTTCAGTCCCTGCCTCCAGGTTCCTGTCCTGTTCTGACTTCCTTTGAACTGTGATGTAGAAGCATAAGCTGAATAATCCTTTCCTTCACAAGTTGCTTTGGTCATGGTGTTTCACCACAGCAATAGTAACCCTAACTAAGACACACAGACATACACACACCACCACCACCAGTAGCAGCAGCAGCAGCAGCAACAACAACAACAATAACAAACTTGAACCAAACATATTTATCCTACTCTGAAGACTACTCTCAAATGACAAGCAGTAACACCATACAAATCTGTCAGCAAATGAATAGTTGTTCAAGGAATAGCTATATCTTCAGTACTAAAACTGTACAGCAGGGTAAATAGTCCTTGAACTATGACTTACTACAGGAAAGATTCTATTCAATTCATTTAAATCAAAACATGCGTTGAGTAATTAACCACTCTACAACATGTGCAATCAAAATCAAACTCCCAAGAAATGGTCTTGGAAATAACATGTAAAATTATAATCACAGGCTTGAGGCACAGATAGCCCTTCACAAATATGGATTTTTCCCTCAAATTATCTATTTCTCTTTGATTCTTAGGATACAGTCCTAAGTTATCAATTCTGTCTAGTGTGAAAATGTTTCTGAGTCCAGTCTGGGGCAGGATGCCTTATCTCATAAGACCTTACTTAAATGCACATAGATAGATAAGACCTCAGTTAAGTGCACGAAGATAGATATTCCATTCCTGTTTGCCAACATCGAAATGGAAGCCACCGAGCAACTGATTAAATTGTTCAATAAAATTGTTAGATGCAGCGTATTAATTAAATTCTGGACACTCATGGTCATATTTATTTCTCTCAGAACATATTTGTGGGTTAGCTTGAATCTCTGAAGATGAAGACTCAAATGGGATTTGCTCTAAATGCTCAAAGACCTTCACCTGATACAGGATCAAAGAATATTTTCAAAAATGTAAATGTCACAGCAGAGATATGCTCTAGAAAACAAAAGAAGAAACAGGTCACTTAAGAGTAAAGGTAGAAGGACAGTCAAGATCTGATCACAGAATTCTGAAAATGGAGAGTCCAAGGAGCAACCAAAGGGGGAATGGAAAGATGGGTGTATGTTCAAGTGGAGTGAAGAAGACTGCCTGCTGTTGGCAACTGAGAGTGCTAGGCAAGGTGTTAGGGAGAGAGAGAGTCATTTCATCAGCTGGGAGGTTGTGTGTGTGGTGGAGTGGTAGAAGCCTGGAGAAAGGAACACAGGCCAGATAGAGGGGTGTGAGTGTCTGATCAAGGAAGCCACATTTTACTGTGAAAGTAATGGGATATAAGAAACATGTCAGGAGGGTATGACATCCTCAGAGTGGTATCTTTAAAAGGTTTTCCAGTGTCAGAATATTGCCCATGAATAATAATGCTATGTGAGGAGATTTTTGAAATCTTGTAAGAGCCGGGCGGTGGTGGCGCATGCCTTTAATCCCAGCACTTGGGAGGCAGAGGCAGGTGGATTTCTGAGTTCGAGGCCAGCCTGGTCTACAGAGTGAGTTCTAGGACAGCCCAGGATACACAGAGAAACCCTGTCTCGAAAAACCAAAAAAAAAAAAAAAAAAAAAAAAAAATCTTGTAAGAAAACTCCAAGTAAACAAGAGTCATGTGATCTCAGTTTCTCCATAACATGGGTTGTTCTCAGGATGTGTTTTCATGGCCCTCCTATCTGTAACAGATAGGAGTAAATTCACTTCAGTTTATTCATTTACAACTGGATAGTGTTATATGTTTATTTGTCTCTATGGAAAACCATGTGTGGGTTGAACAACTTACTCAGGTGACTCTTCTTAAACTTCAGAGTATAAATTGTCTGATGCCCTAAATAAAGCTGGCTATTATATGAGACTTTAGTCTGCCTCATTTTTAGGCTCCACGCTCCCATGTTCACCCTGCCAACTGGAGCAGAATTTCAGCAGTGGTATGGAAGTAAGATGAAAAAGACACTTACTCGAGGAGGTGGAGAGATTGGAGAAGACTTCTTCACCCTCCAGACAAGAGGAGCTATGGACAGAACCAGGACCTTGGCTCTGAAACATGCCTCTCTGGTCCCTCTTCCTGCGAAGCTCAACTTGGTGCGCCCTTGGGACAACTCTGCTCATGGAGCAATGGGAGCTAGTTTTAAGGAACAGAATGGGGCCCTGCTCCACCAAGTAGCATTGATGCAGGTTGTCATGCCAGTATTGATGATATTACAAGGATTCTGAAATGATAAAATTAGTCACTCCTGTGTGTCACTTAAGGAGTCTTCTATTAAAGGATATTGGATTCCCTAGAAGAGGTGCAGCATTAGCAACCAGTAATGTCCTGCCCTTAATTGCTTTGCCAGATTAATTAGGTGGATTCCCAGCAAGACACTAATCAAAGAGAGGCAGAACAGATAAATGTGATGCAGGGGAGGAAATGAGATTCAAAGCACTGGAGAACGTTGTGTTGTAAACTGGGCAGAAGTGAAACATTGAATACACAGAGGGACAAGGGTCAAAAGATGTGGGAGAGAAAAGCTCATTAGAGGTGGAGGAGGAATACAGGACTTCTTAGTCTTGGAACCCAGAGATTCCTTCTACCATATATGGTAGTAGGTCCTACTGTATATGTAGAGGTCTTCACAAACTAGTCAATTCAGCTCCTAAAATGTCCTCAGCAGAATAACAATGAGATCTCAGCCAACTTTCTTTCTTTCTTTCTTTCTTTCTTTCTTCCTTCCTTCCTTCCTTCCTTCCTTCCTTCCTTCCTTCCTTCCTTCCTTCTTTCCTTCCTTTCTTTCTTTCCTCCTTTCCTTCCTTCCTTCTTTCTTTCTTTGTTGTGTTTGTTTGTTTGTTTTATATTTCGAAGACAGGGTTTCACTATGTAGCTCTGGCAGACCTGGAACTCACACAGATCTTCCCCTGAGTGCTGGGATTAAAGGTGTGCACCATGCTCCCTGACTTGTCAAGTTTCAGTATCATGCTGTAAACTAGTCTTACTGCTTAAAAGTTTCCCATGAGAAAACCAAAATGTCTGTAATTTGTTCACAGTCATCCAGCTGAGTAGCCTTTGAGTCTATATCTACACTGGCTCCAAAAGAATCAAGCACCAGTTCATCTGTGTTCATTTGTGCCCCACCGATGCTCAGATATCATCCCAACTCTCCCGACTGGTGGAAGCTTAGGAAACCCTGTAGATGTCAGTGTGCACCTATGAGTGCATTTTAGTCAGTCATTATACCATACCTTTGCCATACCTTAGATTTGCAATGTAGAGCATATCATGATATCTTCATGTGAGCTTTCTACATCAAGAGAACTGCTGGGTTCTTGTAAAACAAGCCATAAATCTTGGATTACAAACCAGAACTGGCTGAATCCAGGAATGCAAATTCATACTGAGTCTCCCAAGAGGTAAACAATCCTTTGAACAATAGATTATATGGGTGAGAATTTGAACAATGGATTATATATGTAGTCTGGATACAGTAGAGATTTCCTTGGAGAATGGTGAACCTTGAGTGTTTGTGTGAGAAAGAAAACAGCAAGAAATACTGGCAGGAAGTTGTTTCAGTCACCATTCTGTTACTGTGAAAAAATACTATAACCAAGGCAACTTATAACAGAAAGCATTTAATTGGGGGATTGATTACAGTTTCAGAGGGTGAGTCTATGACCAGGAGCATGGTGGCAGACAAGCATGGGGCTGGAGTAGTTTATGAAGAGCCCACATCTCATCTGCAAGTTATAGGCAGAGATACTAGGGTGACATGGTCTTCTGAAACCTCAAAGCCCACTGTGATGGTTTGCATATGCTCATCTCAAGGAGTGGGCACTATTAGAAGGTGTGGCCTTGTTGGAGGAAGTATGTCACTGTGGGGGTGGACTTGGAGATCTTCCTCCTAGCTGCCTGAGGATGCCCAGTCTGTTCCTGGCTTCCTTTGGATGAAGATATAGAACCCTCAGCTCCTCCTGCACCATGCCTGCCTGGATGCTACCATACTTCTGCCTTGATGACAATGGACTGAACCTCTGAACCTATAAGCCAGCCCCAATTAAATGTTGCCATGTATAAGACTTGCCTTGATCATGCTATCGGTTCACAGCAGTAAAACCCTAACTAAGACACCCACCCTTATTGACATATCTCATCCAAGCAGGCCACACCTTCTAAACCTTCCCAAACTAACTGGGGACCAAATATTCAAACCTAAGAATCTATGGAACCCATTCTCATTCAAACCACCACAGAACATGATGACATAGGAAGCTACCAGTGAAAAAAGTGTGGTTTTGTCAGTGAAATGACTCAAGTGTTTGAAAATAAGGAGTTAACAACTCTTCCAGTGGAGTTAGATGATTGTTACTGGTGTATGGAGCCTCTAGGGAGGGATAATGAGAAACCCAGAGCCATTAATTAATGAACTGTTGAGTGCTAAGTGTACAAGTAAGTGGTAGTTAGAGTGGTGAGGTAGTAACAGGCCTCGCTTCCTTCAGTGAGAACAGGAACAAAATCAAGAGCTGAGAGTTGAGAGCTGGAGCAGTTGAGGCTGGTAAATTCCAGAGACCTAGATTCCAGAAAGGCTTGCTAAAGGAATTCTGTTAGCTAAGGTGAAGACTGAGCTTGGGAAAACCTAGAGCCCTGGAACCTGGGATGTAGCCATCTAGGTGAATGAATGCTCCTTCAAGTGTTAGTTCTGCATATCCCCAAATTCCTCCCTCCAAAAGAAGAGCCAGTAGCCCAAAATGGAAGAGTCTTCAGAGACAATTCTCCCATTAAATAATAGACAGTTCCATTGGGAGATAATCCTACCTGTACTCTTGGCTGATAGACTGACAGTAATGGAAACTGAAGTCCTGCAGCTAGGGACATGCTGGACCTGAGAAAGAAAAGTTTGTGCCAAAGGAGCTTCAGATATTAGCCAATGCAGATACATGAGCTGAGGGAATAGCCCTGGAACTGCACTCTGAAATGGCTTGGTCAACAATGTTGAAGCATAAAACTAGATAAACAAAAACTTGGTCACATGGGACATATCTTTAGATGATCAGCAATGTGGAAGTGCAAGCTGAATAAACCCTTTCCTCCCCCAACTTGCTTCTTGGTCATGGTGTTTCATTGCAGCAAGAGAAACCCTAAGGCATGAGTCAAGTATACCTGTTCAGGAGAACTATCTAGAAAAGAGAAAAGGGTGAGGTTAATGACAGCTAGAGGAAAAAACCAGAATGGATAGGAGGCCATTTTTTGCATTGGGGAGTCTTAGTTGGGGTTTTACTGCTGTAAACAGATACCATGACCAAGGCAACTCCCGTAAGAACAACATTTAACTGACACTGGCTTATAGATTCAGAGGGTCAGTCCATTATCACCAAGGTGGAAACATGGCAGCATCCAGGCAGGCATGATGCAGAAGGAGCTGAGAGTCCTACATCTTCATCTGAAGGCTGCTAAGCAGTATACTGGCTTCCAAGCACCTAGGACTAGGGAATTAAAGCCCACACCCACAGTGACACACCTACCCAACAGGGCCATAGCTTCTAATAGTGCCACTCCCTAGGCCAAGCATATGCAAACCATCACAGGGAGGATTGGTCATAATATAAGCTGTGAAAAAGTAGATGAGAAAGGAAATCCTGATGCCAATATATATTGAAATGTCATAATTAAGCCCATTACTTTGAATATGGAATTCAGATCAGTGAATCGTGAAGAGAAGAACAGTAGGAGGAGGAAGTGGAGAGCTGGGCACTTGCCTTGGGGACATCATCCCTTTAGTGATAAGAAGAGCAAGTTCTTTTGCTCAGGAGTGGGGAGAGAGGATTGGTACAGGTTTACAGGAGGGTGAGAGAGATCCTTCCTGGTATGCGTGCATACAAGGACAGCCTCTGTACTGTGAGGCTGAGGGAAGGGGCTCATCTGAGGCTGGTCATACATGCCTATGATTCCAAACATGGGCTTGCCTTCAATACCAACTGTGAGTTTCTGTGAAGAACTAGGAACATTAAGGTCAGCATGAGCTTCAGAGTGAAGAACTGAGGGGCCCGAGCAGCATTTATGAGAAGAGGGTACTGGCAATCTAGTGAAGCAGTTGTAGCTGTCCAGCTGGAAGGGTTAGTAAACCGGCTTCCCTTTTCTCTCTCATCTCATCTAACTCTCCACTATGAAAATTTCTCTCTGCCTGTGAAGTTGTGAAGGTGCCAAGAACATTGAGAAACATGTTAAAGCACCTTTAGCTTTTCTTTTTCCCCAAACAGAAATCAAACCCATGTTCACTTTTATAATCAATGGTCTTTGCTGGAGAAGGAATTGTGTATGATTATATATATATATATATATATATATATATATATATATATATATATATGTGTGTGTGTGTGTGTGTGTGTGTGTGTGTGTGTGTGTGTGTGTATAAAACAATAATAAATCTTATATAAGACACCACAACTAATTTCATAATAAGAATATAACTTCAATTAGCTTTTGTTTTCTTTTATTCAGTTCAGAACTCCAGCCCATGGGAAGGTGCTGCCCACAGCCAGCATGGGTCTTCCTCCTCAGTTAAACCTTTTTGGAAGAACCATCAGACATGACTAAAAGTGGTCTTCCGGGTGATCTCAAACCCAGTCAAGCTGACAGCAGTGGCCTTCACAGCCTCTACCACCTCGTACAAACCCACATACAAGCAAGTATGTGTGTGTGTTCACACGCTCATAGTTTGAAAAGAAGTCTGAGAGTTTGACTCCTCTTAGCCTCGGTGTTTTAATAAACTCTTCTAAAACTAGAGGAGGTGGCTCCTGCCTGGAATTCCAGCACCCTAGAATCCAAAGCAGAAGAATCTGAAGTTTCATGCCTGAGGTACATGTGAAAATCAGGGAGGGGAGAAGGGAAACAGAGAGGTCTTCTAAGGTTTGTAATGGAATAGAGGATAGTACAGGAATGTTAACACTCCATATGAATATCATTCCATCTCACTTTTAAGAATGTACACTCATTTGAAATTTGACACTCACTCTTAGAAATATTTAAGAAGGAAGGCCTTGATTTGCATAGGATTGTCTTTGAGTTCACCAGTTGTGACTGCATGGACTTTAAAAAAAAAAAAAAAAGTGTTTGAGGTAATTCTATTCTTTTCACTTTCTTAACAAACTCTGGGAATATTTTATATATGTTTTTAAAACTTTACCCCCCTCCCCCCACACACACATATGTCAAGAGATTCCATGTGGAATATAGATTCATCACCTGTTCTTGTTACATGAATCTGTGGGTTTTGCTTTTTTTTTCATCCCATATTAACTGCTATATATAACAGACATTAGCTCAGTCCAGGTTTTTCTTAAAAGAAGCAGAGAAAATCTGTCATGGCTGAGACCAAGTGACTCCAACAAAAATGACAGGAAGGTGTGCCAAGCAGATTGCTCTCCATGATTCGCTCACCATTAAGGTACCTCTCATCCGTTATCTGATAAAGATAATTTGAGTCAAGTAAAGGGTGGAGTTCAGACTGAAAGCAAACGAAGAATTTATACTCGATTTTGCTGAGGCTGCTATGTCCTCATTCATGTTCTGGTGAGCTTATTGCATGGGCATGCACTACTATGTGCATGGCTTAAAATTATAGCAGATCCCCCATGATGCCATCTTTGACAGCTGGCCCCATGCATAGATAGTACCTGACTATTAACCTGACAAGATCACACGCACATCTGATAAGCAGGTTCCAGACCGGTGTTCAACTTTTTTTTAAATATGTTAACTAGAAGAATGGTGAAGAGATCCATCTAGCACAGAATTTTATTATTAAAGTCACATTCCTGATGATTTTCCTATTGAAGCCAAAAGAAATAGTTCACTGAATTTCTTGTAATGATAAGTACCATCTGGAGAAAGGATTTTATTAAAATAATATTAAAAATCTAAAGTGAATTATATCTCATGGATTTGAGAAAGTTGTTAATGTTTGCAGTAACACAATGGGAATGTCAGAAGAATTTGCTCTCTAAGCTGATTCTGGATCACGACTAGTATGACCAGATCCTTACTGAGTAACACTCAGTAAATGAGTCTATGGCCCTACTTACTCGATAAGTGGGTATGTCGGCACTTAGGATACACCTTGTTAAAGCGATGGGGCTGAAGAGATGCAGCAATGGCTAGGAGTGCTTACTGTTCTTCCAGAGGATGTAAGTTTGGTTCTGAGCATCCATGTCAGACGGCTCACAGTCACTTATAGCTCCAGTTCCAGGAGATATGAAACCTTCTGGCTGTATGCATGCATGCACACATGCATGTGCCTGCACACACACAAACACAAATAAAAATAGAAATAAATCAAAGAAAAAACAAAAACCATCCTAGTTGAATATGCTGGTGCATATCTATAATCCTAGAATTTGGGAAGCTAAGGCAGGGAAATCAAGAGATGGAGCTAGCCTGGGCTGCTCAGTAACACCATCAAAGCAAAACAAGAAAAATGCATTGCCGTGGAACAGGTCAGACCCAGCACATGGTAGGAACTTTAGACACCTAGCATCAAACTAAACACATGCCACTGAGCATTTTCTCCATCGCTGGTGCCTAGCTTTTGAAGCTGCCCATTTTCTAAGTGAATGGGTCTCTGAGTACTAGTAGCCCACATGGGACAATAGCGGTAGTCTGTACCCTGTGAGGGGACCACACGAGAAGTTCCAAAAGGAAAGGCAAGAGGCACCATATAAAGAGCAGAAAGTCCGAATGAACAGCTGACGTGGTGTAATTTTCCAGGGAATGCGTGACCCATCTCTTTTCAACCCTCAGAGTTCATAAGGCTTCCCCAATCATGCTTCCAGAAAGTCAAAACTGAGTTTTACCCAGGCTAGGACCAGGACCTCTGATGTCCTAGCCAGGGCAGAGAGAGTGTTGTTTCTCCATGGGTTTGAACACTCAGCACTGCAAAAATTAGGCAGAGGGAGAGAGAACCCAACCTGAAGGGGTGAGGCAGAGAAGAAGAATTGGGTTTGGACTAGTGGAAACGCAACAGAGAGCAGGGTGTCTCTAGCTAGCTGTGGTGGCCATGCCATTGTGAACACACGCAAGGACAAGAGATAACCTGAGGAAACATGAGTGATGTCTCCTTTTTCTCATAAGTTCCTGTGGTGGTTAGAAAAATGCCCACAAATTCTGCCACAGTCCTCCCATCAATTGGCCCCTCTCCTTAAACTTTGTGGACCATCTCAATCAACACAAGAAACGGAACTCATGACGTGTCACTTTTGAGGCTGGGACAAAAAAGCCCAGGCAACCCCTCGGGATGTTAGCTCATCTCATTCTCATATCTTTAATGTCTGTCTCTAATGTTTCTAATGAGACAATCTTAAGAAAGTATGCAGAGAAGGAGTTAAGACAACTATTTTTGTTAACTATCTAGCCAAAAAAAAAAAGTTACTAATGTATTGAGTATACAAAAGGATTTATATAGGCATCTGTAACTATGGATTGATGCTCTATAATCTATTCAAATTATCTGTAGGAGGTTCAGGGTTCAAGAGTTAGGAGCCATCCCAAGTGTCATGACAAATACCTTTGGAGTAGTGTTACTTCTAAAATTTACAATGATTGTCATTTTAATTAGAAAAAAGTTTAAAGACACCTGTAGGATATTTGGCATAATCCTAACACCTCTCTGGGAGTGTTAACTTTGCATAGTGAGATTATGAATTTAAAGAATGCTGCTCTGTTGAGCTTTGATGCTGCAGATAATGCTAATAAAATTATCCATGACCTGAGGTCAGTATTTCCATTTTGGTCAAACCTCAGCAATGGCATATATAGCTTGATCAGGCTAGCCCTTCTAATCCTGGGAATACTTTTATTCTTGCCCATCGTGTTAAAGCTTGTCTCTAACTACATCAACAGGCTGGCAGCCAAAGTACATGACTTAATACTGAAAATGGACCCCCAGACAGAGTTAATAATTTAACAGGCTGGTAAGCCAAGAATGGGTAAGATTCTTCACAGAGCCTTACCAACCTAAGACAGAAGTGCATTGCTTTTGATAATGCATATTCCATGACTGGTAAGGAAGGCATTCTTGTTAGAACAACCTAAGACAGGCTCAGTCTTGTTAATGAAATAAAAAGGGGGGAGAGGTGGAGAGCCTTTGGGGCTGCTTGGCAAGAATCTGACATGGGCCAAGGGCAAGGAAATGGGCTGTTTGGCAGGAATATGACATTGGCCAAGGACAAGGAAATAGGCTTCAGGCAGGAATCTGACATTAGGCTAGAACAAAGAAGTAATTTCAGACAGGAATCTAAATTTTAGGCTACAACAAGGAAGTAGGCTTCAGATATGAAAATGACCTTGGGATAGGACAAGCAAGTAGGCTCAGATATTTTGGTCATCCTGATAAGCCTTTAGAAACAGTGATCACAGGAGTATTCATGTAATTTGATTTAATGCCTTGCTTTGGCTTTGGCTATTTGTGTTTATTGTATTGCTAGTTCCTTGACTATTTGCATCTATTGTATTGCTAGACCCTCAACCTAGAACTGACCTTAATACATGTATGTAATTAAAATGATACAAAAGCATAAAGGAAGAGGGGGTATAGGATAGGAGGTTCTAGGGAGGGGAAATGAGGAAAGAGGATGACATCTGTATTGTAAATAAATAAAATATCCAATTAAAAAAAAAAAGAAAAGAAAAGAAAGCATGCAGAGGAGCAGTGAAGGACCCTGGCTCAGCTTCTGGGAAACCCCAGTGCAGACACAAGCTATATTGGAGTCCTAGGGGCTTCAACAGGACCCCAGGCCCAACTACCTTTCCTTGCTAACATACGAGGACCTCAAGTGAAAATTGTGAGTCCTGTCAGCTTCCATGACAGTTTGGTAAGGTTTGGTGTGTAGGATAAGCTCCACAAGGCAGTTTCCCATACCAGAAACTCTTCCCTTTCATACTGGGGCAATCACTCAGGAGGTCTACAACTCAGAGGGAAATTTTTTTTTCAGAATCCCACCCCTTTCTCTCACCTACTCTTTGAGTACCAGTGGGCTTCACTCAGAACCTAAAAGAAGCAGAGGAACAATATGTTCAGCAATACTCTATGCTACAAAGCCCCTTACAAATGCCTTTGATAGGACCAAAGCAGGATTCCTCTTGCTAACCTCACAGAGCCTGGGGCTTTATAAGACCCTTCTAATTATAAAATTCCTCAAAGATGGAGGAGGCACATACCACAATCAGCAGTGTATCATGTAAGTGTGACTAGTAATGATGTCAATGCCACCAAGCCAAGATCTGTCTGGATGTAGAAGCCCCTTTGGATGACTTTTATGTAACATGACTATGGTTGGAGGGCAGCTCCGTGGTGTTAGAAATAAATCCGTGTGGTAAAGAAAGGGAGCACCAGCAACCAAAGCGTCTGGACAAGGCAAACGTCAGTCTTGACAGAGACAGTGTGCTCAGAAGAGGGAACACCCAGAGACGGGAAGTGCTCTCTGTTTGCATTCTAATTCAGGTATGACGTGTCTTTTCCCCATTGGCTGGCCTCTTAGTCTTAATTTAATTGGCTAATCTGAGAAGAATTAGTCCACAAGAAATGGAAGAGGGGGAAAGGAGTCCTTTCCCTGAATCTGAAGGCTTCAGGCCATCAGATTCCATAGATCTTTGTCTACCTGGGGGTGGGGGATGATAATAAAACCTTTCCATGGAACTCCTACAATATGTGGGGGGGGACTTTTGAATCTCTTGTCCTAAACACAAATTTCATAGTTTTTGGTTGAAAAGACTCATATTTACTATTTCTCAGAGTGGTTCAAACATGTGCCAATCGTGGACAAAGCCTGGTGTTTAATCCCTGTAACTGAAAACAAAACAAAAAAGAACTGCTGTTGAATTTTTCCATCATGTCATGATTTTTTTAAAATGTCTAAAATTCTTTCTTACCACAGAAACATATTACATCAATTCACACTGTGGCCTCCAAACCCGGCACACACACACTTGTGAATGACAGATTAGCTGTCCCAGAGGTTCTCAGAATCCTTCTAAGAGGCTTTGATATCAATAAGGCAAATGAAGTTCTCACTGATGGAAATTTTAGACGATGTGAAAAAGGAGAAATTTTAAGAACAATGAAGTCATTGGAAGGCCTTTGGGGAGTCGTTAAGTTGTCCTTGCTACTGAAAACATACTCAGTCCTCCCAATTCTCAAATCTTGAGACTTTTCAAAGCTCCAAGACAGCCTGGGCTTTTGAGAGCTCCAAGGTGACTCTGTTGGAGCATTTGTTCTCTCTGGTGGCGACATTAAACGCAGGAGATCTGTGACTCACAGTGTTCAATCACACATAGATGTTACTATTAAGCAAATCATATCTGTGTGTGCCAGCGACAGTATCTCCAGCTGTTTCCATTTTATTTCCAACGAGCTCTTTATTTTAATCAAATAAGATGAGCTGTCTGCATCTGAAGACCTTGAAGATGATTGCTGGAGACATTTAGTCCTAATTGTGACTCCCTCTTCCTCCCTTGCTCTCTCTCACTAAAACAAACCATTCATCTTTGTTCATGAAGTAAACTCAAAGTAGCTAATGTCTCTGTTCTGTGCCTTCCCTCTTTCAGCCACGTTGCAGTTGATCCATCTTCAGCCGAGATTCAATCCGAGGAGAAAGGAATCTAAATAATGTGACAGCCAATCAGAGCCAATCTATAGAAGAGACTTGCCCAGAATGTTGTTGACATGTTCAAAAGTATGCACTGTTTCAGCATCTGGGGAAAGCACATCCTCTTCTAGGTGGTCCATATCACAGGCGTGGGGTTCTGACTGCTAAGGAGTTCTCTTCAAGGGGATGTGTGTTCTGGCAAGCAGGCAAGACATAAAAGAATGAAAGGAACAAACAAACAAACCCATCCTCAGAGGCTCTGGCTTGTTTCTTCAAAGAAGAGGTAGAAATACATCAAACCAATGTATTTCCAAATGCCCAATAAAATTTTATTTCTAAATAAAATAAAAGAGCTCTTTAAAAATCCCTATCTTAAGGTAGCAGATGGCTAACGAAGGTCAGGCAGGTAGCTTCCTTAATTTATCATGATGCGTTGTTGTGTGCCTTTATTAGACAATGATGGATAACTTCCTTCTTAGCAATATTTTAGGGACCATTTTTTATACTATGTAAAAGCTTTGGGGGTTTTTTGTTTTTAAATATGAGCCTTATTAATTTTTCTGATATAAGAGACAAAATGAGCCTCCAACAGGCATGCTCATCACCAAATGAGATTAATTGCTTTACTAACACCTGGAGGGATCTCTGCGAGTGTGACAGGTTGTGAATGACTTTGAGCTCCAAAGTATCAAACTTGAGGACACAAGTTGAAGCAAAGACAGCTGAATGGCCTTGTAGTATCCACTGCAGAGGCTAGAGGGCGCAGTTGCTTTAACTGACCTAAAGCAATAAGCACCCAAACCCCAAACTGATTGTTTCTCTTACTGTGACCTACAGATTTCCAAACTCAGATCATCAATGCAAGCTTGTTCCTCACTAAAAATCATTCTCAGTCTGCTATAAGGAACAGGAGAATAGACCTCAAAATTTCTACAGTCATTGTGGATGGTTCCTGCAGAGGCCTTGGGCCCATGAGAAGAAGCAGAACATACTCAAAATGTCCCATCTTTCAAAGACTTTCCTGTTTTATTGGAAAGACTTTCCAGTTTTTTTGGATAATTAAGTGTCTACTCAGTTTTTCACAAGAGCTTTTGTTTGTTTGTTTCTCTTACTCAAGAAAAAAAACCCCTCCAAAACAATACATGTACTTCAGAAGGATGTAGTATGATTTTCAGTATCCTAAAAAGTATGTATGTGCCTCAGTTTTATCTTTTATTTATTTAAAGAAGTTGGCTAGTAGACGGCTTCATTCACCATTAAAGCTGTTCGTGCATTTTCTTGTTGATTGCCACAGAGCACTGCTTTGTTTCCTGTGATTCTTCTCTCTCGAACTCTGCAGCACACGACATCCCACGGCCCAGACCACCCTCTCCACTCCTTCCTGATCCCGTTCCTGCAACAATTCCACCCAACACCTACAGATTCCTGCTTGAGTTCATCAGTGCTCGGCCCCTCAAAGTGCATAGTCCTCACATTGACCTTCTTCTGAGTGATTGGTAACTATTCCTCCATCTCTCCTGAGTGGCAGGTAAGTATCTCTCCATCTTTCTGTACCCCCAAAAACTCCAAGTAAGGCATCTGTAGACAAATGAATGAAAACATTGTCCCCAGCACTACTAAAGAATAAAATCCTACTCCAGGAAGTAAAATAGCCATGGCCTGTAAAGAATTTTCTAGGTAATAGAATAAGTCCCTAAGCTAGAGTATTAAGCTTTTTCTGAAGCAAATATTTTCACTTATCTCTAAAATAGTTCAAGCCCCTCTGTGGTCCCCAGTATTTGGTTCTCTGTAGTTGTCACTATTACTCTGCCACACTCTCCTGTTATTCCTATGAGTATATTAATTTTTACATGACAAAACAAACCTTACAGAAATAATTAAGATTTACTAATCAGCTAGCCTAAAGTAGGAAGAAGTAATGGGTTACCCAGATAGACTTAGCATCATGCTTGTTCTACCTAGAAAGTTCCACGTCATCTAGGGGTTCATAGTAAAAATCCTTCTTAAAAAAAAAAAAAAAAAAAAAAAAAGGATAGTAATCATGTCTTATAAAATGGAACTTTCTCTTTTCTTCCTATGGGCTTTTCTTATGATGTTTGATGTTTGGCCTTGCAATGGAAGAACATAACTCTCCAAATAATGAATGAATGACAGTCTAGAACTAGGATCCATGCTCCTCGGATGTCCTAGTTTTGGTTTCTGTGATAAGATACTGACTGAAAGCAACTTGGGGAGGAAAGGATTTATTTGGCTTATAGGTCTATCATCAAGGGAAGCCAAGGCAGGAGCCTGAGGCAGAGACAATGGAGGCATGCTGCTTACAGACTTGCTCAGCTACTTTTCCTAGGCCTAGGCCTGCCTGCCCAAGGATGGCACTGCCACCAAAGAGTTGGGCCCTTCTAAATCAATTAGCAATTAAGAAAATCCCTACAGACAGGAGGCAGTTCCTCAACTGAGGTTCCGTCTTCTCCTGCAACTCTGAGCGAATAGAGACTAAGCAGCACACCGTACAGATGCAAACCTCATAACGATGCCTATGTCGCAGGAGAAAAGCACATGGCCAGTCTGTGATAAAACCCAGCAACCATCTGTAGTGATAAGCAATGCAAGAAACATTATATTAAAAAGTGGATGGAAATGCTTTATAAGGAGATAGTTTCCTTTTGAACCTGACAGAGATGTAGAATCCAGGAGTCAAGTACAGAGCAGAGAAGCTTCTGTCTTTAAAGGTTAAACTTCAGGCCACAGACTGAGCTATGAGGTAAATAAAAGATGTTTCATTCTATATGGAAACTTCTTTAATTTTGGAGCCCCATGGAGGATGTATTACACTAGACTATCTCAACAGGCAAAGAAAATTTTAGTCAAGACTCTTCAGTCACTTTCCCATCACTGTGAGATAATGCCAAAGAAGACAATGTAGACTAGGAAAGAAATATCACAGCTCACTGTTTCAAAGGTCCATTGGTCTCTTTGACCTGTTTTTTTCTGTGACAAATACTGAGGGAGAATCTGAAGCCCAGGAGCATGTGGTGCCAACCAGACAGCACACACGGAAAGATCGAAGCATGTCCTCTAAGGTCGGTCTCCAGTGACTGCTTCCTCCAGCTAGGCCTGGTCTTCTAATGGACCCTGAGTTATCCAATTGCCTCTCAAAGCCCTATCCTGAACACTGCTACATTGAGAACCAAAAGACAGAGCATGAGTCTTTGGAAGGATATTTCCTACCCAAACCATAACACTACTGCCATAGAGAAGACACAGCACAGCAGTGAGGTGCAGAGATCAAACCCAACCCCACTAAAACAGAAGTCAGAGGGATTGCTAGAAACCATTTACGTTCTAGGAAATGCTGGCAGATGACAGTGAGGTGTTGTCACTGGTCAAGTCAGCCTCAACTTCCCTCAGACACCGCGACACTAAGATGGGGATCCCTGTTTTCCTCCAACATTTCACTTCAAAAGGCTAAGATAGATACCTCTGAGTTGTAGAAGGTTTACTTTTGAAAGAGCCATTACAAAATTAGAATTACAAATTTTGGAATATAGATGCTTTACACAGCAGAGAGAAGCTAAGTGAGGAGAAACTGGTTTGAAGTTTGTCAAGATGAGACTTGACAGTCAGGCCCTATTTGGCGTGACCTTCAGAAAACTGAAAAGTAGGTGTTTGGGGTTTTTGTTTATTTGTTTGTTTTGGGGTTTTCTTCCTAACTCTAGGACCCATTCCAGTCCCTGCCTACCTCTGCATGTCAGGAGGCCACCATTTCATGTCCCCAGAGAATGTCCCCTCTGAGCAGCAGAGTTGTCCACCGTGCTCTCGGTGGTCCACATAGCTCTGAGCTACTTCAATGCCATATTTAAGACACAATGATTCGTACGTGGCCTATGAACCAGTCTGCCTAAATATTTTAGTTAGTTTTCTTTCTGACACATTCTTCATCTGATCAAACCAACATGTGGCCTACATGAAAGGAAATGGAAGGAATGCCAGAAACAAAGAGAAAGACATAATTCTGGTTAATTTCTCAAGCATATTCTCTGCAATTATTAACGAATAACTGATTCATTCAACAAACACAAAAGCATTAAGATGCTTAAGTCTGTGCATTCACATGCTAATTCAGGAAATAAAAGATGCATCTCATTAGCCTATAGGCTTTAGAGTCTGAGTTTGGCTGTCTATTCAGTGTAGTTTGTATGGTATTCAATATTCTTGCTTGAATTGGAGCCCTAAATTCGAATATTAAATATGCATTTTTCTCAGGTACACTTGGGATTGTAAAACACATTAATGTTTCATTTTTAAAATATGCTATTTAGCCTCCACATTTTTAAATACTTCTGATTGTATTTTATCATTAACTGTACAAGGATTTTCACATTTTAATTTTCTTCTTGACCTTTTTGATAATGACATCCAGTGAAAAAGAGTAGAACAATGCATAACAAACTAGAAACTGCAGTTGTTGGGCACCTGAAAAGACATAGTATATTTCCATGCATAATTATGTACAGATTATCTCTATACTTGAGACATGAGGCATATGGTAGAATTCTTAGAGAACTTTTATTTTTGAATATGGCTTCAGTGTTCAAATCAGAAATAAGCACCATTAAGTCGTGCAATGATTTCTAAAGAGATTGAGAGATAAAATATCAAGTCTTTTGAAAGAAAACCTTGCAGTTTAAAATAACACATCAAGACCAGCAAACATTTAGGAGGTTGAACCTCAGTCCATGGTGTTGTCATGGCAACAGTTTTTAAAACAGAAAATGAGGACAAAGATGAACAAAAGTTTAAGCCGTAAAGAACCAAATCCTTTTTATTTTTTACATTATTCTTTTCCCCAGTTGCTAAGTTTCTGCAGGAGACACCTCTAGACAACAAAGCCCCTCCCCTTTGAATTGTTCTAGTCTTTTTTGCTTCCTAAGGGTTTCTGGATGTTGTTCCCCACTCAGCCCCCTGAGCCTCTCTGCTTCCCTTGACTACTGGCTGAAAAGTGCCAAAAATAAAATAAAATAAAATAAAATCGGGTTCCTTAGCAGTGCAGCAGAAATAGCTTAGATGCTAGATGCTCCAAGAGAGGTTCTCAGAAGAAAACACAACAACAGTTGGATGTTTTTCAGCTCCCTGAGTCACGCTTCAACCGTTCCAGGTCTTGTGCTTTTGGAACTGAAACTGAGGGGACCCACCCACCTCAGCTCGCCTGGGGCCTCTCTGATTTTAAGCTTTTGAAAACACCACCTATTTACTTTAGTTCTTAGTTCCAGGCAAACTGGGGTGGTTGGTCACCCTACCTACTAGAGAGGACATCCTAAAAGCCCTCTTTTCTGGTCCTTAGATTTTGTTTTCCCCGTCTGACTCTTGTGATATACTTTAGGACATAGACAACAGAGCGGATGAGTCAGCTTTCACCGGTGACAGCCTAGGAGTGGTCCCGTGGCAGCCAGGGGCTCTGATCCACACACTTGTTCAGGAGCGTCTTTCCCAGCACATCCTCAGTATTCTCACGAAGAGATAGCCTCAAACCCCAACAATCCTACTGCTATGCACCCAAAAGGCTTATCAAGCATATTACTGGTGCTAGTGTCAAAGGCAACTGCATGTTTACGATGTCAAACGCCAGCCATTCAACTGAGCACTGTGTAAAATAGTTTGGAAATTACCTTTAAGGGTTTTTCAGCTGGGCATGGTGCCTTGGGCATTATGCATGGCACACACTTGCCGTCCCAGCACTCAGGATGGGGAGGCAGGAAGATCAGGAGTCAAAATTCATCCTGAGACAGATAAAACCCTGCCACAAACCCCGGTATACGGAGATGAAAGACTACTTGACTAAATACACCACCATACTTTGTCTTTTGTAGTCCCAAATCTAAATATGAATCACACAGTGAGTAATTAGAAATGGAGAATTGGAGGGGAGGTGGTGGCTCATGCTTTTAATCTTAGCACACAGGAGGCAGAGGTAGGTAGATCTCTGAGTTTGAGGCCAGCCTGGTCTACAGAGTGATTTCCAGGACAGCCAAGGCTACACAGAAAAATTCTGTCTTGAAAAACCAAAAGAAGAAAAAAGGAGGAGAAGGCAGAGGAGGAGGAGGAGGAGGAGGAGGAGGAGGAGGAGGAGGAGGAGGAGGAGGAGGAGGAGGAAGAGGAGGAGGAGGAGGAAAAGGAGGAGGAGGAGGAAAAGGAGAAGGAGGAGGAGAAGGAGGAAAAGGAGAAGGAGGAGGAAAAGGAAGAGGAGGAGGAGGAAGAAAAGGAGAAGGAGGAGGAGGAAAAGGAGGAAGAGGAGGAAAAGAAGGAGGAGGAAGAAAAGAAGAAGGAGGAGGAGAAGGAAAAGGAGGAGGAGAAGGAGGAGGAAAAGGAGAAGGAGGAGGAGAAGGAAGAAAAGGAGGAGGAGGAGGAAAAGGAGGAAGAGGAGGAAAAGAAGGAGGAGGAAGAAAAGGAGAAGGAGGAGGAGAAGGAAAAGGAGGAGGAGAAGGAGGAGGAGAAGGAAGAAAAGGAGGAGGAGGAGGAAAAGGAGGAGGAGGAAGAAGAGGAAGAAGAAGAAGAAGAAGAAGAAGAAGAAGAAGAAGAAGAAGGAGAAGGAGAAGGAGAAGGAGAAGGAGGAGAAGGAGAAGGAGAAGGAGAAGGAGAAGGAGAAGGAGAAGGAGAAGGAGAAGGAGAAGGAGAAGGAGAAGGAGAAGGAGAAGATTACTGTTATAAATAACATATTCTTCATGTCATGAAGAGTATAGAAAATAAAGAAACAATAATCATCCGATGACATAGAGGTGACAGTTAATACTTTGTCATCTCTTCTTGATGTCTCCCTTTGCATAATAACACATATGTAGCATATAAATACACATGGTAATTTCCTATTCTGTTTTTCTCTTGAAACATTTGTTAATGGACTAAATATCTGTTCCTGATTTTTTTAATCCCTGCAAATGTATGTGCTAAAGCCCAATCAACAGAATGGTATTCAGAGATGGGATTTGGGAGGTAATCAGGTTTGCAGGTGATCATGGAGGGAGGGCCCTCATTGTGGAGTTATTGCCCTTCTAAGAAAGGGTTACAGAGCTCATACTCTCTCCCTTTCCCACTGAGGTACTATGAGAGGATTCTCAGCACAAGCACCAAAGTGAGCCCTCCCCAGGAACTAGATCAGATAGCACCCTGATCTCTAGCTTCCCAAAGAACAAAATCAACTTCATTTGTTTCACTCTCCAGCCTGTTCAGTTTTGCTCTGGCAGCCTAAGCAGACTAAGGTAGCATTTGTTATACTGTAATTACTTTCCTATGCTAAACATTTTTCAAATACAACATGTATTTATACCATACAAGATAATAATAACCATTATATTAATAACATAATAACCACCAATAATAATTATTCCAGAGAAAGTGTATGTACCATAATCTAGTCTTCCAAATCACAATTTGAAATCCCCTATTGCATAGTGTCTTAGTTAGAGTTTCCATTGCTGTGAAGAAACACCATGACCAAGGCAACTCATATAAAAAGGACTACATTTAAATGGGGCTGGCTTTCAGTCCATTATCTTCAAGGTGGGAAGCATGGCACCTTCCAACATGGCACTAGAGGAGCTAAGAGTTCTACAACTTGTTCTAAAGACAAACAGGCAAAGATTGGCTTTTCTGCCATGGGTAGAGCTTCAAAGCCCACCCTCACAGTGATGCATTTCCTCCAACAAGGCCACACCTACTCCAACAAGGCCACACTCACTCCAACAAGGCCACACCTCCTAATAGTGCTACTCCCTGGACCAAGTATATTCACACCACCACACTTATAATTCACACATTTTGTTGTCGTTTCTATTTTCCAAAAAGAATTACTATTGGTGTAATCATATGTCCCAAAGAGAAATGAGGACACCAGGAGGTCCAGAAGTCACCCTGACTCTCTAGGAACAACACAATTCTCTTCCATGATGACTGGTTCAGAAATGACATGTGACTAATCATAACATATGAAAAGAAAATTCGAGTGAAAGATGTTGGGAAATTCTCTCATGTCTAAGACAGAGCCATAAGAGATGGTCTCTCTTTTCTCTAGACACTATAAGTTTAGGATGTACAGCCTTTCTACTTCCTAACTGTTCCAAAAATGGCAGAGCAGATGCATGAAGCAGTTCTTTGATATTGCCACTGAATCACTGAATCCCACCCTGAAGATCACCTCTCCCCATCTCACCCCGCCCCCGTGCTTCCTGTTATGTAAACTAAATCTGTTCTCTATAAGACAGATGTGCCATAAGACAGATGTGCGAAGGTCCTAAGTACTTGCATCTAAAATGATTCTGTTAAAATGTTTTATCAATTTTTGCTCTTATGCAGTCTCTGCTCGTAAATCTTGATCTGTTGCCTTGATTACTTCCCAAGATAGAACTGTAAAGGGGAATCCTGGGTCAAAGGATGTGAACATGTTTAGTGTTCTTTCATCTGTTGCCAAGCTTATTCTGAGAACAGCTGAGTCAACCTCTCAACAGTAGGTGACGGGTGTCTCAATAGGTCTTACCTAGCATCAAGGGTCACCCCTTAACTTTTCATGGACACTCTATGTGCTATGACAGCAATTTACATCTTTGTTAAAGAATCTGAATATGTTTTGTGTAGCATTCTCACCCATTTGTATTGAGTCATACTATGTCTGCCTGTTCAATTCATTGGCTATATTTGATGCTAAGTAGTCATATAAAAATTCAACCATAATATTTAATTTTAACATTGTCCTGAATTAGATGAAAGGCAGATTATATTAAAGGACACATGTTGGTGTTTTAGTGAAAGAAAAAATAATAAAACAAAAACAAAACCTAAAACTCACTATGGATACAAAACTCTCTCTTCCTTAAAAGATATTCCTATCTATGGAGTTTGGGAAAATTCAGGGAAGCCTTTAATAGCTATAATCTAAATTCCCATGGAACCTTGTATCTTTTTGATATCAAAACTCAGTACTCTCAGGCTATCTAACTTCTCATTTTAAGGCTTCGTTTATGGTCTGCTCAGCTGTATTTAGGTTTCTCTCTATTGACTTAATGACCCACTATAACTTCCCTCATACACCGTTTCACTAAAAATTGTTTTATATCAGGCTTAGGAAATTTATAATCAACTGGAGAGAAATGTGCGTGTATAAAATTAAAAACGAACTCCAAAAATATTACATACTCAAGATATAGGAGGCAATACCAGTCCATTTTTATTCTGAAAATGCCAGTTTTCAGTGTGCCTGCAGTCCTGGAAAGCAGGGTAATTCAATCTCCATTATTAATGTGTTCAATTATGCATTTTAATATAGATAGGCTCTAGTGAGGTGCTCTCTTGAGAGAAATGAGGTGATGCGAACAGGGCTCACTTCCTTGCCTCCAGGATCCTCCCATGACTAGACTGGGAAGTGTAGGACAGGCAGCTTGCTCGTCCCTAAAGTCATCACGTTGAAAGAAAAATCATTATAACCATTGTGTCTGGTTCTGTATGTAGAAATAGAGGCAGCTTCTGAGGTGTGATTCACTGTTTCCCACAGGCGGAAGGACTTTATGAATAGTCAACTCACAGGCCAGGCAGAAAGGCTGTAGTCACTGAAGACTGAGGGACAGGACTATTGTGTTCCAGAAGGAACTACCAAGGACTGGACATGGTACCAGGATCAGAGAGAGAAAGGGAAACTAAAGCACAGGTGCTGGAGAAAATGTCTTGCTAAGGAGTCTCTGCCTCATTTGATTGGCGGCAGAGGAAATACAGTCAGCAATGTGAAAACCAAGCAATTTTCCCCAAGGAACCCAAATTCCAGGTCAACCCAAATTCCAGAGTAACAAATCTCCATAAGCTGTTTGTAGCAAAAGGGAAGGATAGAAAGGTTAGCAAAGATCCTAAGGTCAGGAGATCAGGAAAGAGGCCAGAATTAGAAACAAGATAGGCATGCTGGTACAGATGCCACTAGCTGCAAGTGGCTGCTTACATCAATTAATAAAATAAAATAAAATAAAATAAAATAATATAAAATAAAAAGTTACTTTACTTTAGATAGAAGCGTTGTTCAGCTGCTTTTCACTGCACATATACTACCTTCTTCTCTCTGTCTGCTTGTGGGCTTGGTCACCTCAGTCCTCAGAACACTACCGGTTTAGCTTTTTGCGTTACTAGGATATAGTCTAGCCATATTATTTTGATTCATTCTCCATCTGTCTCTATCTCTGTGTCTCTGTCTTTGTGTCTCAGTCTCTCTTTCTTTGTCTCTCTCTGTTTCTGTCTCTTTCTCTATCTCTGTGTCTCTTGTCTTTGTTTCTCTCTTTGTCTCTCTGTCTCTGTCCCTCTCTGTCTCTGTGTCTCTGTCTTTGTCTCTGTTTCTCTCTCCCTCTTTCTCTCTCTCTCTCTCTCTCTCTCTCTCTCTCTCTCTCTCTCTCTCTCTCTCATCTCTGCCCGTGTCTCTGTGTGTAGGAAGCAGTAGCTTTTCTAGTCATTGTAACAAAATACCTGACATAAACAAAGTAAGCAAAAGATGTATTCTACTTGATAACATCAGCAGTTTCTTTCAGCCCATCATGGTGCTGAGGCCCTAAGGGAGTAGAGCAATTCACATCATAGATGAAGGTCACAGAAAGAGAACAGATGGCTGTGCTAACAGGCTTTCTTCTTTTTACCTTTATCCTATGTGGATGACACCCTACATTCCCATCCTACACCCCATTTCTAACCCACCCTTAGGATAGCGCCACCCAGGTTCAGAAGCAATCCTCTAATTCATCCTCTGTGCAAACATATCCACCTACATATCCACAGTCTTGTTTTTACTAAGCTTCAGGTGTTTCTTCATCAAATTAAGTCATCAATCAGGTTTAACATCAAATCCATCATTTCTTGGACACCCAAACCCTCCCTTAAGCCATTGTGGTAGGTAAAACAATGGCTTTTTAAATATTAGACAAGAGTACAAAGCTGTAAACAATGACAGAAGAGCCTATGCTTCTCTACCTCTGTCCCTTGTTTTCCAGGCAAGCTACTGCAATGGGAACCAAGAGAACTTTATGGGTTCACTGATTTTAAAATAACATTAAATTTCTAGGACAAAGGGATGGAGGGATTCATATTTTCCTCAGATGTTCAGGTGAGCACTCATGTAACCTCTTCTACTCAAAACTCCAGTGTGCAGTAAGGAAATATATAAGCACAGAAACCCTGACACTAGATGTCTGGCTACAAGCAAGGCCAGTTCACACTAGCCTAAAACCCTGAGAATGCATGCATGGCTGTAAACAAGGCCAGTTCACACTAGCCTGAAACCCTGAGAATACATGCATTTCTACAAGCTAGGCCAGTTCACACTAGTCTGAAACCCTGAGAATACATGCATTGCTGTATATATGCATTCACACTAGCCTGAATGAAAAGACCTCCATATACACAGGGTATTGAGTAGATCCTTATTAGACCTATTGCTTTGGTGATGACGTCGATGTCATATTAGCTCTAGAATACATGAAGTTCTAGACCAATCCAAATAAGTCAAAATGTTCAAAATGAATGAAACTAATCTCAGGTGATTTAACTATGTTACGAAACAAAGCCTGGTAAGAGTCTGGAGCAAACAATAAGACACAAACCCAATGACATAAATTTCAAAATGTCTGTTCCAATAAAAAAAAAACTATCAGTCTTATAAAACAAATATGACACTTAGCTAAGATAAAATGAATACCAGCATCAGTTGTTCTTAAATAAAACCAGCTTTTACAATATATTCCATATGTTGAAGAGCATGAAAAAAAAAAACTGAACACAGTGAGGAGAGAGACATTAAGGACCAAAGGAAGATTTGAATGGAATGGCTAGAGATGGCAATACAAACTGGAAGGAAAGGAAATGGGATAGAAGTGATAGCCAATTAAATCACTGGGTTTCAATACATAGCAGTAGAAGCTATCCAGAGAAAATGAGTATAGAGAGAGACAGAAGAAATGAGTATGACATCACTGACTGTGGGAGAATGAATATGACATCACTGGCTGGGAGAGAATGAATATGACATCACTGGCTGTGGGAGAATAAATAATATCACTGGCTGCGAGAGCATGAATATGATATCATTGGCTATGGGAACACATCAAGCAGTCTAACAGGCATGTATTGGAGTCACAGGAAGATTCCAATTGTTGAAAGAAAGGAAAACAAAATGATAAAAAATATTGAAGAGATATCCCCAACCTCCACCCCTGTTTAATGAAAACTGTGAACCCAGAGATACAAGATGCTCAAGAAACCCCAAGTAAAGAAGCAGGAAACAAAACAAGACCAGAAAATATGTTGGTAGGCAAAATAACAGTCTTCAGCTAACTAATGATGGTCCATGACCCAAGCTCTGGAACTTGTGGCCTTTCCTTGGTACCACTTTGTGGAGGTAATTAAATCAATGGTCTAACACAGAAGATGTTACTGTGCATTGCTGAGCAGTCCCTGAGTAAGCACAATGACTTTACACAAAAGGTGCAACAGAGAGTCAGAGGAGGAGAGAGAAAATGACAATGGCAGTAAGTCATGACCCAAGGAAGGCAGGTGGCCTTTCTCTGGGGGTTGAGGAAGACCTACTACAGATTCCTCTCCAGAGACATCTTTGTTTTAGCTTAGCAGGGCCCATTTTTGGAATATAACTTCAGAAATATAAGACTCACTCACTTTAAGCCACTAAATGTATGGCAGTCTGTTGCCAAAGCAACAGGAAATTAACACAAACACTACAACATATCAAAATCGAAGCAATAAAAATAAAAGACAAAGAAAATATCCTACCTGAACCCACATATTGAAGAGCAAATCTTAGTGTCACTACTGGGGACATAATGTGTTGTGTTCAGGGGACAAATCCATCTTGAACACTGACAGCGTCTATATGTGCTCATTGTGATCTCAGTATATCTTTTGGATCTTGGTTTACACAGCTCACAATGTCATCCTTTAATGAGAATTAGCAATAATAGCCCCATTTTGTTAGCCAGAGCCACATCACTTTGCAAGCTTCTCTGTCTTGATTGACAACAATTCATATAACTAAACAATGGACCTCAAGTTGTGGCCAGCCAAGGAAAGATGTTTATTGATTGCATGCCTAAAATTCTTTAACTGAATACTTTGTGCTTAGGTCCTGAAATACTAGGAATTGATAGGGAATGAAGAAAGAATGCACACACACACACACACACACACACACACACACACACACACGGGAGTAAAGCTGTGCTACTAGGAACCTCAGCCTGTTAATTAAGGCTGCACAAGATATGGAATTAGCTAGTCTTGGCATGGGGTCTGTGAAGGCTAATAGTCTCAGGCTGCAAATAGCCAGGAGAAAGAAGCTGGGTTGTAGGTCTTTGCACACACTGATCCATAAACACTCAACTTGAACTCCAAGAAAAGCTCTGCCTATGATTTTGAGCCCTGACCATATAGGTAATGGCTTTGCCAATTTACCAGGAGCCAACTAGTCTCTGAGTCCTTAACAGGCTGTATCCCTATGAGAATACACACTTGCTCAAGCCTACACTCATCCAAGGCTTCCTCTTTGACCCACACTCTTTAGCTAACTCTAACAACTTCCTTTCTCACCCGATTTCTACTCTATAGTGATCCCAGCTTGTAAGTGGATGGCAGGCTCTGATTCTCTCTGCAGGACTCACTCTAGCCTGAAATGAAGGCCCACACCATCCTAAGTTGCTTATTGCCTTGTCTGTCATTCCCTTAAGCATAATACATCATGAGCCCTTCTAGAAGCCTCTCAAGTATATTGCTTTTCCGTCTTTTATAAGCCATGCCGGTTTCAACCCAATAAATAGAGGAAACGAGATTGAAAGCCAAATCCTAGTGAGAAGGACACAGCAAAATTAAAAGCCTGTTAACCAAGAACTACTCCTTCTGGTTGAGAAGATTAAATCTCTGGCTTGGGTGAAGGCCTAGTATTCTAAGCTAGCCAACATTTAAACAATTTAATCCAGTCAGGCTGGTCAAACACTCAGCCAAGAGAACCTCTAAAGAAGGCAGTACCACCTTGAGGAAGGTGAGTTCATCTTAAATCATGCTAGAGAGCTAGGTGGAATAATTATTCCTTTAATGAGATTATGTACTTTTCCTTGCTAAGAATGCTTGCCCTGGGCACAGTCCCTAAGAGTCTCCATGAGTTCAGCTGGATCTGCATGTTTTTCCTGAGTCCTGTCTCAGAAAGATAAAACTAACTTTCTCTCTCTCTCTCTCTCTCTCTCTCTCCTCTCTCTCTCTCTCTCTCTCTCTCTCTCTCTCTCTCTCTCTCTCTTCTTTTGTTCTTTCTTCCCTTCCTTCTTTCCTTTCTTTTCTTTTTCTTAAAAACAAAATCTGACACATGGCTGCCCTTGTTTAGCTGGTTTAGCTAAAACAGTATCGCTTTCCGCATGTTCTGTCTGTTCTCCACCTCTAGGCGGCTGCTGGGGTTTACAACTTGTCTACCCTTAGGTTTTTCTTTTAATCGCTAATAAAAGTGTTAGCTTGACTCTTGAGCTTTTCCTGCCTTTAAATTATTTAATCACCAGGAAAAATAAGCCCATTCCCGAACCTCTAGATGGTATCAAGAAGATACAGTCATTTCACCATGAGTATTGAGTACCGTCTTCTGTTAGGAATGACTCTGGCTGCACACCTTCAAAACCTTACATTGTACTTCATCTTCTTGTCTGTGAAGTGTCTTCTATGAAGTCTTTACCTTACAGTCCTAATTGTCTCTGAAGCATGTTACAGCTTATTTTTAAAGATGTACCTCATCTATACAAACCATATTCCTGGTACACAAGCCTCTATGTGACCCTATCTGTGCAGTTCAACTTTTCACTTATAACATGTACTGGATGAAGCTGCGTAACTTCCAGAGATAAACAGTAAAAACCACTGAGGATCCTCTAGCTGCAAACCTGACAGTTCTCAGGAGGCCACATTGTGAGGAAGCCCAGGCTAACCACAGGAAGCAGGTGCACAGAAATAGACTGACAACTGACCCATCCCTAGTAATTCCAGCCATCCCACTCCCATAAGAGGATGGGGTATCATCAGATGGAGGCTTGGATCTAGACAGAAAACGGAAGACTATCAGAGATGGTGAGTTGCTACTGGAGGGTTAATTGGGTGAACGAAAGCCACAGGGGGACTGTGAAACTCAGACCGGAAAGTTGAGTTGACCAATAACAAGTGTGCAGGTCTCTGATAAGGACTGCCACACACCATACCCTTGGGCATCTACCATTTCCAGACCACAGGGGAATTGACCTGCTAATGGACTCTTCCGTCCTATAAAACCCCAAGACCCTTTGCACTGCATGCACACAGTTTTGTTTCTGCGTAGTCTGCGGCTTTTGCCTGTTCTTATTAAAGAACAATTCTGCTTCTAGAGATGCCTGTCTGCTTTCTTTTATTCCTGCATCACCTCCATCAATCCTGATCTAAAATCTTCATGAATGACAAAAAGATGATTTTTTTTCTTTTGCTTCTCATTTGAAAATCTTTCTAGAAGAAATTACTATTTCTTGACTCTAAGGGATATAAGTACCAGTTACTTTCTATCCTGGGAACACATCTAAGTTGGGGCCCAAGTTACAAGTTTGCAGCTGTGTCCTGAGTACTGGTGTCAATAAATACTCGTGGGGCAGGTGAAGTGTGTCCCATTAGGAATTATGCTCTTTTAGCTAGTGTGGTACAGCCCCTTTTATTTCTTATACACTGGGCTTTTTCTATGACCTGAACAGGTGCCCAGTTGAACATGCCCCTTTGTGTTGGCCTTCGTTCCCACTCCAGTATAAATAACCTGGCTTGCTTACTTGTGTGCATACCCAGTAGTCCTGACCTAGGTAAGGAGCCCTTGGCTGGCTTTTACTAGCTGTGGCATTTTTGAGAAAGGTAGCATTCAGATCCAACTGGATGGCTTTGTCTTGTTTACTTTTGTCCTGTGCTAGGTCCCAGGGTTTAAGGGTTTAACTCTACTAACCCATTCTGTCACATTGGCCAGTGTAATAACCAACTGTAGGGTCTTTAGGGAATATCTTGTCTCTGTATCAACCCAGCCCGTCACAAGGTCATGGCTTTTTCATATGAAGAGTTTCTCAGTCCCCACATAGTTCCTCCCCACGTTTATCCCTTTAAGACCTATTATAGTCTAAACTCATTGTCCCTCTGTGGAAACTTCCTTTTAGACCCCTTTTGTGGGAAAGTCCATATATGATCAGTATTAAAGATAAGGCCATTAGGTATCCTCACAATTATTTTCTGTCCTCTGAGCACTCATCCACAGGCCGTCACTAGCATGATGAACTTTGAGGGTGATCCAAGGCTGGCCTGTTCCCAAGTAGTATCTTCTGAAGGAGGTAAGGCAGAACCCCTCTGGGGAAGTTACACTGATGGGTGTCCAGGAGTTGGAGTTGCCCTAGGACAAGGTTGCTCTCCAGACTAATTTATGTGACAGGGCACTGGCTCCAATGTACATCAACACAACAGGGAAGACATCAGGAGGCAGAGTAGGAGGTCAGCTGTTGTTCCCATTCTGAGGTCATTTTGAGATGGTCAATTTCAGAAGCAGGTCTGGGGCTGGGGCTCTCATGGTTGACTCTTGTCTGGGGTCCTCAGCAGCCCTGGTATGGGTGTGGTGTGTCCTAGGCTTGACACCTGAAGGAGTGGCAAGGATTGAGCAATTTTTTGGTGTAGTGTCAGTCAAGTCCTTGAAGAACCACTGGAGGTGGGTGTGTCCATACTTTCTGAGGTCCTCTGAGCCCTTTGGGAGTGGTGCACATGATCTCAAAAGAATAGATGCATTTGCTGAGTGTGCAATGCACCCTAAACAGTACAAGTGGCAGAACGTCTAGCCCTGGGAGGTCTGTGTTTGTCAGTGGTGGCCAGTTCTATTTTAAAGGTTCTAGTCACTGTCACAACCCTGCCTTGATGATTCATGCTGATCTTCTCTGCACATAGGAAAAACGTCTGCCCACACTGAAAAGTGCACACAACAACCAGCAAATACTGGTACCCTCTGCTGTTGAGTGTTAGTAAAGTCTACTTCTAGATGTTCAGATGGGTAGGTCCCTTGGTTTTATGTCAGCATCAGGGCCTGGATCCCTGCTTAGGATTGTCCAAGCATAGCATAGACATTTTGCTAGGTTGTTGAGTCATTGTTGGCAACCTTGGGACCATCCAAATATCTTTGCAACAATTCTTGGATGGCAGTTTTTCTAGGTAGTTTACTTCATGACTTTGCTGGACTTTAGAAAGAACTAGAAAGCGTGAGCTTATTCAGCAGTATGCCTCTGAGATGACAATTACATCAGATGACTATAAGTTTCTTTTATAGGCATGTATGTGCCTGAAAACCATATCTGTCATCTTCTTAGATGAGGGGAGGGCCTGACATTTCCCAAGTACTTTAAGTAAATCCCTAAACAAATCAATACACCAGCATCTAATAATTGGTCTTTTGGTTTGTTTGTTCTTTGCTTTTACATATTTCTACTTTATTAGTGCTCTTTGGGGTGGTTGTGATAATCTTCATGAGTCAGAACTCCACTGAAGGAAGTAGATGGGGAGGGAGGAGGCTTGAGATTTTTATCCCAAATTGGTTTCTTGTCCTGTGTTGCTTCTTGGTCCTCCAGGATCTGAGCAAGCAGCTTCATACTCCCGCTGTCCCAGCCCCCTCTTGCCACTTCCCTGCCATGAGGGACACAGCTATGAAAGCTTGAGCCAAAATAAATCCTTCCTCCCTTAGTATGTTTCTTGCCAGGTGTTGGTCCCACAAGTGTAATCACTTTCCTATTTGTAAGTAAGTGCTTGTAATTAACACTTAAAATGTCTTTGTGCTTTTGTTTATGAAATTCAATACAATGATATTTGCAGTCTACATACCAAATTTATTTTTCAATTAATATCCACATGATGGTGTGTTAAGAAACACAGTCCCTATTCCTGCCCATTCCAAAGCACTTATGGGTTGGTTTTATATCAATAAATGTAAGTGGCAGAGACTCTGTTTTTAACGTATAGCTGTCGGGCTGTTGTGCCCATGCTTTGGTGTGGGTTCTATTGGGTTGAGTTGTGATTCCTGTGCATCTGCTGCCCCAGGCAGCTAACACCACGGCTCAGGGAGCAGAAGCATGGGAATTTGCCTGAGTTTACTCCACAAGGCTGGATGTTGGGCTGTGAGAAGTTGCAGAACTCCACTCCGGGTGTGGGGAGATCTCAGTCTGAGGCCCTCAGGGGCAGAGCTCTTGGGTTAGGAGTCTCCAGGCTGTGGAGGAGACCAGTGGTCTCAGCCCTTGGGCACCCAGGTGCCTTTGGGAGACTGCAGAAGGACTGAGACTGGGGGTGTAAGGGCTGGACCGGCCCGCAGCCGTGAAGGGTGAGGAGAAGCTCTACCCAGTGATGCCCCACAGGAAAATGAGACTCTTGGTCACAGCTTGGTACTTGGCTGGGTCATTGCTCACTCTGCTAGCTTGCTTGAGTTGGCAGGCCTCCATGGCTGGAACACAGAGAAGTCCTCAGAAGGGAGATTAGGCAACAGCTCATTGGTTGTAGACCATCTCCATGGTCCCCCATGGTGGGCCCCAAGTATGAGAAGAAGTCCATGGTTCTAAAAAGTTTATTGTCATGGCAGAAAGTGGATGAAGCTGTACCCCGTGTCCTGAGGTTAAATACCTTTTGCAAGCAGAAGGGTCTGGGAAGGAATGCTTAATTGGCTATGCCTTCTGGCCTTTAGGTATCTCATTAATATGGAGACCTCTTGAGGCTCTGCAGCCTGTAGTCATGCCCTCTACCTGTGCTGCCTGTGCTACTTGTACAATGTAACCTAAGGCCACAAACCTTTTTTTTTGGGGGGGGGGGAGCTATGGATAAGTGAAAGGAACCAGGGCCCAGGAGCAAGGCTGAACACTTACCGTCCCATTAGGGTCCAGGGTTCGAGGCCTGTGCTTAACCAGGTACCCTGCTGCCTCTCACAGCCCACCACCCCACATGTAGCCTGGCTCGTCTACAATTCATAGAGACCTGCCTACCTCTGCCTATCAAGTGCTGGGATTAAAAACATGTGCCACAAATTCAAACAAACTCGGAGGACAGAGAAGGGGAAGTGGACACAAAGTATTGCACCTAACAAAGAAGCTATTTGTAACCAATGTGAAGGTAGCAACAATTATTTTTCTGCAAGGGATTGTCACTGATGTGTACCAGTCACACCCCCAGGGAAGGCTCCACACCCAGACGTAGTCGGCAACACAAAATGGACGCTATGTTTCTATGGTGTTTGCTTTTGGTTTGGTTTTGGTTTTTTTTCTTACTGGGTTTTTGTTTATTTGTTGCTGATTTTGATTTTTGTGCTTGGGAGACATAAAAAGAATATGGAGTTGGGAGAAGAGGAAGGTCGGGAGGACCTTAAAGGTGTTGGGTGGGAAGAGGAAAACGAATGTGATCAAAACATAGCTTATGAGGAAAAAAAAAAGCTGAGTAAGTCATGAGGAGCAAGCCAGTAAGCAGTAAGCAGCACTCTTTCTTGGCTTCTGCTTCAGTTCCTGCTTCCAGGTTTATGGCCAGAGTGTCTGCCCTAGATTCCCTTAGTGATGCACTGTGTAGCCTGTGAGGTGAAATAAACCCTTTTCTCCCCAAGTTGCTTTTGGTTGTGGTGTTTTACCACAGCAGTAGAAACCTAATTAAGATGCATGGGAATATAACTTAGTAATGGAGTATTTGCCTAGCACATGCTAAAGTCCTGGCTTAGGTCCCCAACACTGCAACAGAATAAGGAAATAAGATGAGGAAAACACACATCTGGTCATCTTAGATTGGGTCTTGCAAAAAGAATTAGCTTTCAGTTAAAAGAGAATCTGCAAGCTGCCAAAGCGTCATCTCTGGGGTGGCTTCATATCCTTCATGTTAAATGAGAGCTGAGACTCTGACGTCCACTCTGATGAAGGCTGTGGTCCTCACTTCTTGTTCATTGCCTTTGGGGGCACTTTAATAGGTGTAACGGAGATACTGCACCAACAACTACCTGTTAAATAAAAATCACATCAAAACCACACTCGGATGTGGAAAGTTAAATTCTTCAGCGAGGATATATGATTCCATTTCCAAATCAGCTCCCACACTGAGGGTTTTCCATCCTGTAGGCCCCCACTCTGATTTAATACCAAGTTCTCCCCTTAAGGAGATAAATGTGGGTGCTTTCTTTTTTATGAGGTAATAAACTACAGCCTCTACTAAATAAACTTAGTGGCTGAGGTATTTATAGGAAATAAACTCAAAGCTAAAAATCTAAAGGAACTTTTAGCCTAGAATATAAATTTAATTGCACATCCCCAGGAGTACCCTCAGGTCAACTCTAGTATAATGAACTGCATCTCTCTCCTGTCCCCTTCCCCTCAAGATCCTCTTTTGTGACTGTCCACATTTCTAGAAGATAGTTCTAAGAATTCTGTGATAATTTTTTTCGTTTGCTCCTCACCAATTGCTCTGCCTCTCAATCGGAGATTCTTAATCCTCTGTGGAGCTCACCACTTACAAACTCATCACAAACAGCATTCAAAAATTAAAAGGAATTGACTTAGCCCTCTCCTTCCTCTACTACCAAGAGTGTGTAGAAAATATTTACTAGAAACCAGGATGTAAATCAATTGAAAACCAGAGTTGCACAGTAGTGGGAGGATCGTGCTATCTTAAAATAGCCCCAAGCTCATTCCTTTGGGAAAATTGCAGTTTGGCTGTTTACTACCTCAGGTTATTTCACTTCTGAGATACAGCTTGCTACCTATCAAAATAAAATGGGGTCTCTGTAAATAAAACGGAGTCTCTGTGTTTTTATTGCTACATCATGGGGGAAAAAGGAACTGAACAATTTCTTTTTTCTCCTTACCACGTTTGTAAAAAGTATTTGTGAGTGTGTGTGTTTGTGTGTGTTTAATTAGATCACAAGAATACCTACTGAATTTATTTCAAAAAGTCACTGGAACACTTCAAAGGGGTGAGGAAGTTTCTTCCAGCAGAGCTGCAGCCTTTCAGGTTTGCAGGACATCAGTCATGCCATACATAACTGTTCTCAGCATGAGGAAGAACAGTGCAGGGGAAGTGACCTTTTGACAAGGGTCAGTGGCTCTCCAGAAGATGCCCAGTTAGCCTTACTAAAGATATTGCTTAATGCGATAATCTATAATTGATTCTACTATGTTATTGGGAATGTGTATTTCGGTTTGTTCTGTTAATTTACTAACCATTCCTTAGACTGGGAATTTAAAGACTAACACTTATCTTATGATACAATTTCACAGAAGCCCATTTATTTGTTAGAAATAAATTATCCTAATCTAATAAAGATTGCGGCTGTTGCTTTGAATGAATTTACATCTTACAGCAGAGTCTGTCAATGCCCATTGATGCCTCATGGATCACCTGTAATTTGACTGGATGGTTACCAAACACACCAAGGGATTCCCTCCTGGAGCACCGGTGTCTCCTTCTCAGGCCAAGGGTGTTGCAAGTCAGAAGTTCCAGTGTGTGAGCATCTATGGAAACAGAAATCATCACGCATCAGTGAGCAAGTGCATTGCTGGCTGCCTGGTTCCTGACAGGTCAGTTTTTGAGGTGTGCTCTACACAATCACAGAATTCCCAGACAACTGAATCTCACAGTAATGAATCCACTTACCTACTCTTTGTAAGCAAATCCTCCTGTCTACTGCCTCACACTCTCTGTTGTCTGTGTCAACTTTCTGAATGGGTCCCTTTCACTATCTCCACAGTACCCTTCCATAGGTATAGCTGTAGATCAGAATTCTCATGAAGCCCCTTCCCCAGTCCTTCAAGCTAAGTGGGTTTCCTTTCCCTCTGTGAGCTATCCACAATGCTCATCCTAACACATGACTACATACATGCAAGACCTTTGTGGTGGCTCATGTAAAGTGAGATAAACAGTTAAGTATTATTCTAGATATTTTGGTGAACTTTTTCATTATGGTATTAGCATTAAAATAAGCAGGCCTTGAACAAAGATTTTACCCTTATCCAATCATATACGATTGTAACTGAAAACAAAAAGACCAACTTTACCTAGAACGAGAAGGAACTCTGCCTTCCGGTTCTCTGTGGAACTAACTGGCACTCGCCTCTGGCCTCCAGCCTGCCAGGGTACTGTGCACAGAAAGAAGCCTATTTCTTAAAAAAAATCTTCTCTTTCTCCCATCTTGATTCTTTCTTAGTGGAAATCTGGCTCATAAGATAATCATAAAACTTTATGTATATTCAAAATTCATATTAAGAAATGAAACAATAGAAATAATGTTTGGGTGGCACACTTAACATGTTTATGTGGGCTGGAACTGGAGCGATGGCTCGGTGGTTAAGGGCATTTGCTGCTCCTTCGGAGGACTCAGGTTGGATTGCCAGCACCACGTGGTGGCTCACAGTCATCTGTAAGTCCAGTTTCAGAAGAGCTAATGTTCTCTGCTGACTGCTCCAGTACCAGGAGAACTCATGGCTCACAGACATATACATAAGTAAAACAACCATGCACATAGAATGAAAATATTTTTAAGAGAATATGTTTACTGATCTATGAAGTTATTTTGAAGCTAATTTAACTTGGTATATACAAGTCTAGAAGACTAAGCGATGTAGAAATTATTTTTTCTTCTGAACTATTTTTCAGCATGAGGAAAACTAATACACTCCTACCTCACCAGCCCTTAGTTTTCTGTTTGTTTGTTTGTTTGTTTGTTTGTTTGTTTTTAAATAGCAGCCTAAGTCCGATTTATGCTGATCACATACTTTTAGGAGTGGAAACCACCCAATAGAGCATCTTGACCTAACAGGGGCCATGCCACTAAAAAAAATTCTCTACCTCCCTGAGAAGCCACCATCTGTCACTAGCACTTCTATTATGAGTCGGGCTCATATTAGAATGCTGACCGGCTTGATCTTGCACAGATCTTGTGCAGACAAACACGGCGGTGGTGAGTTCACAAGGGCTCTGGTCTTGTCATGTCCCTTGGGAAAATGAAGGCAGAGAAACTGCAAGTTTAAACCGTGCTTGGTACAGAGTTAGTTCAAGGCCAGCCCAGAAAGATCCCATTTCACAGATAAAAAAGTTGAAGTTTGGGGAATGTAGCTTCATGGTACAACACTTACAAAACACAAGCCTGTGACCCTGGTAAGTTCTTCTGAGGATTGTTTCTGAACAGAGAGTCACAGTGGCTTCTCTCTTCCCAGAGTGAAGCAGAGACCTAAATGCCTGGCCTCTGACAAGCACTCTGAGAATGCCAGGCATTGCCGTTCCTCACTGTTACTCCAGCTCAGGCTTTAAGAATGCTATTCTGTGTGAGCCCATTGGTTCTGTCCTGATTGCCCCAGTTAATTTTGTTCTGAGCTGTTGGCCACACCCCTTCCTGTTATGTCCTTGAGCCAGGGTAAACAATGACAGTGCATTGGGTTGAGTATTTAAATGAGATGCATAAAGCTGTAAAACTGCTACTAATCTAGGGTCTAAGATAGAAGAATGAGGTATTTCTCAAGCATTTCTAGATATCACAGAGATATGAAATTAAGTGGGGGTGTGGAGCGCTTCTGTGAAATCACAAAAATGTTCATGACTGACAATTCAATGTCATCTAAATACATCCCTCAGGACATATTTGCACTACTCATGCCATGTTTGGGTTTCATCCAGGGTAGAGTGAGTCTTGTTTTGTAACTTATGTAAAGATTTTTACAGCCAACTTATAACATCAATTCCTAGAATGTGTTATTCTCTCACGGACGCCGAAGGATACATGTAAAAGGAAACACTGTAATACTAAAACTCTGTAATGGGCCTTCATATCACAGCTTCCGCTACGGCTGAGAACCAGTTAATCAGGTCACAGCCAGTTTTGGTGATGGGGCTCAGTCTGTGTTCAGCATCATTGCTGTCTTGCCCACAGGAAGAAATGATTTTTCTTAAACTCTTTTTAAATCTAGGGTTCTAGATGGGAAGATGCTTCCATTCCACCAGTGAATAAGGGGTGTGGGTGTGGGGCTGGAAATGAATGGAGGAGTCCTTCCATAGTGAGCTGGTGGCTCCCTGGTGTTTGCAGCTGGTCTGGTCTCAGCATTCCACTGTGTAGTTATCAGCTTCCTCACAGTCTAGGAGCAGCAGATACAGTAGTCGGTCAGTGTCCGGTCACCAGCTCCAGCAGAACCTAGGCAGTTGGCTCTACCTGTGTGAACAGCAGCAGTTTTCAGACCTCTGCAGCACAGTGTTTGCCCTTAAAATCCACATCCCCTGGCGGATCTCAGTCTTCTGTTCCTTGAATCCATCCGATCATTTTGTGAGTACCTAATTTCCTGCTTTAAATTCCTTCCTATCTAATGTTTAATGGTGTCTTTTTCCTGCACTCAATTCTATATGGATGTCAAGAAAAATGAACGGCTATATGGGCTTTGGAGTGGCATTCAAGCACTAGAGTAAGACTTGAAGATAGGAAAGAATAAAGTGTGTTTATACACAGCAGAGAAATCCTACCAGGTTATGTTAAAAAAAAATCAATATTTATTTTTATAATAACCAACGTGAGTTCTGAGAGACTAATTTTTTTTAATGTGGTCCTTAAACTGTTTAAAAATCATTTTCATGAAATATATGCTTTTCTTTTTTGAGGGGGGAATACATGTTTAAAAATTTTAACTATTAAAAATGACAAATTTCTGTAATAATTTGAATACATAAGAACAAATTGAAGTGAGCTGGTGAAATGGCTCAGCAGATGATAGTGCCCACTGTGCGTTTGTGAATTTGATTCCCAGAAACCACAGTAAGGTGAGAGCTCCCAAGGATTGTCCTCTGACTAACACACACACAGTTATCACAAATACATTTAGTTAATTAGCACAGCATCTTACTATTTACCTTTTTAAACTTTACTTTTATTCTTTTGAGACAGGGTCTTGCTATGTAGCCCTGGCTGACCTGAAACTCCGAGATTCACTTGCCTCTGCCTCCTGAGTTTTGAGATTTAATGTGTGTACCATCACACCCAACATTATAACCTTTTTTTTTTCTTTACTTCTGACTTACAATACAAGCTATACTATAGTCTTAAAGATTCCTAGAACCATCTTTCATTGAAACAAAGGTGCTCTTTACTGTAAGGCATAGAATTATATAGCGTTAAGGGAAAATGAAAGACATAAAACCTGCGCACTGTGCATATCACAAGCCACGGATATTCTGGGCTGCTTTTAGTTTGGTTTATTTTCTGTGTGAATCACATGTCTCTGGAAGCTGAGCAACTTCTGACTAACATCAACAGGAAATCTATGACCCGTTAATGACTGACACCTTAATGATGGTCTCTTCATAAAGCATGACTCGGTCACACCAGCCTGTCCCTCCTAAGGTATTTTACTGCTCCAAAGCATTTCAGGTTCCTGAGCACTGTCTGTGAGTGACAGGCAATCTCAGTCACTCAGGGTAACTGGCATCCTCTCTGAGTTGGCTCTGCATGAACATTGGCAACTGCAGTATTCCCCTCCATCTTTCTTTCCAGAGCAAACATTGGTGAGGTTTTAAATTTTGATTTTTAATTATGTGCACCTACGGTGTGGGGGTTGGGGGTGTATCTGCAGGAGTGCAGGCGCCCCTGGAGGACATTCAGTTCCAGGTAGTAAGTGAGCTGGTCAAGGTGCTGGGAACTGCACTCCAGTCTCTGCAAGAGCAGCAAATGCTCTTAACACTGAGCCGCCTCTGCAGCCCACTGACATCGGTTCCATCAGTGCTTCAAATGAAGCTCTCCTGCTTTACCTTCCGAGTCTTTGTCCATGTGTACCTTCTCTTTCTGGGCTGCATCACAATGGAATTTTTAAAGGATTATAAATGGAAACTCAGTTCAAATTGAGTTGCATCACATGCAGATGATTCAGTTCATAAGACAACCAAGTTTACTTGCATAGGCAATGCCACCTGTGTTAAGAGTAACATGATGCCATCAACTATGTCACCATCCAACGCCAGAGTCCTTAAAAGGTGAAAACCAATTGTCCTTAGCATATATAAAGTACAATATTATTCTTTTGATCCTCAAATAAGCTTTCAACCCATTTTATTACCCCTCAGATGAGAAACAAAGGTATTATCAAGATGTATAGCAGTTAAGAATCAGTAATTAGGAAGTAATTAGATTTAGTCAGTTTGGTCCCAGTGCCAAAGATCTTAACCAGTAAACTACCTTGTCTCCTTGTTGTTCTAAGGTTTTTCCCATTGTGACATAATATTTATAATTTTTCTTCCATTGTAGCATAATATAATGGTAGCAGCTTGACTCCATCATAAAGAAAAGAACACTGAACATTGCCAAACATTCCGTTATTAGATTGCTTTCATTTTTTCTGTCATAATCATTACAATAGTTACCATATGAACCCATATGCTTTCCACACTCAAATGATACATCTAGTATAAAAAATCGTACTCATCCTTAAAAATTTGAAAAATACAGAACTGAGAAGTAAGTGAATAGGATTCCTATAGTCTTGTCACCTGTGGGCAGTCATTACCAACACAGTAAGTTTCTTTTAAAAATTTTCCACATATTTTTCATATGATTGAGATTATAGTGGAAATATTTTTGGTGTCTTAGTTTGTTTATGTAGCATATTGTCATTGTTTCCTTAAGCTACTGGAATAAATTACCACAAATGCCGTAGTTTAAAATAGTAGAGATTTGTCCTCTCGGTTCTGAAGCCCAAAAGCCAGGAGACTTCAGCCAGGGTATGAGAGGGATTCTGTGGGGAACTATTACTAGTTGTCTGTTTAGTATCCTGTTGGCTTCTGTAGAAAATTTAGACACTCTAGAATTAAAGAGCACTGATTTTCTATAGTCAGTGATGTATAAAGCAAAAAGCATCAGCATCTTGTGTTGCTTTAATGATGATGTAACTAAGCGGCAATGGCCACGTGGTTCTCATCAGGGTCCTCGTGCTCCGTCTCTGTAAAATAGCAACCAGTTTACTTCAGGTCATCATGGGACTGGGAGATGCCTGACGTCTTGTTGAAGTGTAACTAATGTATAACTTTATGAAGTGACTAGTGGGTCACCTGAGCTGGATGCTCCAGTTTGTGCAGGCTTTCTGTGTCTCGGTTCTGTGGATAACGTTGAATGTGCAATGCTTCACGGTGGAGAACGTGTTTGTTGGGAATACGAATAGACATGGAGCTAAATCAAACGCCAGCTCTGGCTGCCTTTTGTCTTCAGCATGAAGTGGTCTGACTGACCTTTGTGATTAACGTGCTCTGCCGAATGAAGAATTCAAAGCATGTTTTAGACACTCATTAGGAAGAGCAATGGGAATGTATGTCAGGACACTGCACAGTCAAATTATCCTCCACCAGAAGTGGATTATAGGCAGGAGAATGGCCAGCTCTCAGGCTCTTCCACTCTCAGGTGACACTAACCTCCCTGTGATGCCGTGTGCTGCCTTCGTGCAGTTTGCAGCCTACTGGGTGATGCCAAACAACGAAACTAAAGGGTTCCTCCTGAAGATGTGTGGCATTCTCCCCATTACAAACAAAACTCTGTGGAATGAGACACAGTGATAGAGTTTATATTTGAAGGTAGATCTATATTGTACATGTCAGAAAAATGATGCAAAGTGAACAGTACATTGGAGAGTTGGGAAAAGAATGTTATGATCTTTTAAATGCAGCCAATAAGAATATAAACAATAAATTGATGTTGTAAGAGTAGCATGGCTTAATATAGAATGTAACTTTCAGAATTAGTGAACCTGCCCATAATTTCATGCCCGTGTGAGTGCATGCGTGTGTGTGTGTGTGTGTGTGTGTGTGTGTGTGTGTGTGTGCAAAACATATAGATGCTCAGAAGATCACTAATAGCTTTGAGGAGTTAGTTGTCTCCTACTGTCTTTACTTGGTCTCAAGAATTGAACGCAGGTTGCCAGGCTTGTGCTGCAAGCGCCTTTATCCACTGAGCCAGGTCAGTGATGCTGGTTTTTGACAGCAAAACAATGTGTTCATTTAGGGAACATCAATGAAGACACATTATGTCTTTCAAGACATAATTTGAAAGTAGATCATTGTATTAAAGATTTTTCTATGTGTTTATTGTATTCATGTTTACTGCCATACAGTGACAAAATCTTATGGTAGTTAGAAATCAGTTTCTTAAAGGAAAAATGTTGAAAGAATCTCTGGCAAGATGGGGCCCTGGGATCAGTAGTTTAAACAGTCAAAAAAGCAAAGGACTTCTTTGACATCAGCTAAAGGATATCATGTGCCAGAGACATTTTCTAGGATTGGGAGTTAGGGGTGCAACAAATCCAAAAAGGGATAAGGAGTTCCTTACCTCTGGAACATGAGCTCTTTGAAAGCAGCAGTGTTGTCTTGTGCATATTTGTGCAGTATACAGCTGAGAATCTGACCGTGTAGAGGAAACCTAGCTGAAAGCCAATTAATGCTTTTCCTCTTAAGGCCGATGTCTACTACTGTCTACCATTCAGCAGGGTCTTTGAGGAGCTCTTCGCCTGTTGAAACCAAAGTCTTAACTGTTTGGATAGTTTGTTCTGCTTCTCTGGCCTCCTCCACATGGGATGTTGATCCATTAGATAGAAAAGGCAGGCATATTAAGCTTATCATTAACCTTTACTTTTGACGTGTAATCAACCAGGATTTATGAGATGCTTAAGGCCCCAATGTCTGGGAAAGGGAACATATTTGTATAAATGGGAATGTTTTTGTTGTATTGAGCTTAGAATAATGTAGCTATTTGTTTTCATTGCAGCACTGTGTGTCTGATATGTTTTTATTTTCAAGTGGGTAATGGCCTGCTAAATAAATTAGATATATTATTCTAGTCCATTCTGGACTAGAGATCTATTTCAACTTTTCCTTACCAAGCTTTCCAATTGAATCAGATGAAGGCAATGCAAATATTATAAATGGTAAACCCATTTCCATTTTATTTTATGCTAATTGGGGGACTAGTATCATAATTCAAAATCCTATTGTCAACAGACATTCTAGTTGAACCCATTAACTTTTTTTTTTTTTTTTTTTTTTGGTTTTTTCGAGACAGGGTTTCTCTGTATAGCCCTGGCTGTCCTGGAACTCACTCTGTAGACCAGGTTGGCCTGAACTCAGAAATCCGCCTGTCTCTGCCTCCCAAGTGCTGGGATTAAAGGCGTGCGCCACCACCGCCCGGCGAACCCATTAACTTTTAAGGGAAAATGTATTACCAAAGTTTACTTAAGTCAGAACCTGTAACAATTTATACTAAATAACTACAAGCAAACAGTTACTAACTAATAGGGGTTTTAAAAAAAAAAATTTTTTTTTTTTTTTTTTTGGTTTTTCGAGACAGGGTTTCTCTGTGTAGTCCTGGCTGTCCTGGAACTCACTCTGTAGACCAGGCTGGCCTCGAACTCAGAAATCCGCCTGCCTCTGCCTCCCAAGTGCTGGGATTAAAGGTGTGCGCCACCACCGCCCGGCAGGGTTTTAAAAAAAATATTTATTTTATTTTTAGTTATATGTGTGTGTGTGTACATGTGAGTATAGTTGCCCACAGAGACCAGAGGTGTTGGAACCATCTGGGGCTTTAGTTACAGGTGGGAGCAAACATGACCACTGAAAATCAAATCAGTGTCCTCTGCAAGAGTAGAGAGTGTTCTCCTAACTACCAAGCGATTTCTCCAGCCCCCTTTTCATAAGATGGAATTAATTTTCAAGTTTCTTCTTCTTTACTTAAAAAAATGACATTTCCTCTAAACTTTATAGTCTATCTCCCTTAGAAAGAAATAGTTATATGCCAGTCATGATGGCACATGCCTTTAATCCCAGCACTCAGGAGGCAGAGGCAGCCAGAGATCTCTAGGAGTTCAAAGTCAGCCTGATTTACATAGTGTTTCAGGCGATCAAGGGCTACAGAGAGAGGGAAAAAATACTTATAGCACTGAAGCAGAAACAGATTACAAAGTATCTAAGTTTTAATTTATTTGTGGAAATACCTAGTTGGGTTAAGAAATGAAGTATGAGCAATTTTCAACATTGGAAGACTTTCAATTACACTCAAAACAGCACACATTCATTCTGTGTTGCCAAGAACATAAGACATCCAAATTCACCGACTGTCTTTCATCTTGCTTTTATCTTAGGCTTGTAAATCTTATAAAATCCTCTCTCACATCAATTAAATCAGATGTCTTCTTTGAGTATTGTATCATGCCATCTGACTACTGGGATGAAAATGAGCAAGCAGAGCTGCCTTTCAGCTCATCACTTCCTGTCAGCCGGACCATGGCAGACTAAGTGTTATGATCTAAACCCAAAATGCCTCCAACAAGCCTACGTTTTGAGCTCTCATGTTTCTGGGCTTGGAGAGATATTTTACAGTGTATGGAGCCTTCGGAAGATGGGGTCCAGCTGTCAGAGGTTACTGGTCCCATGATACCAGCCTGCCCTCCTAGTTTCCTAGCGTGCCATGCAAACAGTGTCACATGATCCCTGACCTCTGGATCTTCTGCTGCTCTAGACTCCAGGCCTCTGAAAGCCAGGACCAAAGTCAAGCTTTGCTCCCACAAGCTGTTTCTGACAGGTACTTTGGTTACAGTGACACAAACACAGTCAGTACAGCACTCTGCTTTTAAATTTCTAACCCAGTTTCCAAAATTTAAGTCATATGATGTAAGACCATTTGTTCTCATACTTAGCAATTGTCCAAGACTTCTCGTTGATTTCAATTCTCAAGAGCTTTAATCTATGATTATTATCATTCTGATAACAAATTTTAATGTGCCATAGATATAACTTGCATTCTATTGTTCTTGTTGTATGAATTTGGCATCTGGTTTTTTGTTTGTTTGCTGAAAGCCTATTATTACAGTCTCTAGCTCTTCTTTTCATATTTATTTTAACCAACTATTTGAAAAACATTTTCCAGTCCCATGACTTATAATTGTTATTATTATGACCTTTTACAAAAAAAAAATTTTTACAAAAAAAAAAAAAAGATGTTAAGAGGTTAAGAGAGAGGTTGTTCATAACGCATAAAATGTGTGAGTTAAAGGAAGTTAGAAATCCAATTAAAAGAAGAAAGAAGCAAGATTTAGCAGCAAGCAGCCTGAGTGCCTTTCTTCAGAGGCTTATATTTTTTTATTACAGGACAGAGGGTAGACCTTGGTTCTCCTTGCTCTTTGCACACGCAGGACAGGGAGGAAAACGGTTCTTAATTACTCATCCCATCACCTGCTCGCCATGTACCTGCACCTTATCTTTCATTTCACAACTCAGCTACTGTCTTCATGGAACTTTCCTGTTTCCTGGGATAATGGTGATTTCTCTTCTGAGAGTTGTGCTTCAAGGTTTAAAGCTGATTACTCCCCTAACCACCTTGTAAGTGTTCTGTTACATGGCATCTGTCTGTACTTAAGTATTAGGAGGGAAAGCTACTAGGAAGAAGAGACAGAAGGCTAGCAGACATAAATATCTTTTCCCCTGGCTTCCTGGAACAAGGTGACCTGAGAGACAGTCTCTGTATTAATGTTAATGAGGATAAGCAAGCCCCTGGGTAAGACTGAGAGAAAGCCCAAGTCAAAAAACGAGTAGCTGGAAGCATGCCAGGCTCTGTGGGTGGAATTCAAGATGCCCTGTCCTCAGAGGGTCACTGTCCAGCTCTTCCTTCCTATGTGGATGATGGAACTCCTAAGAGAAGGCAAGCTGATTGGCAAGGTAGGCCTTGTGTGCCAGAAAGTTTATAGGAAAAATGGAACACGAGAAAAATTGTTTTAGCAATTAATACTATCCACCCCCAGCTTTTTCCTATGAGACCTTCATGTCGGCCCTTTTCCTTACGCTCTTGAAATCATCCAGCAAGATAGAGCCTCTGAAAAGTCATACTTTCCACTTAACCAAAAGTACTGACTAGTTCTCTGAGTACTCACTGAATGGTACAATGTATGCAGAGCACTCAGAAAATGAACAGAATAGGCTCTGGAATAAGAGAGCCCTGAATGAAAGTTCTAGTTCTTCCTTACCAGCTATCTCTATGACATTGACAAAGCATTTTTAAATTTATCTGTGAAATAGACCTCGATAAGAAAACCCAGGTTGGCTGGGCATGGAGGCATATATCTTTAATCCCTTCATTTGGAAGGCAGAGGCAGTCAGACGGATCTCTATATGAGTTCTAGGCAAGCCTCAGAAAACAAACACACACACACTGACACACCAAACAACTCTAACAAAATCTGTGTCATAAAATATTTATAAGGACTGAGATAATGTCTGGCATAGAGCAAGGCACTCACTTATATTCAATAATGTAGTTAGAATTGCTTAAAAGGCTGCAGTAGCCTTCTTTCTCCTGATACCTTCATGCAAACAGCACATGCTCAAATCCCAGTATCACAAACACAAAACAACATAACCCAATGTAGTCTGTTTTCCTCTAAGACGACCCCTTATATGAGTCTTAATGTCCAATACTCAGATTTGTATTCTTCATTCTATTTTTAAAAAGTTATTGTCTTAGGGTTTTACTGCTGTGAACAGACACCATGACCAAGGCAACTCATCTAAAGACAACATTTAATTGGGGTTTACAGGTTCAGGGGTTCAGTCCAGAGGTTCAGGCAGGAACATGGCAGCATCCGGGCAGGCATGGTGCAGGCAGAGCTGAACATTCTACATCTCCATCTTAAGGCTGCTAGCATAATACTGGCTTCCAGGCACAAGGATGAGGGTCTTAAGCCCATACCCACAGTGACACACCTACTCCAACAAGGCCACATCTCCTAATAGTGCCACTCTTGGGCCAAGCATATACAAACCATCACAGTTATTATCATCTTTTGCCCCAAAGAACAGATGAAGGTAAGAAATTAGAGTGAAAGTGTATCAAACCATGTTGAAAGAAGCAGCGACACTCAGTTTAGGCAACCTCAGCTGTTGTAGCCATTCTTGTCAATCTACTGCTGCAGCTTCCTATTAGCTGAATATGACCAGGAAGAAGGAGCCATAAGATCAAGATACATAGGACAAACTTCCAGAGCGTAGGGAACATGGTAAGAAATGGAGAGATGTGGAAAACTCGCAGTTTCTGACACATATGTGCAATCTAATCAGCCCAGGCTGCCAGCAAGGCACCAAAGCCACATGGCTTAAACAAAACATTTACTTCCCATAATTCTACAGGCTGGGAAGTGCAAGATCAGGTTGCAGCCACAGTGGATGTCTGGCAATGGGTCTCCTGCTGGTTTAAAGGGCTTATCTTCTTATACCTTTTCCTTTCCAGAAACATTATCCTTATAGTATCCCTGATTATAAGAGTACTAGTCTCAGAGGCTAGGGGACAGCTCAGCTGTTAAGAGCACTTACTACTCTTATAAATTCAACTCCCAGCACCACGTGACAAAGCACAACTGTTCTAACTCCAGTTCCAGGAGATCAGATTCCACTTTTGGCCACCATCGGTACTGCACACATGTGGTGAACAGAAATACAGGCAAATAACTAAAATAAAAACTGATAGATAGATAGATAGATAGATAGATAGATAGATAGAACAACCCAGCAACCAAACCACCCATCCACATAAAATTAAAATGAAGGACCAAAAGGGAGGGCTAAATCCCATGTGTGAAGGTTCAGACCTTCATAACCAAATTACCTTCCAAATTCTTTACCTCCATGGGCCATCATACTATGGGATAGGCATTAAAATATGAAATTGCAGAGAAGTGGGTACAAATACAGTCTATAGCAATGTGTAAGACTATCATGAAAAAGAAAAAGAACAGTTTCTGTACCATGTTTATGGGTAAGCTGACTCCACAATCTTACAAGGACAAAGTCATAAAATTATAAATTTAATACTTTTTAAGTATTAAGAACACCTCATAGACCTCCATATAAGCTGATTCCAAAATGCATCTGAGTATTAAAACAAATGAACGATTGCAATTCGATTTTGAAGAACAAAGCATGGGTATTTAAGGCTTATTATAGACTTATATTAATTGGGACATTACTATAGGGACAAAACAGAAAGTCCCCAGATCCCTGATACATAATTGAGGTCACATTATTCATCAGTGAATGAGTTAAAGATGGGCTTTAATTAATGGTGCAGGAAAAAACAGGTTCTCCATATGAAGATAAAGAATATTGACTCTTTACCTCATAGAATACAAAAATCAATTTCACATGAACTAACGACCTCAATATGATGGAAAATGAAAACATTCTGAAGTAAATGCAACAGTATCTTCATTATTTAAGCACAAGGGTAAAAACTTTAACAATGTGCAAAACATATTGTATTGTAAATGTTTAGATGTGAATAGCCCCTAACATGCTGTTGGGAGGTGCATGACTTCAGCAGGTAAGGCCTTAAGAGAGGCCGGTGGTCAGGAGAGGCCCTGGGAGGGGACACTGGAGCTCTGGGTGCTCTCTCTTCTTTACTCTGATTCAAATGTGACCCGAGGTATAGATAATCATGTTCTCTCTGTTTCTCTTTAAATTATGCGGACACATTTAGTATTTTATTTGTACTTTCACAGTGAAATTATGAAATGGTCTGAAAACAATACTTCTGCCCTTTATTAAAATTGGTTTATATATGATACACCACTAGCTCATTCCTATACATACACTGCATTTTTTTTGAATTTTATAAAGAAAATCAGAAAAGGAAAATAAACATATTTAATTTACACATATAATACATATATATTATCCATCTGTAACGCCCCAAACCTTCCTTTATTACTAAATTTAATGGAAATATACAGGCCTCTAGTGATTCTCAGGCAGAGCCGATGTTGCCCCTAAAGAACATTTGACAATGTCAGTATATCTTTTAATTTGTTAGGACAGAGGAGAAAACATTTAACTAGTATGAAAGACTTCAGACCTGCTTTAAAACACCACAAAGACCAGTGCTGCAAACTCGCAGAAACTGATGGTTTAATCTAGAAATCAAATTTGACAGGGTCACAATGTGAACAGTGAGAAAGGTGTGTTTCTATAGAACCACAGAACAGCATGATAGTGGACGTCGTAGTCACAGAGTGATCCAGGAAAACAAAAAGAAACCGAGCTCAACAACTTCAAAAGCACAGAAAAGTCCTTCTCAACAGAGATTATCACAACCAAGCCAAACCTTCCAAGACATCAATACCATGAAATCTCTTCTCAAGGAGGGAAACCCTCCTCTCTCAGGGACTAAAAGTACATGTTAATAGCTTTAAAGGACTTAGTATACAGTTTGGTATGTAAAGGTTTAGGTTTATAAAGTAAGAGAGAAAACATGTACATGTTCATATGCATTGATATATGTGTGTCTATACAAACAAGTTCAGGCTGTATATATATATATATATAAGTTATGCTTACTGAGACTAATTTAGGTAATGGCTTATTCTATGTAGATCACTTCCTTAACACTGTTTCTCTGTGATGTTGTCTATCTTTGGAAACTACATTTTCATTCTGTCCACTGAAGCCCTCAGGCTGCCATGTTCTTCTGTCAGACCGTGCTGCCTTCTCAAGTGGGCAGGACTCTCTACTGACAAGGCTGGTACTGTTACCTGAGGTCCTGAGAGATGTCTTCACCTCAGACAAGCCCTTCCAGAATTCCACCTAGTATGACTGAATCCCTATCATAGCTATAAAGTATCACAGCAGGTTTAGAAATCAAAAGAAGCAGAACATGACAGTTACTGCCCAGGCCTAGACACATCGAAGATCCCAGTGATCTCATTCCTGAGCATTAGCTAGCTGGTCAGGACTGGCTCCTTTGGAAGCAGTTCATCCATGCCCTGGGCTCAGTACTGTTGATGGTGGCACAGAGACAGGAACAGGCTCTCCTCTCACCTATCAAAAGAGTTGCCAGTTTGCATTCTCAGCATGATTGATCGTAGGATTTAAGTGCTTTACAGGCAGGAGTCTCGAAAAGCCATCACAGAGTCCCTCCTTTTCAAAAGGTTTATTTTTGTTATTTTAAATTATGAGTATGTGTGTGTGTACATGTGAGAGCAGGTGCCCTTGGCAGTCAGGAGGCATTAGATTCCCCGAGAACTGGGGTCGCAGGTAGTAGTGAGGCATTCGATATGAACGAGAGGCCTCAGGTTCAGGTCTACTGGAAGAACGAATGCTCTGGCTTGCTTAGGCTTTGTTTTTTGTTGCTATTGTTTGTCAATTTAACACAAGTAAGAGTTATCTGGGAATCTAGGAACCACCATTGAGAAAATGCCTACATCAGATTGCCTGGAGTCAAGCCTGTGGGGGCATTTCCTTGGTTAGGAATTGATGTGGGCAGCCTAGTGTGGGCAATGCCACCCCTGGGAAGGTGGTCCTTGGTTACAGAAGGAAGCAGACTGACCAAAACCAAAACCAAAACCAAAAACACCTTCTTTATTTAATATAAAGAAAAGGGGGTTTAAATACTGTTGGCATTCTTATGGTTCCTTTGAACACTCTTGCCTCTCCCCAGTCTTTTTCTTTTTCTTTTTTTAACTTTCTCTTAGGTCTTCACACCCATGTGGATATGCTTCCAACACTGTATGTCATATAATCTCCCCAGAAATGAGACCACTGTTGACACATCCCAAGGCTGTGAGTCAGGCTTGCAGTGCTGACGAATGGTCCTGTTGCCTGCGGGATCTCCACAGAAAACTCAGGACTCAAGCTCTAGAGAGAGACATGGAGCTGCTCATGAGTGGGGGGTCCCTGCTGTGGGTAACAAGTTCACAGGTTGATTTGGAACACTGGGATTTTGTCTTCTTCTGTGTGTCCTCCTCTGTCTTTTGACCTCTTTGGTAAAGGCAATTAGTTAGATCCAAGAAGGATTGTTCATTTATATAAAAGTTTGATTTATAAAATAAAAGAAAGAAAGCCAGCTGAGCAAGCCAGTAAGCAGTGTTCCTTCACAGCCTCTGCTTCAATTCCTGATTCCAGATTCCTGCCTTGAGTTCCTGGCCTGACTGGCCTTCATGACAGACTATAACTGTAACCTGATACATACACCCTTCCCTCCTTGAGTAGCTGCCGGCCATAATGCTTATGACAACAACAGGAAAGAAACTAATATGTGCTCTTTTAATCACTGAATGATCTCTCCAGCCATGTGCAAACTCTGTCTTGCCTGCTTCTCCACCGACCCCCCCCCCCGTCACTTTGCATTTCCCAGGCACACCCTGAGGTTCATTGTAAACATTCAAAATTAGTATGAAGTCCCTGATCATACCTTTTCTCTCTGGCCTTTTCCCTGAATCTATATCAGGAATGACATGTTTTCATTAGATGGCCATATCTTACTCATCCTTTAAGACATAACTCTCCACGCTTTCCCCTGGGAACCCTGTGTTTATGTGTCCCCGTGCCTGGGTCAGGAATAGCTTCTCTTGATCATGTTGTACTTATGTCTGAAGCATGCCAAATTGAACTGTACTGTGATTATTTTCCTCTTCTGTGATTTGATTTCCCTAAAGGTAGACTAATGTTGACCTCTGTATTGGCATGAGCCTGCTACAAGCGTACTACTATATAAGTCTCCAGTAAAGTTGGATGAATACTGTGTCAGTGTTTCCATTCTGTCCTCTTAACAGCCCTAGAGGCCAGTGTTATTTCCAATGTGTCTGATGGTAATATAGGTACATGGTAAGATGTAGAAGTAAACATATGTATATGAGTATAATATTCACATATATATGAATATTATACACATATATGTCATACATAATACATACATACATACATACATACAATAAATTAAATAAATTAAACTCAGGTTTTAGATGGCCTAGGATGAGAAATGAGAATGGAGATACAATTTTAATAAAACCCCACCAAAGTTCACATGTTAAAGGCCATTGCAGGATACTCGATCACACTGTGAACCCTGAGATCATGTTGTTTGCTGGAAAAAACTTTTGTTTTTAGTTGTGATGTGGCTCAGCCCTAGCACATGCCTTTAATCCTAGAATGTTCTGCTTATTGCAAACAGGATTAAATAAAGTCAACTACAAGCCAAGAGATGGAGCAAGCAATCAGTTGACAGGAAGGAAACATAGGATTATTAAGAAAAAATGATAGAGAGTAAGAGGGTGTCATGAGACAGTCATGAGAGGTGCACAGGAAGTAGAAGGGAGGGACATTCAGTTTGAGGGATTTTTGGAGACAGAGTAGAGAAGGAGAGCATCCACTGGGACACTGGCTAAGGAAGAAGATCAGCTGGCTACTTTCTCTGCTGCTCTGAGCCAGCAGGCTTTCATCCTAGCATCTGGCTCTTGAGTCTTTATTGATAAAACTGAACATTTGAAATTTTGTTAAAAACAAGGTGTCCCCAGTGCAAAAGATTGGGAGGCAGGGCTTAATGAGGAGTGTTTGGTCACAATAGGGCACTTGCATCTGGATTAATATCATCACAAGAGTAAGTTATCTGGTTTTGTTATTAAGACAGGTTCAAAGGCTTAGACAACATTGTGGAAGGGGGGGGACAGCATGTGCATGTGGGGATTTGTGAGCAAGAAGTACACACAGGACAGCGAGCAGAAAACTATCTCTTAAGCAAAATTCTGGCTCAACCAACCTAACAGGATTCTTGCTGCAGACAGGACAGGATGCCCAGCATCGCTTGGGAACAAAACAAGTGAGCAAAGTGCAGGGAAAATAAAGACTTAGACTCTAGCCTCAGAGAACTCAATTAAGTGCAGAACAAAACAGCTGGTGGGAATACAGTGTGTAAGACAGAAATGTAAACAGATCAAAGGATCTGTGAAAAAGAGAAGAGCTGGTTTGGGGATGTAGAGCAGTGGGATTTCATGCGGACTCCATCCCTGTCACGTAAACAAGAAGAAATATTTAAGGTTTGCATTCTTTAATTAATTACATATGTGTACATGGATGTGTGTACATGGATGCAGGTACTGGTAGAGCTCACAGGCACTAGATCTCCTGGGTACAGGAGTTGCAGACTGTTGTGAGGTACCTGCCACGGTGCTGTCCAAGAGCAGTACGTGGTCTGATCTGCTGAGTGATCCCCTTCAACCCTCCAAAAGAGCTTTTAAAGAAGAAATGCTAGCTACTTTCAGGGCACACTTTCTATACAATGATTATATTTTCATATATATATTCTGTGTACGTAATGTATATATGACTATACTATATTTTCTATACTCTATGGTTATGTCGTTATGATCACATCTCGCTTTTTGGTTCAGAAACAAGCACTTTGAAAATGATGCTTTCCGCTTTCTCTCGGACCCGTGGCGCAGGCAAGATGGGCAAGTGTCGTGGTCTCCGTACTGCCCGGAAGCTCCGTAGTCACCGACGGGACCAGAAGTGGCATGATAAACAGTACAAGAAGCCCACTTGGGCACAGCCCTGAAGGCCAATCCTTTTGGGGGTGCCTCTCATGCAAAGGGAATTGTGCTGGAAAAAGTAGGGGTTGAAGCCAAACAGCCAAATTCTGCCATCAGGAAGTGTGTCAGAGTGCAGCTCATTAAGAATGGCAAGAAGATCACAGCCTTCGTGCCCAGTGATGGCTGCTTGAACTTCATTGAGGAAAATGATGAAGTTCTGGTTGCTGGATTTGGTCGCAAAGGTCATGCTGTAGGTGATATTCCTGGAGTCCGCTTTAAGGTGGTTAAAGTAGCTAATGTGTCCCTTTTGGCTCTATACAAAGGCAAGAAGGAAAGACCAAGATCATAAAATTTGACAATGGAAACACAGTAATAAATTTTCATATTCTGAAAAAAAAAAAAAAAGAAAATGATGCTTTCCAATGATAATCATGGCAGGAGAAAAATAACATACATGAATAACAAATTACAGTGATGTGACTAGTCATGGGCAAAGGAAATTTAAGATTAAAATATGGTGGAGCATGGTGTTACACATTTGGGAAGCCAGCACACATGGTAGCCAGCTATTTGGAAGTAGAGGCAGAAACATCAGGAGTTCAAGGCCAACTTGAGCTACAAGAGACTCTGCCTCAAAAAGAAACACTTTTTAAAAAATTTTAAATGAATAAATATTTATAAAGTCTACTTTCAGTCAGGAAAGTAGGAGGTGGCATGAGGGTGACTCAGCGTTCATCCATTTGCTACCAGATGGTCCTCTTTGGCAGGTAGGGTTGGAAGGTGACTCAGCTTCTATTCATCAGATGGTTCTCCAATGCCTTGTGGGCAGATAAGGATGGGAACATGGGAACGGGGAAAAAAAAATCTCAAATGAAAGCAAAGGGCAAAGATTCTTGTAACCCACCATCATATCTTCACTTAAATTGCAAAAGTTTATAATAACAGTATTACTTGGTTGTGTTTGCAGGAAGTGGTTAAAGAATAACCATATTCTACAGGTATGAAGATAATCAGGATATCACGAATCCATGTGATAAATAAAGTTGCTTCATAATGCGCAATACTTTTCAGTACTTTATTGATTGAAATGAATAATATAGGGGACCAAAAGGAGACCGAGTAACAAACAGACGGGGAGGCAGAGTTCCTATGGAACCTTGGTTTCATAGGGAACGTTCCAGACAAATTAGCTGTGTGCATTTTACTTTGGAAGCAACGAGAGACCACAGATGTTGATACTTTTCTACAGGGTTTCAGATGTGTTTTGATCAAGTTAGGGACGCTCCTACATATTGCTTATCACAGTGAAGGACAATTGGTTGTCACTGTCCACAGACTGGAATCCCACTATTAGTATTTACTAATACACCTTTCCACCTTGTTATTTCTTATTGCTTTCTTCGTGTCACAGATGAAATTATATTTTGGGGAAGCTTTTATTTATTTTTCATTTTACACTCTCTAACCTCTTTCTTTAGGGGCCTCTCTGGTTTAAGCATCCGAAGTTGTGATTAAATATCGCTTTTGTAGTTAGAGTCCATTTGCTCTTTCGAACTCCAAACAACATTTCATCCTCCACTGAGGAAATCAGTGACCTCCTCCGGAGTTGGATGATGCAGAGGTGTTATCTCCTGGGCCCGAAAGTATTTAATCGACAGACTCCAGTTAAGTGCTTAACAATGTCAGGCCCAAAACCAAGTTACTGGTATTCTCATTCATTTTTTCAATGCCGACAATACTTTAGGAAATACTCATCAATGATACTGCAGACTGGAAAATTAAGGCAAGCGTCTGATGGCCCCTGGATATACAGCCCCGGGCCAGTGAGGCAGCCTTGCTCCTTTCCCGTTGCCGCGGGCTCAGCTCGGTGCAGAATGAATCTGGTTCCGGCAGAGGAAAGGCTACTCCAGGCTAGGGAGCGGCTAGCCCAGTGCAGGCGTGGGCAGTACTGGGGCCACCCGTAAGAAACCACGTCCCGGCGTGGGGACTCCCGACCCTCCAGCCGAGTAAGAGCACTAAGCACGCGTGGACCAGGCCAGGGAGACGCTCTGCCCATTGCCAAACCACTCTATGGTCGCTCTCCGTTGTCGCTGGTTAGGGCTGGGCCTGCCTCCGTGGGCGGGGCCTGGCCTGGGTCTGCGAGATGCCTTAGGCTGTCTTGTTCCTGGGACCTCCTGTTGTGGAGCAGTACACCCAGTCTTGTCCCTGTACTGGCTACTCCTGCTAAGCATTGACTTCTTAAAAAAGATCTCAGAAAACTGGATCAATTGTGTCCCTAAAATCCTACCTTTTGCTGCATGGGAAAACAAAACACACACTACTTATTATTTTCAACTGATTTCTTGTGTGCCTTGATTTGGGGCTCAGATTCTCACTGTAGCCGCCTTCAGATAGAAAGAGATCTGAAAACTGCTCCTAACCACAGTTTCCTAAGTTGTGGGTAGAGTGTGGGATTGGGGCTTCCTTTTTACCTTTATAGAAAACCGATAGGCTTTGGGGGAGGTAAACCTTAGCTCTATTGCCAGCCCGACAGTCTCCTTGGTTAATTCAGAGCTTTATAATTGCATGGCTACGGAAAAGACCGGGGGTGGGGTCAGAATTACAAACATTAAAGACAGTGTTATTGAATGTGTGGGATCACCACCTGTGCTTCAAGTATGGTCCAGCCACTCTCTCAATAAGCTAATTCAAAGAATCAAAATAAAAGTGGAAGGCAGAAAAAAAGATGTATTCAATATGGCCACATTGGGAAGAGGGAAAGAGATCCAGGAAGTTTACCAAGTCCACCTTTGGTGTCCTGAAGTGTAAGACCTAAGTTTGACTAGCAAATCAAGTATATCTATATATCCATATCTATCTATCTATCTATCTATCTATCTATCTATCTATCCTAGTTTACCAGGTCACAACTTGACTTCCCACACGGTTGAGCTATCAGTGCTTGGGCATCAGTCCTATCCTGTAAGGTGGCAGGACAGTTGTGAGAGCTGTGTAAAATCAGGTCTCCCTTCTACTTAGTGCCTTTCCCTACCAACATGAGACTCCTGGGGAATGCCTCTTTTATGCGTATGGATGATCTATTAACTGAGCAGTCTGATAAACTGAAAGAGATGGTTATTTCTTTAGAACACTGTCTTAGTTGGGATTTCTATTGCTGTGAAGAGACACCATGACCACAGCAACACTTATAAAGGAAAACATTTAATTGGGGCTGGGTTACAGTTCAGAGGTTTAGTTCATTATCGTGGCAGCAGGAAACAGGGTGGCACACAGGTAGAAATGGATCTGGAAAAGGAGCCAAGAGTCCTATATCTGAATCCACAGGAGCAGCAGTCCAGAGAGATATTGGGCCTGGCTTGAGCATTTGAAACCTCAAAGCCCGCCCCCCAAGTGACGCACTTCCTTCAACAAGGCCATACCCCCTTATAGTGTCATGAGCTTTTTGGGGGCGATTTTCACTCAAACCATCACAAACATCTTCATTTCTGCTGGCCAGTTGTAGAACTCTGAACACACATCTGACCCATTAGAAAGCTGAGTTTACTTCATATTAAAGTAAATATAAAGAGCAAGGGAAAATGATGGGTTATGTTCATTTCTAAACATGCTACCATCAACTATAAAAGAACCTTTAGTGGCTAGGTTTATTGAGGTGACATGCAACAATTCTTAGATGTTCTGCATGCAGCAAGAAGTTTCTACTTTATGCAGATGATTTAGAGGATTATATCAAGATAGTAAACCACAAGTCCTTCAAAGCTCATTCTTTGCTCTAAAGCCTGTGGTCTACTTTCTAGGTCTTTAAAGAGAAGCCTTATTTCATTCAAAAATACCAATACCAAAGTTAAATACTTCTTTGTGTTTATGTAGATATAGGTAGAAACAATCTTGCTTAAGTTAGCAGAGAGGCAAGGTGATGTAAATAAACAAGAGGAAACCAATAATGGAGTTGATGTTCCTAACTGGCTGGCAACCCCAAAGAATTCAGATTAATTGGAAAATCCTTAGAGCTGTTTCAGAATATTTACTAATGAACTTATTATATTACCCATTTTAAGAACCTGTCTTGGTGTTCTTTGTTCTTCTTAGTTATTTGCTGTAATAACTTTCTCATTTCATTGCTGTGCACATAATGATGTTCTTTAGTATATCCAAGAGACTTTTTATTGTTGGAATATGCAACAACTAGATAGTTTCACTCCAGCCGCTTAAACGAGTGACAATGAGATGCTCTCCTTTTTGTATTTGTGCTTCCCTACCAGGCCTGTAATTTCATTTAAAAGTTGATGTTTTTCTTTCAGATTTTCTGTTCAATTATGAAATGCAAAGCTGTGATTGTACCCCTAAGAACAACTTTTTAGTTTCCTGAGAATCACACTAAGAGCCGTGTGGTGCATTCACAACGGATCACTTGGGGAATTACAACACAGTGCACTGGAAAGCCACCTGACAGGAAATTCTGGATTATAATTTGTAGATGAAAATCTATAATGGGGCACTAAACCAGTCACAATTTAGTGGGTAGCAAGTAGAATTACAGGAGAAACGTGAAGATCCACTTGCCTGACAATAGTATTCAATCATGGCTCAGTGTTGTCAGAGAAGTTGCCTGGAACACAAAGACAGCAGTTATGTGTCATTTATTAAATGCCAGGTGCCATGATAAACATTTTAAGTTATCCCTTCAGTTGTCACAACAGCTACGAAGTTGGTGATGATATTACCCTCAATTTTAAAGTGTGAATATTAAGTGATTGTCAAACTTAGGTTTGTCTGATTTGTAGATCTATAGATTTTAATATCAGCAGTCCTATTTTTTACTTGCAAACAGTTTTTTCTTAGCTTCACGGTAAGGCACAACTGTAATCCCAGCACCTGGAAGGGGAAGGTAAGAGGGTCATGAGTTTGAAGCCAGTCCAGGCAATATAAAAAGGCCTACAGGACTGGGTTTTTGGTTTGTTTTTTTTTTTTTTTTTTTTTTAATAGATTGTGGTTGTTCTTACTCAAAACCACTTCTATTCCTCTGAATCATAGAGGAATCGATTCCTAATTGGCAAGGAAGCTTAGGAATGGTTGTAATTGAGGCCCTTGTACTGGAGTACCCTGTTTCAAGTAGCAATGCCTACACCAACAAAGCTGTGACAGTGTAAGTCACACTTTTGAACTCTCTCTGTCTCTTTAAAAATACATCTGTAAATAGGGCTAGTAGACATGCCTATCCCACAGGGTTTTTATAAGGCTTAAATGAGACTGTGTATGTGTGCACACACACACACACATACAGGTTACAGTTTTCTGCTACATGTTAACCAGTTTTCTCCAGAAGAGCAGAACTAATAAATGAGAATATACACTACAAAGGTGATTTATTAGGTTAGATTATACAATACAGGCTGGATAATCCAATAATGGCTGCCTGTGTACTTGAGAGGCTGAAAATCCAGTTGTAGCTTTGTGATGTATTCAGTCTGGGGCTGAAGGCCTAGAGGATTCCTGAAGAGCAGCTGGTCTTCAGTTCCTGTTGAAAGGCCAAAGAAGCTGCATTCCAACATCAGAAAGTGCCTCTGCAGAGGAAGTATCAATGTAGAAACATGCATTGCCAAAGCAGAGGTTGGTGGACAAAAGGAACAATACTCTCCCCTAAGACTTCCTCACATCTGGGCTGCTTCTGGGATTTCTTGCCCATTCTAGGAAACAATCTTTGATCTTCAACTAATCCTCCTCAGGGACATACCCAGGGGGCATGTCTCTTAGTTGACTACAGATATAGTCAAGTTGACAACCAAGATTAGCCATTACAGTGAGTAAAAGCACTTAGCATATATCTGAGTAGAATAGGGATTGTATACATTAAGTATTTTTATTAGGATTCAATAGTACACACGATAGCATCTGCATAGTTGTAATCCCTGCCCTGGAGAGATTGAGACAAAATAATACAAGTTCTAGTTAAGCTAACAGCACCCAGTTTCAAACAAAATAAAACAAACAAACAAACCAACAAACCCAAAGGAGAAGCAGGGACCCTGCTGCCTTTCACTGTAGGATGAGGAAGAGAAGTGCAGATCTGTAGTTCCCATTAGGCCTTATGAGTAGGTTGTTATTGCTGGGGCCAACATACTTGACAGAAGCAATGGAGGAAAGATTTAGTTGGCTCAACCAAGCAAGCTTATGTAAGTCCATCATGGCAGGGAAGGGGTAGAGCAATTCAGTCCATGGTGGTTTGGCATTGGCTATTCACAGGCCCATGCCAGGAAGCAGAGCACCTAGGAAACAAACTGCAGTTTTCAAAGGTCCCCACACCTAGTAACCTGCTTTCTACAGCCAGATCGTATCTCCTAAAGGTCACACGGCCTCCTAGCATAGCACCAACAGTCACCTTACAAGCTTCCAAAATGAGAGCCTAGGGAAGACAAGTCACATTCAAATCACCACACTGCTCCAGGGCTGGGAAGAGGGAAATGGAATAAAAAATTACTCTACTTTGGATTGTACTTTTCTGTTGCTGTGATAAAATACCATGACCTAGGCAACTAAGAGAAGGAAGCATTTATTTTGATTTATGGTACCAGAGAGAGATTCCATAACGCTGAATGTGAAGGTGTTGGAGCAGGCAGCTAGAGCAGAAGCTGAGGGCTCACATCTTCAATCTCCAACACAAAGTAAAAGAGCAAACTGGAACGGAGACAAGCCATACACTCTCAAAGCCCCTTCCCTAAGGCTGGAGTTCCTCCAGCCAGATTGAGCCCCTCTAGAAACAGCACTAACAGTAGGGACCCGAGGTCCCAGTGCTTGATCCTATGGGAGACATTTCTCATTCAAACCACCACAAAGGCTGAACACAAGCCACAATTGCTACAGAAATGTCTGTGTATTTTCTTTTTTTTTAAATCACGGGCGATGGACTAAGTCAATGCTAAAGACTGACTAATGTTGTAAATTTGGACATTGATAACTATCACCACATAGCAAAAGCTGAAGGACATCCTGCCAGAAAACCAACCCATAAAGAATGCTTGGGCTTCTCCTTATCAATCAAAGCTTGCTTTTTGCAGCTTCTAAAATAATAATGAGAATCATTATTACCATATTGTGGTTTGACTTGTAGATGAACAAGCGTTCAATTAGTAAACAGATACATACACACCAGTGTGATTAGGTAACTTTTTTTTTTTTGAGAGATTAAAACAGAAAGGATTGCTGCTTTAAAATAATAACAATGATAACAATAATAAAAATTATGCTTGTATGTCTGTGTGTAGGTTGATGTATGTGAGTTCAGTGTCTTCAGAGGCCAGACTCCCCTGAACTGCAGTTATAGATGGCTGTGAGTCACATGGTTCCTGGGAATGGAAGTGCAGGATCCTAACTGCTGAATCTGCTCTCTAACGCTAGGTAGGCTTTCATTAAATGGAGTTTTTGTACCCTCTTTTGGATACAACCACTACCCTCACCACCATCACCACCACCAGCAACCACAAATAAACAAACAAAACAACCCAAGTCTATGTTAAAAATAAACAGCCAGTGTTTAGGACTGTGGCACCAGCTTAGCCAAGGGGTTCTGACTGAGTTCAGTCACCATTACTGCAAAACAAAGCAAAAATTGAAGCTCCTGAATTCTCTTATTAGTGTAAGCTCTTCATACACATTAATGAACTAATTATCAAGACCACCCTTTGAAATCCTTTGAATTATTCCACTCCGTCCATAGAGGAAGACACTGAAGTATGCAGGCCATTTTACCTAAGATCACTTAGACAGCTGGGCTAACTTTAACCTGAGAGGTCTGGCTGGCTGCAGGGCCAAGGCTTTAACCTTTCCGTAGTGCTATCGGTCTTGTGTGTGCACCTACTAATTTAATTAACTATACAATTTTAAGCACATAGACTCTGTGAAATTCAATGAGAAACCCCATGATAAGTAAGCTTCTATAAGTGTCTTTACTGTACTTAATGCATAATTATCACAAAACATAACATACAGACAATCTTTTAAGAAAAAAATTACAGATAGGCTGTGTGTTTTGAAATGGAATCATCATACAACCCCATATGATCCATCCCCTTTCAGTAATTCATAAGCAGTCCTATAGCTGCTTGGAAGAACGTTAGTGATGAGCACGTAGTCTCCCAAGAAACACTTCTCCTTCAACAAAAGCTGTTGTGTTCCTACAAGATAAGATGTACAGCGGATACTCTGTGGGCTTGAAGTCCCTCTTTTGGGATTTTTTAAAATTAGAACGGATAAGATAGCAACAGTGGTGAATTGTCAAAGTTGGATACTTCCTGTGCCACATAGAAGAACTGAGCAGATAGAGAATTTAATGCAGTGTCTTTATGGTTATAGGAGGCGAAACAGAGAGAGAATTAAAAACAAATTAAATGCAGAAACAAGGACAAATAGAGGGGAAAGGAGATAGGTGAATCTGGGTCTCATCCAGGCCCTGGTACAGATATTACAACTTTCCCATCTCCTTGCAGTGCTGTGGATACTTCAGTCCTTCCCACTGTCCCAAATCTTTCCAATCCCTTGCCTTGGTTACCTAGGATGCTGGAGATGTGTTTCAGATGTTGGCCACCAGAGAATTCCCTACACGCACTTTTAAAATTGGTCATGTTAAAAGTCCTTTTTATATGTGTCTTAGAAACAATATGCCTTTCAGGTGAGAAATCTCTCTGCACACTAGAGTGAAGGAAAACCTCTTTAATGGCACTTGTCTGGCTGGGGCTAAGGACCAAAGAAGACACGGCCGTGAACGGAAGATTTACTAACTTATACACAGCTTAGGTTTTACATATACTTTCATTTGTAAATCTCTTTTAGGTCCCAGGTTACACTTTGAACAATTAAAACAGAGATGGGAGACTGCAAGTCTGGCCACATGGGCAGATGGGAAAAGATTTACCCAGTAAGGATACTTCCAGAATTGTTTCTTAAGTACACCAGTGTTGTTCTTTTGAGCAGTTGTGATCCATGATCATGTTGCCCACCTGGCAAGATTATATGATAAGAACACAAAGAACTCAATGGCAGACCAGGGCTTAGTAGTGGTTGTGACCCTGTGTTGCCCCTTGAGCTGTCTGTTAAGGCATGTTCTTTGGAGTGAGCAATTTAATGGCTGCTCAATCCTCGTGAATAAACATTTACATCCTAGCACTGTAAATTTCATCTGTCTCTAAAAGGTCACCTTATCTTTGGGGTAAAGGGCAGTGCTCCCTTAGCTAAATTTTACTTTGTGTGATTTAATGTCTCCTAAGCAAATGTATTAGTAAATCCTTTGTAATGTCAGTTGTATTGGATTCAGTTTATTCTATATTATATGTTATATTATAATTACTATTTTATTGTCACAGTATATTGGGCAGAATTCCAAGATGGCCTCCAAGATGACTTCCCATTGATGCAAATTATAAAACTATAGGCATAGCCTGTAAAGTTGAATGTAGAGGCTTGAAACAGATAAAAATTATTGACTTAAAGGAAGAGAAATGCTTCCTGGAGTGGTTTGGAGATGAAAATCACCATGAATTGTATACCTGCAAGAGACTGTATTTTGTTAAATAAATCTTGAGGGGGAAAAATGAAATTTATCACACAGCTCACTTGCTTAAAACTATGCTGTCAGCCTGGAGGAGGAGGAAGTTATGTAAAAACACAATTTAACAATTTAAGGAAAAAAAAACCTGCCCCCTATACAAATCCCCATTGGTTTTTTTTTACTGCAGTTCGAGTCAAGTTAGAACAGGACACAATCTTACCCCTCCCTATAAGTCTTAACTGTTGACGGTGTTTCAGTCTGTGCCCTGTTCTCGACCGCTCAGGTCACACCCGTCTTTCGTCTTTCATGCTTGTAACACCCCTCACTTTCTCCACCTCAGGGTGTGCGGCAGCAGGGATTTGTAGTTTCTGTCTAGCACATTCTGTTCCTAGATCTCCCTGTACCTGGCTCCTTCCTTACCGGAAATCTGTCTGATTTCAAGTTTCATCTTTTCAGACTCCCTCCTTACTAAAGCTTGGCCCTTGCTCCTAGCAATAGCACACCCTGTGGTAGTATCCCACTCAGAGGTCAGCACTGCCCAGAACAGCCTCCTTTACTTGTTTCCTTAATCCTTCCGGTTGAAACGGAAGGCTTACTGCTGGTGCGTATTTATACTTAAGAAAGTATACTTGGTAAATTAATAAATTACAATAAACTATATATATTTCAAAATAAAATTTTACATTAAAGACAATTAGAAGATTCATATTTTATGTAAATGTGACATAACAATTCTCAGAAAATAACATTGAAATTAAATTGTAGGGACTGATGGAACGTCATTTCACTTCTCTTCTATTTGGAATAAGCCTTTCAGGTTAATGTATCTGGGATTAAAGGCATGCGACACCATCGGCCCACAGGGTAACTATTTTTTTTTTTTTTTAATAAATGAATTGGAGTTTATTTTAGATAAAAAAGATTTTTTTTTTAATTTTGAAGATGTTAATTTTATATCGCTCAGTTCCTATTTAGTGACAATCTTGGGACTTTAAAAGATAAACTGTGAGTTACAAATAAGAGGAAAAAATTCTTTTCTTGAAATTGTTCCTACAAATAAATGAAACCAAAATTTGATGAGTTAGTCATACTGTGAAGTAAGTCACATGAGGTACATAATATGAATTATGGTCTGTTTATTTCCATTTAGACTCAGGATTGGAGGTGTTATTGGCCACAAACTACAGTGATCCAAACGCTTTGTAGAGGAAGAGGCAACTATGCCTCAATCCAAATTCTAGATAACAGTGATAACTACTGTCAGCAAAAGCAGATGGGCTCAGGCTAAGTCCTGGCTCTGTCCATAGTTTACCCTTCCTTGTTAAGCTTATGTACCTACTACAAGGTCCATCAATGTGAAATGAGAATTTCATTTTATCCAAAAAGTACAACAAAGATCTACGAGGGTTACTAGACTCTTAAGTATTTTATGACATTTATTTATTTATTGTACATACATATGCCAAAGTGTATTTGGAGGTCAGAGGATAATCTGCTAGCGTCAGCTCTCCGCTTCCACCAAGTGGAGCCTGGCAATGGAACTGACTCAGAGGCTTGATAGCAAGCCCTGTTACCCACATGACCCACGTTACCCACGTTAGCCACGGAGATATCTCACTGGAGAAGATGAACTAAAGTAAGAGTGGATATACTTCCTGTTCACATCCTCTGCTTATATGACTGCTGCATTCCTTTCTGGTGTGGGACAAATTGAACTAGTAAGAAGTCTATGGCATCAAGAGAGCACAAAGTGCGTCTACTGCACCAGTGTGGCTGATAAATCTGTAATCCGAAAAATCGGGGTGGAGCCTAGAGTCTATTTTCTGGACTCCAGGAACACACTGCCCTGGAAATTACTTTACTCTCACAACTGATCTAGGCCTAGCACTGTTTTTAAAAGCACATCATTTATTTTAGCAAATCGAGGTGTTTTAAGAAATGAGTTCATTCAAAATGGGGTGCTCTCTGATTTTAAAATATTTGGCAGAAGAAACTTAATAGGGTTGGCGCTTCAATAAAACAAAATGCATGGCTTATTCAGAAATGTTTTACATTTCTGAAAATATTTCCTATGACTGTATACTCACTCGAATATATATCCGCAGATCCATATAAGACACATAAAATATACCTGGCCAGCCTTACCCCCATTAAATATGACCCCCTCAGGGTTAAGTTATAGGGAATCATCATACTTGGTATCTGGCTAGAAGTTCTTAGCTATAAAAGACTGGAATCCTAGAGTACATATTCTGCAGAAAGGAAGTAATGAACCACATGCATTCACCCATTTCACAGTAGTCCAGACGAGGTTTTATTGATGCTGAAAGAATAAAACGGATGTGACTAAAGTAGGAATTCTATTCTGAATACATGCCTTTTATCAGATCTGTGGTTTGTATCTTCTGTGAGTCCTCTTTTCTTTTCAATATCTGTCATAGAGCAAAATTTCCTCTTTTTAAAAAGTTTTTTACATTTTTGTATTTTTGAACACGGTTAATTTACCACTTTTCTTTTAATGTTGTGCTTTTGGTGTTGTAACTAAGAACTTCCCTTCCTCAGTGATGATCAGAAGCCTTCCTTAGTGTGGTTTTCTGAACGCTGTATTTTTTTTCATCTTTTTCAATTAGGCTCATGGCTGATTGTGACTAGTGTGAGAGGCACAGGGCGTTTTCCTTGTGTAAGTCCTGTTTCATGAAAAAATGCTACCTGTTCTCACTCTATGTCTTCATAATGTTGCCAATAATCACTTGGCCATATCTGCCTGGTGTGTCTGTGTGTGTTGAGTTCTTCAGCCTTGCTTTTTCAAAACATTCCCTGAGGGTATTTTGGAGAATACCCTCTGCTCAGTGGCAGAAGGCTTTTTGTCTAGCAGATGTGCGGCTTTGGGCTGCAAAGTAAAACACATAAAAAAATACCATCAACCAAACAAACAACAAAACAACAAACAAACAAACAGCAAATTAAATCAACAAACCATTTTTTTTTAATGTGCAAAGATTCTTTGAACAGACACTTTACAAAAGAAGATACATAAACTTCAAGAAAGCTGTGAACTTGGCTCAACATCCTGGGTCACTGGGGAAACAGAAATCAAAGCTAGGACAATATACCAGAGTGGTCAAATATGGGGGCTGTGATGATCTCAGTACTAGGGAGTTGAGGCAGAGTAGTAAATTGCTATAAGTTTGAGGCTAGCCTGGAGTATGTTATAAGTTCTAGGCCAGCCCTAGAGATGTGAGGACTTATTCCCCTCATCCCTCAAAGGCAAAGTCAACCAATTCTCCCATCTTTTTTGGTAATAGTACCTAGGATTGGCAGACGGCAAGGAGCCGTTACACCTACCTATGTAACTGGGGTAGCATAAAATGGTGGAGAAAGTGTTGGCAGGGCTGTTGTGTAGCTCAGTGGTAAACTACTTCTCCAGCACTGGCAAGCTCCTGGGTTTGATCCCCAGCCAAACAAAACAAAACTAAAGTTTGCCAATTCCTTATTAAAGTTAAATACCACTTGTTGGGGCTGAGAGACGTTCAGTGGGTAAAATGCAAGCTGAGCAAGCAGAAGGACCTATGTTCAGATCCCACAACCTACTGATTACAGGCTCTGTGTGCCTATGGTCCTAGAGCTGGGAGATATCTGTCCAATGTAAATGAACATTATGTTTATACAATGAAAATACTTTTTGCGAGTGTTTATAACAATTTATAATTTTCAAAAACCAGAGTTCAGGGAATGACTCAGTGTTTAAACCCAGAGGACCCAGGTTCAATTCCAACTACCCCCATGGCAGCTCAGAACTATCAGTAACTCCAGTTCCAGGAGATTCAATTGCCTCCCCTGTCTTGTGAGTACCAGGTCCACATGTGCTCCATACACAGATGCAGGCAAAACACACATCACATAAAATTAAAAGTTAAAAAAATAAAGACTGTCATGTTTCTCAGTCAGTAAATGGATAAACAAAACTGAGATATGACCTTGTGATAACAGGGATAGTACTGTCACATCAATGGGACAGACACAGCCCAAAGCCAGCCTCAAATGGTGCTTCTATAACTATATGCATGAAAATTTGGCAAGAGTGATAGCCAGTGAATGCTCAAGGGTAAGTTTGATGACTAAAGGGAGAGTTTTGGACCTTTCTCCCCTCTGCATAGCGGGGATGTTTATACATGTTTTATTATATATAAATTGAAAATAATTCAGTTGAATTTGGACATATTGAATATTTTATAGCTGAATGTAGATGAGGAAAGGTAATTGTGTGGTTTGATTTGAACCTTTAATATTAACCCATAGTAGTTCTGGTTACCTGCATAAGACCTGACAAGATTGAGCCATTCCTAATTCCAACATGGGTCGGGGAAGGGGCCCTGAGGCCCCACCTCTATTGAATGAGCTATTGGAAACTGACGACAGCTGAGGGAAGAGTCAGTCTCATGGCTCCCTCATTTCTTTCTCTGAATATATCCTTGGGAAAACTATGTTGTTTTCACACACATACACACGAATGCACGCACACACATGAGCATGCATGCACGAATACACACACACATACACACACACACACACACATACACACACACTGTCCTCCTTCCTCCTTTCTAAGACTTATTTATATTAATTATGTGTATGTGTGTGTGGTGGGAGTTATGTGATGTGAATTCCGTGTCCAAGGCAGACAGATGCATTGGTTTCTCTTGGAGCTACAGGTGGTTGGGTGTCACCTGACATTGGTGCAAAGAACTGAGCTCCATCCACTGGAACAGCAATATGTGTTTTGAATGACTGTCTAAGCCATTTCTCTAGCCCTGTATCTTCTTCTTAAAGGAAATCACTCATACTTTGAATTTTCTTTTTTCCTGTTCTTTGCTTTGGTTTTATTTTGTACCAGCACCACCCTCTCCTCCTTGGTTTGGTGTCCCATTTCCATGATTGTAGGTCTACTTAAAACAACATGATATCCACTTGCCCTTTTATAGCTGAACTTATGGATCACAGACTTAATGTTTGACGTGATTAGGCAAGGGATCTGGCTATGTTAGATGGAAGACACTTCAAATAGACATAAAAGTATTTTCCCTCAGACAAGTCACTGCATCCTAGAAACCCAGAGCCTGCCATTGCAGGGGCTAAGCAGAAGTATGTGACTTTATGCTTATGTCCTCTACTGTACTCCTTTCTGTGTTCAGCTATCTTCCAGCTCAGCCTCACTGAGGAGCAAACACTTTCATTCCTAAGTAACTTGGTGGAGGAAGTGATCTGAGAGTCTGGTCTACACACTTCTAAGCTCCACAGATTTCCACCTAATTCTGTTTCTAGTTTCTGGCCTTACTATTGCCTTCGGGGATATCCAACAGCTGGAACTCCAGTGACCTGAACCTATGTTTATCTGCTGCTACAAGAAACTAGAGATAGAGCCTCAGCTCAGGGCATCTTGTTGAACAGGTTGACAGGTCTCCTAAACACAGACTTTCTTTAAAACTTGTCATAGATCTTCCCAAATCAGAATCTCTGGGAGTGAGTTTGGTAGTGTGCATTTCTTATAAGGCCCTCAGGTGACCACATGGGAAAGTCAGCCCCCCAGGACTGTCAAACACATGTTCTAGCCTTGTCTTTGAAGGCACAAAGGACCATAAGGAATGGAGGGAAGGGTAGGTAAATCCTGAGAGAAGAATGGTTTAATAAAGGAGCGGACCTTGAGTGATCTGTGGGCATTTTAAGAGGACAAGTCTTGATGAGGGATGTTGGTAGTAGTTATTTCTCCATGGAGAACAGAAAGCCAAAAGAATCAAGAGAAACAATGTGAGTCTGTCCAGCCAGCCAGCCTCTGTCTGGGAGGAAATGGTTGGGAAATGTTCTTAATGGATTTGACATTGACTTTGTAGACTACAGAGCTTTTCTTCCTCTTTTTCTTCCCTTTGCTCTCCTGATTTTTCATATACAGATTTGTAATGCATTTTGAATTTGGAAAGCCTAGACAACAGACATCTTGAAGTTCACCCAAACATGACCTGTATCAAAAGTATTCATTTATGCAAATAGCCTTCAGAATCGATGAAGTTTATATCCTGTGAAAACAGACCATGTAGCATGCACAGAATACAGATAAACTTCATTTCTGTTCTATTTCCCTCACCGCCACATCTGCTTCAGGAGAGATGTGTGCACACGGTTAGGTGTAAAACACAAGTAAGAGAACAGTTACAAATGAAAGGAGCTGGCTGAGAGGAGAGGCAGATTTGGGACTTGCTGAACTAAGTTGGCACAGAGCCAAGATTCCTCAAGCTTATGAGAAAATTTTACAGGAAAACAAGAGAGGGATAAAGATAGGGTGAGGAATGATACTAACCAAAAGAAAGTGAAGAATTAAAAAATATATTTAAACCAATTATATAGTTTTAATATTCACATTATAGTCATTTTTTCAGAGAAGTTACTTTATTAAAATATTAATATTAAAATATTAAAAATCTATATGGATTATACACTAAAGACTTATTTGCTTACAGATAGATAATACTGTGGTATTTTACAAATCATGGCAGTTCCTGGTACAGATCTAAATTTTAATTTTAATGGAAGAAAACAGTTCTATTCATTCATTTGTTAGTAACTGGATCACCTAGACAGGAAACTATTTTCTCACTCTCCTGTATTGTTTCACACAAGATACAAGGAAATTTGCTCAGAATTTTTGAATTTTTGGAAGTGTAAAAAAATATTTGTTAAGTGTGTTCCATTGCAAAGTGATACTTAGAGGAAAAGAATAAAGTTAGGTGTATTATTTACCCCTCCCCTCTGTGACCAATTTTTTGATCGCAAAGTTGCAGTTCATAGTATGATGCCTAACATATGGTGGACAACTTATGTTTCTTGACTGAATAAAAGGGAATAGAATAATTATAGAACTCAATTATAGAATTTAAGGGTAGGTGGATTCCATTCTCATATGTAAACACACACACAGGCACACTATACCAAAGAAGTCTATTTTCATTGTATCGTTGCTTAAAGCTATATTATGCAAACTTGCAATTTACTAACTCACCAGCCACATCTTATTTTTCTTTTATAAAGAAAGGAAGCCTAAGTTTCTTGGAAAAGGTATGCTTGGTAAAGCAGTGTCAAGGTCATATTTTTTTCCAAACCATTTAATAAAACACAAACTTTTATTTTATTTACTTCACCCACATTATATGTATTTTATGTATTTATACATACAGCATATACTACTTATAGAAAACTAACTTGCATTTGAGAGGCTGTTTATACACTTAAGTACAGAACGATAAAATACAAAAATTATTACTTTTGATTCTATTAAAAATGTTGGAGTTCCTTGATAAGGTAATGTTAGAGAAGTCAGGCACCTTATTGTCAAATAGGCATTAAAACAGAATGTGATGTATATATCCCAGGCATTATCTAGGAGACTGCAAAGACATGAATTTCACCCTTTTCTGTAGATGAGTAGATACAAATCATTATTTAGGTTTTCATACTGAACAATAACTAGTCCTCAGGTTAGAGAACGTGGCTCTGTCACATCTATGATGGACTTGTTGGGGTGGTATATTTTAAGAGGAAAGGCGATACTTATGCCTGAGGTAGTTTCAAAATTTAGAGTTCTAGAATTTCACAGAAACTGGAAGGTGGCTATTTCTTCTGCTATCTGTGAACTTTGAAAGATACTGATTCCTAGGTTTGCTAGCGGCTTCCCATATTCTTTCTGAGGTTCATCTTGGGTTTCAAGTGCTCTAACAATGATTCACAACTCCTGTGCATTCCAAGTTCTTGAGAAAGATATCCCTGGACCATAAATCTGACAAGAGTATTTAATTGTTTTCTGAGAAAAAGAAGGGGAGAGAATATCATCAATTTTTAACAGTAAGACATTTGTGTGTCCTTAAGTATGTTTTGGTTTCTTGGGCTTTGAAACTGACTTAAGTGAAAACCATTTAGAATTTAAAAAAAGTATTAATCCTTCTTTGGCTCTAATCTAACTCAAAGGTTTTAAGGGTGGGAGTGGAAATGCAGTTGTTAGACTTGTTGCAGACGATGAATGTGGCTGAGCTCACGTACAAGACACACTGCCTTAAAAAGCATGCTACAGCAATGCGGGAGTGACGCTCCATGACGAGTAACACCTATCAGAGCTCCAGATCACCTACTAAGTGATCTGTTCGGGTCCACCTTACTCATTTTTGCACCAAATTGGCGAGGAGCGCTTCGGAAAACAGCCCTCACTGGAAGAGCACATCAGTTTGGGTCCTAGCTTTCTAGACTTTCCTAGAGGTAAGTACTTTCGAGGGCACTTGCTTCAAGGACTCGCCGCACCATCTTCTGGTTTCCAGAGAATGTCAGATCCTTAGCTTCTGACACTGCGGGCCCAGGAGCGGAAAAGACCGTTCTGAGCGCACCGCAGAAACGCAAAGGAATCCGCGTTACAGCACACGCAAGCAGAGCGCGGGGAAGGAAGAGTCCGAGGCACAGCCTGCTCCAGGTGGGGAGGACAGCCGGCGATCGCCGGTCCCCCGCGGGCGCTCCACGTTTCGTCTCGTCTTCTTTCCGGCCCGGCCGCGGGGCTGACCCTTCCGGGCGGCCTCAGCTTATCACCCGGACAGACCACTTCCCGGCTTTGGCCCCGCGAGCCTCCGGAGTTTCCTGTCAGACCCTCTCCGTCTACGCGCCCATCCCACAGCGCAGGCCTACGGCTGGCCTCGGAGAATCAGGCTCGTCTCGGAGAGAGATCCGCAAGAACAGGCTTCGACGAGAACCAGCCCGCAGGGCGGCGGCCGCGGCCCACGCCTCCTCAGGCCCGCAACTTCAGCCCCCGCCCACCCGATAAGCCCCGCCCTTCACGGGTCCGAGCCAATGGGCCGCGCCCGCCTCCTGGGAGGTAGTAGAAGAGGGGGTTGGGGCCGGCGACGGCGCCCGCCCCCCGCTCCTGCTCATTGGCTGGACTCTCAGGGTGCCCGGAGACCGGAGTGTAGCGGCATTGGCTGTCGAGGCTCGCGACGGCAGCGCCTATTGGCTGGAGCAGTCCCCGTGACGCCGGGTGGCGACTGGCTCCCGGGTCTGAGGGGCTCCTGCTTGTCAGGTTCTAGGTAGGTGCGTTTCACGCCGCCGTCCGTAGGCACTGTTGCCCGGGGCAACGCCCCGGGAGGTGGGAAGGAGGCTGGAAGGCGAGCGCAGCGCGGGGGCAAGGGTTCCCACCCTCAGGGGGTCGCCGGGCTTTGGCCCAGCGGGCGCGGGCTGCGCGGAGGCTCTTCCTCCTCCCTCAGTCCGCTCCGTCCCCGCCCGGGGCTGTGGGGTCACTCGCCCCATCCTGCCCGCGACGGAACGTTCCGGGTTGGGCTTGGGTCCGGCTGCTCACCCGGCCCGCCAGGCCCGCCAGGCCCGCCCCTCCCACCGGCCGGACCGGGAGGCTGAGGGGGCGGTGCCGGCCGTGGCGGGCGCCTGGCCCCGCCCCGTCGCGGGTCGCGGGGCTGCGGGGCGTGGGGCGGGGTTGGGGGCTGCTGCGCTGGGAGCCCGCAGCCTTTCCCTTCTTGCTCCCCTCGGCTGCTCGCCCACGGTGCCCACACCCCTTCTGGTCTCCTCGCCCGTCGCCGCCCTCTCCTGGGGCACCTAGCCCGGGTGTTCCCGCAGCCCCTTTCCATCAGGACCCTCTAACCGTGTGTCGCCTCACCTTCATCTTCACGTCCCAGCTGCCCCTCTGGTTCAGGTCAGCCTTTCCGGAGTCGGATCCAGAGAGACTCCTGCAGGCATCTGGACTTGTCAGGGGTGGTTTTTGCCCTAAGGGTCTGAGGTATTTGGAGGCACTGTTGTGTCTTCTGTGGACTCCTCTTAGGATCAGCTCTCTGAAAGGAGTTCATCAGGCTAGTTTTGGTAAGGGCGAGGGCGCCTTTGAACAATTAAGTTTCCATGAGGTGGTCGCTTTGAACTCTGTACATTTGTTATTTTTGTTGGGAATGCCATTGCAATCTCAATTTGTTAGGGAAGCCTTTCGTTTTCAGTATTTTAGGATGTAAGAGCAATGAAGCTTTTGATACTTTTACTTCCGAAGAAGCTGTATATATTCACAATGGTCTCACTATCACTTTAACATATGCTACTCTAACTTGTGTAGGAGTTTTCAGGCATTTTAAGAAAGAACCTTCTCAACTTGAAGTCACTGTATATAAAAGTCTGATGTAAAAGAATCTGAAGATAAGGTCAACGCTATTTTAGTGGTTAACGCCAAAAGATACTTTGCAATCCATTTGTGAAATGAGAACAGGTTTAAAGAAAAAGTATTGCAAAATACATCGTGCGGTGTAGGGACTATTTGTATACACACCTGTGTAGGCTTTATCATGGCATGTGGAAGAGCCAAAGGATGTAAAAAGTTGAGTGTCCCTTTTGCAGCCAAGAAAAGATTTTCTGATAGCCCTAGAGTTGAGGGCTTTCAAAGGTCCTGGGGGATGTTTTAAGAGAGTACATAGGCATTCTTGGAAACACTTTCAGTTCTCTTCCATAAAAGACCTTCGGTGAAGATCTGTTTCTTTTCTGCATTGACAGTATGAATACACACTGGCTAAGATGATGTAGTGTCCTGTTAGTACGGCTTCTGCTCTACTTCAAAGGTTGAAGTCGTTTTTGTGGGAAAATAATCTCAGATTTGGAGACAAGATTTTCGAATTTCATTCTTAGTTGTCATGTGACTCTAACTTTTCTGTGAACATTTCAGATCTGCAGCTCTTTTCCCCCCACTAGGATCAAGTAAAATTCCAATTTGCACAGAATGAGCTGTACTTGTTATTTATATGGCAGTGATACCTTTGCCATTGCTGTTCCATAGTAAATATTAACAGAGGAACTGAAATGATCAAAATATTGTAAGATCCTTGTTTGTTTTTAAGTGGAAATAGTGAAACTAAGTAGTAAGAGATAAAAATTAGTAACTTAGTTACAGGAAGCATTATTCTATGTGGTTCTGTGAGCTACTGGGAAGACAGTTTCTTTGTATCTCAGGCCCAGATTTGTAAATTGCATTCTGGTAGCCACAGGAGAGATAATGCACAAACATGCCATAAAAACGAAAGTCTCGTTCAAGCTTGGATTTGTGTTACTAGATGGTAGGTGTGCACCATGCTACCCATGTTTTTTGTAGGGAGGACAAAGGGATGACCAGCTATTCAGTGTTCAGATAATGTAACTGAATAAACTAGATCACTCATACATACTGTTTGTAACAATGTATTTTGTGATGGAAAAAGAGTTTGCAAATATAAACTTAAAAAAGTCAACTAATTTAAAACCCCTTCATGGTTTTTGTTTACTAGTATTTTAATAGGACTTAAAACTGTCTTCATTGTTGTCTCATAGTGTTAATAAAGGAATATCTTAATGCAGAGCTTCAGTTTCTAATAAAGGAATAAAAGTGGAAATGACATTAATTCACAGGCATAATAATTGTATATTGTATCTTTTCTGTCTTAGGAAAGTATTGCACTTTCTTCAATATTTGCATCCTTTTCAGTTTCAGAAAGATTTTTATACCTATCTTTATCTACTAATTTCCTAAATATTTGAGAGGTGTGCATTGGAATTTACAGATGAGTAAGACAGATTTTCATTGCCTTAGGCATACTTACTGTGGTCAGCCTGTTGTTTCATTGAGACATCAAAGGGAACAGATCACAGCTTTAGGGCTTGGGTAGTGACTTGCGCTACTGTGGAAATGCTGAGCTGCCCCTTAGGGTTTCACCAGACCTCCCCTTTCCCTACCTCTCCCCTCCTTCTTACCTTTCTTATTTCCATTTTCATTTAGATACTCAGGTTGAGTTCTTCAGAATCAACTGAGAAAATACAGAGAAGAAAAGTCACCAATAACTGCCATAGTTAGAGTTTTGGAAAACAACTAAAGCTTGCTGTAAGCAGCCAGCACCCTACCACTCAGCACAGTTTTACAGGGAACATTCCAGTGAGTTTCTATCTGCACCTAAGTTGTGGTGTAGCTCAGCTATGCTACTTAGCCACTTCCACATCTGGGGAAAAACAGAATAGAGGCATATTAGAGCTGGAACAAAGAAATCAGAATAAAATAGCTACTTTTCTTATTCTGTCAGAATAAGTACACTCATAGTTTCCCATGTATGAAGTTTACTAATGTGTGGGTCCCACATATGGGGCTTCAAGAGTTTTTAAAATCAAAAGTATATAGGTAAACTGAAGTTTACTTAGTGTCTTTCTAAGAAAATAAATTTTAACATAAATGTTTCCACTTTAAGAGTATTACATATTCAGCTCTAAAAATGTAATGTCATGCATAACTTGTAATTATTTCTTAAAATCTTCATCTGTAGTTATAAAACTATGACTAATATTCAGTCTACATTATTACCATTCATTATAAGCTTGATATTATCTCTTTCCTCTGTAAGTATTAATTAAAAGCCTGGAAATATTTTTAATGACATAGTTCCTTGCCAGGTTGGGAAAGTGTAGTGAAAAATAAAATGGTTTATTTGGAAGCCATATAACTTGGGCTTCAGCTCCAGTTTCTTTTTTGTGGAGTCTTGGACAAATTCCTTTTTCTTTGTTTTTGTTTTTTTTTGAGACAGGGTTTCTCTGTGTATCTCTGGCTATCCTGGAACTCATTCTGTAGACCAGGCTGGCCTCGAACTCAGAAATCCGCCTGCCTCTTGGACAAATTACTTAATATCATCAAATCATAGTTTCCTCTTCTATTGAGTAAGATAAAATTACCTCATATGGTAGTTATGTAGAAGAAATGAGACAATGTAAGTAAAAATGCCTGAAGTTAGGAAGTGCCCAGCTTCTGTATTCAGCTCCTTGAATTGATTTTTATCTGTCCTGGTGTTGATAGGATGATTCTATCTTAGTTCATGTTCTTACTGTGAACAGACACCACAGCCAAGACAACTCTTAGAAAGAAAGCATTTAATTAGGGGCTGCTTACAACTTCAGGAGGTGGGAGAGAAAGACAGAGAGAGAGAGAGACAGACAGACGACACACACGGGGTGGGGGGAGAGAGAATGAGAGAGGGCTAGCTCTCGCTAGGGCCGTTTGGTACCATAAAGCTCGTCCTCAGGGATGGAGCATTCAGATCATTTCCGGTTCTGGGTCCTCTGGGCTCTGTTTCTGAGATGGCTCTATGTTTTAGTAGTTTCTTGGACAGCTCTGGCCAACAATGCAGAAGAGGGCTTATTTCTGGTATTGAGGTTTTTGGTTTTTTGTGAAGTGCTCTTTTGCTGTTGAAGGGGGACATCATCTGTCCAAATGAGGAAAGTTCATTAAAACTATGTGTGTATACCTACACACTGAATTACATGCAGTATAGATTTTTCCATTTTCCCTATCAGATCAGTAGTCTCAATTCTTTTTTCTTTTAATTATTTATTTAAATACAGTACATTGTAGCTGTCTTCAGGCACACCAGAAGAGGGCATTGGATCCATTACAGATGGTTGTGAGCCACCATGTGGTTGCTAGGAATTTAACTCAGGACCTCTGGAAGAGCAGTCAGTGCTCTTAACCACTGAGCCATCTCTCCAGCCCCCAGTAGTCTCAATTCTTAAAATTATTTTCTTTCACCTTGGGTTGTTATTTTTGTTTGTTGAGTGCTGTATATTCCTTTCATTTGAACTAAAATAACGTCTTGAAATTAGTAGAGATGGTAAATACTATTTAAGTTCTTATTAGCACTTCCACTCAGTAGGTGTAAAAGTTAAATTCTATAACTGTAAGACCCTAATTCTTACTGCTGGCTGTTGGTGCATTGAGTAAGTTCTCAACAAGGACTTGGTTGAAATGTGCAACAGTTATTACCCCATCCTGCAGTGCACATTTTAATTTAAACTGCTGATTCTTGATGTCCCCCAAATCCAAATGCAAACTATTTACATGTGTGACAGTCTAGTGTGAAGTTTCTAGATGCCAGCTGTGACTTTGTCTTCCTTTCCTACAAAGGCATCTAAGAAGGAAGGTGTTGAGAGTGCTATCACTGTATGTATCAGCTTGGATCTACTCAGGGTCATTGAAGCAAGTCAGAAATGTCTGACTTTACAGTAACAAACGCTTGAGACATGCGTTGCAAGTTTATTCTCTTTCTGCACATGGAACTCTATTTTCGTGTTTTCTGGTCATTCTTGTCATACAATAGAAAATACTATTACGCTGATATTTGTGTAATTGGCAATGAAGAATTCAACATTTAAAAGTTGAAGTAACTGTTAAAAAGCTGTGGAAACCAACCTGGGAGCATTTAGGGAGGGATCCATGGCTCCAGCTGTTTATGTAGGGGAGGATGGCCTTGTTGGGCATAGGTGAGAGAGGAGATCCTTGGTTCCATGAAGGCTGGACGCCAAGTGTGAGGGAATTCGAGGGTGGGGAGATGGGAAGGTGGGAGTTGGGGGTAGGTAGGGGCACATCTGCAGAGAAGCAGGAGGAGGGGTGATGGGATAGGGGGCTTCTGGGCGGGGGAAGGGGAAGTGGTAAGGGGACAACATCTGAAATGTAAATAAAATATCCAATAAAAAAATGAAAAAAAAAAAAAAAAGCAGTGGAAAGTGCCTGAATGAAAGCTCTGCGGTCTTTGTTATAAATGACAATAATTATTATTGAAACATGGAAATTAGTTTTATAATGAAAATCTTTGTAGTGTAAATGTTTTAGGAATCTTTATATTCTAGGCACTTAGTCCCTAAGAATGCCCTTTACTTTGGCCCAGTCCAGAGGGGTATCTTTAAAATTACAATGCCCAGGTGGAAATGCACTCATTTATTTTAAAATTTAAATTTTTTGAGGTGAGGTGTCACCATGTAGACCAGGCAGGTGTCAAACTCAGAAAACTTGGCCTTCCTCAGCCTCCCGAGTCCTGAGCTTAAAGGTGTGCACTGTTACGTCTTTTGAGGTTGCATTTAGTTTGTCATTCTACATAGAAGGACAATTACAAACAAACACAAAACCAGTAGACTTTTGGAATTTGCAAAAGTCATTTCCTCAAACATTTGCAAATCAAGGATCTTTACCCATAAGAGGAAACAAGTTTCATTAGACATTCTAAGCAGCACCCTTCTGACTTTTTAATGATTCTATAGAGTCTAGTCATCAAAGTTGTTAAGTATTTTTTTCCCTCTAAAATGAGATCTAGGGATCTTGACATTATGGGATTGGTACATAGTTAGGGTTCTTGTATGCTAGTGTCCAGGAAGTCGCAGGACAAGAGAGCATCTGGCCTAGAAAGCCTCTTGCTTGTCACAGAGTAAGACTAAGGTTGGTGCTTGATTTCTCCAGTGCTCACTGATGCTGATTTGCTGTTGTCTATGGATCGTTCTCTCCTTGAAGCTGAATATTTCTGTGCTCTGTGTCCTTGCTGCTCTCTCACATGTGAGTTGGGGGGATTTCCAAAACTTAGTTGATGGGAGTCTTGTAGCATCACAGTGTATTCAAAGGAAATTGTGTTTGTTAAAAATGGGCAGCAACCATCTAGCAGTTACACTACCTCTCACATCATGAAATGTTTATGCAGTGTCTTTTCTCTTGAATTGTATTTCCTTTAGAATCTGGAGTTTTCTGTGTACTGAAAACTTGTCCAGGTTCATCATCATTCTACATTTCACTAAGATGTTGTAATTTTTGTTTCCCCCCCTCCCCTCCCTTCCCCTTCTCCCTCCTCTTCTTATGTAGGTACACACCCTTGTCATGTACTACAGCGTGAGTGTGGAGGTCAGAGGACAACTTTATGGAGTTGAGTTTTTTTCTACCTCATTGTGAGGCATGGTCTGTCTTTTAGCATTTGCTTTGTAGTCTAGGATTGCTGACCCTTAAGCTTCCAGATGATTCTAATTCTCTTATGTGAGCCTCCCACCTTGCCATAGGAGTGCTGGGATTACAGATGTGTACCACTGCCTCTGGCTTTATATGGGGGTTTCTGGGATTGAACTCAGGTCACCAGGCTTTGTGGCGGCACTTTTACCCTTTGAGTTGTCTTCCTGTCCCTCTCCACTTTGTTTTAGATGGATTTTGTTTTAATTATGCATGTATGTATGTGCCTATCTGTGGGTATATGCAGGTGCATGTATGTGTGTGCCTATCTGTGGGTATGTGCAGGTGCATGTATGTGTGCGCCTATCTGTGGGTATGTGCAGGTGCATGTATGTGTGTGCCTATCTGTGGGTATGTGCAGGTGCATGTATGTGTGTGCCTATCTGTGGGTATGTGCAGGTGCATGTATGTGTGCCTATCTATGGGTATGTACAGGTGTATGCAGATTTGTTCAGAGGACAGAGGTATCAGATCCCTTAGCGCTAGAGGTAGTTGTGAACTGCCCAATGTGAGTGCTGGGAATTGAACTTGGATCTTATGGAAGAACACCATTTTTTTCCAAGCCAATGAGCCATCTCTTGAGCCCTTCCAGTTTGTTTTTGAGACAGACTTTCTCATTAAACATGAAGCTGACTGCCTAGACTGGTTGGCTAGCGAGCCCCAGGGATCTTCCTGTCTCTGTTCTCCAGTGCTGGCATTTACAGGTGTTCATTGCTGCATCAGACCTTTTACATGGGTTCTGGGGATATAAACTCTGGTCTTCATGCTTTTGTGGCAGCTGAGCCATTTTCCTTTAGTGAAGCTTCACTCAAAGTGTACTTCTTTCATGGAGCACCTACTGGATTCAAGTTTAATTGCCAGTTTTGGTGGTTTGAATGATACTGGCCCTATATGCTCATGTCTGAAAGCCTGGTCACCAGTTGTGGGAACTGTTTGGGAAGGATTAGGAGGTATGGCCTTGTGGGAGAAGGTATGTTGTGGGGGTGGGCTTGAGGTTTTAAAAGCTCATGCCATTCCCAGTGCTTCCTTCTCTGCCTCTCTGTGGTCATATGTGAGCTCTCAGTACTGCTCCAGTGCCAAGCTGCTCTTCTGTCATGTTCTCTGCCATGATGGTCATGGACTCATCCTTTGAAACTGTAAAGCCAGCCCTCATTAGATGCTTTCTGTTGTAAATTGTCTTGTTCATGGTGTCTCTTCACAGCAATAGAATAGTAACCAAAACACCAATATACCAAGATCCTCACTTTTTTTAAATTATTTAACTTTTTATTGATTTTTTTTGTGGATTTCACATCACGCACCTCAGTTTTACTCTTCCTTTATACTGGCCCTCCGCCCTTGCAACTTCTGCCTCAAAGGACAAAAGTATCTCACTGAGGAAGCCCTAGTCTCTCATTCTTACTAGACTTAGCCTAATTTACAACAGGAGTGATTTACACATCAGGTATTGCTGATCTCTTACCCTGCAGTAGAGAAATAGCAAGTTTCCTAACTTTCTGTCGATTAAGTTCTACATGTTAAGCAGCTGTGACTTGCTGCTTGATTTCTGCCATAAAGTTTTACATTTGCCAGGATAATTTTAGAACTCAAAACAAATGACCGAAGTTATTTTATAAAACCATACTTCCCGCCTCTGAGCGTGGAAATGCTATCCTGGTTTTGCTTAAACCCAATCTTTGAAATTATCCTCAATTCATTTTCTGTAATGTCTCCCACATGGTCATTCAAGATATTCTTTTGCTTCCAAAGAATCCTGGAACTGACTAAATCTTACACCTCCACTCCCTTCATTCTAGTTCAACATCATCTAGTGAGACTCTCTGCTTGTATGTTGCTCTCGAAAAGTTGCCTTTCATCCTTCTGAGATCGTTTACTCAGAGCCTTCAGTGCTTCCCAGGTAGCTGTGTGTGTGAAGCACAAACACTTCAAATGAACTCTAGTTTGTGGTCTTGGTCTCTCTCATGCTGGATCTTTATGAAGATTTTTATTTCCTCCACCAGTCACCGCACACACAGACTTCCTTGCTTTGCCTTACACAGGTACTCTGTACTCCCCCTTGGTCCTGATGCTCTTCCTCTGCATCTTAGTATAACTTTCTCCTCCTCAGGTCTTTGTTCTTCTATCAGTAGTACCTCCCTTACTTACTGTTTCCTTACTAAGTGTTCCTTCTTCATAGTGGCTGTCACAGCTAGCCCTTTTAAAAAACGTTTAAAATATGGAGGCAGTTTTTTTTTTTTTTTTTTTTTTTTTAAGTAGGAAATTTTACATGGCTAATAGCTTTCAGCAAGTAGTTGATGAGTGAAATAATAATTAAAACAGTTTGTTTCATGTAACATTGTAGGAATCGAGAATACCTTGCTTGCTGTCCAACACTAGCTTGCTATAGTTGTGTGTCTATCTCTGGGTGTGTCTATTGTGGTGCATGCATATGAGTGTGTAGGCACATGTAGAAGCCACAGCAGAACATGGAGTGCTTTCTTGTGTTGCCCTCTGCCTTACTGTCTTGAGACAGGGTCTCTCACTGAACTGAAGGCTAGCTGTCTAAGTAGGTTGGTTGGTCAGTGAGCTTTTGGATCTGCCCTGTCTTCACCCCACAATGCTCAGTTACAGACATGGGCAGGCCCGACCAGCATGTTTATACAGATGTTGGAGATTCAAGCTCAGATCCTCATGCTCTTTCTCTTTAGGGAGACACTATCTCTGTTTCCAACTTTGTCTCTTATGGGAAACCCTTATACCTTTTGCTCAGATTGCCCTTTCTGTAGAAATATGAGTAATCTTTGGAGAATTAGTGATTTCAAATTCCAGAAATTTCATCTGTTTATACTTGAATGCAGACTTAGGGCAAGATACTTTCAGAATCATTTCCACTTCCGATTCCATCTCTTCCTTTCTTCTTTGGGTTGGTTCATTATTAAGTAGGAACTTAAGCTCTTTTAGTTCAGCAACTGCAGCTGAAAAAGAACTTTCCTTCCTGAGCAGTATGCATGAGGCAATGGGTCCCTCAGCCAGGAGGGTGGGGGAGATGTCCAGGTGGGGTCCCTCAACATTCCTGAACTTCTGATTGGGGCCTGTCTACTGTAGGAACTTTAGAAAGTCATCAGTGTCATCCAAACCATGTAGAAGGAGGATGAGAAAAACATAGCTTAATAGAAGAAAATTGAATTGCTGTTACCCCAAAAAGCGGGGAGGAGGATACAAGCTTCAGAGTCAAAGAAGGAATACTGGATGCAGATCTATTATTCACATGCAACTCAGGCTGATTAAAAAAAAAAAGCTAGGTTATTATACAGGCATATTTACTCCTGTTCTTTAATCACACCATGAACAAGAAGTGTTCTTTAAAAATATGACCTTAAGAGTCTGTAAATTTATATTAATATGTGGCATATTTTTATATATCCGCTTGACCAGAATTCTTTTTTTTTTTTTTTTTTCTTTCTTTTTTTTTTTTTTTGGTTTTTCGAGACAGGGTTTCTCTGTATAGCCCTGGCTGTCCTGGAACTCACTCTGTAGACCAGGCTGGCCTCGAACTCAGAATCCTCTGCCTCCCAAGTGCTGGGATTAAAGGTGTGCGCCACCACCGCCGCGACTTGACCAGAATTCAATTTTGTTTTCAAGTTTGTTGAGGAAGAGGAGAAGATACAGGAAAATGTAAATGGGCCAGTGAGATTTTTTTGATAATTGGTATTGTTTTTGTAGGGTGTCGCTCATGTGATCCTGGAATTATCCCTCCATTCTTCACCCCAGACCTAATCCGCATTTCTGAAGAAAAGCACATTTGGGAAGTGGGAATTGTGTTTGGTCTGAGTGTGTTAGAGATGAGAACCTGTGGCGCTGCGGAAGTCGGGGGGGGGGGGGTGTCGGGTGGGGAGAGGAAGGTGTACTGCAGATGACTTCATCATTTTCAGATGTCCCATCAGTCTGCTGACTTCTGGGAAGAGTGGCAGAGTGTGGGAAGTGATACAAAGGGCAGATTGATTTCTCACAGATTTATAGTAGCTTAAATAAATCTCACCTGAAGAGGTCACTACTGAAGTTCTTACTCATTTTTAAATGAAGCCACTTCAATATTAATGAAAATGCTTTTTCACTGAAAAAAATTATAGAGAAGACTTAGTTGGAAATCTAGAGAAAACACGTTGGTGCTTTGACTAGCTATCTTGAGGAGGCATTGAACTGTTCCGTGTTGAGCATGGGATCTAGCTGAATAGTTTTCTCTGTTTCATGTCATATGTTGAGCATGACCATTTCTATATCACAGCAAAAGACAAATACGTGAAATTCCAAATAACGCAGTTATCTGCACTGATAAGACAGTAAAAATTTAAACATTAAGAATTAAATAGATTTAGGGGTATATTTGGAAAGGAACTAATTATTTATACAATGTATACATTGGTGCATACGTACTAGAAATCTTAAAAATGGGAATGCTGGGGACCAGGAACCCTTGCTATTCTTCCAGAGAACCTGAGTGCAGTTCCTAGCACCAATGCCTGGTGATTCACACTGCCTGTAACTCCACCTCCCAGGTGTCTGATGCACTTTTCTGACCCCATAGCGACTTGTATATATGTGACATACACATAGACTAACATACTTATACATAAATGAAAACAAATATGCACAGGGCTTGGTGGCATACTTTCAGTTTTCAACCCAAAGGCACAGGACAACAGCAGATCTCAGAGGCAGCCAGATCTGTGTGAGTTTGAGGCCAGTGTGGTCTACATAGTGATTTTCAGGTTAGCCATGCCTATAGTGGCACCTTGCCTAAAAAAAAATCAAAAATAAAAACGGAAGAAACCTTAAACAAGGGAGCCAGTTAGATGGCTCAGTTGGTAAACGTGCTTGCCAGCAAGCCTTCAGACTTGAGTTTACTCCAGGAAGCTCCACGATGGAAGAAGAGTGCCTGCTTCCAAAGGTTGTCTTCTGACCTCCACTATTACTAAGTAGTGTATACAGTAATAAATACATTACTGTAGTATAACATGCTTTTTTGAAATCACATAAAAGAAGTAATGATTACAAATTCATGTTTAAATACCATCTTAAGTTATACTTTTTACTGCCTACCAGAACTCATTAGAAGCCTTCTTTGACACCACTATTTACTAATAACTGTAACCCACCTTACTTTTTCACTCATTCAGTTAACACTAGTTTGGTGACTACTATGTCTCAGTTGTGATGTGGACGACTTAACAGTCTTCCCTCAGTTCCAGTTTCATGGAAGAAGGGGATTAAAAGACATTTTAAACCATATAGAGGTTAGATTTCCAGTCACACTAGCATTGAGAACCATGCCAAATCTAAAATGAAGTGAAATGTTTGGAGGCAGTGAAGGTATTCTTTGGAAATGGTTAGAGCATTGGAAGAGTGGAGAGTATGACTGATAAAAGCGGTCGGTTTTCCTGACTGGAAGGGAAGCAGAGACTTCTGGTGTTGTGTGAAATGCCTTGTGTTCTTATGAAGTCAAGGGGAATGACAGCAGAATAGTTACACGAAAGGGTGGAGGGTGGGGGCTGGAGGACAGCCCCAGGTAAAGGTACTTGCCCAGCCCATGTGGAAGTAGAAGGAGAGATCGAAGTCCACCCTTATACCACAGATGGACAGATGATGGACAAATGGACACACACATACACATATCACATTGCAGTGGGGATGGGGTTGTGGTGGGAAGAAGAGAGGATAGAGGATTATAGACTGGGAAGCCAGGGTTAGAAACAGGTTTCTATGGGGCAGAAGATAAGAAAGTTACAAGGTATTCATATAGATGTTTGAAGATTTAATCAATCATTGCTCAAAATGCTATAGAAAACATTGTGTTTATATTGTAAATGCACAGATTTGTTCTTGTTTTTTCCCTCCAAATACTGTACAACAACTGATACATAACATTTATATTATAATAGGTAACAGTAGTAATCTAAAGATGGTTTAAAGTATATAGGATACTGCAGGCAGTTTTAAAGCAATACTGCGAAGCTTATGTTTTTTTATTTTTAATTTAATATTATTTTTATGTGTATGTGTGTTGGGTTGTCCATGGAGTTCAGAGGGTGACTTTGGGGATCTAGTTTTTGCATTTTGTTTTTGTTTTGAGGTCTGTCTTGTTTGTGCCAGCCTGTGCTGGGTCCTCTGGCTCAGCTGACTGACTCTCAAGCTTCTTTGTACTTCTGTTGTCCGCCTTCCATTTTATCAAACTCTTGATGGCAGTCCTTGTGATCTGAACTCCAGCCAGCCAGCACACTCAGGTGCAGCATGGGCTGTTACCTACTGAGCCTTCTCCCTGCTCTGTGCCTTTTCTGTACAGGACCCTAGCATCTGCAGGGTTCCAGGGCCAATTCATGGGATTGACAGGGGGCAACTATATGTGGACATCAGCAACAAAGAAGAGAACCCATGACCAGAGGCCTCTTAACAGTCTCCACTTGGAAGAATTAAGAGAAATTTAGTCTAATCAAGGAGTATATTTAGGCAAACTGAAGCATTTGAGACAGTAAATATATCTTTGTTGGGAAAAATCTTCCTTAACCTTTTATCGTCTTCTGCATACCTAATTACTTCTCCAGACTTCCCCCTAATTTTTTGTAGTTAATATAAAATGACATAATTTTGCTGCTTTCTTTTCATCCCTTCAAACCCTCTTGTGTCTTCCTTTCTTTGATTATATTTGATTTTGTGTGTGTGTGTGCTTATGCGTATATGCATGTATAAATATATAAACACAACCCTGATTTCAGGGCTTACTGATAGGTATTGGAAAACCAATTAGGGAGTCATTCCTAAGGAAGACTAAGTCTCAGTCTTAGCAGGTGTTAGTTGCATGTAGTTCTTTGTCTGGGGTGGGGCCTGCTGAGAGTCCCCTTCCACACAGAACAGTTTTGTTTTGTTTTTATAAATGCTGTACTTCACTACTTCTACTGTGCTTCGGCTTGAAGTTAGTTTTATGCTTTGAAAGTGGAGAAAAACTAGAGTAGGCTCTTCAAAACTGGGGGAGCTGGGTGGGAGAGACAAGAGCAGGCATTGGGGCAACTGTGGAGAGAGAGAGGATCACTGTGGGCAGGCCAGTTAGGTCAGCATTGGGGTGGCTGTGGAGGGAGGGAGGGTAGGAGGGAGGGAGGGAGGGAGGAGAGAGAGAGAGAGAGAATGAGAGAGAGAGAGAGAGAATGAGAGAGAGAGAGAACACTGTGGGCAGGCCAGTTAGATCAGTGTGGCATTCTTACTTGTTGACGGTGAATTGACCCTTGGCAGTCAGTTTCTAGTAAGAGCTTTGTTGTATTTCACACATACCTGAGTTTTTTCTTTCCTCTCTTGTGAATGGTTCTGACTCCTTACGTTTCTTCTTACAGCTCCTTTCTTTTGGCTAGACCTATGATCACTTCCGTGAGAGTTCACTGCACACTTTCTCAAGTGTCTTCCTCATCCCTAATGTGTAATTCCTCACCATGGACCTGCTACTTTAGCTAAGGCATGGCCAGCAGTGCTAGTAGTAAGGTAGGACTCCTTTATTCTTCTTAGTAAATCACTAAAACCTTTGTTTTTGGTTTGGCCTCTGAACCTATAATGTTTTCTGTTAGCATTGTAGTCCTCTCATCAGAGCAATTTTATATCAGCCTTTTAGAACTGATATTTAGTAGTTATTAAACATAAGTCTGCTCTGTTACTCATGTCTTCTAAAATTGTTGATCGCCTCATCTTTGTTTCCTTTCTGGAGGGTTAAGAATTTTTAAATTTTATTTTCCTTGTGTGCGTGTTTTGCCTGTGTGCATGTATGCATGTGCACCACATACATGCCTGCTGCCTGCAGAGGTTAGAAGAGGGTGTCATATCTTCTGGAACTGGAGTTGCTGATGGCTGTGAGTCACCCCATCCTCTGGGAGAGCAGCTGGTACTCTTAACTTTCGAGCCAACTCCCCAGCCCTTTTCTGAAGGAGTTTAAGATACTTTGTTAAAATAGAAGAGTTAATCCTTATTGATTGTTTTCTGTGTGAGAGACATTTGGTTAGGTGTCATAAATCTTATTTTTTTGTCCTATTGACCTATATGTTTTTCTATTTTCATGTGGTTATCTTCTTAAAGTTTATTTTCAAGGTGAAAAGACAAAAGAATCTCTCTCCTCTCTTTTTCTCTCCTCCTTCTCTCCCCCTCCCTGTCCCGTCCCCCCCCTCCCGAGTGTGTGTGTGTGTGTGTGTGTGTGTGTGTGTGTGTGTGTGTTGGCTGTGAGCTACCCAGCAAGTGGCAAACTCTCTCTTCAAGAGCAGCTAGCTCTCTTCACTCTTTAGCCATCTCTCTGGCCTTGTGGTGATTTTTTGAGCTGTAAGACAGATTATGGTTGACATGGGGACTAAGAGCTGGCTTGTGCCTTTGGCCCTTACTCACTTCTCATCTCTGTCTGTGGAAGCCTAAGGACTCTGTGACCGGCCCAGGGTCTTGCAGCTGGTTCTCAGGATCTGGAAGACCAGTCTGATTCTTCCCTCAAGCCTCAGTCTCACTGGATTCTGTTTTGTCTCCTGCTCTGATGCTTCATTCAGTGTGTCATGCTTACAAACACTGAAGCCGTGGGACCATGAACGTGGGCACATCGTTGTTATCTCCTCACTCTCACATTCGCCCTGCTTTTATTCCTTGCTCATTTACACAGTTTGAAATTATATTAAGACATTGTAAATAAAGCTTGGTGGTGGTGCACGTCTTTGATCCCAGCCCTCAGGAGGCAGAGGCAGGGAGATCTCTGGGTTTGAGGCCAGCTTAGTCCAGAGAGTGAGTTCCAGGACAACCAGGGCTACACAAAGAAACCCCTGTCTTGACAAACAAGACAAAACAAAAGAAAAAAGAAAAAAGAAAGCATCATAATTAAAACTTTAGCATTCAAATCCTGCAAATAAAGATAATTTCCTGCCAGGCAGTGGTGGTGCATGCCTTTAATCCCAGCACTTGGGAGGCAGAAGAGGCAGAAGAGGCAGGTGGATTTCTGAGTTTGAGGCCAGTCTGGTCTACAGAGTGAGTTCCAGGACAGCCAGGGCTACACAGTGCTACACCCTGTCTCAAAAAACCAAAAAAAAAAAAAAAAAAAAAAGGATAATTTCTCCATATAATCATAATATTGAGTTCATATATAAAAAGTCAACATTAAGTAAGTGGTATTTTAGTCTTAACCCGTTTGTGATGCTACAATACAACACTTGATTATAGGTAATATATAAACAACAGAAATAGATTAATCATATCTCTGGAAGTTTGTAAAAACTGTTTAAAGGTATGCTTGGCACTTTGGTGGTTGGTAAAGGCCTGTTTCTCATATATGACACTAGAACGTCTTCACATTGCAGAAGGGATGAAAATGGGGGAGGCTGTCCTTGAAACCTCTTTTTAGTGAACATTAAGGCATGTCCATATGAGAGGAGCCCTCACATCTTCCTATATCACCTTGGAGGTTCAATACCAATATAGATTTTTTTGATTGAAAGCCAAGTAAATTTACTTATTTATACTTAAATTTTGAGATTCTATCATTTTTCCACTCTGTTTCCTTCCTCTAAGCCCTCCCATATATACCAGTCCTTGCTCTCTTTCAAATTCATGGCCTCTTTTGAAATTGATTGTTATTACATCTCTCTCTCTCTCTCTCTCTCTCTCTCTCTCTCTCTCTCTCTCTCTTTCTCTCTCTCTGTATACAATTAAATACATATATTCAACCTGCTTAGTCTGTATAGTGTTACTTACATGTATGTTTTCGAAGCTGACCATTTGGCATAGGATAGCCAATGGGTTTGCTCCTCCCTGAGGAAGACTATTTCTTCCTTCATTCCTTAGTTGTCTGTAGTTCTTGTGTAGGGTTGAGGCATTGTGGGCTTTCCCCAGTCCACTTTGCCAAGTCCTTGTTTAACTTGCATTTGGACAGTCATTTGGTGGGACTTTATGGGTTGATCAGAGTTTCTACAATCTCATAGTGAACTTCCTGATCCTCTGGCTCACACGTTCTCTCTGCCCCACATCCACAATGCCGGGACCCTGAGCCTTAGTGTTTTGCAGAGATAATTGCTGAGACTGGCTCTACTCCTCTGCATTTTGATTTGTTTTGGTTTTCTGTAATGGTCCCCATCTGTTACAAAGAGAAGTTTCCCTGTTGAAGCACGAGAACTGCACTTAAATGTGGGTGTAAGTAAGCCACATGTTTAGACTGTAGTTAGGGATTGGGCTCCTTGAGTAAAGTGACAGGTGTAGGTTAAGATCCATGACTTCACCAGCCCTGGGTAGTTGGCCAGGTTTACAGGATCAGGCCTGATTTCCCTCTTGTCGAGTGGAACCTAAGTCCAATTGGAGAGCTGTTGGCTATTGCTAAGGTATGTGTGACACTACTTACTCCTAAAGTAAGTATGCCGTACTGGTGGTTGTTGTGGTTCATAGACACAGGACCTGGGTTGGTTCTTTTCCTCCTTGGAAGCGTGTATGGTGCCTTCAGGTACCATAAAAACTAGACCTTAATGAGAAGGCTTTCAGGTTGGTTCCAGGTCAGGTGTCATCTCGGCTCCATGTTTGAAGCACACAATGTCTTCAGTAATAGGGACATGCCTTCTACCTCTCTGGGGCAACCAAGGACAATAGCAATAGCCTGTAATGTTTTAGGAGTCTCAATGAATCCTGAGCAACAGCTGTAAAAAGGACTTCTTATGCCAGTTATGAGGGTTTTGTTAGACGGTCTTTGGCTTTTGGAGGGAGCATTGTCAGCTCAGGTGCCAAAATTTCATTTGAACTATATATGTATACTTATACACAAACTTATGTTTATCACAGGTTTCATTTAGGTGTAGTGCTAATTTGTTTCCTTAGGACTTTGAAACATCCTTACTGTTACTTTACTGTCCTCTCCTGCTTGTGTTTCTCTCCCTAATCATATCCCCCGGTTTTCTATTTTCACGATCAGATTACTTTGTATATTGCTGTTCGCTTCTCTTTGCTTCCCTAGCCCCAGCCTAGCAATGGCCCCTTCTCACTTTCCTGATTTCTGCAGTTATTTTAGGGTATGTACTCACAGCTGAAAATTTGGAGCTAGAAGCCTTAGATGGGAGGGGACATGTGACATCTGTCCTTCTGGACCTGGGTTACCTCACTCGGTATGATCTTCTCTTGTAGAAAGTTCATGATTCATTTTCCTTTTCAGCTGAATAGCATTCTATAATATATATGTACTACACTTTCATTATGTATTTGTCAAACAAATTTAATTGTGTTTGCTTACAGAATGATTAAAATATCACAAGTTCTCTCGTTTTTTTATTTTTTAGATTTATTTTATTTTGTGTGCTTTGGGTGTGTATCTGCTCCCCACATGCATGCCTGGTGCCTAAGGAAGTGGAGAGCCTCCATGTGGATTCTGGGAATCAAACTCTGGTCCTTTGCAAGAACAGCAAGTGCTCTTAACCGCTGAGCCAACTCTCCAGCCCCCTCTCTGAAGCTTTCATCTAAAAATGTGTTGTTTATATTACTTTTATTTATAATACAATTATTTATAATACATTTAAAATGTATTGACAATTCCCTACATGCATGTTGTGTATTGGTCATTTTTATGTGCTCTCTCTCACACTCCTCTTTTCCTTGGCGTTTTATTAATCCAGGATTCAGCCAGGTCTCATGAATTCCATTGGTTCTTCTGGCTCTTTGTTCTCTTCTGTTAACTAGTTCCCTATTTTGTTGTTTGTTTGTTTCTTGTTGATGATCTGGTTTTCCACTTAAAGGTTATGGTTTGAAAACACAAACTTATTTAATGTCTCATTTGTGATTTATCTGTTTTTTAAGAATATTATGTATCTAAAACTTCAATTTGGTTTTTGCTTCTAATTCTCTGAGGTTGTAGCTGATAAGAGTCCAAGTACTTTTTCTTTTGAAAATATCATTCAAAATTTAAATATATATTAGCTGGGTTACATTTTTCATTTGGTTGCATTAAGAAAGGAAAGCCAGCTGGTTTGTATTTGATTTACGGTATTAGCATTGGAGATTAAATTAGAAGCCCACTCTGCATTTCCCTTACTGTTCATTCTCCACCTTCTAACTACTGGTTAGAGCTTCTATTACTAATCTGTATCTAGAAACTGAGTGGCATAAAGCATTACTAGCGTAAGCATATGTCTTTGACAAATGCACCATTTGAATGGAAAATTAGATTAAAATATAAATTTTATATTGGCACATCAGTAAATACAGCCAGAGTGTGGTGTAGTTAGACAAGGTTTATGGACCTTTCTCCTTGGCTGGCCCTTCCACTTAGAGAGCATTCCTCTTTATTCTCTTTGAGGCTTCATAGAATTTATTGATTTTCCTTAAGGATGATTAGTGTACCTTTTGGGAGGCATTTGTAGATGAATTTTAAGCAGTATTCCCCCGCAGATCCCCCACCCCCGTTTTATTTGGTTTGGTTTTGAGACAGAGTCTCAGGTATTCTTAGTTGGCTTTGAATTTGCTATATGGTCAAGATTAACCTTAAACTCCTGATCCTCCTGCCTCTGCCTCCCAGGTGCTACGATTACAGGCATGTGCCACAACATCAGAATGCTGGAATTTATGGAATACTGGGGATTGAACTTGGAGCTTTGTGCACACTGAGCAAGCACTGTAGCGACAGAACCATATCCCTAGTCCTTGAGTAGTGTTTTTCAAAGATGGGAGATACATGTTTTGATTAAGAAGAAAAGAGTTTGAGCAAAGTTTAAGAAGTCTGTGAAGTGTTTTCCTTTTTTGCTTCACCCAGTTCTAGGCTACATGTTTTCCATTTTCACATCTCTGATTAGACACTGAGGTTGTAGCAACTTATTTCCCTCATCCCCCCCAGTGAGCATCAAACCCAGCCTTGTACTTAACTAGGCTACACCATTACCACAGGGTGAGCCCCAGGCCATGACCCAAACTCTTTATCTGTGTACTTGGGACCTTACTAAGCACCTGGCTTGTTTAATAAACACTTTGTTTACATATTGTTCACATTTAGTAAACACTTATTTGATGAATTAGTGAACGAGCCAGTGTCTGAGTTACTGAGCAGAACAAGAAGTGACCTTTGCTAAGCAGCTACAGGTCTTAGCTGATGTTCTCAATTAGAACTAAAGTTAATTGATGATCTTGGAATAAAGGAGTTATAAATGGTTATATTTGAATCTAGAGGCATTTCATTGTTACTCATATGTTCTAAATTCTAGATATATAGTTACCTAGATGAGCTTTACCATTTATCCTAACATGATCAATTATTTAAGAGTGTACTTTTCAACTTAAGGCCAAACAATTTTCTTCATTTTAAGAGACTAATTCTATCAGAGAAGAGTCAGAATAGCTTCCAGAATTAGTCTCTGTACCTCGCATAGGCTCAGCAGAGGCTGCACTAGCAGTGTGTCAACCCACAAAGGCACATGTGCTGGGGTAGAACAAGGAGGCCATGGCAGGTCCCAGCTTGCAGAGGGCTGGCCTCAGGAAAGCCTACCGTGTGTGTTTTTCCAGTTTTGGCTTTTTCAGGTAGTTTAGTCTTTTTTTATCAAAAAGACAAACCGGATCCCCACATCCACCCTTCCTCTAGTCTAGGCCTCACATTTCTACTTTAATTCAAAAGTGTAAACATCCTCACAGATTCCCTGGAATTCTCCTGCAAGAACTTCTTAAGACACAAGCTTGTAATCTCATTTATATATTTATTTATGGGGAGGGAAGGGAAGGGTTTATTTGGCTTACACTTCCACAGCACTGTTCATCATTGAAGGAAGTCATGACAGGAACTTAAGCAGGACAGGATCCTGGAGGTAGGAGCTGATGCCAAGGTCATGGAGGGGTGCTGTTTACTGGCTTGCTCTGCCTGTAATCTTATGTATCTTGATGTTTTTGTCAATAAGAAATATATGTGACAAATAGGTACTCAATATACATTTGCTGACAGACTTTTGATTAAGTTAGTTAGATTGTTATTATCTATGAATTTGTTTTACCTCATTGTAAATTGTTTGAAGACTGTATTGCAGATTTTATTTACCTTCATGGTCCTAGCAATTATTTCTTGTGGTTATCAAATTAATGCCCATTGACTTATGTCAATTCCTTTATAAATTTTCTGTGAGAAGTTCTGTTTTTCTCATTGGCAGATGTTACTACTTCATGTAGATTTCTTGACATAGTAACACTTAAATTAAGATCAAACATATTTGTTTAGACTTCCCAGGGGAGATTATCATCTAATAATGCTGCTGGAATAGGCTGGCCAGACCAGAGCTGTTTCATTTAAATTTAACTTTTTCTTTATGCTGAGCTAGAAATAACATTTTCAAACATAAACAGCTTAGCAGAAATGTAAGACACAGTATTGTGTCCATAGCATGGCCTAGTCATTGGTAGTATGATTGATAGAATGGTCTGTATTTGTAGTTAGGATCCTGCCTATTGGAGTACTTCTGAGAAATGACCTCATTTTGTGTTCATGCAGAGTCAACTTTTGGGTTTGTAACCATGGTTATCACTTGCTTCCTCAGTGAGTCTTTGTCTCAGCCTCACTGCTAGAAGAATGTACAAGGTGAGAAACACTGAGAGCATTCATTTTGTGTTTTAGCCATTTAATTATTTCATATTCTTTATCAGTGTACAGATATTCTGATGATGCACCGTGAGTTGTAAAGTGATTTGGGTAAATCTTACTAATTAATGATTATACTGAATTCAAGTGGTGCCAATTTTTCTTCTAGTTCATCAGAGGCACAATGAAAGTTTTCTAATTTTTTTTACCTTGTGAGTCATATGTAAATGTATGTACTTTTATGGTATGTATGTAAAGTCAGAGGATGGTACCCTGAATTATCTCACTTGCCCATAGTTTGATTACATAGTCTTATTAGTGTATTTGCCAGCCTCCACAATGATGTACTTGATTGAATATCTGTAAGAATTTTAGATAAAGGAAACAAAACATTTCCCAATAAAATGTTTTAAAATAAGTTTTTCTAATTTGAGAGAGAAGCCTCAGTACAGATTAAACTTTCTTTATGCAATCCAAAATCCAATATTCATCAGGCATAGTGGCACACACCTTTAATCCCAGCTCTTGGGAGTCAGAGGCAGGTGGATCTCCGAATTCAAGGCCAACCTGACCTATATAGTGAATTCCAGGACAACCAGAACTACCTAGTGAGGCCCTGTCTTGAAATGAATGAATGAATGAATGAATGAAGTAAATGCATGCATGCATACATACATATATACAAGAAAATACAATATTCATTCATTCATTCATCATTCTTTCTCAATCCTTTGTCCTGTTGTTCCTCCTATGTTCCTCTTCTTTGAAGACAGTATCTTATGTACCCAGGTTGGCTCAAACTTGCTACTTAGCTGAGAAACTTCTTATTCTCTTGCCTCAACTCCAAGTGCCAGGATTATTCCAGTGTATTCCATAATACCATAAGAACCGTTATTTCTATGTTTGCATTTGCAGAATGTAAAAGCTGACAGTTACAGAACCAAAAATTGAGAAACAATGCATTTTAGAATAGATACTTGTGTAATCTCTATGTTCATAAGATGAAACCATAGGAATTTGGTCATCCTGCAAAGAAACTAGTTATCTTTTTATATTTTACTGTTTAACATCTTTAATTCTTTTATGAAATTTGTATATATGGATATTGTCTATGCAAATTTAAGTTATAATTTTAGAAAACTACAGTTTTTATGATTCTTTAACGAATACTCAATCATGTTTATAGGAAAAACATAGTCCCAAATTGAAGAACATTAAATAAGATAGATGCAAATACATAGGTTAAATAAATCTATATAACTAGAAGTTTAGTCAGATTTATATTAGTTTCACTTTTTAAAAACTTGCTTCTTAAAAAGAGGTAACATTGTGGAGTGGGGACACAGCTCAGTTGGAGGCATGCTCACCAAGCATGAAGCCTGGGTTTGACCCCAACATTACATTAGCTGAGCCTGTTATATGCCTGTGATAGACAACAGAGTTAGTTCTCAGCAGGCAGGAGGGCCAGATGTCCAAGGTCATTCTCAGATACATACAGGCATAATAAGGTCAGTCTGGGCTACGTGAGATCTGGATTTTTTTTTTAAAGATTATGTTGGCAACAACATACATGCACTTTTGTATGTTATCCTGTTTCACCTGGTTAGTAATTGATATCCACTAAATTATATAATTTTTTTCTTTAGAAAATTTAAATTATGTGTATATTTATACAAGAACTTAAGTGTAGATGTCTGTGAAGGGCAGAGATGTCTGGTCTCCTGGAGCTGGAGTTACATGTAATTGTAAACCACCTGTTGAGTGCTAGGAATTTAACTGGATCTTCTGTGAAAGTGAGCATGCTCTTAACTTCTGAACTAGGGCTCTAACCTCTAAATTATAGAGATTTCTGTCCTCTGTAATAACCTAAGTGCCAGTGGTATACAAAGGAAAAGCCTATGGTATTTTTGTCTCAGGTAGCACGTAGTCTATTGGAGTAATGCACTGTAATGTGCTGTGTTAGAGAGAGCTGTACACACAGGTCCAGACAGGAAGAAAGAGACTATATCCTAGGTGGTGGTTGCTATGGGGTAGACATAACAGTACAGTTTTCTGATTAGGTTGCTGATGCTTTTCCAGGGGAATGTGAATAAAAGACTTTAGATTGGGGGAGGGCGTGAGGTGTGAAAGATCAGGGGAGGCTTTAGGAACCCTAAATGCTCTAGTTTCCTTCTGTGCTGTATAAACAGCATGACCAGAAGTAAAGTGTACGAGGAAAAAAGTCATTTCAGCCTGCAGGTGGCATTCCATCATTGAGAGAAGTCAGGGCAAGAACTCAGGCAGAAACAATGGATTCCGTCATTGTTTCCTGGTTATGCTTAACTAGCTCTTGTATCCATCCCTGCCCAGGGAGTAGTGCTGCCCACAGTGAGCTGAGCCCTCCTACAGCAGTTACAACCAGAAAACTTTCTACATTATGTGCCCACAGGCACATCCGACTTGGGCAGTTCCTCACTTGAGACTCCCTTTTTCTGTGACTCCAGGCTGTGACTCAAGTTGACAGTTAAAGCAAGGTAGGACCATAAGTAGGTATTAAGATTGAGTGACTATTATGGGAGATGGAAGTTGTATTGATTACCAGGCAAAGAACTTTGAATTTTAACCTGTAGGGTGTGATTACAAAATTTATACCAAATACTAAGTACTAATAAGATTAATGGTAATTATTACTGTGTGGTGGATAGTCTTTCTTGTAATCTTAACTGGATTTAGACTCACTGAGAAGAAGCACTTCTGGGTGTGCTTTTGAGGGAGTTTCAAGTGAGATTTCAATTAGGGAGGACCTCCCATGAACATGAGCAGCACTATTACCTGGGATGAGGTCCAGAACTGAGTTAGGATGAGAAGGAGCCACCTGAGCATGCACGGCGCTTCCTACTTCTCTGCTTCTTGGGTGGCACCACATACCAAGCTGCTCATACTGCCTTGCCTTCCCAAGATGGACTACAGTCTTGTGAAACGTGAGCCAAAATAAATATTCCTGCTTTAGATCTCTTGTCAGTCCTGATGCTAACTCTATCTTGAGTTCTTGTATTATAGGGGTGTACCACCATACCTAATGTCAAGGGCAGAACATTTTGAAAAATTGAATTTTTACTTATATAATTATACATTACTTTTTTATTCTTACATTTGAGAGTATAATTTAATTACAGCACCTCTCCCTCCAAATCCTCTCATACACCCTTCCCTGCTTTTCTTCAGATTCTTGGCATTTTTCTACTAATTGTTATTATATGGCTGTATATGTATGTATATGTATGATATGTACAATAAATAGGCATTATAATATATATACATATATTACATATTATATGCATATTATATACATATATTATGTTGAAATAATTATTTAATAGAAGGCCACTGGTCAAACCGATTATCTAAGCTGTGGCGCTCTGCCTAGCTTAGCTGCCATGTTCTGTGGCCAGAGGCCTCGTGCGCACCACAGCTAGAAACGCCCTGCCAGAAACACCAGCCCTGCCACCCACGAGACACCAGCGTGGGAGATGGCTCTGCCAATCTTCCACGCTGTTTCCACAAGGCTGGGCATTGCCTAGACCATCCACCAACCACATGGGCTCAGTAAGAAAATGAGACTCTAATGCTTAAAGATTAATCAAAGGCTTTATATGTTTAGTAAAGCTCAATAACAATATGCCCATACCAAGAGAGTTGTTTCCCAGTTAGCTAACCTAAATAAAAGTTGTTACCCCTACTGCTCTCCATACCTGCGTGGCTTTCCATCCTCCTACATCTCTGCTCTCCCTAGCTACTCCTCTTCCTCTCCTAACTCCTCCCACCTGAGCTCCTCCTATAATATTACATATTACATAATTTGTACATATATTACATGTAATATGTAATATATGTATATACACTACTTTTAAGTCATGAGAAGTATATAGAGAGACTTCATTTTTCCTGTGACTGGGTTTTAACCCCCGTCTGTCCACACTGAGCCTTCAGCAGCCCCTCATTGTATAGCCTTACTTCTTGTGTGATTTCTGCTCTGGTATGATTTGACTTTTTTTTTTTAAGACTCTGTCTTCACAGTCTAGTGGGAAGTAGAAATGCATGATAATCTAAGAAGAGATTTTTAGTTTCTTAATATGCCTTTTCCTTTATAGGGTGTGTCATTGGCTTCCAATTTTTTAAAAATTTCCTTTAAAAGCTGTATTTTCTTCTGCTCTCTCAGGCTCTCTGAGAATAAAAGATTTTCCTTTTAAACAGTCCATTTTCTCATCTGGATTGTGGATTTGGTCTCATAACCAAGTGTTCCCCTACCTTTAGATCCTGAGGATTTTTCCCATTTTTTTTTAAAATCTTAAAACTTATCAGTAAATGTGTTCACATTTAGTCACTGAAGTCCATGATTATTTTTAGTTGTTTTTAATAAGGTCTTAGGTTAGAGCTGAAGGCTAATGCTTTCTCCTTTAGACCTTTGTCAGAAATCTGTTGAGCATGGTGAATCCATTTTGAAGTGTTGCATTCTGGACCATTGTTGTCGGCCCCTGACTAATGCAATGTGGTTTTGATTTTTGTTGTTGTAGTGGTGTGTGGTGTGTATGTGGTGATGGTGATTGGTGATGGTGGTGGTGGTGGTGGTGGTGGTGGTGGTGTGTGTGTGTGTTGAGTGTGTGAGGTGTGTATGTATGTGCTGTGTGTGTGAGTGTGTGTGTGTGGTATGTGTGTGGTGTATGTGTGTGAATGTGTGTGTGGCATGAGTGTCAGTGTGAGTGTGCTTGTGTGTGTTGTGTGTATATATGTGTGTGTGTGTTGTGTGTATATATGTATGTGTGTGTGTTTTGTTTAAGCAGGTTTGGCTGTATTTCTCCAGTTTTCTCTCCCCTTGCCCTCTGAGGAGAGAAGAGTGTGTTTTGTGTGAGTGTCTCACAGGTCTCCAGGTATTTCTTTCCTGTTTTCTCTTTGTTATCTGGCTGGGTGAACTCTGTTCTGTCCTTAAAGTCACTGAAAGTGGCTTCTGTTGTCTCCATTGTATTATGGAGCACAGCTAGGAAGTTTTAAATTTGTGTTTCTTCCTTTATAATTTCTCTCTGATTATTTTTATAGCTTGCCTTCCTTGGTTAAGTCCTGTATTTTACTGTTGATTTTGAGAGTTTATATCTCATTGCTGATATATTTTTACTACAGCTGTGTTAAAACTCTTACCTTGTTATGCTGACACCTGATTCATCTTGGTGTTAGTATTAATTATCTTTAAATTAAAATTAGGATTTTCTTGGTGACAGGCAATTTCTGATTGTCCTCTTTATATATTATGTTAGACTTGGGGAACACTTCAGTCTCTTCGTAGGTAGGTACCTTGTTTAGTTTTATAGCATGTAGATCTTAGTCTGCTTTTATGGGGTACTGTTCCATTGCTGTTTTTATTTTTTTCATTTATTGATACTCCTGAGCCCCCAGTGGTTCCTACTTGTGCTGCCTGAAAAGCTAAAAAGTTCTTTCTTAGATCAAGTCATGGGTATCTATTGGATTGGGAGAATGTGCTGGGTTTCTTACCACATCCTGCTCTCCTGATGTCTGTGGAATGGCGAAGACATGTGGCTTCTTAGATTGTACTTTGTGTAAAACCTGCATCCCTCCTGTCTGTTTTCCCTGCCTGTTCTGGGGTCTCTGAATGAGGAAGGAGACCCTTAGACCTGTGAGTACAAAGAGGTCCTACATTAGAGATAGCTGCAGAGGCACCAAATTTGTCACCATCACATTCAGGAAAGACAGCTTGGTAATTCTCCTGACGCTAACTTGACGCCAGAGTGAATCCAAGTTTGGATCCTCCACATCACTCCATATGTCTCCCATCTGTCTGTAGTTTGTATTTGATCTTTGTATCTGACCTGTTCCTAACAAAGAACTTTGTTCTGTATTTACTGAATAACACAGAAAGCATCCCATTATGAAGCAATGGACACTTACAGAAATTCTAAACAGAGTGTTACCAGGGATTAAGTCACTGACCTTGACTAAGTCAGATAACAAACATCATTGTAAGCACACAGTTATCAAGCAACATCCATATGCTGCTTCCAACATTTATGATGGATATTTGTTATAGAAGGTTTGCTGTTCTCAGCAAATGAGTGCCATAACACACATGCACACATGCATTACTGTGGGTCAGGGGCATGGAAGAATACATAGTTTAAGATTAAAGCTATGCATTAGCACAGGATTTGAAAGCTCATTACATAGGAAATTCAAGACAAGTAAGGTTATATCCGTGTATATTATGAACTGGATTGTGAGGCAGCCGTTCTAGTCTCTTAGAATGGAAGAGAGATTGTCATAAAGATGTACTACCACATCCTTGAATGGTTTGTTTGCTATAATTGGGTCTCTCTAGCAGAACCCGTCTGCTTGACTTGTTTATTCCAGGTAGAAAAGGTGAAGCATAGGCTGGGTTGTAGTCTACTTAATCACTGCCCACGGAGTATCTCAGTTATCTAATTTTTTGTTCTTTGCTTGTTATTGGTCTTACATATATCCGATTTGTCAGGAGTGGGTATTTATATGTTGTGTATTGATCTGATGATTTCTTAAGTTTTGTCAGGTCAGCCAGCCAACAGTTAGACTCAGTTAATTGACTATGGAGTTACCTTACTTTAAAAAACATCCTTATTCCCCTTTTTTCCCAAAGAGAAGTATGTATATATTCTGACCTAGCTTATTAATAAACATAAATAAGCCTCTTAGTACAGGCTGGAACATTTCCCAGATGCGCCAGATTATGTGTCCCATTTTCTTTTCCTGAACTGTACACATTTTTTTGAAGCTTCTGATAGATAGCAGAAATAAAAATATAAAATGTTTATCAAGATGCATTTAGAAGCAGAGATGGTATTTATGCCATATCAGGACTAAAATGAACCACAATCTTACATTTAGTAGGGTTTTTTTAAGTTAAATTAAAAACATTTCTAGCATTTCTTCCCTCGAAAATATTCCTTGTTCTTTGTTTGGACATAGGCTGAGAAGTATGCTTCCACAGCTGCAGGTAAAAATAGCAACAGCAACAACTCATTGTCAGTTTTTGAGCCCCACAATTGATTGTCTTTTCCCCATGGGACCTGTTAGAAAGTGTTCTACCACTGAGCTAAACCCCAAAGTCCTAGGATTTAAAGTTGCTGTGTGGACCTGGAAGCCTGGAGCCATCCTGGTTAGTACACAGGTGAGTCAGTTGGCCCCCTGTAGTCACGGACTTAGCTAAAGGGGCCTCAGTCTTGGTTGTTGCTTTGGAAATTTTAGCAAGGAGTTTCTTATAACTCAAAATGTTTTTCCTAATTACTTTATAGTTCACACAATTGAACATCTTTTGGTTGGGAACAATTGAAATTTATTCTCTCCTAGGAGAGTAATAACATTTGATATTTGTTTAGATGAAGCCACTGAATTTCGGGAGATAAACTTTTTTTGTGTTTGTATATGGATGATGTCAGTGTCATTAACTGGAAACAAGATTCTATGGCATGGACTGGCTCAGTGGTAGAGAGCACTTGTCTGGCATGTGGGAGCCCAGGGCTCAACTTCCAGCACCACAGACATGAGCAAACAAAGAACCACTGCCACCACAACAACACGCCTGCCTTCTAGTGTGGTGAGCCATAACTGGAGACGAAGGCCCCTTCACATTTCTTTTGCCTGGGTTGAAAGATTCACTGCTGGAAAGCTCTGGAAACCAGAGGGCAAAATAAATTCTGCAATAGTTTTCAGGATTTACAGTAAACAAAAAGAATGTCTTGGGAAGTTTATGATAGCTGGCATACAGGTGATCATAAGTCTCAGTGATTTTTAAATAACTATTTTGAGTTATTGTTTGAGTTCTAGTCTGTTTTCTGTTACCAATAATATTATAACACAGACTGAATTTATAAATAAGGCAGGGATATTTGAGCTCAGGGTCTGGAGGTTAAAAGTCAACGAGCCACATTTATGGATGGCCTGTCTCTATTTCAGAGTGTGTGTGTGTGTGTGTGTGTGTGTGTGTGCATGTATGTATGTGTGTGTGACAAAGACAGAGAAACACCCCCACACTCCACACAGACACACACACATACACCACACACACACACACAGAAAACAGAGAAACAGATGGGAGAGACACCAAGAGACAGAGAGACAGAGACATACACAGATAGACAAGCAGGCAGAGAGAGGACTTTTGGGGTTGTCTGCCTCTTATAAATATATCAGAATTCAATGACCATGCTAACAACTTACTTCATCCTGATCATCTCCCAGAGGTGTTCCTGGTAAGCACCACAGTGGGATTAACTTTCCACCTTCTTTTTACCTCTCCCAGGGGGTTAAATCCCAGTACATGCAGCCTTGAGGGAGGCATCAAACCATAGCTAAACATACCACTCCCATACTAAAGAATTCACCTGATAGACTGTGCAGTTTAGTTGTTTTTAATCCACTCACAGAGTTGTGCTGCCATCACAACCAATTTCAGAATACTTCCATCACCACAGAAAGAAACCTAATACTTCTCAGGGATCCTACATTTCTCTCCAAATTCCGTTAGCCCTACACAACCCAAATCTGTCTTATATCTCTAGATGGACTATTGCCAGACATATCACTGTGAACAGAATTATACAATATGTACTCTTTTGTGCCTTCATTTCTTTGACGTACAAGGTGTTTTCAATACAGATTATGTCAGTTGTATAGATCAAACTGGAGGATCTTGCTTTGTTAACACATTAATTCTACCTTGAACCTGAGTCTTTGAGGAGCTTATTTATAATTTTGGCTTTTTAGTTTGAAGATAAAAGTTTGCTTTTAAAAAAAGATTTCTTCTCAAGTGTCTTATTGTTTTCTTCATGTTTCTGTAAATGGAATTGATTTTTAATTTAATTTTTGGTCTGATTTTTTTCTGATCTATAGACATTTAGCTGACTTTTTAGCACTGATTGTGTTCTGTGTGTGCTAACATTGCGTAGGTCTGACAGTATGTGAACACAGCCACTTAAAGGAGAGAGGAGTTCATTTTGGCTCATGGTTTCATTGAGTTCCTTCCATTGTCCTTTGGCTCTGTTTCTGAGCTCATGGTAAAAGAATAAGTATATCATGGTAGGATGAGTATTTTGTAGAAGCTGTTCACCTTGGAAACTAGGAATCAGAGATGAAGAACCAGGAATAAGCTATAATCTTTAAAAGCACATTCCAGTGACCCACTTTGCCTTCCTAGGTTTCATCATCAAGAGTTTCCACCATCTCCCAAGTATTGTCATTAGCTGGGGAACAGGTTTTTAAAATAGGAGCCGTTGGAGGACATCTGCTCCTTGTCTGTAGTACTTGGTAACATAATCACACTCAATTCTGAATCACACTCAATTCTGACACTTGCTTAAGCCTTCATTTGGGTCTTCTCTTTATGAAGTGGTATTATCTGCAAATGGAAATCATTTCACTTTTTTCTTGTGTTAATCTGATTATTTTTGATTTTAGTTCTCTGTGTATGTGTGGGTGTGTACATAAGAATGCAGTACCTGAGGAGTCGTATGTCCTGGAGTTGGAGTACAGGCTGTTGTGCGCCACCCCTCACTGAGAACCGAACTTGTGCCTTCTGGAAGAACAGTGTACACTCTAAGCACCATCTCTCTAGCTCCCTATCCCAAATGTCTTTTATTTTACTATGCCAGTCCACTGTATATAGCCTCTGGTAGAACATTGATATGGTGCACACCCTCAATTTCTTCCTCACCTTTGGGAGAAGACATCTAGTTGTCTTTTTTGTTTTTTCCTTTTTTTTTAAACTCTTAAAACAATGGTCCAGGGGTCTGGAGAGATGGCCCAGCAGTTAAGATTCCTCATCCTATTCCTCCTCCCCACTGTCTCCAAGAGGGTGCTCCCTTCCCACTGGGCCTCCCCACTCCCGGGGCCTCAATCTCTGAGGATAGGCATGTCTTCTTCCACTGAGGCCAGACCAGACAGTCCTCTGGTGTATTTGTGTTGGGGACCTAGGACCAGCCTGTGTGTGCTACCTGGTTGGTAGCTCAGTCTATGGGAGCTCCCAGGGTTCCGGGCTAGTTCTTCTAGCCCCAACATGTTTACTTTTAAATACATTTGCACTTTTGGAATTTTTTTTGTAATATCAGCATATGTTGGAGACACCCCCTTTAAGCTCGAGATGCCTGGGGCCCCGATGACAAGGAAGAAAAACCTGCTGGGGATACTGTGTTTCAGAGCACAAGGCAATGGCCTCTTGTGGGCCCCGGTATGAGTACTGAGAGGCCCAAGGCCTGCTCTTCTTCTTTTTTTTTTTTTTTTTTTTTGAGTTTTTGGCCTATATTTGCTTTCTTTTTTTTTTAAATTTAATTGTTTAAATCACATCGTAATTTACTTATTCACACAGGGGTTATAAACACAAAAAGGCAGATGTGGGGAAGGGATGACATGGAGCATAGGTGTTCAGGGGAGTACAGATACCATTCAAAGCAGGGTATCAGCTGGGTGAAGGTTCAGGGGACATGTCACTATGACTCTGCCTATGATTCACTTGTCCTTATCTAAGTTGGTACTGTCCACCGAGGCTGCCTATTTATTAGACCTATGACTACTCAGGCTGGTAAATTTCCACAGAAGCTGCCTGTTTACAATAGCTTATAGCCTTCTGTTTCAGTGTTTTTCCACAGAGACCCAAGACTTTGTGTTAGCATGTATGTATGTCAGGCCTATTGCTGATTTTAGGCCTATGGCTGATTTTAGGCCTTCAGTGTATATACAGGGCTGCCTCTGACATCTCCTCCCTTCTCTAAGTATAGAAGGGCTTTGGCGATTCTAATCTTGCAAAGGCGGGGATAGAGGCCTGACCTCCAATAATTGAAGGGGACCTTGTAATGGCTCAGGTCCTCCTGTCATTGTCCAGTGAGGCATGAGGGCCATACCCATCCCAATGTCTTTTTCCTGGAGAGGGGATACTTTTGACATCAACCCTATGCAATCAGGCTTGTCCCTCAGGGAACCCAGAGAGATTTTTAACTTTTATTTATATTTCCTTTCAGTGCTTAGCCTCGCAGCCTAAGCAAGAATTCAGATCGCCAGTCAGAGGGGTTCTGGGTGGCCCCTCTCTGCTTGGTCTAGGGGTGGAAGTCCCCTCTTTTAGATTGGGTGGAGATGGGTTTTGGGAACACCAAAGCCTGCTTCTTTGGTGCAAGCACCTCGTGATGTCATCTCTGCAATTATTCTTACTACTTATCATTCTTTTTATCTATTTACTGTTTCTTCTCTTTCTTCCTTCCTTGATTAAACTGGTATTTGGTGACCTGGCAAGACCTAGTAGAAGCCCATTACTAGGTATCCAGAAACTAGATTTTACCAATAATATTAAAGTGAAGGCTTTTCATGAATTCAAGAGAAATAAATGTATGTTCTAGTTATTCACTTGAGGTGGAAATGAAAGTAACCTAGAGCTGTGGACAGAGATGAGTAAATCTGCAGCTGGTCCCCCAGTCTTAGTCTCAATTCTGTGTAATAAAAACACATTCTTTATTATAAAACTGAGGATGGAATAGCATACAGGTATTTCCCAGAAAGTTAGTAATGGCTTCCTTGGGTTCAGGGATGATGGTAGCAGCCCCCTAGGAGTTCTCCATACAGGTCAAGTGAGGATGTTTTTGTAGACAGACCGATGGGTCCTGGATGTTTGACCCGAATTGGAGGTCAAAAGACTGCAGGGGCAGCAGTATGACCTCATGTTTGTCCTTTTATGAAACCATACTGTCTCGTACATCTGAGATACTGACTTCGTAATCAAAATACTGCTGCCCCCTCCCCCTCACCTCACCAGAGACTGATGGTTGGGAGATATAAAAAAATTGTGCTTGCTGTAAAACTTTTATGTTTGAGATTGTATAGTTCCCCCTTTTTGTGTGTTCTAAATCTATACTACTCTGCGTCATAAGAAAATGTTGACACAGGAAAATAGAGAAACATTTACCCATCGCCTTATGAAGTTTGTAATTCTAACTTCCTTGTACGATTTCAATAAAAGACTGGGGCTGAGTTAAGTCTAGGTGAGCACCCTGACTCCCAAGTTTAAGGGCTCTCATGTCAAACAAAACAAACCCAGCCTGTCAGTATTGTATCTCAATTTTATGTCTTATTGGCCTACCTAGTCCTTGATGAGCCCCAACTCTTGTTGAGGCTGGACCCTGGCAAACATAATCAGTTAATTTCCCAAATTCTGTTATCTAACTTTGAAATACAATTTGTATTTTGTAACTCATTTCCAACAATGAAAACTTACACTTGGAGTATGTGTTGATGTCATGTTAATATGATTAAAAATAATTTCAGGATTTAAATAAACATACGAATTGATCTGAATAATTTGATGCCCTTTATTTTACTTTGTATTTCCTCCAAAAACAATTTGATGAATTATATGCCTGCTCAAGTTTGTTCACAATGAAAAAATCACTTCCAAATTTGAGATATAAAGCAGTATTTCAAGTTAAACAAACAAACAAACAAACAAATAAATTCAGTGGACCATACTTTGATTTGAGGATGAACTTCCTTCTAACTGACTTATGTCTGTGTTCACAGATATGTGCTGACTAGCAGGCTCACGTGCACAGAGTGGAGGACAAGCTGTATCATACAAAATGGGATTTGGGAGTGACCTGAAGAACTCACAGGAAGCTGTGTTAAAGTTGCAAGACTGGGAACTACGGTTGCTGGAGACAGTGAAGAAATTTATGGCTCTGAGAATAAAAAGCGATAAAGAATATGCATATACTCTACAGAATCTTTGTAATCAAGTTGATAAAGAAAGCGCTGTGCAAGTGAATTATGTCAGCAATGTGTCCAAGGTAAGAGAGTCCAGTTGTTTGTTATAGCATCATATTTGTCCTTAGAACAAATAGATCATATTATTGAATGAGCATACCAATGGCAACTTGTTATGTTTTACATTTTCTCTTAATACTGTCTCATCTGCATCCTCTAAAGGATCTTCCTGTGTGTGGTGTATGCACGTATGCACAGATAGGTACGTATGCAGATGCATACACCTGAGCACTGCATGTGGAGGCTGGAGGAGGATTGGTGGTGTTTTGTATAGCTTTCCAGCTTAGTCCCTGAGTTAGGGAACTTGTTTAGGTTCGGGCTTAGCCTAACCACTAGGCTCTCTGGGCAGCAAGCTCCTGGGATCCACCTGATTCTGCCTCAAAGTACTGTGATTACAGGCACATTCAGTCAAGTCTGCCTATTTTATGTGGGTGGTAGGGTATGGACTCAGATTTGCATGTGTGCACAGCTGACACTTTTACCCACTGAAGCATCATCCAAGGCAAGGTGCCCTGTAAATTTTTATTTGCTTATTTTAGTATTCTTTCTGTTCAGAATACATTTTAATATGGTTATTTAATATTATTATAGTTAAATTTATTATTTGACCATTTGTTTTTTCATTGTTTATCTTCCTTTAATTCTTTTCATTTACTTACCACCTTTAATTGAGATTTTCTTAAAAGTAATTAATTAAAAATTTGAGGCAAGGTCTACATAATCTTGGCTGTCCTGAGACTCATTCTCTTTGAAGTCTGCAGTAGACAGCACTTGGGAGGGCTAAAGTCATTTTTAATCTCTATAATTTTTCCAACCCCGGAGTGAAGTATATAATCATGAGGTGAAAGAAAGAGGTAGTTTTGTCAAGAACAAAAATGATAAAGGAATGGTACATAACCCAGTGATTCTCAGCTAGGGTGCTAAGAACATAGTAGAGAAAGGCCAGTTTCTTAAGTTAAAGCGACAGGAAAACCACATAGCCATGCACTGAAGAATGAAAGGCAAATATTACTCATCAGTTAAGGCTCACAATGAACTAAAGACAAATGTGGCTTCTCACATAGCTTCGATTTCTCTGATGGTTGTGTACAGGTCCCATGTTAACAAAGAGTACCTTGTACACTTCTTGTTAGTCACTCCTTTCTGTGTCTTCCATGTTTCTACTCAGTGTGCTCTTTCTCCTTTCCTTGATGTGGAGGATGTAGTCACAGCAGCTGTTCTATCATGTGTGCTACTTGGTGTCATTCCTGTCCTCCCCTCCACTCTGCTGGGGATCAGACCTAGGGCTTTGTGTATGCTAGGCAAGCATGCTGCCACTGAGCTGACCCCCTTTCCCCCAGCCTTTTCTGGGTTAGCTCTTCTTATTTTGAGTGGCACTTTCTTGCATTGTCTATTGAGTAGTCCTTGGTTTGCTTTCAGCATCATGGACTTTACTTTTGAGCTTGTTGGATGTGTTTGTATTTCTTATATATTCTTGAGCTTTGCTTTGGGATGTGACTGAACCCCTTGCAGACAGTTTGATCCTCTTGCTTTTGCTTTTACATTTGTTAGGTCTGACTACAGAGTGACTGAATTTCTGATCATGTTATCTTCTCTACCTAGCAGCATCTTTCCTGACATTCAGAAGGGTCCAATTATTATAAAGATGTGACTTCTGACTTTGGGGCACTGCCATGCATTGTGAGCTCTTGGAGAGTCTCTTGCAGTCTGTCTTGGGGTGGTTGCTTTCTGGGTTTTAGTAGTTTCCTCACTCATGCAAGCTGTCCAGTACTCACCTTTATAAATGAAGGGGAGTCTATAGGTTTCCAGAATTTTCTCTGTCTGTTTTTCTCTCTTTTATAATGCTTTGTCCCTGTTCTTTCTCTAGGGGACCATGAATTCTGCTGATCCACTAAATATTTTGGCCCTTTGTGTTCTGAGGTCACTCTTCTCAACAGGACATCACTCGGGTTTTGCTTAATTGTGATCTAGACATTTTTTTTTAACCTAGTCAGCCTTGGTAATGTTAAGACTTAGATCATGATTTATTATCTCTAAGGGATCATTGTTTCATTTACTGATAACTAGTGTCTTTAGAGTAGTATTATTTTATATATTTTTATCTAGGTATTATCTAGGTATTATCTCCATAGTCATAGGGAATGTAACAATTTGTAAGTTAGTTAGGAATATATTATATCTCTTTATTCCAAAATATTTGTGCATGTATTTTCTTTTTTTGGTTTTTTCAAGACAGGGTTTCTCTGTGTAGCCCTGGCTGTCCTTGAACTCACTCTGTAGACTAGGCTGGCCTCGAACTCAGAAATCCGCTTGCCTCTGCCTCCCAAGTGCTGGGATCAAAGGTGTGCGACACCACTGCCCTGGCGTGCATGTATTTTCTAAGACTATATCTTCTATATAATGAATCAAATTATAATAGTTTGGTTATCTTACATATTTTTTATTATTTTTTTTTAGTTACATTACATACTATTGTTAAAGATGAATTTCTTAGGTTGTGCGATGGCTCAGTGGCTAAAAGAACTTGCAGTGTAGGCCTAACGGCCTGTGTTGTTAGATCAGTCCCGGGAGCCCATGTAAAGAGCTGAGTGTGGTGGTGTGCATCTATAGTCTGCAGTGAGATGGGAGGCAGAGGCGTGGGAATTGCCTGGATGCAGACAGCCTGGAGTGCAAGGCAGAAGCAAGGAGATAGTGCCTCAATGAGGTGAGGAGGAGGGGGCCAGCTCCTCAGGGTCATCCTCTGATCCCCACATACTTACTTCAATAATCAAACATGACACGTTGCCCTGACTAGATAGCCAGCTTACCCTGCAGTCCTGATTCTACCCCATCAGTGTTGACATCACAGGCCAGAATCCACAGCTCCTGGCTTTTATGTGGACCCTGGGGATCTGAATTCCAGCTGTCTCCAGGCCTGTGTGGTAAGAACTGTCTCCTAACGTTCACATCTTGTTCACTGTTCCAGTAATTCAGTCATTTCCTTTAGTTTTCATCTTTTCAATGAACTTTCATTTCAAACATAACTTGAGATACAGTGTTCCATTATTTAATTATTTTCAGCTCTACTTAATGTTGTTTTTGAAGTGTGTATGTACTGTCTTTATTCCCAAGAGCACAGTTTTGTATGGCTTGCATTTTCATTTGTTCTGCCTTTGAAGGACTGTAGATGGCTGGAGGTGGCGGCCTAAGCAGCCATCTTTGCTTGCAGCTGTTGGGTCTGCTTCAGCATTGCTCTATGTTGTGGCACAGCAAGAACCCCAGGCTTGTCTGCAGTGCTCCTGTCTCCCACCCTGAACTAGACTTTTCCTTGAGAGGCCAATTTTCTTTGGAAGAGATATTTTAGCATAAAACCAGTTTAGAACCTCTTCAGAGTTTTGCAGTTATAAATAATGTCATAAAAGTGCTATTATATAGAGACATTTTTGTGTGTTCATTAGTGTATACATGGTAAATTCATAGACGTGGGCTTTCTAGGTCAAAATATGAGTTATGTATAGTTTCATTATATATTGCCAGTATAAATATAAATTTCCCTATAGATCTTGTGCCATTTTGCATATTTACCAGATCTGTATGAGCCTGCCGGTTTCTAACACTCACACTTTTAAGTTTTTGTGATGTAATAAATACTATATGGTATCTATTATTGTCTTATTTATTTCTCTAAAAGCGAGCATCATGAACTACCTTTTCCATGTATATTAGAGCTATTTTATTTTTGAAAAACAGTTATTTTTATTTATCTTATTTGTATATATGTATGTGTGTGTGTGTGTGTGTGTCGTGTGTACACGTGTATGCAGGTACCCACAGAGTTCAGAGTGGGTTGGGTCCTTTGGGACTGGAGTTATAGTTGTTTGTGAGCCACTTGCAGTGGGTGCTGGCAGCCAAACTGTGGTCATCTGTTAGAGTAGTAAGAACTCTTAACCACTGAGTACTTTCTTTAGCTACTGTGGCCATTTTATTTACTTCTTTTGTTTTACTCTGTACAGTAGATCATTTTTACTTTGTGTTTTGTTGTTCATTAAAATTACAACTGTCCAAGTATATTCAACACTGTTTCTCCACATTATAGTGATACAAGAAATCCTCAATAACAATTTATTTGAAAGGAGATATTGATTAACCTTTTAAACACAAAGTATATAGAAATATTAGCAGTATTCATATACTACATTGAAAAATGTTTTTGATGATCTGGAGTTAATATTTAATAGCCATATAATACATTGTATATGAAATATACTTATTATGTATTATTATGTATATTATATATTATATAATACTATATAATTTATATTAATTCTCAGGATGTAGAGTTAGTTCTTATTTAATATTTGATTTAAAATGTGAATTTGTTAGAACCCAAGTGACATATTAAGGAACGAGTGACCCTTATGTGTGTTTCCTCATATATGGCAGTGGAGGAAGCACTAGGTGAGTACATGAATGGTATCCTGTTGAGCTCAGTTGCTTAGGAATACATTTCAGATGAGCACTGCCATCCTTTGCTGGCTGCCATTGCTTAGTCCTTCATTGTGAGCCACACTCACCTGCATGTGCTGCTGTAGCTTGGTCTCCTGCTTTAGGTAACCTCTTCTCTCACTTCCAGGAACCCACAGAGTACAACCCTCTTTCCTTGATAGGCATGTTTCTAGTCATTCCAAGATGAAACGCCATGTATATTTCTTAATCACTTAATATATACAAAGTTGGATAAAGTTGCTGTAATCTTTAATGTATTCCCTGATTAATGTTTTGAATGCTGTGCATCTAACACATCTATAAACCCTGTGACTTTTAGCATATAATTGACACAATGAAGAAACTGTTAGTGAGACAAATACCTTGTTACACCAGAACTTGTGCAGTGGAATTACTTAGGGAGCTTTAAAGTACTGACCTTATGCTCTGTGTGAGAAGCATGCTTCATCAGGGTTTCTGGTCATAGAATGCCCAAACTGATATTTCTAAAAGACTCAATTATTTCTGATTGCAGCAAGGTTAAAGATGGGTTGGAGCAACCAAGATTTGAAGGAAATGTAGAGAAGTTTTGATGAGTGGGGCACATCTAAAGATTCCTTTGTACTTGGAGTTGGGTCTTTGAAAACTCTGTTTTATGGAAATTTAATGAGTTGTTTTCTGGATTTCTGTATCCCCTAAGGACTTAGAGACTCCAGCATTTTCCTTATCTAATAGGCAAACTCAAATAAAAATACTTGCTTCAGAGGATCATTTATTTTGAGTTATTGAGTAGTGCAGAAACTATTCATTCTTCATGGAATTTTAATGTTGAGTTTGTGAAAAAATTCAACCAAGATGAAAGCAATCAAGTACTTGGAGGATATAATCTATAGCACAAAGCTATTTTTGACAACTATTATTTAGGTATTCTAAAGCTTGAATCATCTTGTTGAGTATTTTCAGTGCCTTGCTGTAATTATAGGGACAGTAGTAGTTTGTTTTTTTACTCAGTATCCCAGAATACACACTTTTTGGTATAATAAGCCTAGAACAGTTAAATTATTACCTGTTCTGAGAAACTGATTCATCTTACCACATATCTGCTAGTTCAAAGGTAAGACAAGAAAGAACCTGTGCTTCTCTAAAAGGTGTGTTTTCTTTTAAAAATGGCATGTGCATGATGATTGCTTTAGCCGCAGTTATGTCTGTGCACCATGTGTGTGTATTGCTCATAGAGCCTCACAGAGGGCGGAGATCCCCTGGAACTGGCATTATAGACAGTTGAGAGCTGTAATGTGGGTGCTGGGACACAAACCCCTGTCCTCTGGAAGAACAGCCACTGCTCCTAACTGCTGAGTTGTTTCCAGTTCTAAAAGGTGTACATTTTCTCCCTCTCTCTTGTTTTTTTTTTTTTCAATAAGCTGAGTATGCAGTTTACTTTTAAAATATTATATAGTTAGTCATTTCAGTGTAATCTAATACCATTGACCTCTATTGGTTTCCAAAGCAAAAATTTGTCATTTTATCGTTTATGTTGATTATTTTATATATCTTGGGCTATATGTAATACATGCAACTAACCTCTTATGGATAGTTGGGGAGCAGGAAAGTTTTCTAAATTTCTTCATTTTTTAAGCTGTGAATTACAAGTGATATATTTACTTTTAGGTAAATTTTTTTTTGATTACAAAACAAAAGTATAAAAACTATGCAAAATATTTAAATATCACATATTTAACATAAAAGTAGTATTATGTCAGTATTTTAGCTATATTATTACAAATTCTGATTAATGTTTTAAAATTAAAAACAAAATCTTAGACTAGTATTTTGTTTTCCTGTGGCAAAGGAAAGTGTGTGCTATCAGTATCTCTATCTCAACTTGGTCTTGTTCCTAATTATCCTGTGTTGGATTTGGATTGGTTAGATAAAGTGTTTCATTTCTTAATTCCTCTTTTAATGAAATTGTAAAGGTTACTATTATTTTTAGTTAGTAAAAAACAAAGTTACGGGGAGATGTCTCTTTCGTTTTCATCTCTGTAGCTTTGTAACAAAGCATGTCATGTCAAGAGTGACCAAATCTGGACTTAGGATTTCTTCAGTTGGATGTTTCATGTTAAAAGTAGTGTTCTGAAGTAGTGCCTGCAAGAAGTACCGGATGTTCTCCTTTGCTTTAGTCTCCAATACAGTGATTAAGTACAGGATTAAACATTAAAGGTTACAGTTTACTTTGTAACCAGTTTAGAAGGTTTGATTTATTTAGCTTAGTTATTTGTTTTGTTTGTTTTTTGAGACAGGATCTCATGTAGCCTAGCCTGGCCTTGAATTTGCTGTATGGCTGAGGGTAACCTTGATCTTCTGATTTTCTGCCTCCACCTCCCAAATGCTGGGGTCATGGGCATGCTTTGCTATGCAAAGTCAAGATAGATTGTTTTCATAAAGTAGTCAAGAAACAACTCTTGACTTCCTACTCTTATCTTCCAAGCTTCAAGCTGTATCATGCCTAACCCATTAAGAAATAAATTTATGTTTGCATGCAAGTCTTCTATTAGTTATGTGACATTGAATGGGTGCTTTCAGTTTATAAATTTATTAGATGAAATATTTGCCTAATCATATTATAAAAAGAATGAATCAGAAAGTCTGTGAGTTAGCAGAAAGCAAGTATTAAAGATGATGAGCTCAGAGTCACTTAAATCAGAGCTGCTTAAACCTGATTCACTTGTAGCTCCTTTTAGTCTGAGAAATTTTCATGTGACATGGGCGTAAAGTTCCATAAAGCAGGTACACAAATCAAGCATTTACAGATACTAAATCATGAGAAAATTTATCTTAAAGCAATTCTTTGGCATATATAAAATTTTATATTAATTAAACATGAAAGCAAATTTAAATGCTAAGGTGAATGTGCTTTTCTTGTTTTTGTTTTAAATATAAATTAAGTCTTGTTAGGACGTAGAACAACCTTAACTTTTAAGCATTTACTAATTTATCAAATTATATTTGTCAGTGCTGAGAACACTACTTTAACAAATTGTACACAATGGCAGAAATATGTGTAGGATCATCTCAGAAATTGTTGTAAATTGTCTTATCTTAAGCCATAATTCGTTGAATAATCTTTTTATAAGACTCAAATCAGGAACAGACAAATTTAAAACCAAGCACTTTACTTATTCTTATATGAAAACAATTTGATAGACATATGCTGAGGAATGATAGGAACATTTTTGTCTGCATAATTAAACCATTATTTCTATAAGAGCCAAAAATTTGTATGTGAAGTAAAACTGCTACAACTCGTAGATGCAATAATCTTGAAGCTGAGTTTAGGCATTTCACTGTGTCTTGTGGGAATGTGTGGAGAGACGGTGTGTGCAGCACGGTGTGTGCATGTCATGGGTTTAGAACCAAGGGCTCTCCATGTACACTGCTGTCAGCAGTACCTCAGTCATTAATGGTTTGTTTTTCATTAATTTTTGGTTGGTACACATTTGGAAAGTTTTTGCTGGTGTGTATGTACATGCATGCTTATGAGTTCATGAGCCCCAGTTTAAGGGACTGAGATTTAGACAGTAGAAGTTAGCTTTAAAGGAGTGAGGGGGAGCACATCACCAGCTTGTCTGCTCCTTTAAAGACCCCACAGTCTGAAGGTCTCCCAGGAGATCTGCTGCACTCAGGGCAACAGATAAGCAGCTTATCTGCCCCTCTGAAGACCCTACAGTCTGAGGCCCCACAATTGGTCTGCTAAGCCAGGGCCACAGGCCTACTACGAGACCTGCAACAACACAGGGACACAGGAGGCAAGCTCCATATAGAGACATCAAATCAGATAACACCAGAGATAACTAGATGTCAAGAGGCAAGCTCAAGAGCAACAGACCCCAATATACTTTGGCATCATCAGAACCCAGTTCTCCCACCACAGCAAGCCCTAGATACACCAGTACACCTGAAAATTAGGAAGCTGACCTAAAGTCCTACCTCATGAAGATAATTGAGACCTTTAAGGAGGATATAAATAACTCATTGAAAGGAATACAGGAAAACACAGGTAAACAGGTAGAAGCTCTTAAAGAGGAAACAAATAAATCCTTTAAAGAAATACAGAAAAACACAATCCAATAGGTGAAGGAATTGAATAAAGTGGTCCATGACCTAAAAGTGGAAGTAGAAACAATAAGGAAAACACAAATGGAGGCAACACTGAAAACGGAAAAGAGGTCAGGAATTATAGATGTAAGCATCACCAACAGAATAAAAGAGATAGAAGAGAAAAATCTCAGGTGTAGAAGATACATAGAAGATATTGACACAACTTTCAAAGAAAATTCAAAACATAAAAAACTCCTATCCCAGACATAGAGGGCTCTGGGTAGCCCCTCTCTGCTTGGTCTAGTGGTGGAAGTCTCCTCTTTTAGGTTGGGTGGAGATGGGTTTGAGGAACACCCTGTATAAAGTAACAACCTCATCTTGAGTCTCGTGGTCCTCCATAGCTAACTTATGATAATGTATCTGAATAGATTTTGCTACCGAATTATCTATCTGTTGTATCACAAAGTTAGTCAGCCTATTTAAGGCCCGGGACTAAAAGAAATCAGCAGAAATAACCCAGTTAATGGTCCCAAGATGGGAGGAAGTGGGGTTGACAACCATGGAGAGGTTGAAAACCAGTCCTTGTACCAGCTCTCATCTTTCTCTTTCTCTCTCTGTCATTTCTCTGGGCCTTCTCTGACTTTTTTCATGTTCTCTTTAAGCACCCCTGTCTTGTCTGTCTGGCGATCTGAATTCTTGCTTAGGCTGCGAGGCTAAGCACTGAAAGGAAATATAAATAAAAGCTTAAAATATCTATCTGGTTCCCTGAGGGACAAGCCTGACTGCATAGGGGTTGATGTCAAAAGTATCCCCTCTCCAGGAAAAAGGCATCGGGATGGGTATGGCCCTCATGCCTCACTGGACAATGACAGGAGGACCTGAGTCATTACAAGGTCCCCTTCAATTATTGGAGGTCAGGCCTCTATCCCCGCCTTTGCAAGAATAGAATCGCCAGGCCCTTCTATACTTAGAGAAGGGAGGAGATGTCAGGAGCAGCCCTGCATATACACTAAAGGCCTAAAATCAGCCATAGGCCTAAAATCAGCAATAGGCCTGACATACATACATGCTAACACAAAGTCTTGGGTCTCTGTGGAAAAACACTGAAACGGAAGGCTATAAGCTATTGTAAACAGGCAGCTTCTGTGGAAATTTACCAACCTGAGTAGTCATAGGTCTTATAACTAGGTAGTCTCGTGTCCAACTTAGATAAGGACAAGTGAATCATAGGCAGAGTCATAGTGACGTGTCCCCTGAACCTTCACCCAGCTGATACCCTGTTCTGAAAGGTATCGTACTTTCCCCTGAACACCTATGCTCCAGTGTCATTCCCTTCCACCACATTCTGCCTTTTTGTGTTTATAATCCCTGTGTTAATAAGTAAATTATGATGTGATTTAAATAACTAAATAAATTAATAAAATAAAATAAAATGGGCAACGAAAAACAAAACAAAACAAAAAAAACTCCTGTCCCAAAACATCCAGGAAATCCAGGAAACAATTAAAAAACCAAATCTAAAAATAATAGGAATAGAAGAGAGTAAAGATTCCCATCTCAAAGGAACTGAAAACTCTTCAACAAAATTTTAGATGAAAAGTTCCTCAACCTAAAGAAAGAGATCACCATCAATGTACAAGACGCCAATAGAACACCAAATAGATTGGAATAGAAAAGAGAATCCTCTTGTCACATAATAATCAAAACACTAAATGCACAGACAGAACAAAGAAAGAATATTAAAAGCTGTAAGGGAAAAAGGCCAGGTAACATATAAAGGCAGACCTATCAGAATTACACCAGACTCTCAACAGAGATACTAAAAGCCAGAAGAGCCTGGATAGAGGTCATGCAGACTCCAAGGAACACAAATGCCAGCCCAGGCTGCTATTTCCAGCAAAACTCTCAATCAACCTAGATGGGAAAACCCAAAATATTCCAGGACAAAACCAAATTTAAACAATATCAGTCCAGCCTTACAGAGAATTCTAGAAGGGAAACTACAAATAAGGAGTACACCAAAGAAAAAACAAAATACTAATCATCTCACAACAAAGGCAAAAGGAGAGAATCACATGCACATAATGCCACTTACAACAACACATAACAGGAACTAACAATTGTCTATCCTTAATATCTCTCAATATCAATGGACTCAATTCCCCAATAAAAAGACATAAGCTAACAAACTGGATATGCAAAGAGTATCAGCATGTTGTTGCATATAGGAAACATACCTCAATAGCAAAGACAGACACTACCTCAGAGTAAAAGGCTAGAAAAAACGTCTTCCAAGCAAATGGTCCTAAGAAACAAGCTGGAGTTGCCATCCTGATATCTAATAATATAGACTTTCAATCAAAAGTTATCAAACGAGATGGGGAAGGGCACTTCATATTCATCAGAGGAAAAATCCACCAAGAAAAAGTCTCAATTCTGAATATCTATGCCTCAAACGCAAGGGCATCGACATTCATAAACAAAACTTTACCAAAGCTCAAAACACACATTGAACCTCACACAAAAATAGTGGGAGTCTTCAACACCTCCCTCTCACTAATGAACAGGACACTGAAACAGAAACTAAAAGAGACACAGTGAAACTAATAGAGGTTATGACCAAATGGATTTAATAGATATCTACAGAACATTTCCCCCTAAAACAAAAAAATATACCTTCTTCCCAGCACCTCATGGTACCTTCTCCAAAATTGACCATATAATGGGTCACAGAACAAGGCTCAACCAATACAAGAAGATTGAAATAATCCCATGCATTCTATCAGATTACCACAGCCTAAGTCTGGTCTTTAATGACAACAAAAACAACAGAAAACCCACATACCCATGGAAACTGAACAACTCTCTGCTCAGTGAAGTTGGTCAGGGAAGAAATAAAGAAATCAAAAACTATATAGAATTCAATGAAAGTGAAGAATCATCATACTCAAACTTATGGAACACAGTGGAAGCAGTGTTAAGAGAAAATTCATAACACTAAGCGCCTTCATAAAGAAATTGGAGAGATCCCATACAAGCAACTTAAAAGCACACTTGAGCGAGTACTCTAGAACACAAAGAAACAAACACATCCAAGAGGAGCATATGGCAGGAAATAGTCAAACTCAGGGCTAAAATGAACCAAATAGATAAAAGAACATTACAAAGAATCAACAAAACCAAAATCTGTTTTTTTTTTTTGAGAAATTCAACAAGATAGATAAATGCCTAGCCAAACTAACTAAAGGGCCCAGAGGAAGAATCCAAATTAACCAAATCAGAAATGAAAAGGAGACATAACAATAGGAACTGAGGAAATTAAAAAATCATCAATCCTTTTATAAAGCCTATATTCAACAAAACTGAAAATCTGATGAAAGTTATACATTTATTAATTGCTATTTGTACTTTAAGATACTAGCCATGTTTTGTCGTATGATTTTGATGCTTTAAATATTTGTTAATTACTAAAGCAACCCACTAAAAGGATATTAATTTCTTTCTTCCCCCTCCCCTCCCTCCCTCCCCTCCTCCTCCCTCCTCCCTCCCTCCTCCCTTCTTCTTTCTTTCTTTCTTTTCTTTCTTCCTCTTTTTGAGACAGGTCCCATGCTGTAGTCCATGCAGGCCTGACTCATTATATGTAGTTCAGGCTGGCCTCAAACCTGTGACAGTTTGCATATCTTACTCTTCTGAGTGCCAAGATTACAGACAGGAGCTATCATGCTCAGCTTGTTAAAATTTAGATCTTAATGAAGGGATATTTGAGTTCAAATTACTTTTTGGTGTCAAGAGCAGGTTATTCATCATATTTTCAGATCTCATGTAAACATGATGAGTTCAAGGCACGTATCATGGTCCATGCACATCACAGTCTTCTGCCTAGGCTCTCGCTGACATTTGAAGCATTTGTGCTTGAGCATGTTGGATACAAATCTTTCATAATTCATTGTACAGTTTTGAAAAAAAACCTGCTACTTATAATGTAAAAGTTCTTATAAAACTAAACATTTATAACTCTTGAACATTTAAATCATAGTTAAGTGGGAACTTCTAATACAAATGCTAATTTATTATTATTATTTTTTCTGAAGTCTTGGCTACTGATGATTCAGCAGACAGAACAGCTTAGTAGGATAATGAAGACACATGCAGAGGACTTGAACTCTGGACCCTTGCACAAGCTCACCATGATGATCAAGGACAAGCAGCAAGTGAAGAAGAGTTATGTAGGCATTCATCAGCAGATAGAGGCAGAGATGATCAAGGTATGTCTGCCTGAATTTAGTGCTTTTTTTTAAAATTTCTTTTTAAAACTTATGTTAATATTTTGTCCTGTTAGAACTTAAAATTGTCATTTCTGACAAGAAGTGTTTGTTGTCTGTCTTTAGTGATACTTTATTGTGTACAGAACGTTACTGATAAGATGTCATTTCAGTCCCAACAGAGAGATAACATACTGACCATTAAGCTGTGCCTCAGAGATCTTGTAATAATGTGGAATATGTAAACTTTATTTACTGAAATAGTTTTTAGGGCTGGAGAGATGGCTCAGTGGTTAAGAGCACTGACTCCTGCTCTTCCAGAGGACCCAGATTTAATTCTTAGCACCCACACGGCAGCTTACAACCTCTCTAACTCCAGTTCCAGGGATCTGATGTCCTCTCGAGCTCTGAGAGCACTTCGAGCACATGGTGCACAGACTACACAGGAGCAAGACATTTCACACACATAAACTTTAAAATATAAAAGGAAATAGCTTTAACTTTGGAAAAAGTTACACACACACAGATACACACACATACCACACACACACACACCACACCTTCTTTTTTAATAATAGCTAGTCAATATATTCCTGAGTGTCTTTACCTTCAGCATTTGTCTCTTCTGGTTATTTCTAAGACTTGTGTCACAGAGCTTCCAACAGGAGAAAGAGTAGCTTGTCTGGCCTGTAGCTGCACCGAGGTCCCCGCTCTTTTGTTTTATGTATGCTCATATTCTCTCCCAGTATTGGGTCATTTAAGGGAAACTCCTGATACCATTTATCTAAAACCATTTTTACCATATGTTGGTAATATAAGATTATTTTTAAAAATAAAAACACTTTGATTAATCTACTTAAAAATGACAGAAATTAAATGTTACTAAACACATCGAAACACTTGCTGGTTAAGTGTTTTCTGTTGGTTTTCTGTAGCTGTGATGTAATCTGACACATAGTTGCATTTGAGTAATTGCTTTTCAGTCCCTAGGTTGTTCTTTCTGTTTATTTTTGAAAAATGCCATTTACTTACTGAAGAAATGTGATAATATGCTATATGTAATTGAATCCCTTAACTTTTGAGTTTTTCTTTCTTTCATTCTGTTTGTTCGTTTGAGATAGGGTTTTACTATGTAGCCTTGGCTGGCTTGGCACTCCCTCTGTAGATCAGGATGGCCTGGAACTGCTAGAGCTCTGTTTTGCCCCAATGGTGGGAAAGTATGTGCCACCACACCTGGCTCTTGCTTTATTGGTATTTCTACAATGGAAAGTCTTTTATATAAACCTTTTATTTCTGAATGCAGTTTAACAAATAAATTTTTGTCAAGTAGAATTTTTGGGCCCCCGGTATAGTGGTGGATGCCGTTTATCCTAGCACTTGGGAGGTGAGGCAGTGGTGTAGAACTGGGTCACATGGTAGTTATGTCTCTAGGTTTTTGAGAAACCTTCAGATCGGCTTCCATTCTGGCTGTCCCCATCTACATTTCTGCACTGTACACTTGATTTCCCCTGATTCATTTCTCAGAGTTATTTTTGTTTGTATACAGGAAGGCTGCTGATATTTGTGTGTTAATTTTTCATGCTTCCACATTACTGGAAGTGTTTACCAGCTCAGGAATTTTCGGGTGCAGTCTCTGAGGTCTCTCATACATAGAATCATACACTCTTATGCAGGTTTTGATGTTGTCCCTTTCTTATATTTTAGACGGTATATTAGAAGATTTTAGATGACCAGGAGTCAGGTTTGCCTTATCTTGCATCACGATAGTGTTTTGACTATAGGTCAAGATGGTTGTTTGTTTATAATTAGTAACTCAGTTCTTGTAAGCTTGCACTGACCCCCCATGATGACTTTTATCTGGCAAACAGTGTCTGTCTCTGCAAATAGAATGCTTTCCCATCTGAGTCTCTAAAATATGAAGAAAATAGCATCAGCAACAATAAAAATGTATTAGAGCTGCTAATGTAATTTAAAGTTTCTTTCCATTATTTATTCAGTTTTCTACTTATAGAAAATACCACCTGGACACATCATATTAGTTTATTATTTTAAACAATTTAGAATATATTGTTTCTTATTTTTTGCTTTAAAGAAATGTTTCTGTTGTTTAATAAGCCAATTATTATGTACTATTAAAATAAAAACATTTGGGTACTGAAAAAATGGCTCAGAAGTTAAGAGCACTGACTGCTCTTCCAGAGTTACCCAGATTCAGTTACCAGCACTCTCATGTTAGTTTTGTGACTGCCTGTAACTGTAGGGCATCTGATGCCATCTTCTGGCCTTCACAAACACTATGCATGCATGCAGTACATTTACGTACATGCCAGCACTCACTATACACAAGAAATGATCTTACCAAATGGACAAACAGAAACCCTTTTCAGTTTGCTCTTTAATATTTTACAGTAAGTGAAATTTATCATCATTATTTTCAAATTATTCACAATGCAGATGTTGAGCATATTCTCTTCCCCCTTCCTCTTTCTCATCTTCCTCCTCCAGTTCTTCTTGGCAATTATATTTCTACTTCTGCTTTCATTTCTTCAATTTGAAATATGTGCATAAGTGATTTTATATGACTAGATAAAATTTAAGAACTACAAATGTGAGAAAACATGATACTTATCTTTCTGAATGGGTATTTGCTTAATATGGTTGTCTTCTATTTGACATTATTGCCTTATGTAGCTAACATGACTTCTTCCTTCTTTCTGGCTGGAAAGAATTTCATTGTGTGTATTTACCACATTTTCTTACTCAGTCCTTCTTTCTTGTACACTTATCGTGGTTCTGTTTAGCTCTGTGAATAATTTCACAACAAACATTGATGTGCGAAGTATGTTCTGGACATGTTAATAGTAGTCCTGTGGGTAAATACCCAGGAGTGGTATATGTGGGTCAGATGGTAGATTTATTTCTGTTAATTTTGCAAAACCTCCTAATTTTTACAGAGGTTGGATTGGTTTACAGCTCCATTAGCATACAAAGGTCTTCTTGGTCCATACCTTCAGTATCATTTGCTGTTATTTGTTTTTCTTCATGGCTGCCCCTCTGACTGGGACAAGGGAGAAACTCATGTAATTCTTTAACAGAGGAGATATTAGACTTTTATTAAGGAGAAGCAAAAAAGCATTGCCAGGAGTTCATTGGTGATGCAGCAAGTGATGCTGTCGGTGATTGATGCCCATGGTGATTGATATCCTCAGTGACTGATTGATTGATTGATGCCCTCTGTGATTGATGCCTTAGTGATTGATATTCTCACTGGTTTGCTCTCTGTGCTGCCTGCACATTTCCTTTTTCATGATACTGGTCATTTTTATTTACCTTTGCTAACTGGCCATTTATTTTATTCCATCAGGCCATTTATTGATTAGGTTGTTTGTTTTGTTTCTTACTGTTCTTTGTACATCGTAGACATATGTCATATGTATAGATAACCAAAAATTAAATTAAAGTTAAAATTTAAGGCATAGGTTTATACGTAGAAAATTGATTTCTTAGCCTTTGGATTATAGATGATATTTTTCTTTTTGTCTAACATTAAAAAGGTTTGAGATTATAATGTAATTACAGCATTTCTTCCTTGCCTTGTCTCGTTCTAAACTCTCTCATATACTCCTCCAGCTCTTTCAAATCAGCTTTTCATGGTCTCTTCATTAATCATTATTGCATGCATATGTATATACAATACATTCCAAACATAACCTGTCCAGCCCATATAATATTACTTGATTGTGTATTTTTAGAGATGACCATTGCCAATGGACCACCCCACTCCAGAAAATGCTTTTAGGCTTCTCCTTATCAATCTACATTTCCTGTGATAGAGAAACTACAGTGTGTTTTCTACATTAGCGCAGATGGTCATGAAGAAACAGCATACATGTGAGGCTATGGCCGCAGGACCTCTTAGACACTGCTTATACCCTTACATACTACAGACCCCTCCTGAACTTCAGGCTCTTTTATAATTTGTGATTAAGCATAGCTTATCCAACATAAGTGTTTTAACTGTAAAGCACATTATAGCCTTTGCACAGGAACAGTAGGCAGCGTGTCAGACAGTAATGTGAAGAAGATTAATAAGTAACAAATTTAGCCAGACCACTGATAGATGTGAGAATGGGTAGGTAAAAACTGAATGTGTAACACCACATTGATGTCAAGGTTTTCTCTAATTAGTGATTAGAAAGGAAAATAAATTCATAACTGTACGGAGAAACAAAACCTTAAGCTACCTTAATGCTCATGGCAACTGTAATAACTACAAAGAAAAACAGTTTATTGAGCTCATCATCCTGGAGGTTCCTGCTCAACATTGGTATCACCATTGCCTTGGCTGGTTTATATTAGAACTAATGTCTCAAATCATAAGCTAGGAAGGAGAGAAAGACCAATGAACTGTGCTCCATGGGCAGGTCCCACTGTCTCAGCCAGGACACATTGGACCCAAAGCTTCAACACATCCGAGATCCATTAGAGCACTTAGTTAAGGGAGAGGAATGTGTCTCCACTCTTTAAGTCAGATGCCGAGCATGGTCACGTGGGATAAGATGGTAAAGATATTTAACACTTACTCAAATTGAAGCAGACAAAGTAGACAAGAGTTGCTTTGTTTTTGGAAAATAATCACTTCTTTCTTAATATCAGGAAACTTTGAACCATGATATTTAAGAAATGACCATCCCTTCAGAAGTTCATAGTACCAATGGTTGACTTTCTAGATGAGCTTCCTGAGTAGTCTAGCTTGTCCCTTGTGAGTGTCAGCGTTGCGTAATAGAGTTCTCTAGCTTCCTGATACTGTTCATGGAATGACTTGTTGTATGCACACTCTGTTATTACAAACCATGAAACACATTTGTCAACAAGTAGTGGTGAAAGAATTATAATTCCATCTCTCTGTGAATTTCATCATATGAAGGAGGAAAAATTGGATTTTTTCTCCTTGTTAACTCTACATACTGCTTCAGCTGAGAAACCTACAACAGCAGAGTTCCGTGCATAGCAACTTGTTCACCCTATATCCTTTAAATTACTTTTAACTTGATTTGTAATTATTTTAAAAATATATTAGAAACTCAGCTAGTGATCTGAGTTATTCTGAACCAGGTAGGTATATAGCTAGAATTTTACTAGGTAGTTTTTCCTTTTAAACAAATAACTTTGTTAAGTGAAAGAATGAGCAATGTTTGATTTTGTCTTCATTTATTTCATTCATCTTTGGTTAGTATACAGAATACCAGGCTTCATTGTGACACTGTGATTCATACATACATATCATTATACTTGTTCTTACCCATCCCCACACCCCTCCTGGCTCCTCTGCCTCATTCTTACTGCTCTCTTCACTCTCCTCGCTCTCCTTGGTCTCCTCGGTCTCCTCCTAATCATCTTGCCTTCTGTTTTAATGTCACATATTTGATTATCCTATCTCATGTCTTCTTATGCTTTATATATTATTGGTATTTGGGGTTCACTTATATAGTCTCCATATGGATTAAAATTTTTATTTGTAGAACAAATCTATAAGAAGTACAATAGTGTTCTTTTCCAAATTATGACAATTAAGCAAGACATCAAAACTGTGTACCTCTAAGAGAAGGAGCAGTTCAGTCTAACGCTCTCCCAACTGCCGGGCGGTGGTGGCGCACGCCTTTAATCCCAGCACTTGGGAGGCAGAGGCAGGCGGATTTCTGAGTTCGAGGCCAGCCTGGTCTACAGAGTGAGTTCCAGTACAGCCAAGGCTACACAGAGAAACCCTGACTCGAAAAACCAAAAAAAAAAAAAAAAAAAAAAAAAAAAGAGAAGGAGCAGTTGATAGCTTGATAGGAGTGTATTCCCATGAGCATGCTTCACAACCCACGTAGATGTGAGGGGAGAAGTGGGGTACACATTCTCCCAAAACCCTTCTCAACTGTAACTTCAGATCTGGTTTTAAATGTCATCCTATTAGTGTAATGGATTATTTATTGAGTATTTTCAAAGGCAATTTAATTTTTTAAAACTGTTAATAAGCAGTTGGTTTATATTTTTGCTATAATATTCCTGTTTATGTTGCTGATCATATACCTAATTCAAGAAAAGAATCAGCCAGTAAGTTAAATTTTCTGTATTTTGTATTATTAACACCATAGTGAGCCGAGTGTTGTGTATTTAGCGAGTCAGTCCACTCCAGTTAGAAAGGCAGATGGGTAGTGTGTGGTTCAAAATCTGTGCAAATAGGAAACAGATGGGAGTTTAAATGTCCCCATGAAAGCTTGTGTGTGTGGAGAGATGACTTATGAAGTTAGAAAAAATGAGTTAGGAATCCTACAGGTAAAGGAAAAACAAAGACACAGCAAAACACAATAGTTTAAAAAAGGGTGGGACATTAATTGTGAAATTAGTTGAGTTCATTCCTTAAGACTTTCACGGTATGGGTAAGTACAAAATAGTGCATTAGAACACAGTACTCAGATTCACTTAGTCACTTTAGTTTTCTAAGAACGTGTAAACTGTGGGAGGGATCTTTTTTTTTTTTTTATTGGAAATTTTTTATTGGAAAATTTTTTATACATTTCAGATGTTCTCTCCTTACCCCATTTTCCTCCCTCCCAGGAACTCACTATCCCTTCCCCCTCCTCCTTTCTCCACGTTGGTGTACCCCCTTCCACCCTCCCCTGTACCTCACCTCCCCACCCTCGAGTATCCCCCACCCCCCACGACGTCCAGCCTTCATGGGACCAAGGATCACTTCTCCCACTTATATATAGCTCCCTTGCATATATAGTTGGAGCCATGGGTCCCTCCCTAAGCGCACCCAGGCTTGTGGTTTAGACCCTGGGGGCTCTGGTTGGTTGGGATTGTTGCTTTCCTCATGGTGTCTCGAATCCTCTCAACTCCTTCAGCCTTCACTCTATCTTCTCCATTGGGAATCCCGTGATCAGTTTAATGGTTAGCTGTGGGCTTCTGCCTCTGAGTATGTCGGACTCTTGCAGACTTCTAAGGAGACAGCTATATCAGGCTCCTGTCAGCATGTACATCCTGACATCCACATCAACCTCTACCTTTGGTGACTGCACATAGGATGGATATCCAGGTGGAATGGTCTGTCTCTTCTTCAGTTTCTGTCCTGCACTGTGTCTCCATATTTGCACCCTTGAGTATTTTGTTACTCCTTCTAAGAAAGACTGAAGCCCCCCCTACTTGGTCATCATTCTTCATGAGCTTTATGTGGTCTGTGAGTTGAATCTTGGGTATTTCAGGCTTCTGGGCTAAAATCCAATAATCAGTGAGTGAATACCATGTATGTTCTTTTGTGATTGGGTTACTTCACTCACGATGATATTTTCTAGTTCCATCCATTTATATAAGAATTTATCAAATTCATTGTTTTTAATAGCTGAGTAATATTCCATTGTATAAATGTACCACATTTTTTGTATCCATTCCTCTGTTGAAGGGCATCTGGGTTCTTTCCAGTTTCTGGCTATTATAAATAATGCTGCTATGAACATAGTGGAGCATATGTCCTTGTTATGTGTTAGAGCATCTTCTGGATATATACCCAGGAGTGGTATAGCTGGGTCCTCAGGTAGTGATATGTCCAATTTTCTGAGGAACCGCCAGACTGATTTCCATAGTGGTTGCACCATCTTGCAATCCCACCAACAATGGAGGAGTGTTCCTCTTTCTCCACATCCTCGCCAGCATCTGCTATCACCTGAGTTTTTTATTTTAGCCATTCTGACTGGTGTGAAGTGGAATGTCAGGGTTGTTTTGATTTGCATTTCCCTGATGACCAAGGATGCTGAACATTTCTTTAGGTGCTTCTCGGCCATTCGCATTTCCTCAGTTGAGAATTCTTTGTTTAGCTCCTTACTCCATTTTTAATAGGGTTATTTGGTTGCCTAGAGTCTAAATTCTTGAGTTCTTTGTATATATTGGATATTAGTCCTCTATCGGATGTGGGATTGGTAAAGATCTTTTCCCAATCTGTTGGTTGCCATTTTGTCCTATTGACAGCGTCCTTTGCCTTACAGAAACTTTGCAATTTTATGAGGTCCCATTTGTCAATTCTTGATCTTAGAGCATAGGCCATTGGTGTTCTGTTCAGGAACTTTCCCCCTGTGCCTAGGTATTCGAGGGTCTTCCCCACTTTCTCTTCTATTAGTTTCAGTGTGTCTGGTTTTATGTGAAGGTCCTTTATCCACCTGGACTTGAGCTTTGTACAAGGAGATAGGAATGGATCGATTTGCATTTTTCTGCATGCTGTCCTCCAGTTGAACCAGCACCATTTGTTGAAAATGCTGTCCTTGTTCCACTGGATGGTTTTAGCTCCTTTGTCAAAGATTAAATGACCATAGTTGTGTGGGTTCATTTCTGGGTCTTCAACTCTATTCCACTGATCTTCCTGCCTGTCTCTGTACCAATACCAGGCCGTTTTTATCACTACTGCTCTGTAGTAAAGCTTGAGGTCAGGGATGGCGATTCCTCCAGAAGTTCTTTTATTGTTGAGAATGGTTTTCGCTATCCTGGGTTTTTTGTTGTTCCAAATAAATTTCAGAATTTCTCTTTCTAGTTCTGTAAAGAATTGAGTTGGTATTTTAATGGGGATTGCATTGAATCTGTAGATTGCTTTTGGCAAGATGGCCATTTTTACTATATTAATCCTGCCAATCCATGAGCATGGGAGATCTTTCCATTTCCTGAGATCTTCTTCAATTTCTTTCTTCAGAGACTTGAAGTTCTTGTCATACAGATCTTTCACTTGCTTGGTTAGATTCACCCCGAGGTATTTTATATTATGTGTGACTATTGTGAAGGGTGTCATTTCCCTAATTTCTTTTTCAACCTGTTTATCTTTCATGTAGAGGAAGGCTACTGATTTGTTCGAGTTGATTTTATAACCTGCCACCTTGCTGAAGTTGTTTATCAGGTTCAGGAGTTCTCTGGTGGAGTTTTTGGGGTCACTTAAGTATACTATCATATCATCTGCAAATAGTGATATTTTGACTTCTTCCTTTCCTATTTGTATTCCTTTGATTTCTTTTTGTTGTCTGATTGCTCTGGCTAGGACTTCTAGTACTATATTGAATAGGTAGGGAGAGAGTGGGCAGCCTTGTCTAGTCCCTGATTTTAGTGGGAATGCTTCAAGTTTCTCTCCATTAAGTTTGATGTTAGCTACTGGTTTGCTGTATATTGCTTTTACTATGTTTAGGTATGGGCCTTGAATTCCTGATCTTTCCAAGACTTTTACCATGAAGGGATGTTGGATTTTGTCAAATGCTTTCTCAGCATCTAATGAGATGATCATGTGGTTTTTTCTTTGAGTTTGTTTATGTAGTGGATTACATTGATGGATTTCCGAATATTGAACCATCCCTGCATTCCTGGGATAAAGCCCACTTGATCATGATGGATAATTGTTTTGATGTGTTCTTGGATTTGGTTTGCCAGAATTTTATTGAGTATTTTTGTATCGATATTCATAAGGGAGATTAGTCTGAAGTTTTCTTTCTTTGTTGGGTCTTTGTGCGGTTTAGGTATGAGTGTGATTGTGGCTTCATAGAATGAATTGGGTAGTGTTCCTTTTGTTTCTATTTTGTGGAATACTTTGAAGAGAATTAGTATTAGGTCCTCTTTGAAGGTCTGATAGAATTCTTCACTAAAACCATCTGGTCCTGGGCTTTTGTTGGTGGGGAGACTTTTAATGACTGCTGCTATTTCTTTAGGGGTTATGGGACTGTTTAGATGGTTTATCTGCTCCTGATATAACTTTGGTACCTGGCATCTGTCTAGAAAGTTGTCCATTTCATCCACATTTTCCAGTTTTTTTTGAGTATAGGCCTTTGTAGTAGGATCTGATGATTTTTTGAATTTCTTCAGTTTCTGTTGTTATGTTTCCCTTTTCAGTTCTGATTTCATTAATTTGGATACTGTCTCTGTGCCCTCTGGTTAGTGTGGCTAAGGGTTCGTCTATCTTGTTGATTTTCTCAAAGAACCAGCTCCTGGTTTTGTTGATATTTTGTATAGTTCTTTTTGTTTCTACTTGATTGATTTCAGCCTGAGTTTGATTATTTCCTGCAGTCTACTAGTGTTGAGTGTATTTGCCTCTTTTTTGTTCTGGAGCTTTCATGTGTGCTGTCAAATTGTTAGTGTATGCTCTCTCCAATTTCTTTTTGGAGGCACTTAGAGCTATGAGTTTTTCTCTTAGCACTGGAGTCCCATAAGTTTTGGTATGATGTGTCCTCATTTTCATTCAATTCTAAAAATTCTTTAATTTCTTTCTTATTTCTTCCTTGACCAAGTCATCATTGAGTAGAACGTTGTTCATTTTCCATGTGTACGTGGGCTTTCCATTGTTTTTGTCATTATTCAAGACCAGCCTTAGTCCGTGGTGATCTGATAGGGTGCAAGGGATTATTTCAATCTTTTGTATCTGTTGAGGCCTGTTTTGTGACCAATTATATGGTCTATTTTAGAGAAGGTACCATACAGTGCTGAGAAAAAGGTATATTCTTTTGTATTAGGATGAAATATTCTATAAATATCTGTTGAATCCGTTTGGTCCATAACTTCTGTTAATTTCATGTGTCTCTGTTTAGTTTCTGTTTCCATGATCTGTCCATTGCTGAGAGTGGGGTGTTGAAATCCCCCAGTATTATTTTGTGAGGTGAAATGTGTGCTTTGAGTTTTAGTAAAGTTTCTTTTATATATGTGGGTGCCCTTGCATTTGGAGCATAGATGTTCAGAATTGGGAGTTCATCATGGTAGATTTTCCTTTGATAATATGAAGTGTTCTTCCTTATCTTTTTTTGATTCCTTTTGGTTGAAAGTCGATTTTATTTGATATTAGAATGGCTACTCCAGCTTGTTTCTTGGGACCATTTGCTTGCAAAAATTTTTTTCCATCCTTTTACTCTGAGGTAGTATCTGTCTTTGTCACTGATGTGCGTTTCCTGTTTGCAGCAAAATTCTGGGTCCTGTTTATGTATCCAGTCTGATAGTCTATGTCTTTTTACAGGAGAGTAAGTTCATTGATGTTAAGAGATATTAAGGAAAAATGATTGTTGTTTCCTGTTATTTTTGTTATTAGAGGTACAATCATGTTTGTGTAGCTATCTTCTTTTAGGGTTGTTGGAAGATTACCTTCTTGCTTTTGCTAGGTTGTAGTTTCTCTCCTTGTATTGGAGTTTTCCATCAATTATCCTTTGAAGTACTGGATTTGTGGGAAGATACTGTGTAAATTTGGTTTTGTCATGGAATATCTTGGATTCTCCATCTACGGTAATTGAAAGTTTTACTGAGTATAGTAGTCTGGGTTGGCGTTTGTGTTCTCTTAGGGTCTGTATGATATCAGTCCAGGGTCTTCTGGCTTTTATAGTCTCTGGTTAGGAGTCTGGTGTAATTCTTATAGGTCTGCCTTTATATGTTCCTTTACCCTTTTCCTTTATTTCTTTTAGTAGTTTTTCTTTGTTTTGTGCATTTGATATTTTGATTATTATGTGACAGGAGGAATTTCTTTCTGGTCTAGTTTGGAGTTCTGTAGGCTTCTTGTATGTTCATGGGCATCTCTTTGTTTAAGTTAGGAAAGTTTTCTTCTATAATTTTGTTGAAGATATTTACTCCCATTTATGTTGGAAATCTTTACTCTCATCTATACCTATTATCCTTAGGTTTGGTCTTCTCATTGTATCCTGTATTTCCTGGATGTTTTGGGTTAGGAGCATTTTGCAGTTTCTTTGACAGTTGTATCAATGTTTTCCATGGTATCTTCTGTGCATGAGATTCTCTGTTTTATCTCTTGTATTCTGTTGGTGATGCTTGCATCTGTGACTCCTGATCTCTTTCCTAGGTATTTCTGTCTTCAGGGTAGTCTCCCTTTGAGATTTCTTTATTGTTTCTACTTCCATTTTTAGATCCTGGGTGGTTTTGTTTAATTCCTTCATCTGTTTGGTTTTGTTTTTCTTGCAGTTCTTTAAGGAATTTTTGAGTTTCTTCTTTAAGGGCTTCTACCTGTTTACGTGTGTTCTCCTGTACTTCTTTAAGGGAGTTATTTACATCCCTCTTAATGTCCTCTGTCGTCATCATGAGAAGTGATTTTAATTCTGAATCCTGCTTTTCCAGTGTGATGGTGTGTCCAGGGCTTGCTGTGATGGGAGAACTGGGTTTACACATCTGAATACTAGGTTCAGGTTTAGGGGAGTAAAGTGTCATAAAGGGCCAAATACTGTGTTTATTGAGAACTAGCAGGAAGGTCACATGTATGATTTGTATATTATTATCACACATATTATTTGTATCCCCCCAACCTCATCCCACACTATATAGCCTTGTTTGGCTTGGATGTCAGGTAATATTGGTTTCTGTTGCTTATGTTCTTGTGCTTGCCTTTTGCCATCTGGTTAACTCTAGTGCCACGTGCATTCACTGTCTCTGACTGGAGACTGTCTTTCCAGTTATCTCGCTTGTGTTAGAATCATCAAAGTCCAGATGTCTCTGTGATTCTGAGCTCCTGGGTGGAAGAACTGCTGTGACTTAGGCCTCCTCTGGGATCCTGAAATCCTGCTGCTCTGAGTGCAGTGGTTCCTTCTCTTCTCTGAGTGCACTGATTCCTCTAGGATGGGTCACGAGATGGTGTGTGCTGTGCTGAGTGCAGTGGTTCCTCTAGGATGGCTCCGGATATGGTGTCTTCATGGGAGCATACCAGCTAGGTGTCTGCCCCATCCAGAATGACCAAGGGAGGGGCGGAAGGTGAGTGATATTCAGGAGGGCGGAGTTTGGGAGGTGATGGTTCCTGAGTTCCTCAGGCTCCCAGTTGTAACTCTGGGGCATAGGGTAGTGGGGGAAGGTTCTTACCGGCTGCTCTGATTGCAGTGGCTCCTCTAGGATAGCCCAGGATATGGTGTCCTCATGGGAGTAGATCAGCTAAGTGTCTGCCCCAGACAAAAGGGCCAAGCGAGGGGCAGAAGGGGAGTCCCAAAAATTCTTAATATGGGGTTGCAAAAATGGCTCAGTAGTTAAGAACACTTGCTGCTCTTCTAGAGCATCAGAGCTTAGTTTCCAGCATCCATAGCAGGTTGTTCACAACCAGCTTCAGGAATCTGACACCCTTTTCTGACCTCCATAAGCACCTCCCACACTTGGCATACAGACACACACACACACACACAGAAAAGCAAAACACACGCATCATAAATACACAGCACCACCTCACCACACACATATCCACAGAGAGACATCCTATACAGATACACTTATGGGAGTACATACGCAGTATATATACACAGTATATATACTCCAGACGCAGTATAATACACAGACAAATATAGATACACTACACACACACATCCCCACACCCCAGATAGTATAAAGTCTCTTTCTGGGACTAAAATCACATGCAGAACTTCTTGAATAAGGGAAAAAATTAATAATACCTAAAATACTCTTTTTTTTTTTTTTAATGGAATTTTATTTACATTATGTTTTTCCCCCATATGGATTAAGATTTTTTTTGTAGAACAAATCTATAAGAAGTACAATGTGTTCTTTTCCAAAAATGACAATTAACAAGACAATTAAAAAATAGGGATACAGAAAAAGGAGAGTTGATACTGATAGAGGTATCCCATAGCATGTCACAACCCCCCCCAATTTTGGGGGGAAAGTGGGTACACATTCTCCCCAAAAACCCCCCCCACTTACTTCAATCTGTTTAAATGTCATCCTAAAAAATGAAAAAGGATTATATTGATATTTTCAAAGGCAATTTAATTTTTTAAAACTGTTAATAAACATTGGTTTTATTTTTTTTAAAATATTCCCAAATTTAGGTGCGTGTGATCAAAAAACCTTTAATCAAGAAAAGAATCAGCCAGTAAGTTAAATTTCTGTTTTTGTATTATTAACAAACCCTAAAGGAGCGAGTTTTTTTTAGCGAGTCGTCCTCCAGTTAGAAAGGCATATGGTAGTTTTCAAAATCTGTGCAAAAAAGAAAAAGATGGAGTTTTTAAAAGTCCCCATAAAGCTGTGTTTTTGGAGAGATAATTAAAAGTAAAAAAAAAATGAATAGGAAATCCTACAGGTAAAGGAAAAAAAAGACACAAACAAAAACCCAAAAATAAATTTAAAAAAGGGGGGACATTAAGTGTGAAATTAGTTTTCATTCTTAAGACTTTCACGGTATGGGTAAGTACAAAATAGTGCATTGAAAAAACAGTACTCAGAATCACTTAGTTTGCTTTTTCTAAAAGTGTAAACTGTTGGAGGGATCTTTTTTTTTTTTTTTTTAAAAAGGAATTTTTATTAAAAATTTTATACAAATCAAGCTCTCCTACCTATTTTCCCCCCCCTCCCCGGAACCCACAACCCTCCCCCCCCCCCCCCTATCTCCACGTTGTGTACCCCCTCCATCCCCCCCTTACCCCACCTCCCCACCCCCCGAGTTCCCCCCCCCCCCCCCCGTCCGCCTTCATGGACCAAGATCACTTCTCCCCCTATATATGTCCCTTGCAAATATATGGGGTTTTTTGGGGGCCATGATTTCCCCCCCTAAGCGCTCCCGCTTTGGTTTTGACCCTGGGGGCTCTTGGTTTTGGGTTTGGGGTGGGTTTCTTCCCTTGTTTTTCTCGAATCCTTCAACCCTTCAAACCTTCACTCTTCTCCATTGGGAACCCGTGATCAGTTTTAAAGGGTAGGGTGTGGGCCTTCTGCCTTAGTATTCGGACTCTGCAGACTTCTAAAGGGAAAAGTAATCAGGCCCTTTGCTGTACATCCTGCATCCACATCAACCCCTACCTTTGGTGATGCACTAGGATGATATCCAGGTGGAATGGTCCCCGTCCTTTCTTCATTTCTGTCCTTTCATTGTGTCCCCCATATTTCACCCTTGGGTATTTTTTTACTCCTTTAAGAAAGACTGAACCCCCCTACTTGGTCACATTTTCAGAGCTTTATGTGCTGTGAGTTGAAACTTGGTATTTCAGGCTTCTGGCTAAAACCAAAATCATGAGTGAAAACCAATTGTTCTTTGTGATTGGTTTACTTCACTCAGATGATATTTTCTAGTTCCACCATTTATAAAGAATTTATCAAATTCATTTGTTTTTTTTTTTTAAAAGCTGAGTAATATTTCCATTGTATAAATGTAAAACCCCATTTTTTTCCATTCCTCTGTTGATGGGCATCTGGGTTCTTTCTTTTTTTGGCTAATAAAAAAATGCTGCTATGAAAATAGTGGAGCAAAGGGCCCTTGTTAAGTTTAAGCATCTCGGATATACCCAGGAGTGGTAAAGGGTGGGGTCCTCAGTTGTGATATGTTTCCCAAATTTTCGAGGAACCCCCAGACTGATTTCCATAGTGGTTGCACCATCTGCAATCCCCCCAACAAGAGGGGTGTTCCTCTTTTCCCCATCCTCGCCAGCTTGCTATCACCTGAGTTTTTTAATTTAGCCATTCTGACTGGTGTTGAAGTTTGGGAATGTCAGGTTTTTTATTTGATTTCCCCGATGAAACCCAAAGGTGCGAACCCTTTCCTTTAGGTGGGGTCTCGGGCCCCTTCGCATTTCCTCAGTTGAGAAATTCTTTGTTTTGCTCCTTTTACTCCATTTTTTTAATAGGGTTTTGGTGCCTAGAGTCTTTAAAATTTTTGTCTTTGTATAATTTGGAAATTAAATCTCACGAATGTGGATTGGTAAAAATCTTTTACCCAATCTGTTGGTGCCGTTTGCCTAAAGACAGGTCCTTTGCCTTCAGAAACTTTGCAATTTTTGAGGATCCCCTTGTCAATTCTTTGAAACTTAAAGCATAGGCCATTGTGTTCGTTTCAGGGAAATTTCCCCCTGTGCCTAGGTATCGAGGGTTTTCCCCCTTTCTCTCTATTAATTTTTTAGTGTGTTTTGGGTTTAAAAGGAAGGCCTTTATCCCCTGGACTGAGCTTTGTACAAGGAGATAGGAATGGATCGATTTGCATTTTTCTGCATGCGCCCCAGTTGAACCAGCACCATTTGTTGAAAAGCTGTCCTTTTTCCACTGGATTTTTTTTTAGCTCCTTTGTCAAAGATTAAATGACCATAGTTGGTGGGGTCATTTCTGGGTCTTCAACTCTATTCACTGACTTCCTCCCTTCTCTGTACCAAACCAGGCCGTTTTTATCACTACGCCTGTAGTAAAGCTTGAGTCAGGGATGGCGATTCCCCAGAAGTTCTTTTATTGTTTAGAAATGGGTTTTTCCCCTATCCTGGGTTTTTTGTTGTTCCAAATAAAATTTCAGAATTTCTCTTTCTAGTTCTTTTAAAGAATTGATTGGTATTTTAAAGGATTGCATTGAAACGGGAGATTGCTTTTGCAAAGAAGGGCCAATTTTTCTAAAATTAATCCTGCCAAAACCATGAAACATGGGGGGGTTTTTTTTTCCATTTCCTAATCTTCCCCCCAATTTCTTTCTTCAGAGACTTGAAGTTCTTGTCATAAAAGATCTTTCCTGCTTGGTTAGATTCACCCCAGGTATTTTATATTATGTGTGACTATTGTGAAGGTGCATTTCCCTAATTTCTTTTTTCAAAAACCCTTTTAATCTTCATGTAGAGGAAGGCTTACTGATTTGTTCGAGTTGATTATTATAACCTCCACCTGCTGAAGTTGTTTATCAGGTTCAGGAGTTCTCTGGTGGAGTTTTGGGGTCCACTAAGTAAAACTATCATATCATCTGCAAATAGTGATATTTTGACTTCTTCCTTTCCTATTTGTATTCCTTTGATTTCTTTTTTTTTGTCTGATTGCCTGGCTAGGGCTTCCGTACAAAATTGAAAGGGAGGAGAGAGTTTCAGCCTTGTCTAGTCCTGATTATTAATTTGGAATGTTTCAAGGTTTCTCTCCATTAAGTTTGATGTTAGTACTGGTTTGCTGAAATTTGCTTTTACTATTTTAGGAATGGTCCTTGAAATTTTGATCTTTCCAGACTTTACCATGAAGGGATGTTGAAAATTTTTTCAAATGCTTTCCCCAGCAACTTTAAAAAAATGATCATGTGGTTTTTTTCTTGGTTTGTTTATTATGATTAACATTGATGGTTTTCCCAATATTGAACCATCCCTGCATTCCAGGGATAAAACCACTTGATCATGATAATGATTGTTTTGATGTGTTCTTGGATTCGGTTTCTAGAATTTATTGAGATTTGCATCGATATTCAAAAAGAAGGGGGATTGGTCCCCGAAGTTCTCCCCCTTTTTTGTTTTGGGGCTTTGTGAGGGTTTAGGTATGAGGTGATTGTAGCTTCATAGAAAGAATTTTGGGGAGTGTTCCTTCTGTTTTCTATTTTGTGGAATAGTTTTGGAAAAGAATTGGTATTAGGTCATTTCCTTGAAGGTTTGGGTAGAATTCGCCCCTAAAACTATCTGGTCCCGCGCTTATTTTGGGTGGGGAGACTTTTAATGAACGCTGCCATTTCTTTAGGTTTTGGGACTGTTTAGATGGGTTTTTTTTGGGCCCCCATTTTAACTTTGGTACCTGGTACTGTCAAAAAAATTGTCCATTTCATCCAGATTTTCCATTTTGTTGAGTATAGGCCTTTGTAGTAGGATTTGATGATTTTTTGAATTTCCTCAGTTTCTGTTGTTATGTTTCCCTTTTCAGATCTGATTTTATTAATTTGGGTACTGTCTCTGTGCCCTCTGGTATAATCTGGCTAAGGGTTATCTGTCTTGTTGATTTTGTCAAAGAACCAGCTCCTGGTTTTGTTGATATTTTGTAAAAGTTTCTTTCTGTTTTTCTAAATCCGTTGATTTCAGCCCTGAGTTTGATTATTTCCTGACGCTACTCCTCTTGGGTGTATTTGCTTCTTTTGTTCTAGAGCTTTCAGTGTGCTGTCAAGTTGTTAATGTGTGCTCTCTCCTATTTCTTTTTGGAGGCACTTAGAGCTATGAGTTTTCCTCTTAGCAAATGCTTTCATGGAGTCCCACAAGTTCTGGGATGATGTTTCCTCATTTTCATTAAATTCTAGAAAGTCTTTAATTTCTTTCTTTATTTCTTCCTTGACAAAGTCAACATTGAGTAGAGCATTTTTCAGTTTCCACATGATGTGGGTTTTCCCTTGGTTCTGTCATTATTAAAGACCAGCCTTAGTCCGTGGTGATCTGATAGGATGCAAGGGATTATTTCAATCTTTTTGTATCTGTTGAGGACTGTTTTGTGACCAATTTATATGTCTATTTGGAGAAAGGGACCATGAGGTGCTGAGAAAAAGGTATATTCTTTTACTTTAGGGTGAAATGTTCTATAGATATCTGTTAAATTCCATTTGGTCCATAACTTTTGCTATTTCAGTGTGTCTTTGTTTAGTTTTCTGTTTTCTACGATCTGTCCAATGAGAGAGAGCGGGGTGGTTAAAATCCCCCACTATTATTGTGTGAGGTGCAATGTGTGCTTTGAGCTTTAGTAAAAGTTTCTTTTATGTTTTGTAGGTGCCCTTGCATTTGGAGCATAGATGTTTAGAAATTGAGAGTTCATCTTGGTAGATTTTTCCTTTAATGAGTATGAAGTGTACCTTCCTTATCTTTTTTGATTACTTTTGGTTAAATTCGATTTATTTGATATTAGAATGGCTACTCCAGCTTGTTTCTTGGGACCATTTGCTTGGAAAAATTTTTTTCCAGCCTTTTACTCTGAGTAATGTCTGTCTTTGTCACTGAGGTGCGTTTCTTGTATGCAACAAAATCCTGGGTCCTGTTATGTATCCAGTCTGATAGTCTAAGTCTTTTTATTGGAGAATTGAGTCCATTGATGTTAAGGGATATTAAGGAAAAATGATTGTTGCTTCCTGTTATTTTTGTTATTAGAGGTTTGGGAAATTTTGTTTTTGTAGCTACCTTTTTTTGGTGGGTTGTTGGAAGATTACTTCCATGCTTCTTCTCGATTGTAGTTTCCTTCCTTGTGTTGGCGTTTTCCATCAATTATCCTTTGAAGTGCTGGGTTTGTGGGAAGATATTGTGCAAATTTGTTTTGTCATGGAATATCTTGGTTTCTCCATCTATAGTGATTGAGAGTTTTGCTGGGTATAGCAGTCTGGGCTGGCAGTTGTGTTCCCTTAGGGTCTGTATGATATCAGACCAGGATCTTCTGGCTTTTATATTTCTGGTGAAAAGTCTGGTGTAATTCTTATAGGTCTGCCTTTATATGTTTTCTTGCCCTTTTTCCCTTACTGCTTTTAGTATTTTTTCTTTTTTTTGTGCATTTGGTGTTTTGATTATTATGTGACGGGAGGTATTTCTTTTCTGTCTAGTCTGTTGTGTGTTCTGTAGGCTTCTTGTATGTTTATGAGTGTCTCGTTCTTTATTTGGGGAAATTTTCCTCTATAATTTTGTTGAAGATATTTACTGGCCCTTTAGATTGGGAATCTTCACTCTCATCTATACCTATTATCCTTAGGTTTGGTCTCCTGATTGCATCTTGGATTTCCTGGATGTTCTGTGTTAGGAGCTTTTTGCATTTTGCATTTTCTTTGACTGTTGTGTCGAGGTTTTCCATGGTATCTTCTGTGCATGAGATTCTCTCTTCTATCTCTTGTATTCTGTTGGTGATGCTTGCATCTATGACTCCTGATCTCTTTCCTACGTTTTCTATCTCCAGAGTAGTCTCCCTTTGAGATTTCTTTATTGTTTCTATTTCCAGTTTTAGATCCTGGATGGTTTTGTTCAATTCCTTCACCTGTTTGATTGTGTTTTTCTTGAAATTCTTTAAAGGATTTTTGTGTTTCCTCTTTAAGGGCTTCTACCTGTTTACCTGTGTTCTCTTTCAATTCTTTCAAGGATTTTTGTGTTTCCTCTTTGAGGGCTTCTACCCCGTTTACCTGTGTTCTCCTGTATTTCTTTAATGGAGTTACTTATGTCCTTCTTAAAATCCTCTCTCATCATCATGAGAAGTGATTTTAATTCGAGTCCTGTTTTTCCCCGTGTGATGGAGTATCCAGGGCTTGCTATGGTGGGAGAACTGGGTTCTGATGATGTCAGGTAACTTTGGTTTCTGTTGCTTGTGTTCTTGCGCTTGCCTTTCGCCATCTGGTTTGGCTCTAGTGTTTACCTGTGCTCACTGTGTCTGACTGGAGTCTGTCTTCCAGTTATCTTGCTTGTGTCAGATCTCCTCGGATTCCAGATGTCTCTGTGTTCCTGTGATCCTAAGCTCCCTCTGCTCTGGATGCAGTAGGTCTTTTAGGATGTCTCAGGATCAGATGTTTCCACAGGCGCAGACCCGCTAAGTGTCCTCTGCTCCTCTGCTCTGGGTGCAGTGTGTCCCTCTAGGATGTCTCAGGGTCCGGTGTTTCCACAGGAGCAGCCCAGCTGCAGGTCCGCCCCAGGCCAAAGGACCAGGCTCCCGGCGCAAGGGAATTATAGTCCGGAGGGGCGGGCTTTGGGTGCCTGCTAGTTCCTTAAGCCCCACCTGGCTCCCAGTTGTACCTCTGGGCTTTGGGGTATTGGGCAAGGTGTCTTACCCTTTGCTCTGAATGCAGTGGGTCCCTCTAGGATGTCTCAGGATCCGGTGTTTCCACAGGAGCAGACCAGCTGCAGGTCCGCCCCAGGCCAAAGGGGAGGGGATCTTTTTTACTTGAACTTTTTCTAGATAATTGTACATGGTCTTGTGAGATGTGTTGTTGTAAATAACTTTTTAATTTCAAGTAACAAATAAAGTAGCTTTTAAAAATAATGAATTGAAACAGAAGATAAAAACCACATAAATCTTATAAGGGGGCATAGGAAGGGCAGGATGTGGCTGCTCCGGTGGCCCATGGAGCAGGAGTTAACACATTCCCTCTCATTCAGGCCAGGGTGTCTTGTTATTCTTAGAGGAGATCAAGAGCTGTCTGAAGATGTGTGTGCCAATTGATTAACTTTAGGACTTTCAACAACCTGTGTTTCTGTAAGAAAGTTGTTAATATTAGTTTTTATGAATAGAAATGTTGTATGTATATTCTGAGAAAAAATATGTATTATTTGGTGGAAGAATATATTCACTGGGTTGTTAAAAATCATTTATAATTAATATTGAAATGATTTAATTGCTAAGTAATAAAATTGTCCCAGGAACATTGTATTGAGTTAAGAATTTCTTTAAGGATTTAATATAATTGCGGTAAATATGTTCACTGGGTTTTTGATAAACATTCTTAAATAGAATGGAATTTAAAAAAATCAAAGGATACCTGCTAGTAAGTTCTTTTATATTAAACCATACCATTACTAACTTGTATTATTATTATTGTATGAATTTTTGACATAAAACGTTTTATCCTAATGTAGTCTAAAATCCCATTTTTTTTGTAGTTTAATTTTTGTAAGAATTGAATTGCTCTTTTCTGGCCTGTCCCCTGGCCCCCTCTCTGAGAAATACAGTACCAGGGTAACATTTTATAAAGTAATTTTTACAATTACTAAAATTCTTGTGTTGCAGAACTACCTATTACTGGGGGAGGAATTATCTTTTTAAAAATACTTGTTCATTTTCTTAGGAGAGGTCAGTGGTGTTTCTGGTACATAGTGAATTCCTGATTTGTGGGTCACAACGACATACAATTCTTCAAGAAGGGTGATTTCCCTTTTATTTTTTACATATTATAGACGTTTAACATATTCTTTGAACAATTCCTACATGTATGTGATGTATCTGGAACAAATCTACCCCCCACCTCTCCCGGGTTCCCCAACATCTCCTTCCCTTCTTCATATCTTTTGTGGTTTCCTTTTCTTTGAGAACACACCTGAGTTCAGCCAGTGATGCCCATATACACATGACTGTACAACTGTGCCAATGGGGCACGAGCAAGGCATCAGGGCTGATGACCCCAATAAAAAGAGACCCCTTTCCTCAGTAGCTGTAGCCTCAAAGCTCCGCACCTGTTCCTGTGTGGAGCAGCCATGCTGTGTCTGGAAGGCAGCATTTCCCAGTGCTTCTGCCCGCCCTCTGCCTCTTATCCTGTCTGTTTATGTGCTTAGGTCATGTGCCTTATACTTAGAGGGGTTATAAGAAAGGCAAGACAGTTGTCTTTTTTTTTTTTTTATCCTGTTTTTGCTTTTCCTATGAATAGTTTTGTACTAGAGGATGTCTAAGTCTCTTTGCAAAAATCTTCATCTTTTCTTTACTTTTTCCATTTTGTATCAGAGAGAGTCTCAAACAGGTGATAATAACAGGGGATTACTGACCCTAAACAGATTGGCAGCAAAGTAAAGCTTCTTTTTACAGAAAATTCTTTTTTTTTTATACTTTTTTATTTGATATTTTATTTACATTTCAGATGTAAACCCCCCCCCCCCCAACTAGGAACCCCCTATCTCATCCCCTCCCTGCTTCTATGAGGATACGTTCCCACCCACCCTCTCACTCTCACCTTCCCACCTATGATTTCCCCCATAGGAGCATCCAGCCTTCACTGGACCAAGGACTTCCTGACCCACCTATGCCTGAAACTGTCATCCTCACCTAAGTATACAGCTGGGGCCATGGGTCCCTCCCTGTGTGCTTCCATGCTGGTGGTTTAGGCCCTGGGGCTTTAGTTGGCAGGTATTGTTGCTCTCCTCATGGGGCCACAAACCCTTTCAGCTCCTTCAGTATTCTCTCTCCCTCCTTCATTGGGAACCTCATGATCAGTTCAATGGTTAGCTGTGAGCTTCTGCCTCTGTATATGTCAGGCTCTGGCAGACCTCTAAGGAGACAGCTATATCAGACTCCTGTCAGCATGTACTTCCTGACATCCACATCAGTGTCTACCTTTGGTGAATGCACGAGGGATGGATACCCAGGTGGAGCAGTTTCTGGACAGCCCCTCATTTAGTTTCTGTCCTACACTTTGTCTCCATATTTGCTCCCATGAGCATTTTGTTACCGCTTCTAAGAAGGACCAAAGCACCCACACTTTGGTCTTCCTTGTTCATGAGCTTCACGTGGTCTGCGTTGTGTCTTGGATACTGTGAGCTTTTGGGCTAATATCCAATAATCAGTGAGTACATACCATGTGTGTTCTTTAGTGATTGTGTTATCTCACTCAGGATGATATTTTCTAGTCCCATCCATTCACCGAAGCATTTCTCGAATTCGTTGTTTTTAATAGCTGAGTAATATTCCATGTGTAAATGTACTACATTTTCTGTATCCATTCCTCTGTTGAAGGACATCTGGGTTCTTCCCAGCTTCTGGTTGTTATAAATAAGGCTGCTATAAACATAGTGGAGCATGTGTCCTTACTATATGTTGGAGAATCTTTTTGGTATATATGTGCCCAGGAGTGGAATAGCTGGGTCCTCAGGTATAATTATTTTCAATTTTCTAAGGAACTACCAGACAGATTTTCAGAGTGCTTGTACCAGCTTGCAATCCCACCAACAATGGAGGAGTGTTCCTCTTTCTCCACATCCTCGCCAGCACCTAACTATCATAACCTGAGTTCTTGATCTTAGCCATAATGACCGGTGTGAGGTGGAATCTCAGGTTGTTTTGATTTGCATTTCCCTGATGACTAAGGATGCTGAACATTTCTTTAGGTGCTTCTCAGCCATTCGAGTTTCCTCCATTGAGAATTCTTTGTTTAGCTCTGTACCCCATTTTTTAATAGGGTTATTTGGTTGTCTGGAGTCTAATTTTGAGTTTTCTCTATATATTAATATACATATATAGAGAATATATATATTCTCTATATATTAGCCCTCTATTGGGTGTAGGATTAGTAAAGATCTTTTCCCAATCTGTTGGTTGCTGTTTTGTTCTATTGACAGTGTCCTTTGCCTTACAGAAATTTTGCAGTTTTTGTTAGGTCCCATTTGTCAATTCTTGATCTTAGAGCGTAAGCCATTGGTGTTCTGTTCAGGAACTTTTCCCATGTGTCTAGTTATTTGAGGGTCTTCCCCACCTTCTATTAGTTTCAGTGTATCTGGTTTTATGTGAAGGTCCTTTATCCACTTGGACTTGAGCTTTGTACAAGGAGATAAGAAATGGATCGATTTGCATTCTTCTGCATGTTGTCCTCCAGTTGAACCAGCACCATTTGTTGAAAATGCTGTCCTCTTTCCACTGGACAGTTTTACCTCCTTTGTCAAACATCAAGTGACCATAGGTATGTGGGTTCATTTCTGGGTCTTGAGTTGTATTCTATTGATCTTCCTGCCTGTCTCTGTATCAATACCATACACTATTTATCACTATTGCTCTGTAGTACAGCTTGAGGTCAGGGATAGTGATTCTCTGAGAAGTTCTTTTATTGTTGAGAATAGTTCTCACTATCCTAGGTTTTTTGTTATTTCAAAAGAATTTGCAAATTGTTCTTTCTATCTCTATGAAGAATTGATTTGGAATTTTGATGGGTATTGCATTGAATCTGTAGATTGCTTTTGACAAGATGGCTATTTTTACTATATTAATCCTGCCAATCCACGAGCATGAGAGATCTTTCCATCTTCTGAGATCTTCTTGGATTTCTTTCTTCTGAGACTTGAAGTTCTTGTCATACAAAACTTTCACTTGCTTGGTTAGATTCACACCAAGGTATTTTATATATTTGTGACTATTGTGAAGGGTGTCATTTTTATAATTTCTTTCTCAAGCCTGTTTATCCTTTGAGTAGAGGGAAGGCTACTGACTTGTTTGAATTGATTTTATATCCAGCCACTTTGCTGAAGTTTTTTATCAGGTTTAGGAATTCTCTGGTGGAAGTTTAGGGTCACTTAAGTATACTATCATATCATCTGCAAATAGTGATATTTTGACTTCTTCCTTTCCTATTTGTATCCCTTTGGCTTCCTTTTGTTGTCTAATTGCTCTGGCTAGGACTTCCAGTACAATATTGAATAGGTAGGGAGAGAGTGGGCAGCCTTGTCTAGTCCCTGATTTTAGTGGAATGCTTCAAGTTTCTCTCCATTTAGTTTGATGTTGCTACTGGTTTGCTGTATATTGCTTTTACTATGTTTAGGTATGGTCATGAATTCCTGATCTTTCCAAGACTTGTACCATGAAGGGATGTTGAATTTTGTCAAATGCTTTCTCAGCATCTAGTGAGATGATCATGTGGTTTTTTTCTTTGACTTTGTTTATATAGTGGATTACATTGATGGATTTCCGAATATTGAACCATCCCTGCATTCCTGGGATAAAGCCCACTTGATCATGATGGATGTTGTTTTGATGTGTTCTTGGATTTGGTTTGCCAGAATTTTATTGAGTATTTTTGTATCGATATTCATAAGGAGATTAGTCTGAAGTTCTCTTTCTTTGTTGGGTCTTTGTGCGGTTTAGGTATGAGTGTGATTTTGGCTTCATAGAATGAATTGGGTAGTGTTCCTTTTGTTTCTATTTTGTGGAATAGTTTGAAGAGAATTAGTATTAGGTCCTCTTTGAAGGTCTGATAGAATTCTTCACTAAACCATCTGGTCCTGGGCTTTTGTTGGTGGGGAGACTTTTAATGACTGCTGCTATTTCTTTAGGGGTTATGGGACTGTTTAGATGGTTATCTGCTCCTGATATAACTTTGGTACCTGGCATCTGTCTAGAAAGTTGTCCATTTCATCCACATTTTCCAGTTTTTTTGAGTATAAGCTTTTGTAGTAGGATCTGATGATTTTTTGAATTTCTTCAGTTTCTGTTGTTATGTTTCCCTTTTCAGTTCTGATTTCATTAATTTGGATACTGTCTCTGTGCCCTCTGGTTAGTGTGGCTAAGGGTTCGTCTATCTTGTTGATTTTCTCAAAGAACCAGCTCCTGGTTTTGTTGATATTTTGTATAGTTCTTTTTGTTTCTACTTGATTGATTTCAGCCCTGAGTTTGATTATTTCCTGCAGTCTACTAGTGTTGAGTGTATTTGCCTCTTTTTTGTTCTGGAGCTTTCATGTGTGCTGTCAAATTGTTAGTGTATGCTCTCTCCAATTTCTTTTTGGAGGCACTTAGAGCTATAAGTTTTTTCTCTTAGCACTGGAGTCCCATAAGTTTTGGTATGATGTGTCCTCATTTTCATTCAATTCTAAAAATTCTTTAATTTCTTTCTTATTTCTTCCTTGACCAAGTCATCATTGAGTAGAACGTTGTTCATTTTCCATGTGTACGTGGGCTTTCCATTGTTTTTGTCATTATTCAAGACCAGCCTTAGTCCGTGGTGATCTGATAGGGTGCAAGGGATTATTTCAATCTTTTTGTATCTGTTGAGGCCTGTTTTGTGACCAATTATATGGTCTATTTTAGAGAAGGTACCATACGGTGCTGAGAAAAAGGTATATTCTTTTGTATTAGGATGAAATATTCTATAAATATCTGTTGAATCCGTTTGGTCCATAACTTCTGTTAATTTCATGTGTCTCTGTTTTAGTTTCTGTTTCCATGATCTGTCCATTGCTGAGAGTGGGGTGTTGAAATCCCCCAGTATTATTTTGTGAGGTGAAATGTGTGCTTTGAGTTTTAGTAAAGTTTCTTTTATATATGTGGGTGCCCTTGCATTTGGAGCATAGATGTTCAGAATTGGGAGTTCATCATGGTAGATTTTTCCTTTGATAATATGAAGTGTTCTTCCTTATCTTTTTTTGATTCCTTTTGGTTGAAAGTCGATTTTATTTGATATTAGAATGGCTACTCCAGCTTGTTTCTTGGGACCATTTGCTTGCAAAAAATTTTTTCCATCCTTTTACTCTGAGGTAGTATCTGTCTTTGTCACTGATGTGCGTTTCCTGTTTCAGCAAAATTCTGGGTCCTGTTTATGTATCCAGTCTGATAGTCTATGTCTTTTTACAGGAGAGTAAGTTCATTGATGTTAAGAGATATTAAGGAAAAATGATTGTTGTTTCCTGTTATTTTTGTTATTAGAGGTACAATCATGTTTGTGTAGCTATCTTCTTTTAGGGTTGTTGGAAGATTACCTTCTTGCTTTTGCTAGGTTGTAGTTTCCCTCCTTGTATTGGAGTTTTCCATCAATTATCCTTTGAAGTACTGGATTTGTGGGAAGATACTGTGTAAATTTGGTTTTGTCATGGAATATCTTGGATTCTCCATCTACGGTAATTGAAAGTTTTACTGAGTATAGTAGTCTGGGTTGGCATTTGTGTTCTCTTAGGGTCTGTATGATATCAGTCCAGGGTCTTCTGGCTTTTTATCAGGTTTAGGAATTCTCTGGTGGAAGTTTAGGGTCACTTAAGTATACTATCATATCATCTGCAAATAGTGATATTTTGACTTCTTCCTTTCCTATTTGTATCCCTTTGGCTTCCTTTTGTTGTCTAATTGCTCTGGCTAGGACTTCCAGTACAATATTGAATAGGTAGGGAGAGAGTGGGCAGCCTTGTCTAGTCCCTGATTTTAGTGGAATGCTTCAAGTTTCTCTCCATTTAGTTTGATGTTGCTACTGGTTTGCTGTATATTGCTTTTACTATGTTTAGGTATGGTCATGAATTCCTGATCTTTCCAAGACTTGTACCATGAAGGGATGTTGAATTTTGTCAAATGCTTTCTCAGCATCTAGTGAGATGATCATGTGGTTTTTTTCTTTGACTTTGTTTATATAGTGGATTACATTGATGGATTTCCGAATATTGAACCATCCCTGCATTCCTGGGATAAAGCCCACTTGATCATGATGGATGATTGTTTTGATGTGTTCTTGGATTTGGTTTGCCAGAATTTTATTGAGTATTTTTGTATCGATATTCATAAGGAGATTAGTCTGAAGTTCTCTTTCTTTGTTGGGTCTTTGTGCGGTTTAGGTATGAGTGTGATTTTGGCTTCATAGAATGAATTGGGTAGTGTTCCTTTTGTTTCTATTTTGTGGAATAGTTTGAAGAGAATTAGTATTAGGTCCTCTTTGAAGGTCTGATAGAATTCTTCACTAAACCATCTGGTCCTGGGCTTTTGTTGGTGGGGAGACTTTTAATGACTGCTGCTATTTCTTTAGGGGTTATGGGACTGTTTAGATGGTTTATCTGCTCCTGATATAACTTTGGTACCTGGCATCTGTCTAGAAAGTTGTCCATTTCATCCACATTTTCCAGTTTTTTTGAGTATAAGCTTTTGTAGTAGGATCTGATGATTTTTTGAATTTCTTCAGTTTCTGTTGTTATGTTTCCCTTTTCAGTTCTGATTTCATTAATTTGGATACTGTCTCTGTGCCCTCTGGTTAGTGTGGCTAAGGGTTCGTCTATCTTGTTGATTTTCTCAAAGAACCAGCTCCTGGTTTTGTTGATATTTTGTATAGTTCTTTTTGTTTCTACTTGATTGATTTCAGCCCTGAGTTTGATTATTTCCTGCAGTCTACTAGTGTTGAGTGTATTTGCCTCTTTTTTGTTCTGGAGCTTTCATGTGTGCTGTCAAATTGTTAGTGTATGCTCTCTCCAATTTCTTTTTGGAGGCACTTAGAGCTATAAGTTTTTTCTCTTAGCACTGGAGTCCCATAAGTTTTGGTATGATGTGTCCTCATTTTCATTCAATTCTAAAAATTCTTTAATTTCTTTCTTATTTCTTCCTTGACCAAGTCATCATTGAGTAGAACGTTGTTCATTTTCCATGTGTACGTGGGCTTTCCATTGTTTTTGTCATTATTCAAGACCAGCCTTAGTCCGTGGTGATCTGATAGGGTGCAAGGGATTATTTCAATCTTTTTGTATCTGTTGAGGCCTGTTTTGTGACCAATTATATGGTCTATTTTAGAGAAGGTACCATACGGTGCTGAGAAAAAGGTATATTCTTTTGTATTAGGATGAAATATTCTATAAATATCTGTTGAATCCGTTTGGTCCATAACTTCTGTTAATTTCATGTGTCTCTGTTTAGTTTCTGTTTCCATGATCTGTCCATTGCTGAGAGTGGGGTGTTGAAATCCCCCAGTATTATTTTGTGAGGTGAAATGTGTGCTTTGAGTTTTAGTAAAGTTTCTTTTATATATGTGGGTGCCCTTGCATTTGGAGCATAGATGTTCAGAATTGGGAGTTCATCATGGTAGATTTTTCCTTTGATAATATGAAGTGTTCTTCCTTATCTTTTTTTGATTCCTTTTGGTTGAAAGTCGATTTTATTTGATATTAGAATGGCTACTCCAGCTTGTTTCTTGGGACCATTTGCTTGCAAAAATTTTTTCCATCCTTTTACTCTGAGGTAGTATCTGTCTTTGTCACTGATGTGCGTTTCCTGTTTCAGCAAAATTCTGGGTCCTGTTTATGTATCCAGTCTGATAGTCTATGTCTTTTTACAGGAGAGTAAGTTCATTGATGTTAAGAGATATTAAGGAAAAATGATTGTTGTTTCCTGTTATTTTTGTTATTAGAGGTACAATCATGTTTGTGTAGCTATCTTCTTTTAGGGTTGTTGGAAGATTACCTTCTTGCTTTTGCTAGGTTGTAGTTTCCCTCCTTGTATTGGAGTTTTCCATCAATTATCCTTTGAAGTACTGGATTTGTGGGAAGATACTGTGTAAATTTGGTTTTGTCATGGAATATCTTGGATTCTCCATCTACGGTAATTGAAAGTTTTACTGAGTATAGTAGTCTGGGTTGGCATTTGTGTTCTCTTAGGGTCTGTATGATATCAGTCCAGGGTCTTCTGGCTTTTATAGTCTCTGGTTAGGAGTCTGGTGTAATTCTTATAGGTCTGCCTTTATATGTTCCTTTACCCTTTTCCTTTATTTCTTTTAGTAGTTTTTCTTTGTTTTGTGCATTTGATATTTGATTATTATGTGACAGGAGGAATTTCTTTTCTGGTCTAGTCTGGAGTTCTGTAGGCTTCTTGTATGTTCATGGGCATCTCTTTGTTTAAGTTAGGAAAGTTTTCTTCTATAATTTTGTTGAAGATATTTACTCCCATTTATGTTGGAAATCTTTACTCTCATCTATACCTATTATCCTTAGGTTTGGTCTTCTCATTGTATCCTGTATTTCCTGGATGTTTTGGGTTAGGAGCATTTTGCAGTTTCTTTGACAGTTGTATCAATGTTTTCCATGGTATCTTCTGTGCATGAGATTCTCTGTTTTATCTCTTGTATTCTGTTGGTGATGCTTGCATCTGTGACTCCTGATCTCTTTCCTAGGTATTTCTGTCTTCAGGGTAGTCTCCCTTTGAGATTTCTTTATTGTTTCTACTTCCATTTTTAGATCCTGGGTGGTTTTGTTTAATTCCTTCATCTGTTTGGTTTTGTTTTCTTGCAGTTCTTTAAGGAATTTTTGAGTTTCTTCTTTAAGGGCTTCTACCTGTTTACGTGTGTTCTCCTGTACTTCTTTAAGGGAGTTAAATGTCCCTTTATGTCCCTCTTAATGTCCTCTGTCGTCATCATGAGAAGTGATTTTAATTCTGAATCCTGCTTTTCCAGTGTGATGGTGTGTCCAGGGCTTGCTGTGATGGGAGAACTGGGTTTACACATCTGAATACTAGGTTCAGGTTTAGGGGAGTAAAGTGTCATAAAAGGCCAAATACTGTGTTTATTGAGAACTAGCAGGAAGGTCACATGTATGATTGTCCATATTATTTGTATCCCCCCCAACCTCATCCCACACTATATAGCCTTGTTTGGCTTGGATGTCAGGTAATATTGGTTTCTGTTGCTTATGTTCTTGTGCTTGCCTTTTGCCATCTGGTTAACTCTAGTGCCACGTGCATTCACTGTCTCTGACTGGAGACTGTCTTTCCAGTTATCTCGCTTGTGTTAGAATCATCAAAGTCCAGATGTCTCTGTGATTCTGAGCTCCTGGGTGGAAGAACTGCTGTGACTTAGGCCTCCTCTGGGATCCTGAAATCCTGCTGCTCTGAGTGCAGTGGTTCCTTCTCTTCTCTGAGTGCACTGATTCCTCTAGGATGGGTCAGGAGATGGTGTGTGCTGTGCTGAGTGCAGTGGTTCCTCTAGGATGGCTCCGGATATGGTGTCTTCATAGGAGCATACCAGCTAGGTGTCTGCCCCATCCAGAATGACCAAGGGAGGGGCGGAAGGTGAGTGATATTCAGGAGGGCGGAGTTTGGGAGGCTGATGGTTCCTGAGTTCTTCAGGCTCCCAGTTGTAACTCTGGGGCATAGGGTAGTGGGGGAAGGTTCTTACCGGCTGCTCTGATTGCAGTGGCTCCTCTAGGATAGCCCAGGATATGGTGTCCTCATGGGAGTAGATCAGCTAAGTGTCTGCCCCAGACAAAAGGGCCAAGCGAGGGGCAGAAGGGGAGTCCAAAAAATTCTTAATATGGGGTTGCAAAAATGGCTCAGTAGTTAAGAACACTTGCTGCTCTTCTAGAGCATCAGAGCTTAGTTTCCAGCATCCATAGCAGGTTGTTCACAACCAGCTTCAGGGAATCTGACACCCTTTTCTGACCTCCATAAGCACCTCCCACACTTGGCATACACACACACACACACACACAGAAAAGCAAACACACGCATCATAAATACACAGCACCACCTCACCCACACCACATATCCACAGAGAGACAGTCCTATACAGATACACTTATGGAAGTACTACATACCCTCCAGACGCAGTATATATACACAGTATATATACTCCAGACGCAGTATATATACACAGACAAATATAGATACACTACACACACACATCCCCACACCCCCCAGATAGTATAAAGTCTCTTTCTGGGACTAAAATTCACATGCAGAACTTCCTTGGAATAAGGGAAAAAATTAATAAATACCTAAAAATACTCTTTTTTTTTTTTTAATTTGAACTTTTATTTACATTTCAGGTGTTTTTCCCTTACCCCTTTTCCCCCTCCCTCCCAGGAACTCCCTATCCCTTCCCCCCTCCTCCTGCCTCTATGATGGTGTACCCACACTCACCCTCCCCAGAACCTCACCTCCCCACCCTCAAATACCACCCCCTACGATGTCCAGCCTTCATGGGACCAAGAATCTCTTCTCCCACTTATATATAGCTCCCTTGCATATGTAGCTGGAGCCATGGGTCCCTCCCTAAGCGCTCCCAGGCTGGTGGTTTAGACTTTGGGGGCTCTAGTTGGTTGGTATTGTTGCTCTCCTCATGGGGTCCCGTACCCTTTCTACTCCTTCAGTCTTCACTCTATCTTCTCTGTTGGGAACCCCATGATCAGTTTAATGGTAGCTGTGAGCATCTGCCTCTGAATATGTCAGACTCTTGCAGACCTCTAAGGAGACAGGCTCCTGTTAGGCTCCTGTCAACATGCACCTCCTGACACCCACGTCAGCATCTACCTTTGGTGACTGCACATGGGATGGATACCCAGGTGGAATGGTCTGCAGACGGCCCCTCCTTCAGTTTCTGTCCTGCACTTTGCATCCATATTTGCTCCCTTGAGTATTTTGTTACTTCTTCTAAGAGGGACTGTAGCCCCCACCCCCCACCCCCACTTGGTCTTCATTCTTCATGAGCTTTATGTGGTCTGTGAGTTGAATCTTGGGTGTTTCAAGCTTCTGGGTTAAAGTCCAATAATCAGTGAGTGAATGCCATGTATGTTCTTTTGTGATTGGGTTACCTCACTCAGGATGATATTTCTAGTTCTATCCATTTATATAAGAATTTATCGAATTCATTGTTTTTAATAGCTGAGTAATATTCCTTTGTGTAAATGTACCACATTTTTTGTATCCATTCCTCTGTTGAAGGGCATCTGGGTTCTTTCCACTTTCTGGCTATTATAAATAAAGCTGCTATGAACATAGTGGAGCATATGTCCTTGTTATGTGTTAGAGCATCTTCTGGGTATACAACCATCTGAAATGAGATCTGATGCCCTCTCCTGGTGTGTCTGAAGAGAATGACTGTGTACTCACATACATTAAAAATACTCTTTAATCTAAATTGATTACATATTTACTCAATTTTTACCAAAAAATTGTGACTTGCTTAAAATCATATTAATTGATATGTTTATGTATTGTCAATATTTAAATATTTTCAACAGATTTGATAATGAAGAACCATAAAAAGTTTATTTGTTTATTTGTTTATTTGTTTTGTTTTTCAAGATAGGGGTTCTCTCTTTAGCCCTGGCTGTCCTGGAACTAGCTATGTTAATCAGGCTGGCCTAAAACTCAGACATCCCCCTGCCCCTGCCTCCTCAGTGCTGGAATTAAAGGCATGTGCCATCACCGCCCAACTGCAAGACATTTTTGATTCATGGCATTAGCAGTATCTCTCAGATGTCTTCCACATTATCTATCTGTGCTTGATTGGCAAGTCTGAGTTGTCCTACCCCCAAAGACATCTTTCTTCACTTTCTGAACTTTCCTTTCTCTCTTGCCTTCCTCTGTACCATGGTTTTTCTATCCAAGTCTTCAGCACTCCATTTTACCATGCCTTTCTTCATCAAGGATTCCTGTCACCTAGCACAGAAGTGTCCCCTTGGTAATACAGTGAGTGAGGCTGTATTCCCTCTTCATCTTTGTTACTCTTTAATGTACATGTGCATCTTTTAAGTTTGTTTTCTCGAAGCCTGACATCTTAGACACAGGCTTAAACATTAATATTTGTATGCTCTCCTGCTTCTGCAGTGTTGTGAGCAGCTGTTCCAGTTTGCCATAAGCTCCTTTGGAGCTGAGAAGGATTGTATGACTGTACATATGTGTTCTGACTTTGATTTACCCCGAACTTGCTGCACAGGAACTTCTGTGCTGCCCACTGACCATTAGGGCTTGGCATAGCACTCTACACATAGTACACAGTCTGCAGACTTGATTCTCCATTGAATGTGGAAAATAAGAGAACAGCACAGTGTGGACTGCATATAGTGACAATAAAACCTATCTCTCTGCTATCTTCCATGTTTTTCCTCAGGGAAGGAAACAGAAAAGGCCAAGGAGCGCTATGACAAAGCTACAATGAAGCTTCATATGCTGCATAATCAGTATGTACTGGCACTGAAGGGAGCTCAGCTCCATCAGAGTCAGTACTATGATACCACACTTCCTCTGCTGCTGGACTCCGTGCAAAAGATGCAAGAAGAAATGATAAAAGCACTGTAAGATACATTTCCTGTTTATCATAAGATCCCTTCAAAGCAGACTCAGCATTTCTCCCAGTTAAACATTTGCTTCAGAATCTTTGTTATTGCTGAGACCACTGGGCACCTCAGAGCCATTTACTTTTCTTGTTCCTTCAGATGTGCTCAGTGCCTAGCATGTCGAGGGATAGACGTCTATACAACTGTGTTTGTTATTGATTCTGCTGCTTCAGTTAGCTCTATGTTTAAGTAAATACCTGCCTCCAGAGGGCTGGGCATTTAAACTTGATTTCAGAGCTTTGAGAGAACTTTTTGGAAGTTAATTTCCAGCTTCTTGTTCTTTTCCTCTATGAGATTAAATTGCATTCATGTTTATTAAAATTCTGGTGAATATAAAAGGCACACTGTTTGGTGCTTGGGAATGTATGTGTAGGTGGAGTCTCTTACCTTTTAACTAGTTAGCAGTGTGTTACAGTTAACAAGCAAGTGGACATACATTCTGTCCTGTATTTAGGAGAGTGGGAACTGACGAGCCACATTTGATGGAGTTCACTTCTTTTATTTTTTGGTTTAGCATTTTGAAAACCTTGAAATTCATTTTACTTTCACTGAAAATGTGTGTGGGCTTTTTTTCCGTTTTAATTTGAAATATTTTTGTCCCTAACACTATTTTTCTATTAAAACAAAGAAATTAGTTGGGTGTGATCAAGCAGTCCTTTAATCCCAGCACCCAGATACATTTATAAGCACAGGATTTTTGTGAGTTTGAAGGAGCTTGGTCTACATAGCAAGTTTCAGGCCAGCCAGGGGTACATCATAAGACACCATCTCAAAAACTAGCCAATTAACCAACCAAGCAAACAAAAACCTTACAGTAATTGAAGTAACATCCAAGGGAGACCTGTAAGTAATGATTTTGGTTCTTAAATAGTTATTTTAGAAATAGAAACAGAAACAGACAAACCCTGCTTTATATTTATATAGGTGTATGCAGAATAGGCTTATTTGCCCATACTTGCTTTGAAGCTAGTAATAATCAATATTTATAAATCACAGTCCTTAAAAGTAGGGGATCTAGTCAGTGTGACAGAATTCTTTTCCTTTCTTTTTAATTAGACCAAGCAAATAACCTTGATGCTTTTGCTACATACTGGAGGTCAGGAAAGAAACACATGCCACTAAATTGAAGCGTAACTAAATAATATATATATCCCCAGGACTGAGAGAGGAATGGAGCGTTTGAGGACTGTCATGTACTAGGAAAGTTGACCTAAGTAATATCTGTATCCCCAGGACTAAGAGTGGAGTGCAGCATTTGAGGACTGTCACACACTAGAAAAGAAACAGTAACACATTCAGAATCCCTGTGCTGAAAACAAAACAAAACAGAAAAAAACAAACAAAAGACACAAATGTGTTTCTGTAAGAATAGTGAGGACATACAAATACATATTTAAATTGGTAATGGTATGTTTAAATTACTGCATAATTACATAACCCTTCATGCCCTCTTATATGAAATAAGGCACTACATGAAACCACCACTCTTAAACACTGATACTGCATTTTCTGTGTTTATTGTTCTAAATGCTTTCTGAGTCAGTGTCTTTTAATAAAACATTAAAATGTAAAATTTTATTTTTGCTTTTCAGAAAAGGCATATTTGATGACTATAGCCAGATAACCAGCCTTGTTACAGAGGAAATAGTGAATGTCCACAAAGAGATTCAAATGTCTGTTGAACAGATAGATCCTAGCACCGAATATAATAACTTCATAGATGTTCACAGGTATGATATTTTCCTTCCTTTTAAATGATTTATAAATATGTTGTTTTTCATAATAGAGTATTTAACAAACAAAATATTCTTATTAGAGCTGAGTTTATTTTATGAGTTTATTTTCATTTATTTATTAAAGACTGTCTTAAACTTGATAACTAATTTATAAAACTATATTTAAGATTTTTTCAATTCATATGTCAGTTATTGATATGGTTAAATATATATATTTAACCTATGAAATTGTATTTCCTTAATATTTACATAATAAATGATATATGAGCTTACATGTATATTAATTTTTCTAAGTCACTAATTACTGTCCCTTTTATGCATCTTGTTTTGTACTTTAAAAAATCATGATGGGAATTATTCTACAAATGAAGAAACCAAGGCGCAGGCTACATGGCTAGATCTTTCATGCCTAGGGTTTTCTCTAAATTATACTGCTGTGTTTACTTTGTTAGCATAATTTTGAGTAATAGTAAATATTTTGCCTTTGGTATGTATGTACTGAGATAGATTATGATAGTATACTAATATTGATTAGAGTTATTTGGCATACTTTACTAGAACAACAGCTGCTAAAGAACAAGAAATCGAATTTGATACTTCCCTATTAGAAGAAAATGAAAATCTTCAGGCAAATGAGATCATGTGGAATAATTTAACAGCAGACAGTTTACAAGTAATGTAAGTACTTAGAACATCATACCAGTGTAAAATGAGTATTATTATTGCATTTCATCAGCTTTAACTTCCTCACATTTTGCAAGTAATAAAAAGTAAGTTTTGTCAGATTGATGTATTTCTTGTGTATATGTTGAATGCCTTATATGTATGTTTGTATGTGCCGTATGCTGTATATGTGTGGTGTGGGGTGCATTCCTATGCAGAGGCCAGAGTAGGCCCTTGTGTGTGCTCCTTTAATGTTCTCATTCTAACTGTCCTGAGGTAGAGTCTCTCACTGAGCTGGAAGCTTACTGATGAGGCCAGGCTTGCGGCTGTCAGCTTTGGGAATTCCCCTGTTTCTGCTCTCAGTGCTGGGAGTATTGGGTGCACTGTCCTGTGGGCTTTTATATGTGTGTGTGTGCTTGTGACAGAGCTCAGGCCTGCATGTGCTCCATGCAGCAAGTGCTCTTGCTTTTACCCATTGAGTCAGCTCAGCCTCCAGGTGACACAGTTTTGGAAATATATTACATTTCCTTATCATTATCATTAATTTTAAAAATCTGAATTTTTTTGTGATATTGTATTAATTTTTCCACTGGTTGCCAGTATATGAGAATAATATTTATCCTTTTAAATTTTTATATATACTTTTAATTTTGTTTTATTGTCAATACTTAGTGGCAGAGCCATTTTGAAAATGTGGACACTGAATTTGAGAGGTAGGGGTCATTGCTGTCACAATGTTATGATGCCTACACTTTTACTCTTGATTGAGTTCTTTTCTCTTGAAGCAAGGCTATATTCTATTACAAATGATTCAGTCACCTTCCTTACCTTGTTTTTGTGTATAAACTTGATGGGGTTTTGAGAGAGCCTAACATTTTTTTAATCCACTTCAATCACTAAAGGCAATTAAAAGTACTTTGTGACTTGTGAAAACACGACTAAGGTCCTGCTTAAGTTATCTCATGATTTTGTTCAGGGATTAGAAACATTTATAGATAAGCATTATATATGTTTATCCTTGTGTTGGATCTAAAGGTAGAAAGTATTTATTCATTTCTTGTCAGTATTGGGCATGGTATATTATTTTACTTGTTCAAAGTTGTCTTTTAATGACTCAGACAAAAGTCCTTATGAATATAATTAATCTATTATTAGATATACTACAGGTATAGCTAATCTATTAGGGGAAGATTATAGGATTAGTTTTTACAAAGAGGTTGAAGTATTTAAAGGGGGCCATAGAATTAAAGGAACTAACACATGTTCTTCTAAACACCTATTTGTGATGAAGCCTCATGAATCACAGAGGGTTGATTACTGTTGAGCGAGTTGAAGGTGTGGGGTCCTCTGCATCAGTGATGAGGTAGTTAGAACATGGAGTCCCCTATGTTAGAGAGAGTTTTTCACAGAGTTGACGTCACTCTCACAGGATGTGTTAGTCATACTGGGTTCCCATGTTGGATAGTGTTTTTCAATCTAGCCTCTGTATAAGATTTTGTCCTCTTATCTGGGTTCTGTGATTTGTCCTCAGGATTTGCCAGCTCGATAATTGGTAGTCGGATTAGCTAAGCTTTGTTCATGTGCAAGCAGGAACTAACCTCTTAGAAATTAGAAGAAAAAACTTATGGCAGCAGTTTCAGTAGTGTTGAAATGTGCTTGAGGGACAGTGCTTACTGCTGAGACTGGCAAGGCCTCCGTTTCTTAATTCACGTGCTGCATATTAACAAAGCATCTATGAGTGCCGAGATTTGTTATCACTACCTTTTCCTCAGTACCTTATGTACTCATCAAAGTCTTTTACGGTGTATTTAAAGTTATGTGATTAATATTCTCAAGTCAGCAGTAAAATTATCATTCATTTTAATGAATAGCAAACAAAATGAAAATATAAATGCTGGGGTATAGTGTGGTAATATTAAAGATAACTACCTGTTAAGTGCTTGTGATTTGTGGCCGAATACTTTGTTTTGTTGATTTTTCAGAGTATAATTACAGTCATTATATCAACAAATCACTGTTCATTTGGTGATAAAGCAGTGACTCTCCCCATAACCAATGAACTAAAGATAATAAATATGTGATAATGTAGTAAATTTCATTGCTTATATCTTCATAAGTTAAAACTTTATTTACATTTCATTGAACATTAGTTATTCAGGATATGTGTTGAAGATAGACTCACACATGTATGTGTATAGATTTTACAGTGCTAGCTAAGGGTCAAATTGAAGACTCATGTATGGTAGGCAAGAAGTTTACCACTATTCTAGTTTGCTTTCTGTGGCTGTGACAGATATCCCAGCTGACAGCAACTTGAGTAAGGGAGGGTTTATTTAGTTTAATAAGTACAGGTTATGACCTGTCATCTAGGAAAGTTGAGGCAGGAGCTTGAAGGCAGTCCTGCTCACTCTCACATGACCTCTGACCAGAGAGGGAAGACACAGTTGTTTGTAGCAAATTAAAGATTAGAAGTTATTTCCAAACAATGAGAACATTCATATACCCATCCACAAGTAATTCTGAATGTCAGCAGTATGGTTAAGACATTTATTTCTTTTGGTGATATTTTCTAATCTTTAGTGAAGTCTCCTTAGTATGCCAACACCTATCAATATGCCATATTAAAATTCTACAAGATTGTGTAAAATGCTAAATCTTGTGATCTAAAGTAAGACCTAATCCCAAGACATTGTGTTTTCCAATAAATTCTAAGGAAAAATTTGAATCAGTTTAACTTTTATAATGGAGCATAAGTCTATTCTCTTCACTGAGTGACAGTAATTCTCTATGTAGAAAGGTAATTGTTTTGGAGCATGTAGAGTCCAAGTTAACAATCTATAGAACTTGAGAATCAAATCCATTTTGCTGCTCATCTTTTAAAGCCCATGAACTAAGAATGACATTAATATTTTAAAATGTTGAAAATACAAAAGCCCATCTTTTGTGGCACATAAATATCACATGAGATTTGTCATTTTTGGATGCTTTCAGAGTAGCAGTCAGGTAGTTGTTCTGTGACAGGTAGCATTGGTGGCCTCTGCTGCTTGTCACTACACAAATCATAGTACCATTTTGACTGCCACACACATTACTGCACTACAGCATTTCATTTTTGTTATCAATTCATGCCTGTTGTGTCAAAATAAGAAGAGACAATGGATTTCAGATGACTGACTTAGTACTGTGGACTATTTCGTTAATGACTTAGATGGCAGAATATTACATTAGGGCTCTAGTTGGAAGCAACTAAAATGTCAGGCTGTGTTCAAGAAATACTTTTGAAATGCTGACTTTAAACTTTGGGGGAATGTAAAAGAATTAGAAGGCAGATAGATGTTAGGAGTTTAAACAGTTAGGAGTTTTAAACAGTTTGAAGAAACAAGCTGTTTAAAAGAAATAGTTGGATTTCTTGGATTGGAAGTAGATTAGGTTGAGTTTGATTGGAGGTATTCATCGGAAGTTTCTGACTGCTTGGTTAATTAGGAACCATCCTATAACACCAGTGGACATGACAAAGTAGACAGAGAAAAGTCCACAAGGCCTCAACCAGACAGAAGAGCTACAGGCATCTGGGGGAAGCTGGGAGCAGGAGTGGGGAGCAGGCAGAGCTCCTCCACAGGGAAGAGCACACCAGTTGTTTGTCCAGTGCCAAGTAACATTCACTGGACTGAGCAGCTTATATTTAGGAATATGTATGTACATACATATCCATGTTAACGATTTACTTGTATGAAAAGATACACGCTCCAAAATGTCTGCTGTGGATGACAACTTGTTAGGAGTTACATGACAATACCCTTTTAGCACTAATTAGCACCATTTTGCTTTTAAGGGCATTCTTGGACACAAGTTTTAGAAAAGTAATAATGACCAATCAAATTATTGTTATTTTTAGTTTCTTACATTAAATTTCAATACTGCTATTTTAATTGTGACTTTGGATTTTTTTTTCCCCAAAGGAAGATGGGTTGTACTGGCTTAAATAACATTTTCTAATATTACTTTAAAATGTCGTTGCAGCATCATATGATTTTATGGAGGACTTTTGATATCATGACACAAATCTTTTATTTTACTTTTGAGATTATAATATAATTACATTCGTCTTCCCTTTCATTACTATTGCCCTGGGTTCAAGCCCCTCTATAACTAGAAAAATGCAATTAATGCATATAGATGTTAAAAATTTATGCAGTCTTACAAGAGGCTACACATGAAAGTCAGTATTTTTTTATCTTCTTTTTGTAAACATCCCTATTAATACCTTCCAGGAATAATTCACAAAAATGTTTTATGTATCATCTCAGAATATATAAAACATTTTAAATTATTTTGATGTAAATTAAGATTAGATTTAGATATCCTTTTAAAAAGATTATTTTTATTTCATGTACATTGATGCTTTGCCTACACATGTCTATGTGAGGTGTTGGATCCCCTCAAACTAGAGTTATAGACAGTTTTGAGCTGCTGTGTGGTTGCTGGGAATTGAACTCAGGTCCTTTGCAAGAGAAGCCAGTGTTCTTGCCTGTTGAGCCACCTGTCTACATTGTCCAAAATTGAAATGGAATTACATCACATTCCCTTTCCCTTTCCTCCCTCCAGCTCCTCCTTGCTACCTTCCCTTGAACCCTTTCTATTTCATCCCCTCCTTAATAAAAGCCTCTTTTTCTTTATTATTATTATATATGTGCATGTGCGCACACACATGCACACATACATGCTTATATATACACACATTAAATATATATATGTGCTGAGTTCTGTTTTGTTGCTGGTGTGTCTATGTTTTCAAGGCTGACCACTTAGCATTGGACAACCAGTAAGAGGGCTGTTCCCTAGGGGAGGTTACTTCTCATCCCCCCCAGAATCATTAGTAGTGACAGTAGATTGTTTTCTAAGGTTCATGACCTCAGTTTGCTAGGGTTCTAATGCCAGGCATTGTTTTTCTCATATTGGGTGGGATTAAGCCCAACTGTACAGCTTTGGCTACCAACCACATCTGATTGTACCTTTTGAATCTTTATGCATTTCTTGCTGTGCAGGTCATTGTCAGGAACATAGCTGTTTCATCTGGGTGGGACTGTTTAATTGCTTCCTGCCCATGGCAGCTTGCATAATATGCTCTGGAACCATGGAAGCTAGATGGCAGGAAAAGGGCTTTTTGGTCAGATCCAGCTCTAGTTATAAGTTCTGTCTTAAGTGTATGGTGTTTTAGACGGCTGCTCTTAACCCATGAAAGGCAACGGAGAACTACATTGATATCCTTCTGTATTGTTTGAGGAGTCACTTAGATTATGCTAACCTACCATGAGAAAGGAAGTTTTTTTCCCCCTACTAGGTAGTGGGTCTTTGTGAGTCTATTGCTCATTGTAGATCATTGTCAACTCAAATGGCTTAACTAATTTTAAGATTAAAGTGTGTGTATATGTAAATACACTTCTATGTATTATGCATAATGGTAGGTAAACATAAAATAATATGATCTTTGAGACTTTTATCAAGCAGCTTTGGTGTTATTTGGCCCTCGCCTGTCCTTGTTCTTCTGTATTGACGTCCCTCACTCTTTCCAGTTAGTTCCTCCTTGTTATTCTCTGTTTCACTTATGTCTTATTTTTTCCCTCCCTACTTGTAGTCACTTTATACTGTACTTCCCTTTATACTGTACTTTATACTGGTTTCTATGGTTCTTCATGTTGTATACCCACATCTGAGGGTTTGGAGCTAGGAACTGCAGATGTGAGAGAACATATGCTGTTTGTCTGGCTTTGTCACTCAATATAACCTTTTGTAGACCCTGTCTGTTTACTTATAAATTTCATCTTTTTTTTTTACAGCTGGATAGTATTAAACGTGTATGTGTCTGTGTGTGTATAAAATCACATTTGCATTATCCATTTGTTGGTTGGTTGAAGGACATTTAGGTTGTTTTCATTTCCTGGCTTTTGTGAGTAGGGCAGCTATGAACATTGCTGAGCAAGTATCTGTGGAGTATGATGTCAAGTCCTTTGGTCATATGCCAAAGAGAGGTATAGCTGGGTCCTGTGGTAGCTTCCTTTTTCTCTTTTCTGAAGCTTTTCCATGAGATCTGCCTAGTGGCTGTACCAATTTGCATTCCACCAAATGTGAAAGAGGTTCCTCTTTCTCCTTTGTTGTCAGCTCTTTTGTCTTTCCTAGCTGTTCTGTCTGGACTGAGATGAAGTCTCAAAGTTGTTTTAATTCACATTTCCCTAATTGCTGTGGATAATGAATACTTTTTAGTTATTTTTAGCCACTTTCATTTCTTTTATTAATCACTCTCTGTGATCTCTGTACTGGGTTTTTTTTTTAAGTTTTTTTTTCTTTTTTTTTTTTTAAACTGGGTCATTTGTTTAACTGTAGTTTTTGAGTTCTCTGTATATTCTAGCTGTTAAGCCTCTGTTAGATGTATAGCTGGCAAAGATTCTCTTCCTTAGCTGTAAGAAGCTTTTTAGTTTATGCAGTCCCAGCAGTCAGTTGTTGATCTTAATGCCTTGGCTAATGGATTATCATTTAGAAAGTCCTTCGCTATGCCTGTATCTTGTCGGCTGCACTGCTCATGTTTTCTTGTAGCAATTTTAGTTTTCAGGTTTCAAGTTTAGGTCTTTGATCCACATGAATCTAATTTCTGTGCAGGGTGATAGATCGGTCTAATTTTATTCTTCTGCATGTGGACATCTAGTTTCCTCAGAACCTTTTGCTGCAGGTGCTGCATTTTCTTCAGTGTATTTTTCCCTCTTTTCCCAATTATCAGATGCTGTAGTTACAAGTACTCATCTTTGGCTTTTCTATTTTATTTCATTGGTCTGCATGGCTGCTTTTATGCCAGTACCATGGTGTTTTTATTACTATAGCTCTATAATGTATCTGAAGTCTGGAATGGAAACCACAGCAGGATTCTTCCTTTTGCCCAGAATTGCTTTGGTATCATGTGTCCTTTCTACTTCCATATTAACTTTAGGATTCCTTTTTTCTATGTCTGTGAAGAGTGCTGTGGGCATTTTGATTGGGATTGCATTTAGTCTGTAAATTGCTTTTAGTAAGATAATTGTTTTCACAGAACTAGGTATACTGATCATGAGTATGCGATGGCCGTCTAACTTCTGCTGTCTTTCTCAATATCTTACTTGAGAGGCTGGAACTTTTTACCATGGCGGTCTTTCATCTCCTTGTTCAGGTTTATTCTCAGATGTCTTGGCTGTGGATGCTACTGTATATAGGAATGCTCCCATGGTCTTAGAAAGGTTGTTGTTGAAAATATAGAAAAACTACTGATTTTTTTTTTTTAAAGTTTATTTTGTACCCTGTCACTTTGCTGAAATTGTTGATTATTTCTAGACGTTTTCTGGTGTAATTTTTCTGCATCTCTTAAGTATAATATTATATCATCCCTGTAAAATAGGGATAATTTTTCTCTTTCCTTTCTTTTTGTATCCCTTTAATTTATTTCTCTCCAGCAAATGATTCAAGTGCTTCTTTGAAAAGAAGTAGTGTAAGTAGTCAGTCTTGGCTTAACTTTGGTAGTTTGGAGAAATTAAATTTATCCATTTTGTTTAGACTTTCCAAATGAACAGATTACAGATTTTAAAAGTACTCTCTTACAATATTCTGAATCTCTTTTTGTCAGTTGTAATGCTTTCCTGTTCATTTCTGATTCTGTTAATGTGGGTCTTCTGTTTTTTTCTTTGGTTAGTTGGAACAACAGTCTGCCAATCTTGCTTACCTCTTCAAAGACTCAGAATTTACGTTCATTGGTTCTTTGTCTTCTTTTCTTTGTTTTTATTTTATTGATCCCTGCTTTGACTTTTTTCAGTGTCCACTGGGCTTGGGTTTGGTTTGTACTTGTTTTTCCAAGTTCTGAATTTACACGGTAAAGTCATTCGTTTGTGCTCTTCCTGACTTGTTAATGTAGGCGCTTAGAGATGCAACACCGCATCTGCTTTTCATGTATCCCAGAGGTTTTGTTTTATTCTGATTTTATTTCCATTTAGTTTCAGGAATATTTTTGTTTTCCCTTTGATCTATTCTTCCTTCATTGTTGAGTTGTTTAATCTCCATGATTTTACATACTTGCTAGAGATTTATTTGATGTTGATTTTAAGTTTTATTTGCAGAATGGTCAGATATGATACATGGAATTATTTCAGGTTTTTTTTTTTTGTGTGTGTGTGTTTGTTAAGGTTTGGTTTGCATTCTAGCATAGGTCTATTATAGAGAAGCTTGTACATATTATTAAATAGAATGTATATTTGTATGGCATTCAGGTGGAATAGTATGTAGGTGTCTGTTAGATATGTAGGTTGATTGTTTCTATCTTGAAGAACTTTGAATTTATTCCCATAAACCTTCACTGGGGCTGTAAGCATTTTACATAGCATGGATCTTAGCCTTTAAGTAGAAAGGTGAGCCAATTGATATGAATGTGGCAGATTGGAGGAAAAGTGAATGGTTTAGATTGAAAGTAAACTCATTTAATTAAAAGTTTACAGATTATTTTAATGCCATACATGATAGTGTAGTGATATTTAGAATTCTTTGATGTTTGTTTCAAAAATGCATATACTAGAGAATCATTTTAATACTAAAACTGGTGACGTGATACTAGTTGTAAAGTGTTTTCTTGAACAAAGATCTTGGTACTTAATTGACTTAAGTGGGTTTAGATAGGAGTAGCAAGTGAAGGGGAAGTTTTTGTTCACTTGAATACTTTTCCATTTGGTTTAAGATTTCATTGAATTCTGAGTTTTTTCTCTCTGTTTTTTTTTTTTCTTTAAAATCACACATCTATGAAAGAAAGTGGGGTATTGAAATTGCTATTATTGGGTTTGTATGTTAATCTTTCATTACTATGATTTTTTTTTATGAAATGTGTATGTCAAAATTTATGCCATATATGTAGTATTGTCATAGTTTCCTGATTTCTTGATCCTGTGATTAGAACCAATTCTCCTTCTCCATCTCATTTGACTAGTTATGGTGTGAAGTCTAGTTTGTCAGATATTAGAATGGCAGTGCATGCTTTCTTCTTGATCTCATCTGTCTGAAATACTTTTCTCCATCTTTCCAATTTAAGTTGGTGCCTAATTTTAAAAACTGGATGATTTCTAATTTTAATGCAATGTTGATTTTATATGGTAGCCATATTATAAAATATCCTGTAGAAGTGGATTGTAATTTTGTTGCTTTGTTTTATAGCCTAAAATATGAGCTATTTTGGAAAAGCTAGTGTAGAAAAAGTTCCATATGCTAATGGAAAGAATGTATATTCTGCAGCTGTTGGATAAAATATTTTGTCAATATTTGTTCAGTTCATTTGAAAATAATATAATGTAACTCTGTTTTTGTTTGCTTTGGTCTCAAAGAGCTATCTGTTGATGAAAATATGGAAGTAAAGGATCCATATATATTAAAGCCCAGGTTTCTTTTTATGCCCTTTATGTGGTGTTTGTTTTATAAAACTGAGTGCCCAGATTTTCAGTGCATATATATTTATAATTGCTATATTATCCTTTAAATTGTTTCCTTTACAAATATGTCGTGGTACTCTTTGTCTCTTTTGATCAGTTTGGGCTTAAATTTAATGTTTCTTGTATATGAATGTAGTTCTTTTTGCTGAGGATTCTGGGTGTGGGCTACATCATTTTCTAAGTTCTCACTTTCAGTCTGTGTATGTTTTTGTTGATAGGGTGAGTTTCTTACATGCTGTCAACTTGTGGTTCTTGCTTTATAATCCAGTTAACTGCTCCCTGTCTTTTAGTAGAAGAATTGGGACTATTATATTTAGGACTATTAGCAAAAGGCAAAATATTAGTCCCTCTTGTCTTTGGATATTCTTTGTGACTGTTTGGAATGGTCCATGTTCATTAATTTTTACATTATGCATCTTTCAGTTTTTATGGTTTTCTGAATTTCGTATGATACTGTGTAATGCTGTTTTACTAGTGTTGAATTCTTTCAATTTATGTTTATCTTAGAAAGTCTTTCTTTCTCTTTAGATCTGTGGATTCTCTGTATAGTAATCTTGGTTGGCAGGTTTTGTTCCTTTCAGGGTTTGAAATTCTTCATTGCACGTATTCCTTCCTGACTTTTAGAGTCTCCTGAGAATTCTGCTATTATGCTGATGGGTTTGTGACTGTAGATTTCTGGGTTCTTTTTCTTCCTCTTCCTTTTCCTCCTCCTCCTCTTCTTCTTCTAAATAACTTTTACTTTTCTTGCTTCATTGTTTTCTTTTGGCACTTTAGCTATCATATATTCAGGAGAGGTTCCTTTCTTGGTCATGTATACTTGAGGTTCTAAATGACTCCTGTGCAGGGATGTCCATGTTTGAAGATTTGGGGAATTTTCCAATATTATTTTACTGAATAAGTTTTCTTTTTTTTTTTTAAGTTAGCTTTTGAACATCTCATGTATGTATACAGTGTATCTTGTTCATATCAGGCCCTCACCTTCCTTTTGCCCTTCTTAATAAGCCCATCACAATTATTATTTATTATTATTTCTGTAGCTGTACTCTGTTTTCAGTGATGCTCAGAGGCTTGGTCTCTTACTGGTGTTCCATGTTCTGTTCCTAATTATTATTTTTATTATTGTTTATCTGTGATCTGTAGGTATGGGTTGTTGTGTGCCACAGCATGTATAAGGTCAGAACACAGGTTTATGAATTGCTTGTCTTCTACATTTGTGCGTATAGATTGTAGAGATCAAATTTGGGTCCTCGGGTATCTTGACCTCTGAGCCTTCTTGCTGCCCCATGCTGTTTACCTAGATTACTTGTCTCGTTTCTATTATCTGAATATAGTACTATATCTTCAAGCCTAAGTGATCTTTCATGACTTGATTCAGTCTACAGATGAAGATCAGACTGAGGTTTCTATTTCATTGAACTTTTAATTTCCAGCATGACTGTTTTCTTCCTTTCAGCTCCTTCATGTCCTATGTAATCATCTTCAATTCAGTCAACTACTTATTTGTATACTCTTTAAATTCATCATTCCTTTTAAAAATCAGTCTTTTGAACTCTTCGTCCAACTTATCGCATTTAGATAGTGTTGGAGTCATGCACTAGGAAATTACAGATTTCTGGAGATATATGTTGACTTGTTTTCCATGTTTCTTGCTCTCCTATGATTAGATTCATACATATGTAGGGAAGTATAAACGTAAAGAATGCTTTGTTTTAATATTTTTTAAATGTTTTATTAGCATATATTAGAATATTGATGAGTTTATTAGCATGTATTATAATATTGATATTTCATATATGTATATAATGTTGCAGAGAGGGGCATAGAAAGATTGCACTCTGTTTAGTTCTTCACTAGTCAGCAGTGTGTGTTCTGAAAGGGTATGGGAAGTATGCATGTTAAATCCCCATGGGTGCTATTTCTCTGATTAGTTTTCCCTCTGCTGTTGCTTACACTTAATTTCTAGGAACAGGACTCTAGGCTCCCTCTAGTTGTGCCTTCTTGGAGCTAGACTGCCATCAGAGAATTATTATAGCCTTTATCTGTAATATCTAGAAAGGTTTAGCTTGATTAGGTCATGGGTAGAGTCACATACAGTTTTTCTCAACTGGAGTGGTGTGTAGCTCAGCAACCAAGCACTCCCCCAGAGCCTTTTAAGTGCTGGTCTCAATCTCTAGTGGTGTCCAGAGAGGAGAAAACAAGCCACAGTGATGGTGTAGGTTCAGATCTGATATAGAAATCATATATGAGCCAATAAGGAACAACTAATTCACTACCATTGATAATTGATAAGAAAGGTGCCAAAATAATACAGATTCTATAATTCATTATTAATAGAGCAAAGATTGAAATGGAAGAAGAAACATAAATAAAATTACATGAAAGCAAGAAAAATACTGAACAAAATGAAGGCATTTGAGAAGTTTTTGTTGTCAAGGGCCTTGGATTAAAGAAGCTTCTAGATCACTTAATAAGTGGAAACTAGTGGCCATTGCACAGCAGGCATTGTATAGTGAGTTTTGTTGGGAAGTCTAGGGTATGCTGTTGTAGCAAGGCTGTCTGACTCCACAGGCTTATTGTATTTGTACCACAGCTCCCATTATCTGCCGATGTGCACAGGCTAGGCAGGTGTACTTCAGAGACTTCTAAGTTGAGCATCAGAGGGCATGGACATGGTAGATGTCCAAGATACTGTGTATTTCTGAATGCCTGAAGGAGTATGGGAGGAAGAAAGTCCACTGATTTCTATCCTAGGTAGACTGATGCAGGGGATGGGGAGAGAATGGGCATGTAGCACCTTCCTATCTTGGCCTCAGCACTCAGACACATCCAAGCTGAAGCATACACAGTTACTGTAGCCTCTTTTGAGGGCAGGACATCAGACTGCTGTTGCCTCCAAGGTTCTCACTGCTTGTTCTTTAAACCTTTTGTAACAGAATCTCTCTCCCCATTTTATAACTGTGACTCATGCTATCTCCCACCTTGGCCCTGCCACAATGGCAGAGTAGGTCCAGGAGCCTTGACTTGTGATTGTCTTGAGTTTGCTTCCTAAGGGTAGGAGCCTTTCCACATACTCATTGCCACATTCTGAGAGATGGTACGCTCTGTAGTGGGTTTCTTCTCTAATGCTTGCCTGTCATGCTGGAGTCATTGAGATTTCTTAAAGCCCTGTGGGAAATGTGGGTTCCCACCATCTTGCTTGTAAGGCATTGGGTTCTCCTAACTCCCTCTCCTGTGTAGCTCTGATTGGAGCTAGGGAATGCTTTTTACTTTGGAGCTTTCTTCTTCTTCATGCTGCTTGGTTTTCCTGGAGTGCAACATTTCTTCTCTCCTTGAAATATGATGTCTTCATTCCTGCCCAGATGTTGTTCATGTAGTCACATGAGCGGTGCTTTTCCACCATTTGCCCTTGCAGCTCTCTGAGTTTTTTTTCCTTGATGAACCTCTGCTTGTTTTGTTTTCCTACTTATATAATAGATCCCTTCTCTCTAAGAGGTTTTCCACAGTAACAGGGCTTTTGCTTATAGTTTGTACTTAACTTTGTCTCTTTTACTTTAAGCAAAACTATCTATAGAATGAGATACATTTCTATAGAATGAGGAGGAGGAGTAGCAAAAGCATAGCTTTATTAAAGTGAGAATGAAAGTGTGGTGCACACCCCACACAATAAGAGCCAGCCCCAGCAAGCTTGGGACTCAAGAATCTGAGTTTGTTCTAAGAGTTCTGTTTCATGTTTGTCACCAGTTTGGGTGTTGATCGACCCTTTAACAGGGGTTGCCTATGACCATCTGCATGTCAGATACTTATACTACAGTTCATAACAGTAGCAAAATTACAGCTATGAGTAATAATGAAAATAATGTTATGGCTGGGGGATACCATAGCATGAGGAACTGAATTAAAGGGTTGAAGCATTAGGAAGGGTGAGAACCACAGCCCTTCAAGGAAGTCTGACCTGGAATTACCCACAGGAGGCTAGGTGGTCATTGTTACCTTCCTGGGAAGGGGCAGACATAGCTGTCTGAGAGATGTTATCCCCTGTTGCTAGCCCTTCCTACTCAAACCTCCTTCATTGTCTTGCTTTGAGAATCTGAAGATTATTTTTATATGATATACTGTGTGGTGTGTGTGTGTGTGTTTATGGGAGAAATACTTACATTAAGGACTGAATCTATTTCATACAGCCATAAATTATTTGGCCATGAATGCATATTAATATAAATTTTGTATACTAAATATCTTTGATCCTGATATAAATAATATTCTCAGTATAATATGTGAACATAGAAGTAGTTTATCACCAGTTTAAACTGCCAAAGTACTGAGTCTCACTTCTTTTATTTAAATAAGTGCAATAATATTTATCATAGAAGATTGTCACAAAGAGTAAATAAGGTGATATATATAAAATACACTGACTTCCACTTACACTACCAAAATGCAGTTAACTTAGAGTTCTGTTTTTTTCAAAAAAACAATGTTAATGAAACAGTTGTTTTTGTGCCAGAATTACAGATGAAAATAGATGGTGTGAGCTGAAGAATTTTCCAAGTCTTAGATAAACAGGCAAAGCCAGATGCAAATCCATTTATCTGAAAACAGAGTGTGATCTTTTCACAAAAGCACACTTTTTCCTAGGACATGATAGATACTCCTTTGTTTAGTTCTTTTTATCTTTCCTGACATCTTAACTTTTTTTTTCATTTTAAGAAATAAGATTGGCAGTGTGCGTTGTTGCACACCTTTAATCCCCAACAGGCAGACAGATCTCTGAGTTCTAAGCAAGTCTGGTCTACAGAGTGAGTTCTAGGACTACCAGAGCTACACAGAGAAACCCTATTTGCAAACAAACAAACAAACAAACAAGACTATAGACAAAAACTTGCAGGAGCACTGTTTCCTCTGCCCAAAGCTTACAGCCTTTATTCTTAGTTGTGTACATTATCTGCACATACTCTTGTGTTACATACGGTATATTAGTTTCCTGGATACTCACTTGGAAGGACATGTTTTTTATGTCATCCAATAAAAAGCCACGTTTTTGTTTAGCATTGGAAACATGGTTAATGCAAGCAAAGAACTGAAACTTAACCTTAGATTACTGGGGCTGCTCTATGTTCTTTGGGTGCATGCAAGTCAGCACATGCAGTGTGTTAATTGATAATGCTGCACCTTCCTTCCAGGTTGAAGACTTTAGCAGAAGAGCTCACACAGACCAGCAGATGCTTTTACATAAGGAGGCAGCGGTCCTGGAGCTAGAGAAGAGGATTGACGAATCTTCTGAGACCTGTGAAAAGAAGTCTGAGTGAGTAACCAAGAAGCCTCCTTAGAGAGCATAGCTTAGTGACACACATTTACAGGAGTGCTTGCCACATGCTAGTGTGGCCTTAGTGTGGTCTTGGCCCTTCCAGAAATGGAAATTTTCATGTTAAAACAATGGAAACTCATATGACTCTGGACAACTTTCTGTAAAATGTGATGTCTAGTCTTTCATGTCAACCTGACACAAGCTAGAGTCATCTGAAAATGCAATTAAAATAAACCCTTTCTTCCCACAGTTGTATTAGTTCATGGTGTTTCATCACAGCATTAGATATCCTAAGACAGGTATGTTCTAGAAATGTGGTCCTGTATTTTTAAATATAATGCCCTGGCCACATGCCTTAATGCTTTAACAGTCTGAACTGTTTCACAAAGGATCCTTTGTTAAAATCCTGCCTTTGTTACTCAATAGCTAGTTTTAAATGAGACTTATTTTAAATCCCTTTGTAAAAAGAGGGCAAAGAAGTATCTAGAATTGGTTGATGTTGTATAAAAGGCAATCATAAACTAATTAGATTATACTAATCTGCTTTGCATATAAAAGTCAGCTTCAGATTTACTCGGCTATTTTTGCTTTCCTGATGTTTGTATTGCCAATTTCTAACTTGACAATATTCTCCTGGATCTTCTGATTTTACTTGTCCTAATACATTCTGCTTTGTTGTGGTTGTTGTCGTTGTTAGATGTGTGCTTTTGCTCATGTGTTCAGGTACAAGAGTGTGTGTGTGTGTATGTGTGTGCGTGGTGGCGTGGTGCGGTGGTGTGTGTGTGTGTGTGTGTAGGGCAGAGCTCAATGTCTGTCGTCCTCCTCAGTGGCTCTCCACCTTAGTTTTCTAGGCAGAGTCTCTCATTGGGTAGAACTTGAGTTAACTAGATGGGCTAACAACTCAGGGGTTCCCTTGTCTCCCTAGCAGTGGGATTATGGGTGTTTGTATGCCTGGCTTTAGAGTTTTGCTTTTTTTATTTTAATTTATTCTTTAGTAATCATACAGATGAATACAATATGTTTAGATCATACCAAAACTTGTTGCTTCTTCTTTGACTCCCACACTACCTCAACTTCCTGTCTTCTCTCACTCTCCTCCTCTTCCTGTTCTTCATCCTCTTCTTCTTCCTCATCTCTGTTTTCCTCCTCTTCTTCTTCCTCTTTTCCTCCTCTTCTTCCTCCTTTTCCCCCACCCACTCAGTCAGTGCTGCCTGTATGCACACACTCACTGGAATACTGATAACCTACTGAACCGCTGAAGCAAACTGACTTGTCTTTTCTCAGCAGCCATCAGTTTTGAGTATTTCCTTAGCTAGGGGTGAGGCCTTCCTTCTCTATGCTGGGGTGTTGAATGACTGAGCTCTTGTGCAGGTCTGTGTAGTCAGTCAGAGCTGCTGTGAGGTCATGAGTGTCTAAAGAACACTGCTTGTGCAGCATGCTTTCCTCACTTCTGACTCTACAGTGTTTTCGGAGCCTTGTGGAGGAAAGTGTGTAACCTACGTGTCCCATAGGACTGAGCACTCCGCAGTCACATACTGTCTGCACTCTGGTTGATAGTCTCTGAGCTAACAGCCACCCACTGCATAAAGATCCTTCTTAGTGAGAAGCGGGAGGCACACTTGTCTATAATGGTACATATTTAGGAGGCACTTCAATTCTGTGTCTATCTAGCAGACTCAGTTGTAGAGCCTTACCTTATCAGCTACAGATTCATGGTCTCAAGGATGGTACCAGGCATGAGTTTCCTCCTGGAGGACAGGTCTTACGTGTGATGCCATGGTTGCACACATGGGTGCGTCTTGTCAGGCCGGTTGTTATTATAGTTTGTAAGGGTCACAAGCTATGTTAGAGTGTTCCCAACTTTTCTCCCCCAACATTCTGCCAAATATTCTGTTGCACTATGAAAGCTAGCCAGCAGGAAGAAAGCTTTTATGTCAGTACCAGCTTGATTTCTCCATGGTCCATGATCAGAATTTGTGGCATCATTAGCAGCAAAGTCATATTATCACGTTTCAGTGGGGCAACCAAGGGCAATGGCAATAATCTGTTTTGTGAGTTCTGGAGAATGAACTCAGGACCTCATGCTTTGGTACAAGAAGCTACAAATTGAGTCATCTTCTAACCCTGTTCTCTCTCTACCCTACACCCCCCCTCCATGTGTGTACGTACATGTGCACATATGTGTATGCATATAGAAACCAAAGTCCAATGTTGGCTTCTCTGGATCTCTGTCTCTCTCTGGCTATGTCTCTCTACCCCCTCTTCCCCCTCTTCTTCCCTCCCTTCCTTTTTCCCTCCATCCCTTCCTCTCTCCTGCCTTCCCTCCCTCCCTCCTCCCATACCCCTCATCACACTCCTTCCCTGAACCCACTCCAGGAGTCATGACTCGCTGCCACACGCAGCACTGAGGTTACAGATGCTCACCAGCTCACTTTATGTGGGTGCCTGGGATCAGAACTCAAGTTCGGGTGTTTTCATGGAGGCACTTTGACAGCTGCGCCCTCTATTCATCCTGGGCATTATGTTTTCACTGATGGTCAGTTGTGCTGACTTGAACTTACAACAGTATATGTCAGCATGCAGTCTCTAGTCCTCACTGCAGTGTAGGGGTTTCCTGTTTTCATACTCAGGAACTGCTTTGGATTTTCAAGGCTCTCTGGGGTTTGGCGATGTGCTAGATCTTTCTGATCTACATTTGCTCTTATTTTTTGGCATAATGTCTCAAATATTCTCCACTTCTGTCAAATTTTCAATCTTCTCAGTTATTGTAGTCAGCATATGAACTTCTGTATCACAGAAAAATCTAAACGGTTAAATGACTTTGTCCTTATTTTTGGGGAACTAAATACCTGAATTTCCTCATGTTTTCCCTTGGCATTCATCCTTAGTGCCCTTTTACAGTAGAATTTTTATTAGTGTAATTATTCTAAGCCTGTTTCTCATGGACTTGTTAAGTATTGCCATCATTTTCCCAGAAATTTTGTCTATTCTGTTTTTCCTTTTCCTCACAACTGGGTCTTATGCTCACTTTTAAAGTATTGATTCCCAAACCATCAGTGTCCTGTCCCCATCCCTGTCCCAGTCCTCTACCCAATCCTCACCCCACCCCACCCCTGCTGCCTATCCTTGAGGTGCTGCTGGGCTGGGTACAGTGCTCAGGGCTGACACCTGTGCTGGTGTATGGTCACTTAGCTGCTGAAACCCCTTTTCTTCTCCATATTTCCTTCTGCTTACTCTCTGCCTTCTCATTCTCCGAGTCTGAACTCATTCTAGTAGTAATTCTCACTCATTTCCTGAATTACCACATAATGTCAACTCACATGTATCAAGCCTTTGGTCCATTATTACAGAAGTAAGAATCTCAAAGATTACCAAGGACTTGTAATAGGGCAGCTTTGTTTGGCAGTTGTCTTTCTAGGCCTCTTGTAATCACATCTGACAGGTTTTCTGCGCTGGCCTTCATCTTTCCTCATTGGCACCCCTCCGATTCTGATTTTTCTTTGAAAATTTCACCACCTTGAGTTCGCGGTGCTGCCTCACACGTGCCTGAGGCTATGTGCCGTTAATGGCCCCGCAGGCTGTCTGCTCTGTAGAGCTGAGACGTTTGGCCCCGGGCAGCAGGCTCTAGCCGCTCAGCCAGAGAGAGGTACATGGTAAATGCCAGCTCTGTAGCCACCCAGGCAGGACAGTCTGGAACAGAGGTCCCCATCGGTAGGGGTGGAGCTGGCCTCGGACTTCCGCCTCTTGCCGAGGCCTTGCAGGCTAATAGAACTTTTAGGAGTTAGAAGGGTTAGCACGGCCGAGTTTTCAGGGGTAAGTCCTAGTGAACCCCATTGGTAGCCTTTGTTACCCTGAGTTATTGTTATTGTTAGCTTCAGCATATAATATGAAAATTAAAATAAGAAGTATACTCATGTGACTGAACAGTTACTGCTAGCTCTGACTGATTCAGAAATTGGTGGATTGAACTTTGCCTTCATATTTCTTTGTCTTTTGCTAAACAAATGTCCTGAATAGGATTCCATGATGATACATTTATATTTTTTCCATTAATATTAAACTGGGCTTGTCTTTAGATATCTGTCTATCTGTCTGTCTATCCATCCATCCATCTATCCATATCCATTCATTCATCCATCTGTCATCTATTATTTACATATAGATATAAATATCTACCTCTCTATCTAAATACATACATGTAATGGGAATAATTTTTGCTCTAATTTAAAACATGAACCTATAAATTATTTTTAAGGCTAGGTGTGATCAGAAATGTCCAACTTGGTGCTACATAGTGAATCTCTGTTGTTTGTTGTTTTTTTAGAAAAAGCTTTATCTTTATTTTTGTAATACTTTGTTATCTTCATATTCTTTGTTACTTGGAAGTAATAAAATGGTAAAATTACATCTCTTCAAAAATGCTAAAAAAATTTTTTGGTTATTCATAGTTTTAAATTACTTCTAAATAAATAAATCCTAATGTATTTTTACATAATAGAATTATTTGTTTTATCAACATATAGTAGGGTCTTAAGTGAAATCTTTGGATTTAGTATGTGCCTCTAAATTACTAATACAACTTCTGAAGGAAAATTGAAAAAGCTTATCCTCAGATTATGTAGGAACTAGGATTGCCAGGTATGAAAGCATGTGCTTTATAGTTTTTGGTAGTTAATAATATGACTTTTTCAAAAATTCTTACTGTTATTTTACTCTTTTCTACAAAAATACCATTGTGCCTGTTTTGTGTTGCCCCTACCCTGACGTGTCACTGCCCTGGCGTGTTGTTAGTATACCCAGTGACATTTTATTGGTGAGAACTAATTTTTCCTTTGCACATGGTACCAGTTGCTGATGGCTCCTTGGTTAGTGAGCCCTTGCCTACTTGCCCTGTCTGGGGCATCACTGTCTGTCTTGGATCTGCCCAGGCTCTGTGCCTGTATCACAGTCTTTGTGAGTTTGTTCTAAAAATACAGTTAAAAGTTTTTGTTTGACTAGTTAGTTAGCATTTGCTTTTTGCAAACATTATCCTTTATCTATAATTTCATATTTCATTATTGCAAAGCTTAGTTTCCTTCCTCTTGCCCTGTACAGTTACCCTTTTTTATAGTTATTTTCTTTGGAGTTTTCTGTTAGCCTTTATGTAAGACTATTCAGAAAGCTCTTTTAGAGTATTTTTTTAAGTATATCAAATAATTTTGCCTGTGTGTGATAAATCATTCTTTGAATAATCTTCTGGATATATGTGGAAATATGTTATGACATTTCAGCTGATACGTTTAGAATCATTTCTTATGTTGTTGTTAAAGCCCTTGTGATTCTGTGATATTTTGCTCTTGGTGTGTGTTAGGAAAGACTCCCCACAGAGCTTAAAAAGTGCGAGTAGATAGAATCTTCTCCAGAGTCTCCTCAATCTTTTTCTCACAAAAATGATTGTCTTAAAGCTTAACATTCTCTGAATGGATTTTCTGAGAAATGGAAGTGCCAATTTATTGCAAAAAAAAAAAGCAATTACCAACTAATACAAAGCCAGCATGAATTTACCAAGAAATCTGAATAGATTTTAAAAATAGGTCACAGATTACTGAATGATGATGATATACATGGTAATTATCACTTATTAAATTCTGATGTTTAGAGCAATCTGTCTTCTGGACATTTCTAGGTTTTCTACAAGTGCTCTTAATTGTAAGTTCTACACACACAAACACACACCCACACACGCACGTGCACACACAGCTTTACATCATTCTCTGAAATTCCTGAACTACTGTTGAGGAGACCAGACTTCTTTACTGTGGTCATCGGGATTGCGCCCTGCTCAGTTACATTAGAACTGAGTTCTCAATACATCCATTGTCAGTAGATTCACAACACAGTAGCTTTCTTTGGTCAGTCTTCTTTGTTTTTATTCAGGCTACATTCTGATCCTGTTAAGTAAGTTATGTCACTGTCTAATGTTATCTAATGTTCAGTAAGTTACCTCACTATCTAATGCTGGAGTGTTCCTTCATTGTCAATCTGCTGTTTCTTATCTATTAATAACTCACCACAGTGATGGTGCACTTTTAAAATATCAGTACCATATCCACCAATACTTGGTTTTGTCTCAGGTGGCCTTGCTATGGGAAAAGTAGTTTGGAATTCCCATTGTGGGGAGCTTCAGGGGCCAACTCTCTGAAGGAGGCCTGGGAAAGTCTGCTGTTTCCATGTTGGTCATAATAGAAATATTTCTAGACTTATGCTCACTCCATCATAGTCAGGTCTGAATCCTATGTTAGCTCTTCCTGTTTTAAACAGATTGCATAATTACCATAGTTCAGTGTGTGTACGTTAAGGCCATCACCTAATTTTATTAATTTTACCCCACGAACATATCAATACCCTAAGTATGGAATTCTTGAGATTTGGGATTAATGTATTATTTTGTCATCCTTTTTTCAATCAGTTCAGGGCCATTCCTAACCCTGACTCCTACTGTGGTAGACAGTTTATGTATAAAAGAAAGTGAGTTCTATAGACCACAATTTTTTCAAAAGTATCTTGAATGACTTATTTAGTTTTATTAATTCAAGTATCCAGTATCTATTGTTATTAAAATCTGTTTTCATTATAATTCTGAAGGAGTGCTGTAGAGGAAAATGAAAACTTACAAAAACATAATCTGCATAGACACACATGATACACAGATACACACACAAAGATACATAAACAGACACACACAGAGACACACTTACATAGACACACACAGACACAGACACATATAATGCAGACACCACATACATAATGAATACACACACAGACTACATACAGAACACATAATAAACACACACCACAGAGATATACACATACACAGACACATAAAAGACAGACACCCAGATATACCCATACACACACTTTTTCATTAATGGTTTTACTTATCATTGAGTTGAAATAATGTATATTTATTTTATTCTATTGTAGCATTGTGCTTCTTCTGGGCCAAAAACAGGCACTTGAAGAGTTGAAGCAGTCAGTCCAGCAATTGAGATGCACTGAGGCAAAGTGCGCAGCACAGAAAGAATTGCTGGAGCAAAAAGTACAGGAAAATGATGGGAAAGAACCACCTCCTGTGGTGAATTACGAAGAAGATGCACGGTCAGTCACATCCATGGTAAGCTGTGGAGCCGTCAGGTACAGAAAGTGTCTGGGTAATAAGCGAGCATGAAGCTGATCCTGGTTTGCTGTAACACATTATTACTCTTGTTAACATGCAGGTCCTATTAAACTTATTTGTAAATGCAGAATAGACTTTCCAGTCAGTCACCTCAGGTCACCTGGAGAGTACTTCAGGAACTACCCGTAGAGTCAGAGGACAGAAAGCTCTTCTCTTGCCTTCAAAACTGAAAGGACAGACTGAAGTTGTTTTTAATCCTGGGAGACAGCAGGAAGGTAGGGTATCCTTTAAAGATAGAAATAAGAATAAGGAGAAAGCTATTCATTGACTGTTTCTTAAGAACCATGACATTTGTTTGCCTTAGATTCATGGTGTTTATTTTTTTCACAGTATAAAAACTGCTTTAGCTTAAATTTTTTTGATCTTTAATTTGTTCATATTTATAAACTTAAAATTCAGTTTAATTTTAATTTTACTAACTACCTAATGCTTAGTATATATCAGTATATCTACCTATTCATCCATCTATCCATCCATCCTCTGTCTACTTCATATATCTATCATTTGTGTTGGTTATTATTACTAAGGAACAGTTTTGCTAACTGGGACATTTGGTAGAGTCTCTAGGTTTTTGTGTTGTAGTGACCAGTAGATACAATCTAGAGACCATTAAACATATATGGTACATAGAGTAGTCCAATGAAATCTATTCAGGCCAAAATTTCAGGTGTATAATGCTTAAAAAATTCTGAGGTATACTTTTTGTTTTCTCTGGACAGTTCAGTGTACTCCATTGAAGTATTATAATTAAAGAATTTATAGTGACTTTAATAATTTTTTAATTTATGTGATCTTAAATAATTATATATATTATATATAATGTATTATATAATAAATATAATTTATAAAGAATAATATATAGATAATATAATAAACACATATTAAACTGAAAATAGTATGTTAAATTCAAATGTTCTCATAGGCCATATTTAGAGCTGTATTAACACAGAAATGAATATGAAGTACTTGAAAATTTAATCATTGCTAATCATTGCTTTTGTTATTAATTGAATTTTGTTGACGTACACATCATTTTGTCAGTTGTAGTGTGTTCTCCATTATCGTCCTGCCTGTCAGGACCTGAGCACAAATAGCAAAGGCCTCTGGGCTTCTTTCTTCTTTCTTGTGCTTTATATCTTTCTTGATATCTATTGGACATGCATACTCTTTCAGAGCAATTCACACTTATTTTTTCCACTTGGCTTTTAAGAACCTTGTGTCCTTCCTTTAATTATGGTTTGTAATATTTCTTTGCCTGCACATGAGTGTGGAATTGCTACTTACTTATAATTAATTTTTAGTAATTAATGTACATATAACTTATGCTGGTACTATCTTGGTAGAATAAAAAGTAGTTATCCAGGTTGCCAAATAATAACTATTCCCAATAGTTAATACATTAAAAATCTTGCTTTTAAGAATTTGTGATGCTTTTGAGTTTAATTCTTAAGTTGTCAAAGATTTATCAACTCAATTGAATAAATAGTGTTTCATAAAAAATATTTGCTAAAGTTTAAGAAAGAAAACTGCTCTTTTGACATCTTTCCCTCTTCTCTTATACCAATCATGTGATGATTTATAAGCGAGGATGTTACCTTGTTAATTTGAAGTAGTGCTGTCTGTTTTAGTGTCTTCAATTTATTTTTAGTAATTGAAATAGTAATGATAATTATCTTTTATCTACTCATTGAAACAATACCTTTTGAAGTTTTTAATTAAAAATTAAAAATTTTCCACGTGTGGCTGGTGGTATTCACCTCTAAGTATAGCACTTGAGTGGCTTAGCCTGGATGGTGGCAAGTTGGAGACATCATGGGAAACTCCCATCTGAAACCAAACCAAACTCAAAAGAAAAACTAGTAAGACTTTTCACTGAAAAATTTGTCAGTTTTTCAAAAGGAATAATGTATATCATCTGTAGTTAAAATAATAAGATAATATTTATAAATTGTATGGGTTATTGTACAAATTGAAGTCAAATGTTTTACAAAAGTAAATTAGAAAGAAGGAATAATCTGACACTGAAAGAATACAGTGAGAGCATCTAACAATTTTCACTGTTAATTCTCCCCACCTGTATTGGTGAAAATTTTGCATTCTTTAACTTTTTCATTTAACATCTATAATATATCTATATCTATCTATCTATCTATCTATCTATCTATCTATCTATCTATCTATCTAAATTTAGTTGAAAATAATAAAAACTATAATGCTTAAATGTATTTTTCCAAAATGACTACTTAACATTGTCTTATGAATAGCATTATAAAATAAGTTAGACTTATGTGAGGGAGAAAGGCCTAGGAGTAATAGGGGAAGAGACAGTGTCACTTGTTTTCACTCATGTGCTAGATCTAGATTTACATATAGCTGCCATCTATCTGTCTATCATCTATATCTATCTACCTACCTATACCTATGTGTCTTATCTATTAGATATCTGTGTATCTTATCTATATCTGTGTATCACCTCTTGTTTCCTTCCTCCTCTCTCTGTCTTTTTTCAGTATAGTAGGAGACATTAGAACAGAAGGATTCCACTGGGGTAGGAAAGTGCCAGTAGGAAGGGCCAGAGGGCAGAAGAAGAGAGCAAGCTCTTGATGACCTGAGGATGATGCTGTGTTGCACTCCAGTTCTAGCTCTAGAGATCAGAACAGTGTATCCTCTGAGTCTGGTTAGGAGTGTAAACATCAGTATTTCCTAATAACTAATTAAGCATAAGCTGCTGACTTTACTACTTATTAAGCCTTTTTATTTAGTTGTTTATTAACTATTTAGTAATAGTATTAAAATAAGCCTCATGGTAATATCTGTTGAACTATGGAATTAAACTTTCCTTTAACACCAGAGTTACCTGTTTGCTTTCTTTTATGGCAGCTTTGGACCAACTATGTGATTTTTGATTAAAGCATTTACTTTTGTGTTAGATTTATATGTCTAGAGCTGATGACAGCCACAGAATGATTCCGTTCTTCTAAAACATGTATAGCTTTCCTATAAGAAAATTGACTTCAATGTGATATTTCTGAAATTGACATTTCATGTAATTCCCTTTGATAGACAGAAATACAACATATATTTATCTTCTCTGCATATACTGAGTAACTGTTCTTAGTTGAGCAGCAGTAGTAATAAAATCTTGTTATACTATATTTTCCACGAGTGTAATATCTAACTTTTTAAAGATTGCCTGTCCTATGACTCAGTTTTATCCTATGTTACAGTGTCTGATATTTCAGTCTTATGCTAAGAACACTGTCCTGAATTAATGAAAGAATTGGCAGTGTTGTTAAGAGTTTTTTATCTTTATCATTGTGAGGTATGTTTTCTTTCTTGCAATCACTGACTTAAGTTTTAATTTTGAGCCTTATGCACCAAATATTGATATAATGAGAAAATACTAGACCATGAATCAGAAGATCTAAGTAGCTTTTCTGTCTCTGCCCTATGACTATAGTGAGGCTCCTTACACTTTATAAGCTTCCATTCTGTAGAGGTAGTATGTCTTACGTATGTTTTTGATACTGAAAAAAAATAATAAATATAAATTTATTCTATATATTGAAAACATTGGGAAACAAATAGCTCTACTTTATTTATTAGGTGGTTACATCTTAGTTCATATACAAGTTAACCAGTATTTACTCACTGTAATAATGATTGAATAGATTTATGAAGGATTTGCTATGTATTTCTAGTTGGTAAAGCAAAGCCTCATGTAATGCCTTTTAGTAGCAGTACATGCATATGGGCATGTATGTCTGTCTCAGACTTCCTTGCTTAGTCCTCAGTTCTCTTCCTCAGAAATAATTTTCCAGAAGCATTATCTGCAAAATAGAAGCATGTATGTAAATCATATGCCTTCTGTTCTTTTTTACATAAAGAGAAGACCATATAATATTGTCTGATGATGCGTGAAATGTTTAAAAAGCAATCTACGCTACTGCTAGCAAGGCACCGGCAGACTCTCCGACTCAGAGCTCTGAAATCTCTCCTAGTTCTCTTTTATTAAATGAACCTTAAGTTTCATTTTATAATTAAGGCATATACAGTGACTCTTTTTCTACTTACTCTTTTAAAAGGTGGGTATTTATATCAGACCAGGTGTTATGATTGTTACCTTTGGTTTTCAACTTGACATAGTCTAGAAAATTCTGGAAAGAGAATTTCAATGAATGTTGAGACAGTGTCTTCATTATCTTCATTAGGTTGGCTGATGAGCATGCCTGTGGGGAATTGTCTTAGACATTTGTTATGAGGATGATCCTGCCGCTGTGGGTGGCATCATTCCCTTGGAAGCAGTTCCTGAACTATGTGAAAGTGAAATAACTGAGCCAAGCAAACAAGTGAGCCTGTGTACATTCATGTCTCTCTGCTGAGCATGAGTGTGATATGATAAGCTCTCTCTAGCCCTGCTGTTGTGACTCTTCTGCAGTAATGGACTGAAACCTGGAATTGAGGGGAATTCCTTTTCCCAAAGTTGATTTTTATCAAGGTATTTTATCATAGTAACAGAGAGAAATAAAACAGCTATCCAAAACCAAGACAGAAACTAAACCAGCTACTTTAGAGCTTTACAGTATATCCATGAGCAAAATGCACATAATTTTTATTGTACTTGTATTAGTAACTTTTCTGTCTCTTGAGATAATACCTATACAAAAGCAACTGGGGAGAGAGTGAGAAAGAGAGAGAGGGGGAGGGAGGGAGAGAGGAGAGAAGGGAGTGGGGGGGAGAGAGAAAGAGAAAGAGAGAGAGAGAGAGAGAGTCTTGGCAGGGAACCTATGGATATGGCAACAGATGGGAAAAGACAAGGCTGGAGTAGGAAACTGACTGATCACATTTTTTCTCCATTGTTGGCCCCTTTTTCTTTTTCCAGTAAGTTTCCATCTCCTAAAAGTTTCATAACCTTCCAAACAGTGCTGCCACCTGGGGCCCCTAGTGTTTAAATCTGTGAGCTATGGGGAGCATAGAATCATCAGATCAACTCATTTGAATCATCACAGTTCTGTCAGGGTCTTTTTCTGTCACGGTAGAGACAGCACCTAAGCAATTAAACATGAATATGTCTTGTGGTAAATTCTTTGGGAAAAATATAGCAATTACTGGTAGAAGAGGGGTATGAGTAATGTGTTTGTGTGGAGAGAACTCAAAGAAGACATCCCTAATAAAGCAGCATCTGCCCAGAGATAAAGGACAACTGAGGGGAAATGAGACTGGGTAAAGGGACAGTGATGCCTTCATTCACAGGCAGAGCTTCAGTTGTTTCTAAGTTACTTTGCATCACCTGACTTAGTCTTTCTAAATAACCAGTTTCGGAAGCATTGGTTTTGGTAGTTGTCTCATTTCTCTGTTGGATTCTTCTTAAAACACTAGGCATAAGTCAGGTGTGATAAACAACTGTGAGACCAGCATCCAGGATGCTGAGTCAGGAGAACCATGAGCTAAAGGTAGGCAGGTCTGGGTTTCATAGCAAAAACTTGGTTAGGTTTTAAAATTGAAACTATAGAAGGAAGGAATCTATAGTAATAAGTACCAATTATGTTTGCAGTCTCAATGACAAGTATTAAAAGTTATTGAAGGGTTAAGTCACAGGAGTCAAAACTTTTGTTATATGATTCAATAAAATCTATTCAATAGCAACAATTTGTGATTCATCTATTTAAGATAATTCAGTTTGGTTCAAGTTATAGGTCAAGAGATGAATTGCAATTTTTTAGAAAATTTATTTCTATGGAATTGCTCAGTTGATATTAAAATAATGTTATATCCTAAAGTTTTTATTGGAAAGTATTTAATATGACAAAATGAAATTGAAGATATAGATAATACTTTAGGACTTTGTCTTAGTTAGCTTTGGTTATCAACTTGATAGAACCTAGGACAATCTAAGAGGAAAGCCTGGATTGAGGCTTTGGCTGGATTAGATGACCCCGTGGGCATGTCTGTGGGGGATTGTCTTGATTATTGATAGATGCTGGTGAACCCAACCACTAGGCAGGTAGACTTGCACTAGATACAGAATCTGGCTGAACATGAGCCTGAGCAAGTGCTCCAGGGCGTGAGTCAGCAAGCGCCGTTCCTTCACCGTTTCTGCTTATGTAACTGCTTCAGTTTCTTCCTCCTTCCAGTGGGAGAGTTCATCCTGGAGGGATGGGCCACATACCTGTTTTCCTCCCCTAAGTTGTTTTGATCATAATGTTATTATTGCAGCAACAGAAAGGAGAATAGAAAATAAAAAGGAATCTGAAATGTTACGATTTATTGTGGCATTCATGGGGTTAAGGAATGCTACAAATCAGTGTAGATTTTATATTTTTATATATAGTTACTTAAATTTGTCAAAATTATATCATTGGTTTTCAGATATAGCCGATGTTAGCAATGTCAAATCTATACATTTTGATGTTATAAACCTTTTACTGGTCATAAAACATTTAGTACCTTTGTTGTTGATCAGGCCCCAGTGCAAGTGAGAAGAAAATTGTTTGGTCTCTTGCTCACTCATGCTTAGATGACTTATGCTGAATTCAGACCATCACGAAAAACTGAGATAATGTTTTTTGTTTTGGCTTTGTGTATAATAGAATTATATAGACTTTATTTAACTGTAATAAATTTCCTTATTATTTTATCTTGTTTTCAAGGATTTGATTATATCTAATAAGATTAAGTAAACCTGGGATCTTTTGTGGTTTTGATCATGTTTTCCTATATGATGCAGTGACTATTTACTGTCATCTTTCACTTGTGTATTTGTGTTAGTATGAGAAAAACTACTTAATTAGAAAGATTCTTAGGCAGACCCCTATGTTAGAAGTGAAAACCATGAGGGTTTTCTGTATTTTAAAGAAATGTAAGATTATACAGGTATAATGTGTTATGCAGACAGGTAGATTTAGAGTTTTCACCAGCCATTTAACTTACCAACAGAAATTAATGCCTACACACTTTCTAGAATATGATGACAGCATACAATTTAGAGGTCTCATTTTAATTTAGTGGTTGCTCATTACAATTTAGAAAGTTGCACTATGGAATTAAACCATAATTGTTTCTATTTTGGAAGGCATACTATGCTTTTATGATGATGGGATAATTAGTGCAAGTACTTAAGGCTCTGGTAGATGGAGGATAAAACAAGCCTGGTCTGCCCACATTAAGAAAAGTTCTGGCCTTTTCCTTTCTATAGGAATATGAAAACCTAATTTAATTGTGTCATTTCTTATGGGCTTCTTGGCTGATCTGTGGGAATATTGCTTCTTTCCCATTTCCCTGAGCCAGAAACAACAGTGACAGTGTGCCAAGCATGCCATGCAGTTTGATTTGGGGTTAGCAAACGGGAGTGCTCCACTGTTCATGAGTCCATTAGCTGATTGGATGGCGTTGTGAAAGTGCTGATGCTCAGAGCTTCAGTTGATCATTTCTGAGAAAGACAGTCCAGTGCCATGGCTGCGGGTAGGAGTTTAAAGATACAGGGGGCATGGTGCAGCTCTGGTGACGATCAACCTTTGTCTTCAGTGCTTAGTCAGACCTTTGATGGCTTTGGCCACATGACACTCCACATCGCAGGCTTTTGTCTTGCTGTAACCACTGTTAATTAACTCTTGCTTCCTGCCTTATTCCACAGACTATTTGAGGTACTATTTGAGGTATAGTATAATTCATCAAATAGAAAACTACAACCTGGAAAAATAAAGATTGTAACTAGATATCAAGACCACACAAAAACTAGTGGATTGTGCTCTACATGTGTGGTTACTATAGTAGACTGTGCCCTGTGTGTATGGTTACTATGGTAGACACTCTCTTGCATGTGTGGTTACTATGGTAGACTGTGCCCTATGTGTGTGGTTACTATGGTAGACTGTGCCCTGAGTGTGTGGTTACTATGGTAGACAGTGTCCTGAATGTGTGGTTACTATGGTAGACTGTGTCTTGTATATGTGGTTACTATGGTAGACTGTGCCCTGAGTGTGTGGTTACTATAGTAGACATCTCTTGCATGTGTGGTTACTAGTGACTGTGCCCTGATGTGTGGGTACTATGGTAGACTGTGCCTGAGTGTGTGGTTACTATGGTAGACTGTGCCCTGAGTGTGTGGTTACTATGGTAGCACTCTATGCATTGTGGTTACTATGGTAGACTGTGTCTTGCATGTGTGGTTGCTATGGTAGACTGTTCATGTGTGGTTGCTATGTAGACTGTGCTTGCATGTGTGGTTACTATGGTAGACGTGCCCTGAGTGTGTGGTTGCTATGGTACTTGTCTTGCATATGTGTTACTATGGTAGACGGCCCTGCATGTGTGGTTGCTAATGGTAGCTGAAGTGTTGGGTTTCATGCAACAGTGCCTTTAGTGGTGGTGACTGTGGTAACTGTGCATGAGTGTGTTGTTATGCTTTACGCTAATGAGCCATTACTTTGTAGCATCTAAGGTGAAATACATGGAAGCTGAGTACACAGCTTAAGTGGAAGAAAGAATTCACATCAAGGGAAGCCTTGATTTACCTTAACAAACTAATGTAGCAGAGCTTTCATGACAGTTGTGTGATAGCCCAAATACTTTACCCTTATAATCCTCAGTAATGAGGAGTGATTCATAATTCTACCAAAATCAGACTCCCATAAGAGCAAAGACACCAATGCACAGAATGAAGTGAACATCCTTCATTTAACAATATAGTCTACACTTAGAGGAGTGGACAACACAGATGTGTTTTGGTTTTCCCTTAGGCTGGGTGCAGTGGTGCTGGCCAACACTCCCAGCTGCTTCTCAGATGATAATATGGTTTCAGGAACTCAGGGTCAGGTCATATCTCCACATGATTCTGTCTCAAAACAAAGCTAGACAAAAACCGTCCAAGCCCCAAATTTTGTTTCAGTACCACTTCTCTTAGCGGCAAGTTGAATGAGCAATGGATAGTTACTGGCTAATTCCTTAGTTTTTTTTTTTTCTTTTGTCTTTTTAAATGAACATCTTTGTTATCTTCAAAAAATTTTAGGGAAATATTTTAGTATTAAAAATAATGTTTGTAGAAACTTAGTTCTATAAAACTATTCTAGTTTTCCATTATTCAGATTAAAAAATGTTGTTACTGACGGTGATTGAATGGAAATTTTCAGTCTTATTTTTCACCTTTGGCTTAAAGTTTTATGGTGTATTATTTTATATAATGTGTCATTTCTATTTAGTTATAATTTCACTTTATGAATTTCTTTGTTGGATATGTAGGAAATCAATCTTAATGTATATTTTAAGATATATTAATCTATATTTTAAAGATAAGTAATTGTCAATAATTCTGCTATTTTATGAAGACGTTTCATTTTGGAGGGAAAACTTTTCTAAGCAAATTTTTATACATCAACCATAGTTCAAATATTTAAATTTCTAACGAGATTATTTGATAAAGAATTTCCTTCATTAGCACATGGAGACATCCAGAGCTCCTATTAGAGTGCACTGATTCTCATTTGAACAAAGTTGCTAAGGAAAAGGCTCACACCCTCAGCAACTCTGCCATGTTATGACCACTTTGCTATACAGTAGCATTTTTAATCCAAACGTCTTACTGAGATGTTAGATTTCTGTGAAGAACTTCTAAATTTGAGGAGACTGTGGACATTCATCAGTTGTCTAATGTTCGAGTTATATTTTATCCAGGCTTGGCTGTATTTGTAAGGTCTGACAATGCAGCTAAACTTTTACTGTATTACCACATGGTAAGCTGTGGAACCTCTTTGAAGTAAGATTCCTTGTTAATTAGAAGCAGCAAGTTCTGGAAACATTACACAATTGCTTTGAAGGTTTAATAAAGGTATATATAAAAATATGTATTTTGATCCCTTGCATATAGATAAGTTCACTAAATAGTATGTATAAGTAAAAGAAAATGTTACTGTAATATCTCCTAATTTTTAAAACCCTTATTTTAATGTTGAAGACTACATTCTGCACTAACATACTGTAGTCCTTTTTAATGGCATAACTAAAGTCATGAAATTACCAGCAGGTGGAGCTCAGTGTCAGAAAACCAAACATCTGTAATTGGGGTATCTTGTTCCCTTATTTTTTTAAAAAAAATAAAGCAAATGCATATTGGTTTTGAAATGTATGTGGAGACTTTCTGTTTTTATCATGCTACCATAGGACACTATCTTGCTATTTAATTTTATAGTATGAAGATCTAATACTTTATTCTTATTTTAAATTATTTATTCCATCTAATGTCATACATAGGATATGGCGGTTCATTTCATGGCTAAAACATTTTAACAAACTTAATTTTCGAACACTGGTCTAGAACTTGAACAATTCATTCTATAATTGAACTGATAGTCTTAAATGTGAGATACCAAAACTGGATTTTGCCAGTCATTCAGGCTTTCATTTCTATGTAAATGTGATAACCCATCACCTCAATCAACTCTTCACACCAAAATCAAAATGGGAGACTCACTTAATATTCAATATTCTTCAAGTCTCATATGCATTGCACAGGCAAGTTCCTGTTACATGACCTGCATATTCCACTCCAATCTAACCTCTGGTCAGCATCTCCACTGGGATGACACAGGTAAAACCCACCAAAAGATGATCGGAGCTATTTACCAGTCTCCCCGTGTGCTGCTTTGCCCTTCCTCCATTTTCTTTTCTATGTAGAGTGGTCTCATTATGTGACCTCCGGTGGCACATCTCTAACTAGCATGAAGTTCACATTCCTAACTTTATCTATGATTATGGATGTAGGTGATCCATTGGAGAATGGCTGACATCCAGGGAATAACTTGTAAATAAGAAAAGCCTTATGCTTCCTCTCCCTGCAGCCACCAATTGTTGATAGTTCCTCAGATTGGGCCAGGACTAATGATCCCTACTCCATGCTGGGATGGTGTGTGCGCAGGTCTGTATAGGCAGCGCCACGGAGTTCCTGAGAGCAGCATTCCTGTCCTATCCAGGAGATGCTAGTTCCCTCTCATCTTCCCTGAGGATTGGCAGGATGTATATGACATAGAGGTTTCATTTAGGGATGAGTGTTCCTAGACACTTATTTCTGTGCACCAGCTCCAGCTCTGGGTGTCTGCATTAACTGTTGTCCATTACCCATAGTAGTTTCTAATCTATGAGTCTAGGGGTACGAATACAGAGAACAGTTTGATACTAATGCCACTTAACAGAATAATGGTAGTAGTTTCACCCCTGGGATTCCAGCCAGTCTTGGTCAGCTGTACAGAATCTGACAAATGGTCCCCTATGGAGCAAACCTTAAATCCAGCAGAAAGAATCCAGATATTCCCTCAGCAGTTGTGCCACAGTTGCACCCATGACATATCATGCATGCCAATGGTTATTGTATCTTTCATGGTTCCTAACTAGGTAAAGTGGTTGGTGGCCTTTCTCCTTTACATACGCTGTGATATTGTGAAGGCGATTTTTCATATCCTGTGACCACAGTGTGTAAAATCTTACTCAGTCATGTCTTATTATCATTTTCTCATGGATGTTGAAGAACAATGGCAACAACTTACTTTGGGGAGGGGGTCTCTAATTCTTCCTGACTTCAACAATTTGAGGGGCGTATTGACACTTGGCACTGACTTTTTATTTGAGTCTATGGCTTCTGGGAAGATACCTATCCCTTGTAAAGGGTAATTCCCATTAAACTTTTTCTTTTTTTTTAAATGAAAAGTAATATGTAAGAAGTTCACAAATAGTTCTCCACTCGATATTCCAAAGATCTCTAGTGGTAGTTATGTCCCATGTTTTCTTTCCTCCTTTCTCACCTCTCTCCTCCTAACCTGCTTCTCACTGTCCTCCTTCCCTTTTCATGTCACATCTGCTCACTGCTTCCTCTTCTCTTAAGGTCTGCTTCCCTCCCCAACCACCCCTCTCTAGTTCCCTAGATTCCATGGAGACTACAAGTTAAACAAACAAACAAAATCTGAAGATTTCATACTAAGATCTACACATGAGTGGAACATAGGATGTTTGGTGCTATGGGTCTAAAATTACCTCACTCGATATGTTTTTAGAGTTATATCCATTAATATTCAAGTCTCCGTTCTATACAGTTGAATAACATGCTTCAGTGTATAGGATAGGACTTTTCATTATCTATTCAGTAGTGTAGACTATTTCCAGTTCCTGGCTATTGTGCATAAAGTACTGATGAACATGGATGAGCATGTGTCTCTACAGTTGGACAGAGTCCTTTGAGTATATGCCCAGCAAGTGGTATATGTCAGGGTTAGAGGGTAGATCTAGTTTTTGGATGAGCCACCACACTGATTTTCCTGGTGGCTGTATCAGTTTGCCCACCCACCAACTGTGGATGATTCCTGTGCATCCTTATCAGCATTTCTCTCTCTCTCTCTCTCTCTCTCTCTCTCTCTCTCTCTCTCTCTCTCTCTCTTCTTCTCTTCTCTCTCTATTATCTGACTGGCATCCCTAAATAGTTTCAGTTTGCATTTCAAAGGCCATTCCCTTAAGAGATTTCTCAGGATTCATAGCTATAAGGAGCCTACTCTGGCCCTGCATAATCCATTGTCTTTCCTTACATGGTATCAGCTCCTAATGTCTTTACCATTAGTTACTGCAGCAGTACCTACTACCATTTTTTGTTGACAAGATAGTCAACAGGTCTTACCATTTTCATGGATTATTCACTAATATGTATATTGATGTATGTGTTTGGGTTTATTTGTTTAGGTGTGTGTGTATGTGTGTGTGTTTTGTACATTCTTCTCCATTATGCCCAAATTTAGTTTGAGAAGACAGATGCTTTCATTTTATTTACTGCCGTTTGCTCTGCTTTGCATAGGATTTGCTATGTAGACTCAGCAATAGGTTTTTTTTTTTTTTTTTACATTTTGGACAGGCATTAGAATTTTTGGTAAGAAAGAGTCATTGGCTATTTATACAGTATATTTTTCTAAGGGAAAGGGGACATTTTCTAGCAACAGAATCATGCCTGACTGCTTCCAGAGTCTCTGCAATGACAACAGTATCCAGAGAGCAGTCTATTTGGGTTTTAGAAAAGAGATTGACAGGAATATTTATTGAAGGTTATGGTATGTTAGGCTACCATTGGAATGGGAAATACACTTTTAGCAATGGCCCCCAAACTTGTTTAGTTTAGAAGGAAAACAATGCTTAACCTTCAGAAATGTGAAATTATAGATTCCTAACTCATTACATCTATGGCCTTTGTTTTAGCAACTGGAAACTAATCATCCATACGATTACTGTCTTTATACATGATCTGAAAGAGGGTCTGCTTAGCAGTGTAGGTAATTTCAAATTCTTCTACTTACAGAAAACAAAACCAAGGGCAGACATGATGCAAAGGGAAATGACAGACTTAGCTTACTTCTGGGAGTAAACTAAGAATCAAATATAGCTGCTTTAGGTTTATATTTATGGCTATAAATATTAATTTTCATTTATTTTTATCTCCAAGATTGCTTCCAGATTTAAAATGTTGTGATTTTTGTGAGCCTTGGTGAGTGCCTGGCACCTAGTAAATCCTCAGTGAATACTGAAAGAATAAATGAATAAAACCAAGCTGTAAGTAAGCAACAAAGATAGGAAAATGTAAGTACATCTACTCAGATATAGAAGTCAAATTTACTTGTTTAAAATGAGCTAGAAAAATGTGAGACCAACAAAGAATATCAAGAAACATTAGTAGTGTTCCCTGAGTTTATCCTCACTTAAGCAGAAGAGAATTAGTCAAGTTAGAGTATTTGGAGGCTTCCTTCTGGGAACAGTGCTTTGGGTAAGGGACCTAACCTGAGAAGTGGAGTTACAGAAATGTCCTAGAGTGCTTTGAATTTCAGTCCTGACCCAGCTACTTATTGAGGGCGTGACCATGGAAAGTTAACTAACCTCTATGTGCCTCAGCTTGAGCATCTATAAACTCAGGTATGAAGTGGAACCAATATTGGAGGGCCAGTGAGAGGGATTCAATGGAAGGAAGGATGCTCAGACCAGGACAGTGCTAGGTCATAAGAAGCTTTCTATCTGGTTTCCTACTGTTATTTATTAATGGAAAACTTTATGAAATCCTCATTTGAATATAAAATGAGAAGTTTGTGATAGGCATGATATAAACATGAGTGGTTTTTATGTACAACAAAGTAAAAAAGTGAAGAACACACAGACAAGTAGTAGAATTGGACAGAAATGAGACTCTATTTTGATTGAGGTAGATTTCCTCCACTCCTACCAAATGGCAGGATTGCCAGCATGTGCCACCAGGCCTGGCCTTAGTTCTTTCAAGTATTGTAAATAGTATGAAAATTTAAAGGAGATATGTTTATGTCAGAATTGTGGTCCAAGTAAGTTTTGAAAGCAAGACCTGTCTCCATTGCCTTTAATTTTTTTTTCCTGCTTTGTTTCCATGGAGACTTAAGAACTTATTCCGCTTAAAACCTTGTTCTAGCCAAGGGTGGTGATGCACACGTGGAAGCTTAGTGCTCTCCTGGCAGAAGCAATGGGGTTATAAGCATGCAGCCAGCCAAGGCTCTGTAGTGGGCCTGAAAAGACACACACACACACACACACACACACACACACACACACACACACACACAAGAAGAGTGCCCTGTGTGTGCTTCAAGAACACTCTGTGGTCTCTAATTGTTGTATGCAGTGCTTTCACAATCCAGTCACCACACACTGGAATCAAATATTGAACAAGAACTTTCTGTACAGCCTGTCCTTCATGGCTCTGACTATTCCAAACCTGCTTTCTTCCCCCGCCCCTTCTTCCTCACCATGTACTGCCAGGGTCAGTATGTTCTCGCCATAAGGAAATCTGAAATATGATGAGACATTAGTGTTCATCTGAACATAATTGATTCTTTTACTTTTGATTAGAAGAGTTAAGAAGTGTTAGAGAATTATACTTCAGTAATATAAAACTACAGAAGGTGAGTGAAAGCAAGCTTCCTTGCCTAGCTGTCCATGGAGGTTTGTTTCAAGACATACTTGGCAGTTTGAGGAGTTCCCAGTGATTTTGAAGTGTACCTACCTATTCAGTTGGAAGAACTCTGCATGTTGTAGAGGAAGAAAATAAGTTATTTTATTCAAATCATAAGAATGTAGTCTGTGTCTTAGATAATGGGTCTTTATTTAATGCACATGGGCATTTCCAAAGAAAACGAAACAAAACCCCTCAACATTTGTTGGCTGCATGGTTCCTTTGATCCAGAGCTGATTGGTACGGTGCCCTGCCAACAGGGAGACACTGAAATGGAAGATCAAGGCCTGTGCCTTTTCTGTCTTGCTTTTGTCTCAGACAGGAAGATCTGTGGACACACTGACTTCTGCGTGCATACTGTTAGCTCTAGTTAAGATTTGAGATGGAGCAGAGTGTGAAGTGTCCCCACTGTGAGGGTGAGCTGGAGCCTGAATCTGACCCCCAGTTCTGTAAAAAACGTTCTATACCGTTGAGCCCTGAACCTTCCTCATCAGAGATCCAGAGATACCAGGTAAGGAGGAAGGTGGCTCCAGTCCTGCACCAGGCCTGGACATAGTCCTGTAGTCCTTGTAGTCATCTGATCTTGAGTATGTTTCTTGTTTTTGTTTTCTTTTTTTGAGCATTATTACTCAGATACTCAGCCAAGGAGATGGGGTGAGTAGTGCTAATCTTCATTACTTGCTTAATTTGTTTTTCTATTTGCCTCTCAGATTTGAGTGTAAGTAGACTTTTTAACCTGTGAGAAGGTAAAAGAGACTGCACTATGTGCAGAAACACAGTTCAGTTTAAAATTTGTAATGGTGTTCAGACCTCTGTTTTCTACCTTTATTGCCTGCCGAGCTCAATTTAAACTTCTTGTTTTCAATTCCCATTACTAAAAGAGAGTAGTATTCATCATGAACAAGTGTATTAGATAATTAGGGACAATAACTGAGAAGTTCTCATGATATGTGACTGTGTAGCTCAGCATTGTTTTTTTTTTTTTTTTTTTTTTTTTTTATAAATGAACACAGATTTAATTTAGTAATCTGAAATATACCAGCTGTTAATTTTTTACCATACACCATATGATTTCTGTGGGTAATAGGAGTAGTGCCCTGTACCAGATCTGTTGAGTTCATAAAGAGTTTTATGAACATTTTGTTTGTTTACTTTTAGTTCAAACTTAACTGCCTGCATTTTCTTTTTTTTTTCTTTTTTTTTTTTATTGGAAATTTTATTTACATTTCAGATGTTCTCTCCTTACCCCATTTCCCCCCTCCCTCCAGGAACTCACTATCCCTTCCCCCCTCCTCCTGCCTCCACGTTGGTGTACCCCCACCCACCTTCCCCTGTACCTCACCTCCCCACCCTGGAATAGCCCCCACCCCAGATGTCCAGCCTTCATGGGACCAAGGATCCTTCTCCCACTTATATATAGCTCCCTTGCATATATAGCTGGAGCCATGAGTCCCGTCCCTAAGTGCTCCCAGGCTGGTGCTTTAGACCCTGGGGGCTCTGGTTGGTTGGTATTGTTGCTTTCCTCATGGTGTCGCGAATCCTCTCAACTCCTTCAGCCTTCACTCTATCTTCTCCATTGGGAACCCCATGATCAGTTTAATGGTTAGCTGTGAGCATCTGCCTCTGAGTATGTCAGACTCTTGCAGGCTTCTAAGGAGACAGCTATATCAGGCTCCTGTCAGCATGTACATCCTGACATCCACATCAACCTCTACCTTTGGTGACTGCACATAGGATGGATATCCAGGTGGGATCGTCTGTAGACGCTCCCTCCTTCAGTTTCTGTCCTGCACTTTGTCTCCATATTTGCTCCCTTGAGTATTTTGTTACTCCTTCTAAGAAGGACTGAAGCCCCCCCCTACTTGGTCATCATTCTTCATGAGCTTTATGTGGTCTGTGAGTTCTAAACAGTCCCATAACCCTAAAGAAATAGCAGCCATCATTAAAAGTCTCCCCACCAAAAAAAAGCCCAGGACCAGATGGTTTTAGTGGATAATTCTATCAGACCTTCAAGGAAGACCTAATACCAATTCTCTTCAAACTATTCCACAAAATAGAAACAGAAGGAACACTACCCAATTCGTTCTATGAAGCTACAATCACACTCATACCTAAACCTCACAAAGACCCAACAAAGAAAGAGAACTTCAGACCAATCTCTCTTATGAATATTGATGCAAAAATACTCAATAAAATTTTAGCAAACTGAATCCAAGAACACATCAAAACAATCATCCATCATGATCAAGTGGGCTTTATCCCAGGAATGCAGGGATGGTTCAATATTCGGAAATCCATCAATGTAATCCACTATATAAACAAACTCAACCACATGATCTTCTCACTAGATGCTGAGAAAGCATTTGACAAAATTCAACATCCCTTCATGGTAAAAGTCTTGGAAATTCAAGGTGCATTTTCTAATTAAAGCTCTGATATATTAGGCTTTTTTTTCCACATCTTCTAAGTTAGGAAAAACAAATTCTGGCTTTGAAATAAGAATGAGAAAACCAAAGAGAATGCTCAGTAATCTTGTAACTGCCTATTGTTTTTCTTACTTCTCTTTGAAAAGAATGAAAACAGATACATAATTTCCGCCTCAATGTTACTCAGTGGAATATTTGGATTTTATTCTAATTAATTGTATTGTCATTAGGTAATACTATTTATAAATAGTCATCACTAAGTACATAGATTTTATGGTTATCAATTCATGTATTCATAAAAACACTAGAGGATAATAAAATCTTTTGAGATTGTCCTGTACACTCAACCTGTCATCATATAGGCATCATCTCTGACTTCCCAGATACTGATGTTATAAAGAGCTGATGATATAATTAAGTCACTCTTTAGCTTTAAAAATAGATCTTACTCTTTTATGCCTCATTTTTGTATATTTGTTTTGTCTTTGATATTTTATACTTGCATTTTGTTCTTTATATGTTAAATTGGCTTTAAATATATTTTTTTTGTCTTTTATTTTGTGAAATTGTTTTTGTTTTCACTTTCCTTTGTATCTGTTTTTACTACATTTAAAAAACAGCAGAAATTTAAAAAATTAGTATTTTATTACTTTGTGGTTTTTATAGAGAAAGCAGGATAACAGTTGTTATGTTAATAGTTTTCAACCACTGTCCTCAGAAAGATATTTAGCATAGAGGTGCACACTGAAATGAAATCTTCCAAACCCTTAACAAAGTAAACACATACTGGATTCTCTTCTCTGAAATTTCATGCATACCTCCAATGTTTTATCTGTGTTTCTATCTTTGGCATAAGTGTAGTCAGAGTTTGGGTATATGATAGGTCTGTGAGTACCCTTTTGAACATTCCTCATTGTTTCCCTTAGTCCGTTGTCACTGTCTTCATTGAGACAAACATTCAGAGTGACACTGGCAGGGTCTGAGCTGACATTGCTCCTGGACTGATCACAGGGGCTTACATCCCCATACAGCCATAGTTTACCTTCTTCTTTTTAGAGAGATGTTGTGGCTTTGGTTTTTACTCTCTGATGTTGTTTTTATGATGCATCCAGCTATATTTTTAAATTAGCATAGAGCACGAAATAGCTGAGAAGAGCTAATTTTAGGTAGGAGTTGTTCCTTTAATCAGAGCTACAAATGCCCTGGAAAGTAGGACTGGTCTAATGTAGTTTTCTTGTGGTAACACAGCACCTTAGGCTGTTGTTGCTACTGCACTGACACCAGCACTGAAGGCTATGCCAGAGACCCATTGTGATTGGGATTTTAGCTCTACTCTTAGGCTCATAGAGTTTTACATTCCAGCATTTTACATATTACAGTCTGAAATCGCATTTTGTTAAGCAATTTCTTTTTAAAGAATGCCCATTCTTATTCTTTGTAATATAATATTGAAAGTAGTCCTTTCTTACTTCCTATATTATTCTTTCACAGTGATTGTAGACTTTTTTGTAGATGAAATGTTTTAAACTTCTGCTCATTCAACTTCATCAAACAATGGCTATGTCTGACAGTGGTGGTTTTCCCTTCTTCATTCCTTTGTTCCTTCGTTCCTTTGTTCCTTCGTTCCTTTGTTCCTCCTTCCTTCCTTCCTTCCTTCCTCCTCCTTCCTTCCTTCTTCCTCCCTCCCTCCTCCCTTTTCCTCCTCTTCTTCCTCTTTGTCACTGTTCGATTGTTGTGGATAGACACTATGACCAAGGCAAGTCTTACAGAGGAACACATTTAACTGGGTCTTGCTTACTGTTTGAGAAGCTTAGTCTGTATTACAGTGGGGAGTATATAGCAGTCATGGTAATTTGATGCTGGAGAAATAGCTGAGCAGAGCGAGTAGGCCTTGTGTGGGCTTTTGAAACCCCAAAGCTCACACTCTCAATGACATACTTCCTCCATCAAGACCACCCCTCTCCAATAGGCCACACCTTCCAATCTTTCCAGTGATTCTCTAATAGTGCCACTCTCTAATTAAACATTTAAATACATAAGAGACTATGGAAGGGGGGGTCAGTCCTATTCAGACTACCACAGTAGCTGTTCAAGATGGCAGCACTTATGCAGATGTGCTTGGGTCTGTCTTATTTTGCTGATCTACTTGTCTATTTCTGTGCCAGTACCATGCTGATTTTATTACTGTAACTGTGCAGTGTGGCATGAAACCTGGTGCACTAATCCCTCCAGAAATGACCTTTTTGCTCAGAATTGTTCTGGCTATTTGGGGGGGTCTTCTGTGCTTCTATATGAATTTAGGGATTTTTTTTCTCTTTTTTCCATGAAGCATGTTATTGTGATTAGAGTTTTATTAAATCTATAAATTGCTTTTGGTAGGATGACCATTTTCACAATATTGGAGGTTTTTTTGTTTTTATTTTTTCTTCTGATATCTTCAGTTTTTTATTCAGAGATTTGAAATTTTTATTATAGACTTTTTTCAGCTCCTTGTTAAGGTTTATTTCTAGATGTTTTGTTTTTTTGAAGTTATTGTGGATGGGAGTGTTTCTCTTGTCTCTTCCTCAGCATGCTTGTTTTTGGTATATTGAAAAGCTACCAATGATGGATTCTATGTGAATTAAGAGAACAATATATAGTTAGATGCCTGTTGATTAAAACTGTTACCCGAATACTACCTGGTCCCAAAGCATAAGTACTTTAAAACATGGGAGTTAGGAAAGGTACAAAATACAGACAGAAGAACCTGCATAGCAGTCTGCAGTACCTCAGTTCACAAGAAGAGCAGACCATGCTCACTTGCAAGTATTTCAGAAGACAGGGATCTACACCTTGTTTTATGAAGACTATCTGTTAAAAGATAGTCCAAATGAAGTAGTTAATTGTGCTTAGTTCGAAGGTAAGATACTTTTAAATTCTCAAATTGTATCTAAGGTTTAAGATATCTTTTATCTATTTAATATCTTTCAGGCCTCAAAAGAATATTCCCTGTATTATATTCTAGGGGTACCCTTCTGAAGCAGTGGAGTTGATCTTTAAAATTGTAGATTCAATTCTATAAATAGTCACCCTATGAGTCTAGGAAGGAATTTTGAGTTGATAGTACACTTTAGATTGACTGTGAGAAGCAGTCTTTTGAATAAGAACTCATTACTATGTTCTTGGAGACTTTACTGAAGCACTCTGTAATCTTTGGCTCTCTGATCTGTGAGAGAGGGTGTTACTGGAACCTGATCCATGGTAATGTAGAAGTGTGCAGCACAAGGTAGTCTTGCTTGCCATTGGTGCACAGTCAGCACCCAGGGAAGGCTGACCACCTGCAGTGTTAACACTGTCACCTGACAGGACTTAGAATCAGTGAGTGACTCTCTTAACTACTTTCTTAATGGATGTAAAAGGCATTGAATGAAGCATTTCTGAAATGTGAATCTAAGGTTTTTTAGGTGACTATTGAAAGGCCTCCCTTTTTCTGTTTCATCTTTTTGATTGCTTATTCTTTTTGACACAGACTCTCCATGTGTAGTCAGGGATGGCATTGCACTTGGATCTCCCTTGGTGCTGCTGCCCCTCTCCCCAAGTGTTGGCCCTGCAGGTGTGCACAGCTGCTCCTGAGGTTGTCATTGGCTATTTATTTATTTATTTATTTAATGGAGGGGTGTCCCCCGTCATGTCTAACATGATCTTCTGCCATTCCATTACAAAATTGTCCTTCCTGTATGTGTGCCTTCATAGTGACATCCTCTTACTTCTTATAATCACGAAACTCATTTATCCCTTTTTGTCTCTACCATATTTTTGAATTGTGGTATTAAAGATCATTTAGGTGTAGTGAACCATAGTTTTGTATAGAATATAAGTTGTGATTAAAAGTTTCAAATATAACAAAGCACATCTACCTCTCCTCCCACTTAAATGTTTGACTGAGTTACTGATGTTGCTCCTTGGTTGACTCTGGATATAGTCCAACTAATGACAGTAGATAGGGAGGAAGAGTTAGCTTTGTCATTTTTATAAGCATTTGAGGAAATCTTTTCACCTTCAGTCTCCATTGTTTATAAAATCAAAACTTAGATGTAGAGGGTCCTTTCTGCTGCTGATTTTATGGAGTTTTATTTCATGATTACATTGTAACAGATGAGAGAGGAATTATTGATTAGGAATTTCTGTAATTATTTTTAATGTTGATGTCTTTGTAATATCCTATCTGCATATACAAATACTGCATTACTTATTTTTGGCTTGGAAATTGGATACTCCTTCCTTCCTTCTTCTTCCTTCTTTCCTTCCTTCTTCCCTTCCTTCCTTTCTTCCCTCCCTCTTTCTTGCCATCCATCATCCATCCATCCATCCATCCATCCATCCATGTTGCTGGGGATTGAACCTAACCTTACACATTAGACAGGTACTCTGAATACTGAGCCACCTCCTTAGCCCTTTGTTGCCTTTAAAGTCTTTATTTCCTGATAGACCATCAGAAACAGTATTGGACCCTGAAATCCAGGAGCTGCAAACCATGCTGATTTGTGTAAAGATGATGCAAGCAAGGCAGAGAAAGAACGGGTGTTCTTGCTCCTGTGCCACTGGCTATAACCCAGTGACTTGTAGGGATTGTGAATATTGTTACAGATTTCTTGGAATGATCAAGGCTCCTGCTGAGGAAATCTCTTTCCAACTGCAAGATATTGTTGGCAGTAAATTTTGAGACAAAGTGTTGTTTCAGTTAGAGATAATTTTCTAAAATGTGGATAGGAAATGAAAGACAAATTACACATGCATATACTTGTGCACACACTCAAACACACATACTCTAATTTTGTTGTGTAGAATTTGTGAGAACAATATCATATTTGAAAAATTTTTTGATTTGTTATAAAGGGTGACTTTTTGTGTCGTCAGTGACAAATGTGAAGTGATTATTCTTTGTCACCTTATATCAGTGTTCTTGACAGCATAACACATTACTATAAACTTGACAGAGGACAGAAACTCCTCCCTCAGTGTTGGGAAAGTCGGAAGCTGCACAGCAGTGTACTAGGTTAGTGCTTCCTTCTGTCTCTGTGGGAGCCTCCTCCTACTTCTCTCAGCCTCCGCTGGCTGCTGGAATCCTTGCCTTTCTTTGCCTCCTTAGACAGAGCACACCAATGTGTTTCTTCCTCATAGCCTCACTGGCTTCTCTTGTTCTGTCTGCCATCTTCTGAGGGTAAGTGACATTGGATTAGGGGCAACCTGAATAGTGTAGAATAGTCTCATCTTGATATCTAACTCTGTTAACACCGACATCCCATCACCCTCAAAAAATAAGGGCATATTCACAGGTATTGCATGTTATAATTGATATTTTTAACTGACAAAAATTTTCCTGTGTTGTTATTATGACAGCAGTAGAATGATAGTTACCTATATTCAGATAGGATTTACTTGTAATGACAGTGTTTAGGCCCATGTGACAGATTAGAAGAAGAGTCCTCCGAGTAGAACAAGAATATCTTCAAAGTACACCCTTTCCTCCCATCTTCTTACCTGACCTTACTTCTGTTTCTTCTCCCCTCGCCCCCCCCTCCCCAGACGAGAGTATTAGTTGTTTCACTGTTGCTGTGATAAAACACTAAGACCAAGACAACTTATAATAGGGAGGACTTACTTGAGTTTGTGGCTCATGTAGCGTGTGGTGCTGTGACCCCTCACAGTGGGTACTTGAGTCTAGAAGATTTCTCCTTAGTGATGTAAGGGACTGATCATTGGTTCAAACTAAAACATCAACTGACCTAGGCCTTGCTTAGTAATTGTTGCTGTAACATGGCAAGTATGATAGCAAGAACAGTGAATAGATGTGTTCTTTTCTCTAGGTAAATATTGAACTCAGACTCCTGTTCTTTTAGCAGTTCCTAGGAATAATGCAAGATTATATGACACACTCAAAAGGCTTGTAACTCATTATTTATAACATAGACAGACAGGAGATGACCCAGATAGTGAAATGAGCAGATGGTGCATTCAGCATCACTCTTTCAAAGAGGATTCAGAACAAAGGGTGGACAATGGGTGTGGAAAGATGGAGCATTTCAGCAGCAGTGTACTGCTATAAAAATAGCATTGCTGGGAAGTATATGGGGACCGAGATTCATTAGGTAGGCTTGTTAGTAATAGAACAGACAAAGAAGGGAAGATCAGGGAGAGGGAAGCCTGGGTGGTTTCTGTACTTTCAAGCTACAGCTCCCTCCTTCCCTCCCTCCCTCCTTCCCTCCTTTCTTCCCTTCCACCCTTCTTCCATCTCTTATATTACTCTGCAAGTATGTGAATAAGTTTACATGTACTCATACTGTATTCAATTAAAAACTAGGGAAGAAAAGCATTATGTATAAGGAAGAGTTCTTTGTGTTACAGCTGACTTTTTACCAGAAATAATAAAGGTTAGAAGACAGTGTGCTCTAAAAACCCATCTTACCATTGAATTTCACTTTCAATGAACTTATCCTTCAGAAATGAAGCAAGGAACCTTTCACACCAACCAGTATGCCTGTCATCAAGAAACAGAAAATAGTGTTGGTGAGAATATGGAGAATTTGGAAGCTTGTCTTCTTATATTAGTATTATAAAGAATATGCAGATACCTGAAGGGACTGCTCTCTCCTGATCCGTCCTCAACCTTTTTCTAAGTTTGAGAAACACGGCACTTCACAGCTTTCTCTGGCTCCTCATTCACTGGAATCATTTTTATACTGTTGATGGAAAACTAGTCTCCAATTGAGTCTCTCAGGCCTTCACATACTTCCTCTGGAGTGCTCAACAGATTTGTTTTGTTTTTAAGTTTTCATTGTTTACTAGTTATTTGTTTGTTCATTTTCTGATGACTAAACCCAGAGTCTCATGCATGGTAGGAAAGTTCCCTGCCACTGAGCTGTATCCCCAGCCTTAGGCATTATGGAAAACAGTTTCTTAGAAACGTAAAGACAGGCAGGAAGGTGCTGGGCAGCTAGCATGGGAGTTAAGAGCATCACTGTCCCTGCAGAGAGCCTGGGTTGTGTTCCCAGCATCCACATGGAACTCACAACTGCTTCTAACTCAGTTCACGGAGAGCTAGACTCTGAGCTCCTACATGACTGGGCTGCAGTCGCTCTCAGGATTCTGTGCTCCTGTTTCATTGTTCCTTTATGGAAGTAGAAGAATTTACTGTGTTAGCATGTCCCTTGGATGTTTTAAAAACAAAATCTTGGTTACACTGACTCTAGACATGTTAATCCATAAAAATTATATTTTAAAAAACAAACTTACACTTAGCAAGTCGTCGACACTTACATTGTAGGACCTGGGTGTTGTTCCTCAGGAAAGGGCTTGCAATGCATCTCATACTTCTGGGTCCTTTCTCCAGAGTGTCTCGGGGGAGCACGGAGTGAATAGGCCAAGTGCAGATGGAGTTTCTGGCAGTGGCATTCCTATGTGATGCTGTGATGGGAAAAACTGAGCTTACCAGAGCAAGAGCAAATCCTCATCCCATCTGGTGACTCTGAGTCACCAGTACTGTGTCACTATGCACATGGAGGGAGAGAGAGCCATATGGCAGTCTTTGTTTCTACCATTTATCTATACTATATGTCCACATTTGTTCTAAATATAATAGTCTTGAGGAATCGTCGTCGTCGTCATCATCATCATCATCATCATCATCATCATCATCATCATCAGTGATTTGGGCTACATATTGGGAGAAGACACACCAGAGCTTGATCTGTATCTGATGTTAAGGAGGAAGGGAGCTTCTTGCAGCTGTGCTTATCCAGGGCCATCAACTTAGACAAGTGACATAGAATTAAGAAGGTTAGAAAGATGATTTATAACATTTTACAGCTTAGCGCTCAGTGTCCAGAGCATTGTTATTTTACAGTAAGGTCTTTTTTAAAAACATCAGACTTTTTCTTTATGTATTTGTGCCTTAATTTTGTTTGGGGGATATGAAGATGCTTGACATGAGCTGTGTTTCTTTAATTAAATAAAGATCCTTAATATGCAAGCAGCAGAGGCCAGCATAGCACTCTTAACTTAGTGACTAGGCCCTGAGTGCTTCAGTGCCTTCAGTTAGAACAAAGCATCCCAAAACTCTTTTAATACTTCAATTCTAAACCCTGGCTGAAACAGAAACTCATGAACTTTTCATTCTTCGTAGGAAAACACTCATCTGCAGAAGACTGTTTATGTATAAGTGCATTCCTTTTACAAGGATGTTCTGATATCTACAGTATTTCCTTTTCTTATGGAGTTACCATCAATGTCAAACGTTCTCAGGCAATCCTTTCTGTGCTGCAGTGGCTTCTCAGCAGCATCCCTGCAAATGTCATGACTGCTTTAACAAGGAGCCCCTAAGAATGGCCTTCAGCTTGGCATTATAGAACAACTGTCTTCATCTTTTTCTTGAATCATCAGGTGTTCAGGTTTGACTTCATCCACTGAGGATTGCCTCTTTAAAGAATATAATGAGATTGGATTTGTTTGCAGAAGTCTGTAGGAAATAATATTAGATTATTATTTTTAACATCTCATTATGAACAAAAATGTTTCTCCATAGCTACTTTGAGAGTTGACTTTTCTTCTCCTTGTGTCCTGTGCTGAGGGCCTCTGGGGACAGAATAGTACTGGCCTCCGTGGCAGTGACTGTGGTCGACAATGTTCGTGCTTTATCAGAATCGATGCATCACAGTGACAAGGAGAGGGGTCTTGGTAGCAGAAAATTTTCTGGTCTAGATCCTTCTCTCTCACTGCTGGGGAGGGAGGCTGAGAACAGCATTGTCTCCTGGGCAGACGTCTGGATGGTCTTCATCCCTTCAGCAGGAGAGCCTTATCTTTCCTACCTTAACCAATTGGCTTGGGTTCTTATTTCACAAAACCCTAATTCTTGCCCTTTTTGCCTCTGCTCCTGCTTCAGCAGGCCACCAGTGGCATCCCTTGAGTCAGACATAGGAGGTTATAATGACGATTTAGGCAATTTAGGGATTGTTTCCTCTAGAGGTTAAATATATCAATAATGGATGACAACAGGTACATTAATATGAAGGAGTCTAGTTATATTTGTATGTTCATACAGTTATGGATGCAGTCAGGGGCATTGTATCTATGGTGATTGATTTAAAAGGTAGCCTCTTAAATGGCTACTTTTAAAAATTAAATTCTTTGATATAAGTCAACAGTGAAGTGCATGCGTGTGTGCATGTGTGACTGACCCAGGGCGATCAAGGTCTTACTTCATTTACTTACTTAATTTCACACTATGAACACCTATTCTTAAATGAAATGTGAAACTAATTCTGCATGTGGAACTGGCTGTCAAGGTTGTTTTTTCCCATCAGAGTCTTCATGACATGAGATGTGTTTTCATAGTACTGCCTTCCCCTGCTCTCCTCCACCAGGAGGAGCTATCACTTTGGCAGGTGATCTGCTCTCCTGTCTTCTGTGGAGCAAGCTCTCCATCTTGTCCTCATGTGAGGTGGACAAGTGAACACTCTGGCCCTCACACCAGCAGCCTAACACACACACACACACACACACACACACACACACACACACACGTCATTGTGCCTTTGGAAATGATTTTTGTTTGAATTTTAAATGATTCTTTTAAATAGCCATTTAATTCTTGCCTGTAAAAATCAGCCTGCCAGTAAATTCAGCACAGTCCGATATGTTTCTGGTAAACTGTAATTTAAAGATGATATTACATAGACAGGAGCTTGGCAAATGAATTTGATGTTTCACTCCTGGAAATCTGAGCACAGAGTGAGCAGACACTGGCTAAAATAATGTGTAAATCCACTTACATTTTGATCACTCATCTATAAACTCTAAGGTGCTATTACCATGATCGTTAATATAGCTTTAGATCAGTCTATCTAAATAATGCCTTTAAACTTTAGAAAGTCTGCTTTTCTAGATTGTATCCTTGTACTTTGTGACTTAATGTCAGGAAATTGGGTTTTGAAGTCTTTCCTCTCACACCTGATTTATTTGTTAGATAATTCTAACCTGTGGTATAATCCTTATATAAACCCTCTGAGGGAATGGCTGAGAGTTTTAATGAAAGGCTTCCTCTTCTAGGGTAGGGTGCCAAAAGCAAAACTAGAGCAAGTTGTGCATACATGAGTACATACGAATACATATAGTAATTTTATGTACAGAATATATTTTCAATACTTAAACTTTTCCCTGAAATTTTTTCAACCTTATTTGAAGAAAAATGATACTTTTGGGTTCTGCTTTCTTCGTGTAGTTTTTAGTTGCATGTTTTTAGCACTCCCATTCTGGAAGAACACTCTAGTGTGCTCATGAAGAACACTGCCAGAGGAACAGCATACAGGCAGCAGAAGTGCCTGCTGCAGTTTTGTGACACTGTCATTGCTGTACAGGTGACATTAGCATTTCCATTGCATGTTTCAGTCAGCGGTTACACAAGGTGACCTGTCCAGCTGCTCAGAGCAGACAGACATTCCAAAAAGGAAGGGGAGAAAGCTCAGGTTACTCTGGGGAGTGGAAACCCAGCCTGTGAGTGGTCTCAGCCACGTGTGCTGGACTCCCCTGCAGTTGGCCTTGTATCCTGGTATGGTTTCTCTTAAATCAGCTTTTACAACAAAACATACCCTGAGCACAGACATGCTTTTCCAGAGCTTGCTAGCTTCTCCTCACTTGTAACTCTAAACAAAGCTTGTATTACTTTTCTCAGTCTTATACATGATCAAATTGATGTACAAATAGTGATTTACATGGAATCCTTAATTAGCACAGTAATGTTGAAAAGAGGAGAAATTACCTTATGTATTCTATTAGATTCTCTTAAGTTGTTCTAAATGATGAATATTATATTTTTATAGAGTACTTAGAACTGTTGGCCTGCTGCTCTTAGAAGTAAAAGCAGTGGGGTGGTCAGGTAGAGAGGGGCGCAAGGTTGAGGGTCAGCAACTGCAGTGTTGACAGCAGAATAGACTCTGGAGACAGGTGGTTGGTGAGTGAATGGGCAGTGCAAGGCAGCACTGAGCTCTCCTGCTGATAGGACCTTGTGGTACCCTATGGCCAATGTTGCTCTCTTGTTCTGTGTCTGTTGCTGGCCAGAGGCTGAGCTGTATAGCATTCCTGGGCTTCCTGCCAGTTCTTCCACACAGATCTGTGCACTCTTCCCAGCCTGTCTACTCCTTCTCACACTCCTTCTCCTTCTAAGTCTTGTTGCCTACACTCGCTCCATTCATCCAAACTGGCAAATTAGACCTGAAAGGTTTAAAAGCTAGAAGGTTTTTCTCTGTTGTGCTATGTGATATTCAGAAATATACATGGAAAGAGCAGTGCAGACTGATTGATTGGCTTCTCAGCGAGTTTCTTCCTCCCTTCCTTGATGTTTGACCTGCCCCGTTCTTCCCTGTGGTCACTGCCAAGTGAGTCCTGTGGAAATGTAACTTGGCTTACAATAGTCATGTCCTTACAGCGTGATTGACATGGTACATGATTGACATGGTTCTTTTCTTTTCCCTCTAATGTTTTCTTATGGAAAACTCACAAGTGTGTTTTATTTTTGTTTACTTTAGAGTCTCTATACCTATGCTGCTTTCTTAGAGCTATGCCTCTTTCTTTATGTACCTATTATTTAATAATTGCTGTTCTTTGACTTTCCTTCATCTATATGACTTTCCTTATTTTTTCCCAAATAAAGAGATATATTGAGGGACCAGAAGAGCAGAATGGTTTACATTTACATGTGTTGGTTAGGTTAGGAAGTTTATATTTGACATCGTTAGCAAACTGAGCTTTGAACAAATACCCAGAGAGTAAAATGTAAACACTCAATGGTTTCCTGTTACTTATGGCTGCTTCTTATTACTTCCAGGAGAGAAAGGAGAGACTATCCAAATTTGAATCTATTCGTCATTCAATTGCTGGGATAATTAAGTCTCCAAAATCGGTACTCGGATCTTCATCAGTAAGTAGAATTAACTATGTGCTGTCTCGTAGTGACCTCTGTCTTGCTTTTTCTGGTTATATGTTTATAATCACAAACAGGAAACTTGGGTCGGATTCAACTGTTTGTATGCACAGGACTCTGTTTACATATGAATATAGTATACGCCCAGGCAAAATAGGGAGGATAGAAATAGCTTTTTTGTCCATGGATACTCTGCAGCCACTATTGGATGGTGGAAACTGTAGGTAGTATTGAATGATTTATACACACACTTTCTATACATATTCCATTGTTAGAAAATTTACTAAGGATGGTAACATATTAGCTATATCAAGTATTGATAAAGTAGAACAGTTTTCACAGCATACTATAATGAAGGCTGAGTGAAGGACTTTTCAGAATAATCTACCATTCTAAGGTCTGCTGCGGGTGTGAGATGATGTGAGCCATGCTGTGCGTGGACGCTGGAATTACTGTGGCAAACATGGTAAGGGAGCCAGCATGTTATACAGGTACCTCGCGGGGCATGTATCTAATGCGCTTTCTGTGACTTTGGAACCTTACTAGAGGCATAGTGTAAACAGTGTGTGTTAGGGAAATAATGCTTTTATAATAGCTATTACTGTATCTGTGTTCTTAAAATGTGTAAGCTTGTATTTCTATTGTAAAGGACATTTGATAATGAAAGTAATTTCTTTGCTAGATTAATCATTAAAATTTCAGTTCGGCTTCTCATGGTGGAACATAGTAGAATATGAATTATCTATTTTAACATCTGGATGTTCAAGCATGAAATACCCCATGTGACCACTTGGAGCTGTTCTCTCCTGTGAGTGCTGCCTGCTCCCTTCCAAACACATTCTGACTGAGGGCTTGAGTTTTAATGTGAATGTGATTGTGGCACATGATAAGCCTGGGAATCTACAAAGGAATAGCTATTTAGAGACGATTTTATCGTAACTTAAAATTTTTTGATTATGTTAGATGATATCTTTTCTTATAAAGACAAACCCTATATACTACCCACTTGAGTACATGGTTTGTTTTCTTGTGGTAAACTTCACATGACACAAAATTCATGTTCTCGCATGTTGATCAGAGGCTTCAGTGTGTTTGCTGTGTTGTGCATCTGTGGGGATGTGGACATACACCTGTGGAGGAGGAAGTGGGACAGAGAAGTGATGCACTACAGGCTCCTGTGAGTCCTTGAGGAGTCCTGATGTTGTATACAGTGTATGATCTCCACGGCTCCCGGCCTGAGGTCAGGCTGGTGGCTCCTTCACAGAAATCTTCATGGGGCATTGCACCCTCCCCTACAGGCATGGACAGGCGAGCCGGATTCTGCTAAACACCTGTTGTGCCTTGATTTGCCCTTGAATACATAAACATACCCCAGTTGGCTAAAAAGCTATATGTAAGCTTGTGTAACAAACAATAAAGCTAGATCTGCACTTTGATGCTGGTCTCCGGAGTCTGAACTGCAGGCATCATTATGGACTCTGCCTCCATTTGCCCCCTACTTCCCGTTCCCTGTTCCCACAATAATTACCACAGGATGCTCTGATGGTTTAGTCCCCCAGAAGGGTACTCCATACCCCTTAGAAGATAGCCCCAGTCTCTACTTCCCCCGTTTCTTGATATTTCATGCCTCTTGCTGGGCCTTTCATATGCATAGGATCATCTAGCAACAGGTTTTTATATTTTACTTTCTTCTCTAGAATACTTTCAAAGTTCATTCATGTTTTGTCAATATTTAATTCTTTTCTAGGCTGAATGCTATTTCATTGCATAGATTTTCACATCATGTGTCTATTCATCATCTCATAAACTTTAGTATCTTCATGCAGTATCACATCATCATAAACTTTTCTGATAAAACTTTCAACTTTTGAACTTGTACAAAGAATGCTACTGTGGATGCTTTTCATTCTTCTGTGAATATAAACTTTTTTTGTTTGTTTGCTATATTCCTAGTAGTAGAATTACTACATTATACAGTAATTCTGCATTTAAGTTTTTCAGGGGGCTGTTTTCTACACTGAGAAATATTTACATTTCTAACATCAATATATGTCTGAGCATTAACAACAGTGTACGTCTGAGTGCTCTGACAACAGTGTACGTCTGAGTGCTCTAACAACAGTGTACATCTGAGTGCTCTAACAACAGTGTTATTTCTGAGTGCTCTAACAACAGTGTACGTCTGCATGTTTTTAACTGATGGTAGAATTGTGGACCCTTTAAAAAGGGTCTGGTGGGACATTTAGATCTTGATGGAAGGAAGGACATGATATAATTAGCTGATAGACAAACTAGGCTTTAACTTTAACTGTGTCTGATACATCAGACATACTGGACTTATAGTCATGTTTTAACATTGTATCAGCTCCAAGCACATGCATGCTCTTTCAGCATATGAAGGGAGCCAGGTAACACATCATTAGTATCCCCGAGCCTGGGACCAGCTCCACATCTAGTATCTTTCCATCTTCACAAGGCTGTCATTTTGCATTGGGAACTGTTTCCCAGACCCTGCTTCTGAAGCCAATGGCAGAGGTGTTGGGCAGCATTAGCTGCACCTCTTGAAAGTGTCCTGGCAATCGTAATAGTTCATTTGAGTTGGAAATCTTTCAAACCATACTAAAGTTACCGAGACCTGCTCCAGCCATGTCAAGAGTATTGCCCTTTCTCCAAGGCTCATTTTATATGGAATTGTTGCAATGCCTGGCTGAGCAACCTCCTGGTTCCATGTTACAGCTGCCTCTGAACTGGTATTACTGGTTGTGGACTATATAATGTCCCTCTAATTATAGCACTCTTTTAAAAACATTCTTTAAAATCAGGTTCATACAAGTCTTGATCCAAATTATTGTTGTTTAATTCAAATAAAGATTAAAAGTTTTAAATTAGTCAACCGTATCTCTTTAAAAGTCATTTTTTTTCTGCACTGTATTGATGTAGGAATTATTTAATTTTAGGAATCTTTGAATTAGAATTTGGTATATATATGTATATATGTATGTATGTATTACCTTTTATGTAGAATCATAATGCAAATATGTTTTGCTTGCATTTTTCTGGAAAACGACATTACAGCTGTGTTTAAAGGTTTATCAGTTCCAGTATTAGAGACATACTATGAGCCATCCACCATCAGCGGGGTTAGGAGTAGGGATGTTATGAGTTACAGTTTCAGAAGTGTGGGTGATGGGGGTGGGAAGGTGGAGGGTGGAGCGGTGTTGTCATTCTCATGCAGTTTTCTGTGTTCATCTTTGTATCCAGAAAAGTAACCTGCAATTTCTATAACAAGACAGGTTAAAATTAAATACTATACATTTTAAATTTCATTTGTCTTCTATTATTAAGGTTTTAACCTACCTTTTTCAGTTTTTTTAAAGATTTATTTATTTATTTAACTTATGTATATGAGTACACTGTCACTCTCTTCAAACACATAAGAAGATGGCATTAGATCTCATTCTAGATAGATGGTTGTGAGCCACCATGTGGTTCCTGGAAATTGAACTCAGGACTTCTGGAAGAGCAGTCAGTGCTCTTAACCAGTGAGCCATCTTTCTAGCCAACTTTTCAGGTTTTAAAGTGGTTAAAAAAAAAAAGAAGACAACAAGGAACTATAAATGGTTTGTGTTATATCATAGCCATATGCTAATCTCTTCTCTACAGTCATGTTAAAGAACATCAAACTTATTGTCTAAATGTCAAATTTCGAATTACTTCTACATAATTTTTCAAGAAAGTCTTATTAAGATTAATTTTGTACAACTTTTATTATATGAGACCAAATCTATTTTTCATGTATTTTTTCAAATATTTAAAATAAACAGATCATGCTGCACTCCTGTATTCTATACTCAAGTATGGCCATGTGCTGATGATTGTAAGGGTCTCCTCACAATCTTAGTTGAAATGTGTGATGTAAAGTTACAAATGACCACAGTCAACTGGTGAAAACATGCTGTCATTGGTATCCGGGCTTATTTTATCATAAAATATATTTATTTTGTTAAACACAAAAGACAAAGTACAAACCTGATAGATATTTTCTCAAGATAATTTCTTTCTAAACATAGTTTAATCTTCAAAACTGTCTCTAGCGTCTTCGGTAGTAGTTGAACCTCATGTTTGAAACACCTTTCAGACTTACTGAGCTCTCCGTACTCTGCCAGTCCTGAGTAAATGGCATTGTGATGGGTAGTCAGCTAACGAGGCACAGGATCAGACTGTGACATCCTTGCTTTGTGCCACTCTCCTGTCAGGAAGACCCTTTGAGAAGGATGTTCTTTGAACTCATCTTTGGGTACTTTGTAGGAGAGGTTTATAAATAGCTTTCTACTGTAGCAAAAAAACTTAGACTACTATATTTAGTTATATTGTGATGAATGTGGGGAAGAAATATTCAACTTTTTTGATTACCTTTTTTAAAAATTACTAGCTCTTGGTATCAGTTCACCAAGAGCTTTGGGCAGGTTTCACATCCCCTTTAAACTTTAGCATCTGTTTTCTTACTTAATGGTGGTTGGCTTGTTATGTGTCACTGTTTTCATTATTGTTAGCACTAAAAGAAAAAAGCAGCATACTAATGAGAAATTGCCACATCGGGTTCATATTTAAAAATGTGGGTGTCAGAAATGGAAGAATAACCACAAAAATGTGTGATATACTTGAGGCCTATTTGGGACATTTTCTTTTTATCACAAGTAAGATGAACTTCGGCTAATAGTGTGTTGGACTTGGATTAGTATATTTTAAACCTCTTCAGTGATACAGATGAGTGGAGGCTATTGTTAAAATTAGTTTTCACTTACTACCTAGTTATCATAAGATTTATAATATTAGCCCATAAATTATTATATGTATATATTTGCCTTTTATTTATTGTGTTGGCCAGCTTTCCTGCACCATGGCAGAGTGCTGAGATAAATGGCCTCTGAGGAAGAACAGCTTATTTTGAGTCATTGGTGGAAAGACATACTCGGCTCTGCCCATCTGTGAAGGAGTCAGGAGTCCTTCCAAGGCAGTGCCACCGGATGGTCTAACGTCTTTACTTTGACTCCACCCACCATGGTCTGAAGACAGAGTCTTCAACACAGGGCTTTTGGAGGACATTTTAGATCCAAACCATAACTTTATTATTAATCCTGATTATTTCCAACTTTATATTTTTTTCATGAGGATCATAATAATTTATGTAAATATTCCTATTTAGTTTATTTAGTTCCTGTGGATGAGTATAGCACAAGAAAACTTACTTGTGGTCACAGCATGTATGCTTTCGCCTTCCTTTAGGTTCAGACCATGTAGCTAGCTCTCACTTATTTCAGCTGTTTGGTATGCATCTGTCCCCCTAAAGTCATAGATGACTCGCTTTGTGTTCATGGCTTATAGTTGTCCCCGAATGTGTTGTGTTCGCATGCTGCTGATTTTATTTGATGCTTTATCTGCCATTGCTTTGCAAAACCAAGACCAGCAATGTGGCAGAGCAATGGCTTAGCAGAGGTAAGGCAGAGGAGCGGGTGTAAGTTAGTGAGGCTGCTTCAGGTTGAACCTGAGACCTTTTCCTGCCATTGCACAGGGCACAGTCTGTGCTTCCAGAGTTAGTCAATTCATTGAAAAACACATGTTTACTGTGTTTGTTATACATTTCTCTGAAATACTCTTTCATCATTTTTCTGATTGGTCAATAGTATTAAATAAATTTATTTTATGATAAGAGGAATAAGATTAGAACTGTTAACTTGAAGTGCTAATGTCCCTGCCCATGATAGAAAGAAAGTATCAAAGGATATTTACTTGCACTAAACTTCAGTCCTGATACTCCAGGAGACATTTTTTTTTAATAATTATGAAAATGTCCGGTTTATCATTTAATTTTTAATTGGCCAATGAAGACAGAACATATGTATGAAGTACTTGAAAAGAATTTTACTTGGAAAAAATGTTTTCTTCCTTAACTTTTTTTTTTTCATCTTTGTTTAGCAGCTCTCTGATGTGATCTCTATGGGTGAGAAGCCCCTGGCGGAGCATGACTGGTACCATGGCGCTATTCCCCGGATAGAGGCACAAGAACTCCTCAAGCAGCAAGGAGACTTCCTGGTGCGAGAGAGCCATGGGAAACCTGGTGAATATGTCCTTTCTGTATATTCTAACGGACAAAGGAGGCACTTTATCATACAATTTGTTGATGTACGTGTCCAGTTTAGTTCATACATATACATTGATGTAGCCTGTTGTGGTAGGCTTGAAATATACTGGTGGATGGCTTATGAGAACTGCTGTCCATGCTATAAGTTTAACATTAACTCTCTGGTAACTCCATAAATATAATGCTCTAAAACTGACTGAAATATTGATCTTAATGAGAAAATACCATATTTAAAAGATAATAAAATTAAATTTAAATGGAAATGTCTAAAATGTTGAATTTGAATACTAAAGTATTTTAAGTTAAAAACAAAAGTAATATAAATACCATGTATTTTTCTTCCCATAGTAAAACTTAAGATTATGTGATGTGTACCTCTTTAACTAGTTTCAAATTGTGATCTGTTTTGTTGAATAGTATTAAGGAAAGTCTTCAAGAGTGGTGAATTTATTTTATGATTTGCTATTACTGTTTTTTTCTATTTTTCTGTAATATCTGTTGACTTTATTAAGCAGTAAACAGAAAATGATAAATATAAACAGTATATTCACATTATTTATTCTAAAGCTAATACTTTTGGAAGTTTTAAATTGTTACACTGTTTCTTTTAATGACTCACTTATGATCATTAATGTGTGTTTGTGATATATGGGGAGGAGGTAGTGCTGCTTTGCACATGCGTGGAGGTCACATGACAGCTTGCTAGAGTTATTTCTATCTTTCTAACTCTTGGGTTCTGGAGAGTCAAACTCAGGTTGCAGGCTTTTGCAGCAAGTGCATCCACCCACTGAGCCTTCTCATAGGCCCCAAGCATTGCCAAGCTACTCCCTGGTAGACTGTCATTATTAAGCACTAAATAGATGAATAATAATTTTGACATTTTTGCCTTTTCTAACTGAGAAATTTATAGTGGCAGTGTTTTGGCGAATGGAAGAATTTTGTCTGCATTTGTTATTTCTCAATCTATTATTTGAAATGGTTCTCATCTGAAAAGTTTTAGTTTATGTCAAGGTACAAGGGTAATACTAGTTACCTTGTGTAAAGATTAGGCCTCAACCATAAGCAAAACCTATAGGATTTTAGTGACTTAGAAACTTGTATACATACCAGTGTGAACTTAGGGTTGACTGCTTGAGCCATGAAACTTAGGTTAACAGGCAATAATAAATTAAAGATAAAATGATACCTATTTTAAAAGAAAACTTTGGTGAAAATTTTCACCATAATGGCATTGTTTATTCTCTTGTTCATTCATTCATTCATTCATTCATTCAGAATATACTTACTAAGTATATGTTAGACCTAAACACATGAGCCATCAATAACACAAAAGTGGTATTTAATATGTGAAATTTAGTTGTTAGTTGACTATATAAAAAAGGTACTAATAAATCATAAAGGAAAGATAGAATGTAATGTAACAATAACAAAATATAACACTCAACTTTCATCAGTGGCTAGATAATCTAACCAGAAAAATTAACAAAGGAACATCAGAGCTAACCATCCTGGACATAGTAGAGATGAGACATCTATAGAACATTTTATCCAGCATCCATTGACTACACTTTCCACTCAACTGCACTCTGAGCTTTTTCCAGGACAGATTATATGTCACAAGAAAGTGTCTTTTAATTAAAAAAACAAAGTCTTTTCTGATGTCTATGAAGCTAGAAACCAACACTGGAAGAATCCTGGTAGCAGCATTAGACACATGGAAATGAAACATTTATCTGAAGAAACAGGTCACTGAAGGCATTAAATAAGAAATGTAAGATAAATGAAAATGGAAACACAGTACACTAAAATTTACAGAACATAGCAAATGACATTCTCAAAAGGAAATTCTCGTCCCCAAATATAGACAGCAGAAAACTGCTTGCCCGGTTTACAGCAAAGTAAAATAGCTGCACAGAAAGGAAACCATCAACAGGAGGAAGAGGCAGCTTATCAGAATCAGAGCATTTGCAAACCATACAGCTAAAGGGATTCCTTTCCACAATATATAAAAAAATCGAGTCCCTCAGTAGCACAAAACCAAATAACCCAATTCAAAAAGAAGAAAAGTCTGAGTAGACCTTTCAAAGCAATTTTCCATTTTTTATAAAAACTTAATAAGAATATAATTACATGACTCCCTACTTTCCTTTCTTCCCTCCACCTCCTTCCATGTTCCCATTCAGTTACTGATAGCTTCTTTCTCCTGTTGTTATTGTTACATGCACACACACATTTGTGTATTTATAAACATATAAATACAGCCTAAGACTTTTTGTTTTTTTATGTATACATGCTTTGGGAGCTGGCCACCTCGTACTGGACAGCCTTTTATCGGCTCATCCCTAGGAGGAGCTGGTCTCCCTCTCTGTCATTACCCATTGCCTGTAGTGTCTTGTCCAGGAGTGTGACCCCATGAGTTCCCCTTTCGCAGCAGCATGTCTTCAGTATTTTTTTTCTTAGAAGTAGAAATGTAAATAGTAACATATTTATGAAAGATATTTGACATCTCTGATCATATCAGATCACTGAGATAGCATGTCTGTTTTTCAGAAGACAGACTGAAGAGCAAAGGCTGTGAGGAAATGGAGCATACATTGTTGTTGGGAGTGTTGATTAGTGTAGCCATTATAGAGATCAGTGTGAGGTGCCCCCAACAGCCAGAAAGTAGAGCTGTGACGTGATCCGTGTGACAGATCCATGTCTGTGACATGGTCCGTGTGACAGATCCATGTCTGTGACGTGACCCGGAAACTGTGTCTTGGATCATATGACTACCTGAAATGAAGAGCATGTTTAAAAGACATTTCCATGGTTTCCTCTACACTATTCAGAGTAGCCAGGATATGACATCCACCTAATGTCCAGTAGACAGCTGAAGGGAAGGTGCTGTGCATGTGCGCCTTGGCATACTGTTCAGCCACAAAAACGTTTGAGATCCTGCCATGGCTAACATTGTGGATATAGTGGGATAGTGTTGTTCTGTGAAATAATTCAGGTAGAAGACACTTGCTGTGGGGAAGCCCAGAGTTGAGTGCAGAAGCTGGGAAAAGCAGAGAGAGTTAAAATTAAAAGCGGGAGAGGTCAGTCCACAGGTACAGGGGTGCAGTGTCTGTATTAGAAACAGGAAGTCCTGGTTTTCATGGTGTAATAGGTAGAGTATAATTAATAGTAGTGCATTATACATGTCAAAGTAGAAGAATTTTACTGTACTCACCATAAAGAAATGAGCAAAGTTTCAAGTGATGGATATCCTACTAAAAGTTATTTGATATCTGACATAGTTGTGAATGAGAATATCACATTGAACTTGATAAATGCACAAAGCTTTGACCAACCACATATTTTTTAAATTGAGAAATGGAAAGAGATTGGATATTGATCATGTATCAAGTTCACTTTGAGGTAATTAAATTTATGAATTACTTAAATTCATTACTGCAGTCTGTGAGGTCTTTAAAGCTACATTTTAAATTCATGCTGTGGGTCTCATTGTGTGCAGTAAAATGCCAGCATGTTTTTGCATAGCAATTCTAAACTTGTGGATTATCCACGTATAGTTAAAACTATTTTTTCCATTGTACACTAATCATTCAATCATCATTAGGGCAAAGGCAATAACTACTTTAAAGTTTAAATGGAACTGTTATGTCATTTTCTCTAGCTCTAATATAATTTCAGACTTAGCCATTCCAAAACCTTACTTCCCAGGAGGTACTGACCAAGTAACTACCGTTTTCAAGGCCAGCTTGAGGAACATGGCAAGATTCTGTTTCCAAAGAAATTAAATCAATCAAACCAAACAAACAAGAAACTCAAGTCAGCCTTACGTTTTACCATATTCTCATAGAGTTGCATCACTCTGTATGGGATTGGGTCAGAGGAGGTAGGAGAATCTAGTACAGCATGTGGAATCTTGAGAGTAAAGAAATAAACCAAAGCACTGGGAGTGTTCTCTCTTTTATTTACTTAAACTTCATTGTCAATGTCTTAATGCCTTTATATCCATCAATATATCTTCCTGTTTAAGAAGGGAATTTGCTGGTTTTATACCATGTTAGAATGCTGAGAACTTCGCAGGTACCAGGATAATTTTTGTAAAGTTAGTAATTTCAAATTTTGAAATGTTCTTAAATTAAAAAAGGGAAACAGAAAATCTACTGTTTTATTAGGTAGTTGTGTAGGTCTGGGGACAGATAGATTAGGTTACATGAGGCTTAGAGCAGGGTTGATGTGAGATTTCATTGTGTGTGAACTTTATTATTTATCATTAAATATTGCACATCTCATGCTCATGAGTGTGTGAACCATGTGTAAGCTGTCTGTCTTCTTACTTCATAACACTTAATACATTTCATGTCATTCACATGTTAATTCCACAGGCCATACATGCCACAGATTGTACTAGACCATAAGGCTATCACACTGAGTGAAAATAAAAGAATCTGTTGCTTACTGTGCCTGCATTCTAGAAGGGAGACAGATAATAAAAATCATAAGTAAAATCCGGACTGGAGAGATAGCTTCCAGAGGACCTGAGTCCGATTCCCCCAGCATCTATGCTAAATGTCACAATCACCTGTAACTCCAGCCTGAGGGAATCTACCTCTTTTTTTTCTTTTTTTTTTTTTGGCTTCTGTGGACACACACACACATACATGCACACACATACACATTCACACCTTTAAAAAATAAGTATAATATATGTGGTAGTAGGGTCAAACATAATTTTACATTGTAAGGAAAAACTCAATAAGTCAGAGGAGGTAAGAAACGAAATTTCATTGTGAACGTGGAGATTCTGTATGTGAAGATTGTGTATTGGCTAGAGTTAGCCTCACCCAAAAGACACTGCTGAGAGCTGGACAGGAAGTCAGTAAAGGAGATATTACCCACAGGACTTTCTGCATTGTACATTTGTTCATGTAGCAAACCAGCACACCTCTAGTTCTGAGGAAGAAGCACATCTCATATTTTAGAACAGGAAGGTAATGACAGTGCTCAGAGACTAGTGAGCCAAGTTGAGGAGTGGTCAGAGATGAAGTAGAAAGACCACCGTTAGCCCAAATTACTATGCATCATCTTTGGCTCTTGTGCTGAGGGAAGAAAGGATTTTAATTAAGCAAGGCAAAGACGTTATCCTCAAGGACTGGATGCCCTGATTGCTGTGTTAACTGTAAATTGAAAGAAGATACAAGTAGAAATCATGTCTGGTTGAATGTTGTTGCCGTTGGTGTTACTATTACAGGCTGTACTTTGTTGACATTGTAGTTTTCTCTGCATTATTTGTTGTTGTAAACAGTATCTACCAAGCTGTGCTAGGAAATGGCAGAATATCGCCTCCTCTCCAGTGGGAATTTGGTCTGTTTGATCCAGCTTCTTTCTGCTTCCCCTGTGTTCTTCTCAGCCTCTAATAGTGACTTCTGCTCCCCCTTCCTAGTTTTATAAAGTTGGGAAATTCTGTCTCTTCAGTTTTCTTAAAGTGGTGCGCATGCGCATTGCATCTCTGACACTTCTGTGATGTATTAGTTAAACCCAAGGAGGAACCACCCTGGAAGCAAGTGCATTGCAGTCCTGCCTTGAAAAGGGTGTTAATGGGTTATTTCTACATTTCCTGCTGTCAGTTCTTACATAAAACAACCCACTGCTGTCTATTTAAATATGAAAACTAGCAAAGACAACATGGAAATGTGAAAGCGTGCTTAGATCTGAGCCTGGAGAGCCTGCTCAGCTCTTAGGAAAACGTGTTGCTTATATAGAGGATGAAGTTCTGCTAGGTTCACAACTGCTTGTCAGTCTAGCCAGCGCTGTCCTCCATGGCACCCACGCACACGACACAACACACTGAAATAACAAAATGCATCTAAAAATTGCCAGGCTCTGAGCTTGCCGATCTCAAAGGCTTATCACTGGTGCTCTTCATTACTTCTTTGTCTTCATCTCTCGTGTGTATGATGTTTGGAGCTTTACTTTTTATATATCAATGGTACATTGAGATCCTACTGTAGAAAAACCCATTGTATTAGCAAACAAGAAATGATTATTATTATTTTATTAGGCTTCCTCAACCTTTGATGGTATTTTTAGTACTGAAAGTTTATTGAATGGAGCATATATGGAAACGCATGTAAACATCTTCCTTTTCCTTAAACTTGAGTGGGCACCAGTCTTGTTTGCTTTGGTCATCATTTTGGTAAAATGCAATTGAGTTCCATTAGCTTTTTCTCTTACTGTAATTATGCTGTGAATTATGTTAAGTCTGAAAATTTTTTTGTCAGAATATTTGGCAGTAGATTATAGAGTTTCATGTTTCTATCTCTTTTAATATGTTACTATCTGGAAGTTGAGTATTGTTACAGATATTTATGCTGCTGTGCAGTCAGCTCTCCTTAAACAGAACTCAACTCCTGGATTAAGATCATTTTTTTTCGGAAATAATGTCTTCCTGATAATTGTATGTTGTTGTTCTCTCCCCAGAATCTATATCGATTCGAGGGCACTGGATTTTCAAATATCCCTCAACTTATAGATCACCACTTCAATACCAAACAAGTCATCACCAAGAAGTCTGGGGTAGTTCTGCTGAATCCTATTCCAAAGGTAGGGCTGAAATCTTGCTTCCTTTTTAACAAGAATACTCTGTTAGCATTTGTCACAGAAGAAAGCTTTTAGGTATGTGCCAAAGTCAGAGACAAATTATGTCTGTGAACACCAGCCACTCCTGGCAATCTAGCTGAGATACAGACTTCCTTTAGTTTTCTGAAGACACATTGCCTTTCTGCTCAGCATTTGCTAGGATACAAATGGCCTAATTTGTTTTTTTTTTCCTGTCCCAATTTATCTTGAAAGATGTGAGGATCATACTTTGAAAGGTCTGGCAAAAGATTTGAAGATATAGACATCAAAGAAGAGGTCTAGCATTTAGAAGTATGTCAGAATTTTAGTTTTAAGCTTTAGGTTTACAATGTGTAGAAAGTTTTCCACTAGTCTCTTCTCAGAAAATCATAGCTTCCCTCTGAGGAGCCAGGCAGCTGGGTCAGAGCTCGCTTTAGATTTTTACCTGTAAGATGTATCACAAACAGTTCTCTCATGTCCTGAGAGACTTGTGAGGTTAGGGATGGGCATGAGGAGTGTATGTGCTTCAGACAGCACCTTAGGGACATAGACCACAGTGCAACAGTGAACCCGCCGGGCCTTTCACCACTTTGAGGGCTCTGGGAATTGGGATTGTGCAACATGAAGAATGGTGTAAAAATGGGAAAGACATTAAAATCGGTAGGTGACATTTATCTAGTTGATTTTTATAGACCAATCCTGTTATCCTTCCTGCAATGTAGACACTCCCTAATTTTCACATCATACTCATTTTAGAACGTATAACTTGACAGTTTGTTCTTTTGTTGTTATTGTTTTATACCCAGATTCTCAGAATCCACAAACCCGAGCTTACCTTTAATGTTTCCATCTGCACCTAGTTTCTTCAATTAAATGACAAGAGCTTTGTATTCTTAATTATACACTTGAGTATGAACTTCAGATCTAGTGTATCCTATCAACCTCAAGCCTGTACATACATTTTTACCCATGAGGTTAATACTAAATTAACTGTTTTACATACATTGCTGCTTGGCTTTACAAGCTAACCAGATATTTGCACAATCTATAGGTTCGTCAGGTTCACGTTAGAGATCAAATCCATGATGGAAATTAACTTAAGATCTGGGTCTGAGTAGGAATATATAATTTCAAATAAAATTACATCTCCCACTGCATTCAAATTTCTATGAAGTGAACTTAGGTAATGGAATAGATTCTCTAGACTATTACATGGTCAATTATTATCTTTCTGTCAGATCTCTAATAGAATAGAGCTGATTACCACATCATTTTATAGTACTAGATATGCAAATAAGTGAATGGTGTCAGCTGTAGAAGGTTAAAGAGCTATAGATGATTGTATTGTGGGTAAAAGCAAAGCCAATCTGCAAACTAACCTGACTTAAACCTGGCATTTGAAATATGCACGTGAGTATCTGTTTATTGTAAACATCGTTCAAAGAATTCTATTAGTTCTTTGTAAAAATAATAGAAATACAAGGGTCATTGAGGGCAGCTTTCCATTATGAGTGGGAACAAATTGATATAGGCTTTTGTTGTGGTGGTATCACCATATATCTTCCTTTGAAAAGTCATTTGTCCTCTTATTACTGAATCTGTTTTTTATTTAAATTGTGTCAGAAGTTAATATATTTGACCATATAATATGCTATAAAATATCTAATTTTCATCTTTACAGATTTTATATTTAGTCTACATAAAGAATGTTGCTTTGCGTTGGATGTAATTTCTGTTTCCCATTTATTCTTCTCTTATTCATCAAAATATAATTTTGTTACTGTAATGCCTAAGTGACTAAGGCATTTTCTTACATTTATTCCTTGTATTTACTCACAAGTGCAGGGAAACTAGACAGCTAAAATGGGGGGATTGCTTAATTTTTCCTGCTTAATAATGCTATTAGTGAATGGGTGCCTTCCAATCTGCGTCTCACTTGCTGTCCAGTTTCTTCCTGTACCGCCTCCCAGAGCCTGTGCAGAGGCTTAGGAGAGGAGGAGTATTGTTGTAAGTGGTACTAACTGAACACCTGTAATTGTTCTCTTAAAGCAGCAAACCTGATGGGCTCCATGGCCTGTTCTTTCTTAATTTAGTTGCTTCTTGAGAGTTCCTTGAGTGAGTCCTTCTCTGTCATGTGTAAATAGTATATTCTCCCTCATTCCTTTTCTTACTTCTTGATAGTCAATTTCTAATGGTTATGTATATTCACTTTATATGATATCATATATTTTAATTGTTACTATCCCTCAAGTATACTGCAAGTTCTATAACATCAAAGTTGTATTTGACTTAGTATCTCTGTCTCTCTAGTACCTAGAAGAGTGTTGAACAAGAATAAGCAGTCAGCAGATGTTAAAAGATTGACGTTATCGATGAAGTCCTAGGACTTTTGGGCAGTCCCCTCCCCCATCCTCATCCTCTTTCTTCCCAGTTCTGAGGATTGAGTCCAGAGCCTCCTGGAGACCTAGCAGGTACTCCAGCATTGAGGCATAGCCTTAACCCTTGGCTGACCTCTTCATATGCATTATCTTATGTACCCCTCCTGTACTGCTATGGAATATGTTTTATTATTATCTCTATACAATATTATTGTTCCTTGTAACATCATACAGGATGATGGAAGAGGAGCTATTGCTTTAAATAGTAAAAGACCTTCTGAAGATTGCATAACAGATAGGGGCAGTGCTGGGACACAGTCCATGTTGTTAACCATGTGTCACAGAAGCACAGACGTTAGTAGAAGCTACAAAAACTGTGCATTGTAAGAAATGTGAGTGTGGATATGAGGAAAGGAAGTCTTCTACCTTGATAAAATGCTGAATTGGAATGAGACATCTAAATATTCAAACTTATAAATTTGTATAAAAGGAAAATAATGAATCCAATATTAGACAGCGGAAATTTGATACACAATGTAGAATTTGAGAAAATATAAGTAAGAATTTACCTAATCTAACATTTAAATGGCACTTTAGAACTTATTTTATTGGGTAAAGCTAATATTTCTTCTGATATAGCTTTTAGGGAAGAAATTCTCTAAATAGAATGGAGAGCTCACTGTGTTCATGAATAAATGCAGGTCAAGCAGGCAGGGAGCTGTGACTTTAGCAAACACTCGCTTATTGGATGAATCAAGTGACGGTGACCATTTACCAGACTTCAGCATGGATTGCCCAAATATTATAGGCTGATTTTGAAGATGTGATAAATTTCTTTTTCTATGACTAAAAGTTCTAACTCATCTGCAGAAGAGAGTCTGTGGCAGCCATGTGCTAGATCAAGTGCAAGGAACGAGCTGCTCCTGCGCACAGAGGAAGGCTTAAGGGTGCAGGCACACTTTGTGTTATTAGTTGCAGATGACTTGAGCCAGCTTTGCTGTCTGCCTTGGTGAGGTAGCCACCCTCCCAGTGTTGTCATCTGAGATTTTCTTTTTATAGTAGCTTATTACACAGAGTTTGGCTTATTTAGGTTTCTTAGTTTAGCATTTTGTGAAACCAGAGAGACTTCCTTTTCCCTAAGTCTGTGCTCACAGTCCTTAATTTATAAACACTCATTGGTAGTTTTTAAGATAATTATACATTTGAATAAATAGAATAATGGAAAATACATAGTTCAGTATTCATTCATAGATATTTACTTACTAATCACTCTGTGCTCAGCAGTGTTCTGAATTGTGATGAGAATGTTCTAAATATCAAAGATTAAGGAGGTAAGAGAGGGACTGTGCTAATGTGGTGAAGGCATGGGTTAGTACTGTGGGCCTGTGTATTACATGGGCAAGGGATAGCTACTGCTTCTCATTTCTAAAATCTTTAAAATTGAGTTTTTAATGTTTTGAGACAGGGTCTCGTATAGCTCACATTGGCCTTGAGCTCACTGTGTAGCTGAGAAGAGTGTGACCTCCTGGTCCTGCGTCTCCTCCTCCCCAGTGCTAGGATTAAAGGCTTGCAGTACTGCAGCTGGCTTAGCTCAAATATTGGGATCAAGTAAGGTTTCTTGGTATAGTTTCATAGAGACGTTAAAATAAAAGTGCTCTCTGTGTGGTTATACACAGGGGTAACAATGAAATGTTCAACAGTCTAGCATGGATACTAACACTTCAAAGTAGCTAGTCAGTCTGTAGGGATGTTTTCTAGATGATTATCTTCAGAGTATATGTATGTATGTGTGTGTGTGTGTGTGTGTGTGTGTGTGTGTCTGTGTGTGTATACCTATCTACACACACATGCATGCACGCACATGCACACACACATATGTTGAAGTAATTATTTTAAAAATGGCCGCTGGTCAAGCCAACTATCTAAGCTGCTGCAGCTCTGCCTAGCTCAGCCGCCATGTTCCATGGCCAGAGGCCACATGCATGCAGCAGCTAGAACCGGCCAGCCAAAAACACAGCCCTGCCACCCATGAGACGCCAGTGTGGGAGATGGCTCTGCCAATCTTCCATGCCGTCTCTGCAAGGCTGAGCATTGCCCAGACCATCGCACCATCCACGCGGGCCCAGTAGAAAGATGAGACTCTAATGCTTAAAGACTAATCAAAGGCTTATATATTTGATAATGATCAATAACAAGATACCCATACAATCAGAAGTGTAACCCAATACCCAACCTAGATATACCAATTACCTTTGACTGCTACAGACACGTGAACATCCACCTCCATCTCCTCTCTCCCCCTCATTCTCCCTCTCTTAGCTCCTCCTCTTCCTTTTTCTCTTCCTATCCTAATTCCTCCCATCTTAGCTCCTCCTACACACATATATAAGCACTGTTTTAAAAAAAATCTGTATATAAAATATTTGTTAGTCAAGAACAATTTCTTCCACAAAATAATAGATGTCATCAGCATACCAAAAAGCAGCTAGTAAATGAGAAACCAAGGGTGGATAGCCAAGGAGAGTAATTGGCCTTCCAGGTGAATGAACAGTTCAACAATTAGAAATACCTTTTCAAAGCCTTCTAATGGTAGTAGAGATAATTCTCCAATGTCGGTAGACTAAGAAAATATAAAACTATATCAAATGCCATTACTATCTAGAGTATTAATCTAAATTCAAAATATATCTTGTTTTATTGACATACATGGTAATAGATTACTAAGGTCATTTGCTTTTAGAGCATGAGCTGAGAAACCTGAGAAACAAGGTTGTGTGGTAGGATCTGCCAAAACTATAAAACATGTACTTTGACTCAGGAGTAATTCATAATTTATGTCCCTGTCGTGTGTGTGTGTGTGTGTGTGTGTGTGTGTGGTGTGCGTGCGTGTGTGTGTGTGTGTGTGTGAATTAAGTATGTTTATGAATGGCAGACAGAATGTAAAAGAAATTAGTTATACTTTCTAATGTATTACATTTTAAGTGTATGTGTGGAGGTCAGAGGAACCTTGCATGAGTGAGTTCTGTCTTTCTACAGTGTGGGTCCGAGGGCTCAAGGTCAGGTCTTGGTAGCAAGTGCCTCTTCCCACTGATTCATCCCACTGGCTCACATTTTCCATCTTTAATATTCTGAACCCTAAACAGTCTTGTGATGTAGCATTTGCTGTCAAGCAATTAGGACTTTCCAGGAAGATATTTTATTGGAACAATATTAAGAACAGAATTTGGCTGGGAAGGTGGATGGTTTGGTGAATTCTTGGCATACAAAGCCCAAAATCCTGACTTTGGATCTCCACCGTCCATGCAAAGTGCTGAGCCTGGTACCTGTATCCCAGCTTGGGGTGTCGAGGGTGTGCAGGCTAGACATTCTAGTGTGACTAACGAGCTCAGAAGCAGTGAGAGACTTATCTCAAAAAAGAAGAGAGTAATAGAGTAAGAACCTTGGCTACATGTTCAATAATTATCTTTATTTCTTTCAATAGTATGCTTTCCAGAATATTTTGCTTCTTTTTATTAACAGTTAAAAATATGTAGGCATAAAAATATGATAACCAAGGGAAAATAAGAGTCCTTTGTATTTGTGATAATGTAGGCAGTAAAGTGAAGCTAGTAGCATTCTTCACATGTTCGCCTGGCTTGGCTTACAGGTCTAGAGCATTTGTAAGAATATAACCAGTTCTTAACCTATTTGTCCAAAGGGTTAGCTGTAAAACCGGACTCTTCAATAGGCCAACTCATTTGTCACTGAAGTGTTCTGAGATATGTTTATGTTTTAGAGAAAAACACTGTTAAAATGGTTTGAGGCTCATCGTCTAGAATCTCCATTTCTCATCGTAGTTAATTCTCCTTGCGCTAGTCCTAGAGGTAATGTGAGCTGAGTTGACGTGATGGGAGGAATGCCCCACATGGCCTGTTCCCTGAGCCTTTGTCGGTCTTACAACTCAGCAAGGCCTGTGAGTGGTGTGCTTCAGAAGGTAGTACAGATGGAAAGAATGACAGAGGATAGTGGCTGAGGACTTGGATAACATTGATTCCTGTCTGTCACACATGCATACAAGTCTGTGATCACCTGTGTGCACACACAGATGACAGAAGACCATATGCTGATGACATAGAATATTAAACTAGGAAAATAATCTATAAAACAGTATTTTAGTATTTATTTTCATAAGTTGAAATATCTATGTGAATAAGTGTGAAAAGGTTAAAGGCCATGTTCTGGGAGGTAAATTATGTTACTTTTTGTTTGAAGTGGTGATTTAGGGAAGCTTAAGCATAGTTTTAATTTTTTGTTAAACATTATTTTTGTCATGTGAAAACTTTTCTATAACTATATTCTATGACATTGCTTAGTAGAACTCTGTAAAGAATGGTTTAGTGACTATGCTCAGTTTCTTTAGGGAGAAATTAATAGTGAGACCCTGAACACACAAACTGAGGAGTCTTAATGTACAGAATTGTATTGAAAGAAGGCATACAAAACTGATGTGTACTGTTTTCAAATTTGTCAGTGCAATATTTGTGAACCTCAATTTGAGACATGCAAGAGAGGTTTAATTAATATTTTAAAATAACAATATATGTTTCAGTAATCTAGAAGAGAAATAGCAGGAGCCATGCATGTTTTGTTGAAAAACAAAGACTCGAAGCAGGTCACAAATAGGAAGAGGTCATACATACAGAGGACGGGTGCTGCTTGGTAGAAGAATAGTGTTAGGCATGGGTGCTCCAAGGTTTGTTTTAAGGATGGCTAGATCAGGCAGGCCAAAGCAGGTGGTTTGGAAGGTGGATAACCTGAAATGTTCATGGAAGTCAGGCTTTGAGAGCCTTGAATCCAGGAGTAAACATGAGATGTGCTGTTTTGATGCAGGCAGATAAGCACACAGGGAATGTGACCTAAGCATAGACCCTGTACTGCCCAACTCATCAAAGTATTGAAACCTAGCACACCTGTTTAGTGGCTTGAAGACTATGACCAATGTGACCAATTAGCACGTTATACAACAGAAACTCAATTTCCATTTGCCGTGTCTCACATTAAACTTGTATGACTATTCCAATTTATTATACAGTGATGTTTAAGTAGGAAAAAATTACCAGTGCCATGGAAAATGAGCAACGATGGAAATTCATAGTTTAAAAAATAAAGCAGGCACTCTTGACAGTCTATATAAATTATAGACTGAGTATGGAATTTAGCTATCACCTCCCTAAAAATTGCTAGGAAAAGAAGCAATTCTGTGATTGGAAAGGAAGGAGGAATTTTAATTTTTTATAGTAAAGTTTTATTACCAGTAGTCTCATGCTGTATAATTGTGGCATTGCATTTTGTACCGTAGACAAGAACAAAATATGAAATACAGCTTAGTGCAGGATGCTCCAGCAGAACAGAACAGAGAAGTTATAAGACTCCAGATTTATGTTCAAGATATTAGCAAATCAGCTTTAAATACTTTAAAAATTTAAACAAATGCCTAAATAGCAAAGGGTTATTCTTGTAAAATATATGTGATCTCATCTTAATTATGTTTCTGTTTTTAGTATTTAGCTACAATAGAAGAGGCCTTACATGCTCAGTAACAAGTATCAAAAGGTGAAGAAAAAAAAATCAGGACTGAGTTTTAGAAACTTACTAAGACCTCTAAGTGGTCAGTTCTGAGCCACTTAAACAGAGATTAACAATCTACACTGTTCTACTTTTCAAGTGATGAATGTACATATCCAGCACATATTTGATACTCATTCTAAGAAACTCAGGAGCCCCATGAACTAAGGCAGATGGAGAAAGCAGAAAGGTCTCTGGGAGGCTAGAGAGCTGGCTCTGTGCTTAAGAGTATCCATTACACAGGTCCCAAGTTCCATTCCCTGTACCCACATGGCAGCTCACAACCAGTTCTTACTCTAGTTGTAGGAGTTTCAGCACCCTCTTCAGGTCATTGTGGATATAGCATTCACAGTGGTTCACGAATGTACACACAGGCAAGTACTCATACATATAAAGGAAGAAAGTTCTCTAGGAGGGAAAGAACAAAAGAATACCTGGGATGCAGCTATTCCAAGCATCGGTTGCTCATCCTTTAGCAGGAGAGGAGGTGTCACTGAGAGTGGGTGTGTGGCACTGGGAATTGGGCATGATAAGATAAGAATGGGACTGTTAACAGAGGACAGTGCCTGTCCTATCCTTCCTGGCTTGGCCTCTTCAGTCACAGAACCCACCCCTTCTTAGACTGACGCCTCTCTCTGTCCCAGAAGCTGAAGTTCAACAAAACTCCTCACGGGGAACCATCTGAGGGTGATGGGTTCCTCTTTTTTTGTCACTCAGTGTTGCTTGTATGTGCCTGACTCTCCTGCTGGCTAAGGAGGTATTGAAGAGCAATGGGAAGTCTTACTTGTTTTCAGGATCCTTACAGAATCTATCACGTAGGAGACCATAAATATTTGAAGCTAGGTGATTTTGTTTTTGTTTGTTTATTTTTGTTTTTAGATAAATATAGAAATTTAACAAATTTTGAAAAAAATAAAATGACACAGGTACCTTTTGTATATACATTATGGTGAAATGTGGCAATTTTAGCTTTTGTTTTCCAAAGAGGGTCCCTGTTTTTGTGTACCTGTAGCATGTGGTTGAGAATAGCTATTAAGGCAGCTCCACAAAATAAAATAAATTTACTTAAACAATTACATAATTCTTTATTTTTGTAATTTTAATTCTGTTTTCTTAAGTATGAACTTTGGAGGTGATAATGTTTCACAGTGTCAGAAAGTTGAATGTTCTGATTATATTATGAGGGAAATCTTTCGAAGTTATCAATGTGTGCTTAGCTTCAGTTTTATTCATATAACAATTTAGTTCTTATGTTACCATTTTCTTTTTTACTTTATGTCGCGTCCGCCTCGGCCGGCAAGTAAGACACGAAACGCCTGGATTCTTCTCTGACAGCTCTTTTATTCCAGGCACAATCTTCATCCAACGAAGGGGGACCTCAAGCAGCAGAAATGCACTGCTTATATACCCTTCCAAGGGGGCGGGCCAGGCAGCCTGTTCTCTCAGGATTGGTTAGGGCCAATACCTCATTAGCATAAGCCCCATGATTGGTTAGGGCTCATGCCTCATTAGCATAAGCCCTCTCGGGAGGGGCTTGAGGCTGACACATGCGCAGTAGGCTTATACAGGACGCTGCGCTGGCCATGTTGGAAACTGGCGCCGTCTCTTTGGCCACCTACAACTTTATATTAGAAGTTATGTGGAATTAGGCATGCAACTCAGTGGTAAATGCTTACCTGGCAAGCCAAAGGCCCTCAGTCCTATCTGAAGCATTGCAGAAAACAAAACTCTTTTCCATAATAATACAGGTACAGTCCTCTTAGAAACAATGATCAGGTTTTAAGTACTGAAAGAAGTGTATGTTGCCCCCTTATTAGCCTTCTCTTTAGACTATTGTAAGCTATATTTTAGCTTATTAAAGTTTATTTGACAACTTAACTGATATTGTTCTCTGATAGTAAAGTCGGGGAAGTTTCTTATTTGCAAATATTGTCCTATATAAACCTATTTCAGAAGGGAAAGGATGATGGTATACAGGATAGCAAGCTTAGTGTACCCTGGAAAAAAGCAATTGGTATTTTATCTTACTAACTAAATTCACGCTCACCTTCTACCTGTCTCTCAAAGAGAACTTGTCCCATATCCTCTTTTTCAAAGACTAATAAATATGCATGTTAAAAAAGTTAATGACATTGAAGTAACAGGGTTTAAATTAGAAAGGCCATGGGCATTAGAAAGATAACTGAGAATTATTTTTTTAAATGGAAAGCTTCATCCATATACATTTATAAGTCTTGGAAAAAAGAAACTGTGTTTCCTTCTGTTATTATGTAACAAATTGCATTTATTAAAGGTGAAAGAACCAGTTGACAACACTGTAAAAGTGAACTATAATTTCTTTGTCACCTAATCTCAGTGGGGACTACCTGTATTGATGGAAAGCAGAGTCAGCATCAGCTGACATCAGTTATTTCTTCTGGCATGTCTTTTAGGAACAGATGTTCATATGTCAACTGTGGCCCTCTTCAATCTGTGGTCTTCCTGCTAGGGACATCTCTCACTGGTCATCTCAAATAGGTAGAATTTTCAAATACATTTTGGTGGCGTTATTTCCTGTCTAAATAAATCCTTTTAAATAATTAAACATTTAAATGATTAAATCCACATTAGTTGGAAAACACGGGGACCATTTCTTTCCCTGTATCTGAAGTGTTTGATGTATGGGTGTGCAGTGCATGCAGTTATGTCCCACGTAGGAAGGTTAGAGGAAGGCGTCAGGTGCCATCTGCCTGTGCTCCACCTTGTCCCCTTGAGACTGCCTTTACTGAACCCTAGGACACTTACAGGGAGCAGAGAGCTTCATTTTTGATTTTGGAGAACCTCCAACTTCCAGAATTGTAAGGTAACCAGTCTGTGCCACTTTAGACCACTTTGTGGCCATCCCTTACAGCAGCCGTACATGCCGGAAGTGAGGTTAGAAGTGGCATGTGATTGTTATTTTATGAAAAAGGGTTTGATCTTTGAATTGAGGGTGATAGACAGCTTTGAAAGGTTTTATTCTGAGAAGAATTATGATCAGATTTATATTTTGTACAGGTAATTGTGGCTTTATTGTAGAAGCCTGTGAGTATATTGATGACCAGTGATAGATTGAAATAATGAAATAAGACATAAGATGACCAGTTTGGGACTTTGATAATGATAGGGGATTGTTGAGATAAATTTGTGACCCCGTAGCTTAGTTATCCGTGAAAGTCTATAAGACTTGACCGTTACCCTCTCGCCTTATTTACTGTTCTGGCCTTGCTGCAGGCCTGTAGATTGAGGGACTTTGGGAGTGGTGCAGAAAAGCCTTAACACCCTATGGGTGGTTCTGATGCCTGCTGATGCTAAAAGACCATCCTTGCACACTAACCTGTGTGAAAAGGAATGAGCTCTCACGCCTGTGAGATCTCTTCACTATTTGGGCTCCATGTGTCTGGCTACCCGAGAGTGGCAAGACTGCATGCATTTAACCTTGGAAAGACAGGGAGGGGTGGGAAATCACATTTATCAGAGAATAGCCTGGTAGTTATTTGAGGTATAAACTTTAATTCTCTCACAGAATTCTCATGATCAAGAACCAGTAAAGCAGAAATACCTATTTTTATAGCTTTTTGGAGAAGTTGATGTTCCAAAATTGACTTTCACAGTCTCATAAGAACTTTAAAGAAAGATACTTAAAATATTATTGTGCATGAAGATTATGTTTTTATTGTTTTTCATCGTGAGAGTTGTATGTTGTAGTAATTCAAAGGTGGTTTTAGGACAGAATATATAGAACTTAAATAATTTAAGAATTAGATGTTTGAACGCCATTTGATATATTTCTGACTGATCAAGAAAGCCAAACTGAATGTTCTTTCTTTATTGAAATGGTCCTCATTTCTATGTAGCATATACTTTGAGCATACTTTAACTCTCCTGCCATAATACACTTTCTGAATTCCCATCGCTCATTTTGTTACCCAGAATGGTGCCAGTCCTGCCTCATTAGCTCTGTTAACTTTAGTGTGAAAGCACACTCATAGAACATGTTAATCGCTTTCGTATTTATTTACCGCTACTATTAATATGTCCATATACTTCCTTCTTGTGTGTCTAGTGATGGCAAGCATGGGCCCCACTGTGTTCCTTAGCATTGACTCTTCAGTCGGAGTTCCCCAAATGATATCATTGAATTGCTGATGAGATCCTAGGGTGATTTGTACAGAGCTAAGAGTGATGTTTGAGATAATTGAGCATTGCAGCGTACATTTCTGAGGAAGGAATTATTGGCTTCAGCACAGACTTCAGCACTGATACTCCTCTGATGGTGGCTTATCCTTCCACTGTGACATAAGATTGTCACAGTTGCTGCTTTCTCAGAGGGCCTACTGGCACCTTAGCTGTCTGCCTCCTTCAAATCTCTCTCAACTTCTGCTCTATCCCAACTTAAAAATCTGTTTAATTCTTAATTGAGTTGAGTTTTGACTAGAATGTGGAGAGATGACATATATAATTCTAGATATGAAATATATGTAAGGTAGTAAATTAACTTTTGTCAACCAGTGACAGAAAAACTTTTGACATGACAGTCATTCTTAGCAGCTTTTTCAGCACATCAGGTAAACTAGTCTTTCAAAGCCATATGGAACTCCCAAGTTAAGAGCAGAGGAAATATTGGAGTTATCCATATGGAGTCTGTCAGAAATATTTGACTTCAGACACTTCAGAGTTTTAATAGCAGAATCAAGGTCATAGAGGATCAGAAGACAACTGGTAGAATAAAAATCCATTTTCAAGGTCTTCTACATCTGCTAAAATGCATCCTTCTAAAATTGGTAAAAGTTTGACCTGGCATGAAGAGGCTGCTCTAGGAAAGTGCACTAACACACTAACACAGGGGTTCACACATCCACATGTATACACACACACACACATACACACACACACACACACACACACACCTGTATTCCCACATTCATTCCCTGGTCACCCTGTGCTCTCTGTTCTGTCACCTTCTCTCTGTGTGCCCTTCCTTCCTCTCCCCTTTCTGTTTTCTCCCTCCTCTTACTTTTCCTTTTTTTTTTTTTTTTTTTTTTTTTGATGTGATCAGCAAGGATTTAATGATCACTCATTGTATAAAGTTGTGCTGCTGGTTAGCTCTTTCATAAACTCTTTGTGGAGAGTTAAAATCTGTATAGGGAGATCTCTAGAGAATATATTAATGGAAATGAGAGTGTGCTCAATTATAGAAACTATTCAACTGTTTGAATTGATAACAACTAAAAATTCAGAAGTATAAAATTGGATGAAATGCCCCATTACAACTAGGCAATGGTATGGACAATTACAAGTGTGCTTGGGGATTAAGATTAAAAATGAGAAGGGTGGAACATTGACTAAGCATTTGAAAATATAGGATCTGAAAATATCTTATCCCAAGACATAAATAAATGTTTGATCTTTTTATTATACTAGCAAGCACAGACGTGTAAGAAACCAGTGCTTACCTAAGCGTCATGGGGAGATTACAGTGGAGGGTTATTGAAAGTCAATTGGAGGGGATTATCTTTCAACTGTGGAAAACTATTTGGTAATGCAATAATTGAGATACCTAGTACATTAGAAATTGGTTAAAAATTCATATACATAGATAATAAAGAAGAAAGTAAATTTTAATCATTACAAATGCATAGACATAGAGACAAGACTTTCAAGTTAAAAAACATATTGAAAACATTAAAAGATAATATTAGAAATTTTGAGCACTTAATTATATGGTAAATGTTGAAAGGAAAAAAGTCCAAGATCAGATTAAAGCACAGATGTGGACTTAAGCTCATACTAGAAATGATGCATAGAAAATAAGGATAAACTTGCTAAAAATTCATCTCTTAAGTGGACAACTCACAGCTTGGGCGGTCACAAGGAAAGGTCTACAACTGCTTATAAATTGCCTCAACCAGAATAACATTATTTACAAATAAAACTACAATTGTCTGTTATTTTTCTCTCCAGTGCTGGGTATTGAATACAGTGCAGTGTGCTTGCTAGGTACCACACCCACAACCCTCCCTCTTTTTCATCTTTATGTCATTTTGAGAAAAGTTTTCCTTATTGCTCTGGCTGGCCTTGAACTCCTTGGCTCAAGAAATCTTCCTTGACATTTTTGTTGACAAATCACGGCCTCATTAGCACAGCCATGTAGAGTTTATTTCAAAGTAAAGTTTTTGCAAATTTCAAAAAGACAGCAAAAAAGTATTGATAACTATCATACCTAAAGCAATTTTGTGAATATTGTTACTATTTTATTTTTCTAAGAATTACACAAGATTGAACATGGCAAGACAGGAGCCCTGATATGAGAGAGTTAATGTGGGGTCACTTGGTGTGGAGGTCAGTGCTTTCTTTAGTCACTTATAGACATCACACTCCCCTGTAATTAGTATAAGGTCAAGGAATGTGGTATAATTTTCTGTCCTGATAGTGCTTTGTTTTTTTCTTATTTCAAATAAATTGTTGAATGATTAATCAGGTGCTTTAGATCAGTGTATTCTTCTGGAATACACATGTAAAAACAAATAAATTGCTTAATTGTAGCTTCATAGTAAAAAGTAAAAACACATTTTATTAAAAATTAGCATAGGCATTAAGATAAAATACTAGTAAAATTAAAAGTAACCAGCATTATCTGTTTTATTTGATTCCCATTGCAGTTTGTAATAATACATTTAAAAATGAGATTAATAATAAATATACAAAAATTAGATTTGAAGTTAGTAAAAAGTATCGTGAATAATGTTAGCTCAGCTGGGCGTAGTGGCATATGCCGTTAGTCCCATCACTCAGGTGGCACAGGCAGGTAGCCCTCTGTGAGTTTAAAGACTAGCCTGATCTATGTAGTGAGTTTCAGGTCAGCCAGAGCTACATAGAGACCCTGCCTCAAAAAGCATCTTAGCTCATATATATCAGTATTTCAGCTCAGAAAACTCTTATGGAAGTGTGAAACACAAATGTACTTCACATTTCACTAGCCACTTCATACAGTTCAAAGAAACACGTATCAAGGTAAAGGTGTTTATATAAAAATGATAGATGAAGACAGAATAAAGGAAATGGCTGTGAGGGGATGTGAAAGCTCTTAACACTTCATGTATCTTTGGACATATTAGTAGGAATTACATTTGGGGACTTAAAAAAGATGAGATGGGACCAAGGGACTGACACAGTAGATGCCTCTCTATAAGGGCAGAGCATGAGAGCGAGAATGAAGAGGCTAATTACCTCCTCACATAGAGCACAGCACGGGGCCATCTTCATTAGCATCTTGGAAATGAGCTTAATTGAAGCCTATTTCTACAGAAGTTCTCTACTATATCAAACTGCTGAAATGAAATGCAATTTTATACTAACATCTTTCCACACCGACATTGTACATAACATCTTGACTCATTAATATTTCAGCATCAAGTATGATAAAACATTATAATAATCTCAATTTTAATATTAAGATATCCATATAACTTATGAAGCAAAATAATTATGGCTTTGTTAATAATTGGAATATGTATTTTTAAACTATGAGTTAATATAAATATTTGTATTCACATAAACACATATGTATGCACATATATTCAGATAAGTATCTGTATATGATATCCCTACTTATAATGAGAAAGTGAGAGCAAGAAAATGATTAGTAATTAACACAATGTGTAGGAGAAAATGGTGCTATGGGGTTTAAATGCCACCATCAATAGGCAATTTAGTAAAGTAAGACTGTCTCAAAAGAAAAACTCAGCGATATTTTAGATAACACTCAGTGGGAGAGTGTTTATCCAGCATGCACTGAGCTTCAAGATTCAAACTTCAGCACTGAAAAAATAGGAAAAGGCATCAGAATTAAATATCATTTACCAGGACAGGACAGATGACTCAGTGGTTAAGAGCGCTGACTGCTCTTTCCTAGAAGACCAGTATTCATTTCCCAGCACTTGGCAGCTCCCAGTGACTCCAGGCCCAGTGGATGTAGCACCTTCTTTTGGTTTCCACGGGCACACACATAATATGACACACAGATAGGGTACATGCAGATAAAACACCCATACACATAAAATAAATAATAAAAACATTTAAAATTATTTGCCATAAATAGTAGATATTATTTTTTCAAAAATATTTGTACATTTATTCTAGGATAGATACAGTATCTAATAAAAAAATGGGCAAAGCAAAAAAACAACCATGAAAGAAAAACAATTTATAGAAAACATGATATCCAAGTATTCAAAGAAAAAGAAATTAAAAATGGTTTTATATTTTATTATATAATTTGTAATGTATAATATATATGTATATATGTATTGTGTGTGTATGTATGTTTATATATATATATAACAAATTTATAATATTGTGACTAGAGAAATGGTCCAGCAGTTAACAGTACTTGATGTTCTTGCAGGAGACCTGAGTTCAGACTCCAGTTCCACATGGCAGCTTATAGCTGTCTGTAACTGCAGTTTCAGGGACCCAGTGCCTGCTTCTAGCCTCTGGGCATTGCAAGCATGTGGTGGAACACAAACACACATAGACACAAAATGAAGACAGGTATACTAATGGTACTTTTGAAGATATAATGCTGAAATCCATCTCTTTATATAGTAACCTACAAGATAAAATAAAATAAATATACACAATTATGCTATCAGCCTCTCAGGCTGATATTTTACATTTGGAACTAATAAATGCCATTGCTAGAAACTATATGAAGGACTACACTTATTCCTACTGATGAAATATAATTGTACAACTCTGGGGAGGGGGATGACAGTATGACAGGGATCCAGAGCTGTACTGTATAACAGTAAGCAGCCACAGCTGTAGTGGTCACTTAAACATTTATATTCTCCAGTTCATTACTGATATCTAAGTTTCTCAGCAGCCACATATTACTAGTGACTGTGTAATGCACACTCAGGGACTGAGTGTGCATGCTGTGCTCAGGGACCATTTTGTTTTGGCTTTTGAAACATAGTATCACAGTATATCTCAGGCTAGTCCAAACTCCACATCCTCCTGTATGCTGATACGGAACTCGATTGCATGTGTATACCTCTATATCTGACTTCCAGGGTGCTTCACTGAATAGCACTCATTACTAATTTCAAAGTAGTCATGTCTTTTTTAAAAATAACCCTAATTCTGAGGAATGTTGTAAACAAGCACTATAAACTTGAGAAATTTTATAGCACTGAAAATAATAATGAGAGAATGCAAACAAACCAAATACCCAAATCGTAGCAGAGAAGTAATTGTCAGTTTTTCTATGAACAGAGTATTTGGACTAATAATATGCATATAGTATGCTGCTAAGTGAATAGACAGACTGTAAAACAGCATGGTTACTAATATATCACATAATTACAGTGTTTTAAAATATATTTAAAATGGATGTTCTAAAGCAAGGCCATGTTGACCACTTTTATTATGTATTACATATGTTAAAATACATAGTTATTAAAATCAAATAATAGACTTTAAGTATATTGTCTTAGTGTTTCCCTTGCTGTGAAGACACAGCATGACCAAGGCATCTCCTATAAAGGACAAAATTTTTTGGGGACAAACTTAGAGTTTCAGAGGTTTAGTCCATAATCATCATGGCATAAAGCAAGGCAGGGTCCAGTCAGACATGGTGCCGGAGAAAGAGCTGCAAGTTCTACATCTTCATCTACAACATCTCACCACTGGTGTAGCTTGAACAAATATATGAGACTTCAAAGCCTGCCTCCACAGTGACGCACTTCCTCCAGCAAGACCACACCTCCTAATAGTGCCACTCCTCATGGGCCAAGCATTCAAATACATGAGTCTATGGAGACCATGTCTATTCAAACCACTACTTATATGTTTGGTTTAATCTCATGAAACAATGCTATCCATTTAGGGTTCTTGTTTCATTTGAAATTTAGATGTGGTTAGCATATTTATATATTTAGTGCCATATTGCACATGTGTGGATGATATATCTATATGTATGTGAATATGTAAAGACATATAAAAACCTGAATTCAATCCAGATGGATAAATGAGGAGAACATGTTAATAAATGAATTCCTGACAGAAGAGTTGATGTGTCAGATGATTCGCTCTCCCTGAACAGCCACACTTGGAAGTCATTATCGTCCCAAGAGGAAGAAGGACCAGGGGGGTTAGGTAGCTAGTCCCAGCATGTGGGATAGTGGGGTAGTGGGCCTGGGCTGCTGTAATACTTGGAAAGAATAGCGAAGACATGGGGGTCCCCTCCCTCTCTTGCAGCTCATACTAGAAACTGACTGAGGCCTGTCAGTAAGAGGGTCCACAGAGTACACTTGAGACAAAGATCAGGACTGAGCAGGGCACACACAGGAGCTGGAGGGACAGATAGGTTGGCAAATGGAGTAATTCAATTCATGTGTCCATGTACGTGCGTTTGTATATTCATTTAATGTACTTCTCTTTAGTACTATATATAGATGTGCTTTGACACATAATGTAAAGTATATATCAAGTGTTTATGGAGGATTCCAACATTTGTATGTACTCACAGGTAAGCAAATTTCAGATGTAATTTAAATTTCCAAATACAGAAAGCTTCATTGAGTGCAATAGAATTCTTAGAAGATTAAAACCGTTGCTGAGAATCTGTAGGAAATACTTTTAAAGTTGCAGATGTCCATGTGAAGGCACACTAAGCACGGAGTTAAAATATCCTTTCACTTGACATCCCTTAAGGGCATTTGTATGCCATTTGTATACTGTGTACACTGCTGCATACTCAGGAAGTGCCCATGCATGATAGATCTTAGGACATTTAGTTCCTTAAACTCAGTACTGTTTGTATTCAGCCACAGCATAGTGTTTTGTAGACAAAACTCTAAGGAATTATTGTATAATTTGTCAACTTTTAAAACACAAATATAAAATTTTTAAATTCTTATTTTTAAATAATGTTGATTGCTGAAGATGTAGTCTAAGAATAACTCATGGTTTTGTTTCTAGAGCCTAAAAACCCCTTAACCGCTCATTATAACAGCTCCATGAAGCAGTGGGTGATTTTCATAGATGGTAACACTGGACTGGAGAGGGAATGCAAGTCCACTTTGTCTTACTTCTCTGTAGTGAGGACACAGATGCAGACAGCTATGATGTTTTCACTGAGCAGCAAGCAAGCTTTTATTTTTTAAATTTAATGTACACCAATGAAGAAGAGACTTTCTGAACTTTGATAGTTTCTGTGTGTGTGTGTGTGTGTGTGTGTGTGTGTGTGTGTGGTGCTGTTATTGAGAGAGCTCTTGTTGAAATAGAAAATTGGGAGGGGAATTCTTACATGTGATTACAAAGATGAGTTAAAAATCATAAATTTTCTTTTCATAGAAATTTACTTTTTTTTTTTTACTTTCCAATACAAATATCCATAAAATTGGCCTCAGTGAAGTGATTTTGATGCTTCTATGGAAAAATTTTGCCTCATGTATTTCTGCTTAATATTATTAAGGTAATATATTGATTCTGAAGTTGAATTGCAGAGGAAGAGCTTTGGCAAAGCTGTCTTGGTTCTCCGGTTCAAAATTACTTCAATTACTTGACTTTGGTATTGAATAAACTCTAAATACTCTGCAATGCCTGGTTTGCATATTCTGATGTTTTAAGCAAATGCCATTAGTTTGGGAACACATCAAGTTCAGAGGCATAGATCAATAAGGAAATCCTTAGCTTTGTGTAGGATCTGAAAAGAATTTTTATGACTCGATTATTTTACCTGTGTGTGTGTTCTCCTTTAGAGTAGCTCATTCAGAAATTCTCATGCTGGTAGCATTCCTTAGAAGAGAAGATTTGTTTGGCCAACAGTTGTAGAAGACATCAGCCTTTGTAGTGCACTTTGTTTTGAAATGGCAAAATTTGCATCACTTCAATTAGACTTACAGAGGAATGGTTTTGTATGGTGAAATAAAATCAAGGCTTTACAGCACAGTTCTGCTGAGTTGTGTGGCACAGCCCAGTTAAATTATACAGTTCCATCATGTCCTGTATAAGAACGTTGACAATGAGCCAGTGTGTCGTGGAAAAGGAATAATACAATATGTGGCAAATCAAACCGTTTGGGTTTGACTCATTTACTAAGTGAGTTAGGAGACATCCACATTGTTACACAAGTCAGTAATTTCCTTTTAATCTGTGTGACATACCAATGTATGGATGTAGCTAATGGTTTCTAAAAGTCATTTGAAGGATAGTTACAGTTTTTGGTGAGTATCAATCCACTAATACATCCTGTATAATATATAAACACTGATTTTCTATTTCTTGATATACTTAGGAACTGGACTAGTGACTTGTCTACTGAGTGTGTGTCTAACTTTACCAGACACTGTCAACTTCTTAGCTGTCATGGCAGCTATGTGAGGATGGTAGCTTGCCCTTGTCTCAGTGGACAGCTCCACACATGTGCACATTTATATGGACTCAGGGAATTGTAAGAACAACATAAGGAGAACAGACATGAGTTTGGCTAGGGGAACTGAAGGTATGAAGGCGATGGATATGATTGAAATATATCACAGACAAGCAGGAAATTCTGTGATAAATAAAAATATTATTTAAAACAGTAAAAAGAAAAAACAATGTATAATTACTTGCCAGTGGGCTGGTACCACTTTCACTCTGAGCACCAGTACACAAGAATTCCAGACACTTCATTTTTTTTTCCTGTTTAAAAAGTTAAATAAATTAGGTAATTACTTTTAGCTATTGTTGGCACATAGTGATATATCACCATAGTTTTAATTTACATTTCCCCTCATGACTAATAATATTGCATGCCATGTCCTGTATGTATTTGTGATCAATATATCTTCTTTGACAGTCATAGTAAGATAGAAATCAGTGAATTAAAATTTTAGTCCTGCACACATGGATGAAATAATTCCCTTATAATCATACACTATTTACCGTTACATGAAATAGTAGTAATTTTTCTCACTATAATTCCTCCTCATGAAGGTATTGAGCACATCACTGGAAATAACAGTACTCATAGGGATGTGAGGGGACTTTGGCTTGGTTGGTTTTTGTTTGGTCTCTGATCCTACAGACACTCCAACTTGAGTTATTCCAGTCATCTCCCTTAGACAGGGTCCTTGCTCTGTATAATAAATCCCTGGAGGGCAGTCTCTCATGACTTCCTTTAAAATTATGATTGTTAACACACACACACACACACACACACACACACACAGAGTGGAGAGAGGGAGGCAGGCATGCATACACCTGTAAGAGTAAATACAACCTGCTGAGTTCATTTAGTGTTGCTGTTAAGTATATGTTTAGGGATGCTCACTCAGATATGGACAAGCCTCCTGACATGTTTGCAACACAACCTTTGAACCTTGGGAAGAAGGATGGAAATATTTTAAGAGCCAGAGGACCAGGACACCTGTCTTCTATATGTGAAAAGGAAGCTGCCACCATGAACTCTCAACAATATAGTAATCTAACCAAGATCTACACAAGGACAATACCAGTTCATATGTCATTGCATTTGGGGCAGGAGTTCACAAAGCCCAGCCCTAGATGAAGAGCTACAGGCTACTAATGGCTGCCCAGACTGGGAGCATCATCCAGAATGATCCCCTTCTTCTGTTTTCTTCACCTGGACACTGTTCTTTCTTCCATCCCCTAGCCTGCTCCTCTCAGTGAAGCCAGCTTTAGCCCCTAGTGACATTTTCTACTACTCTGTAAACAACTCAGCAGTTACATGTAGGGTGTGGTTTCAGAATCAATGAGGGGTTTTTAGGCAGTTCCAGTATTGGAGCAGAGGTCGCGACATTGCCACCAGCTGACCGGCAAGTTTTTATATGCCACTTGGAGTTGTTCATGCTTGTTTTCACACTAAATCTCAACTCTACAGTTACTTTAGTCTTAGACGGTGCTTGTCTTTCCCCGACCATGTTTGTATTGTTTTCTTTCTTTCCAAAGTAAAACTTAAAACACAAACAAGCAAACAAAAAACTGTGGATTTTATTCATATACCATGATTCTGATAAGTTTTTCCCAAAATGTGAGGCCTGTGTGAGCTCTCTGCACGTCAGTGCTGCATGTACAATGTAAAACTGGTGAGACTTCCTGGGAGACCTGTGCGACTTCACACTCTAGCTGCAAATAGATGCCATCTACTGCCTTCGGCTTATTAATTATTTTATTTTGTCAAAATGGAAAACAGAAAAACTTTATTAAGCATAAATTCTGGAGAAGGTCAAGAGTGTGTGATAGATATGAGGCCACATTTTACTATATACCAGTGACAGGAGGAAGAGACACTAGAAATATAATCTATTTGCTTACTTCTTTGCTGAACATGTATGGTGTTCTTAGAATAAGGATAGTACATTCCATGCATTTTCTGACACCAGTGTTTACATTGTTCTTAGAGTCATCTTTTTACATGTTGGTCTTTAACGTGTTCATCTCAACTGTCCCATTAATGCAAAAGTATATTCTTGTGTGCAGAATTAATGTCAGACTCCTTCTTGTTCCAGCAAAGTTGTTTGTGTGACTGAGAGGTGTATGGATCTTAAATCTTTTATGTATGAGTTCCTAAGCTGATTCATTCTGGAACATAGCAGTGCATCATTTTTATCAAAACAACATCTGCTTGCACCTCACTCGTCACAGTGGTTTCATTATCTCCATTCATAAATCTCTACCAGTCCGTACTTTTAAAAACTGTGTTGTATCAGTTGCTTTTGTAGTAAAACTTGGAGTATCAGTTCTTGGCATCTAGTAACCTTATCTTTTAAAATAGACTTTTAGGTAAATTTTAAGCCTGGGGGTGGGGGAGAGGGAGCTGGAAACACACCTTCACTCCTTCATTCAGAGGACTACTTGGTGAAGCCTTACATCGTCATGGTAATGGGAAAGATACGTCTCTGCCCTCAAGGAGTGACTAGTCTGCTAGTGGAGCCTGATGGGTTAGTGGAGCTTCATTATAGTCAAGGTAGCATTGGCTTAAACAGAACTACAGGAGCACTGTAGAGGTGAGCACATCACGCCTTGGGGGAGCTAGAGATGGTGTGTGTGTGTGTGTGTGTGTGTGTGTACACACAGTAATTCAACGTGAGGAAAGATCATGAAAAACACATTTTCAACAGAAGCATAGTTTTTTTGTGTTTTTATTTTTAGTAACTGTTATTTGGAAATTATTCTTTTGCTCTGCTGTGTTCATCACATGCCTTTTCCTACCTGCCTGTTCCCCTCCATACCCTGAGAGCCCCGCCCTCCCTGCAAGCATCTACAGTGTCTAAAGCACTTGGCCCCACTTTGTCTGTGACTTCTTGTCTGTGGCTTTAGGTGCATTTGAATGAGAGAGCTTCAGGATTTGATTTAGACTTGTTTTAAGGGTCACTAGGTGAACAAGAAAGGAGCAGAGGCCACAGAAACCAAGAGCTTTTCCTGGGGTGTGTGTGTTTGTTTGAGTTTCTGTTGTTATTTTCTTCTTTCTGGCAAGAGTTCTTCATCTTTTCAGTAACCAGAGAGAACATATTACCTCTGTCAGTATTTAATTTCTGATAGAACTGTGCACACACCAGGGTGACCTGTGTAGGGAAGCATATAATATACTGTGAATTTTGGACCACTTTTCCTATCTCACTGCTGTGGGATGATGATGAACTTGAAGGTGCTGGGGGATGCCTTGTGAGCAGCTCAAGACTGTCTTTGCTAGTTACAGTTTCACTGTGAAGCTGCTGCTCCTATGCAGCCTCATGCTGAGACTGAGTGACAGCAAGAAGATAGAGCAGTGCCTGTCTGTCTGTACAAGCTGCATTTATTGTAGTCAAAGGCAACTTGGAGACATATGCCTGCTCTTTTGACATCTATAGTTATATCAGATAGCTTCTTTCAAATCACTAGTAAAACTGAAAGTATAAGTTAAATGAAGAACTGTGTTTGAGTCTCTGGAACCCATATAGATTTCCAGTGTTCCTATGATGAAATGGGAGGCAGAAGCAGGAGATTCCCAGGAGCCCTGGGATCTAGCTAACCTGACCTACACAATGGCTAGACCCTGGTCAAACAAGGTGGAAGGTGAGGACCAAGATCCAAAGTTAGCCTCTAACCCTTATATGTGTACTGTCGCATGTGTGTCCTTGCAGACCCACAGTTCATGCATCATGACTCCCATTGTATGAGAGGGTAGGGGTTAGGAAACAGTGTAAAGTAACTTCATAAGACAAAGCTTCTAATCTTTGGCGCTTTGGAGCCAGAGGGAGAGGGACAGGTCCTTTGGACTTGAACTAGCCAGTCTCCCAAGCTATGAGAGACAAGTTCCTGATGTCAGTTGTATCTTATTTGGGAAGTCTGTGCAGACATGCAGCACAGAGATGCATGTGCCTTTAGACATTTATGGACATTAACATTTTTAACTTAAGTTGTCCAAAGTTTAGTCTCTACCATAATTCTACCAACTAAGTAGTAATTGTCTAGATACAGTTAAAAAGAGAATAAACATTCTCTCTCTCTCTCTCTCTCTCCTCTCTCTCTCTCTCTCTCTCTCTCTCTCTTTGTGTGTGTGTGTGTCTTGCTTTCTTTGTTTGTTTGTTTTTAAGGCAAAGTCTCTCTACATAGCCCTGGTTGTCCTAGAACTATCTCGAGAAACCAGGCTGGACTCAGACTCTCAGAAATCTAGCTGTCTCTGCTTCCTGAGTGCTGGGATTGAAGGATTAAAGGTGTGCACCACTGCACCTGGCTGATATTCTTTCTTATATAATAAATATTTTATCCAGTTTATAATTTGTTAAAAGAGAGAAAAATAGTATTGCTATGTGTTGTTACATTAGTTTTTTCTTACTTGTTTGCTTTTAGTGAAAGAGAGGAATTTCTTAGTAACTTTGGCTTGCTGTAAGTCTGTCTAGGGAGAACTTGATGTATGAGGAAGATCCATTGTTTTATGTGACTGTAATATTCTCTTGTGTTTGCCCCAGACCCTACTGCTTAATTCTGCTTTGTGGCTTTGTTTTGACAGCCAGAAGTTCAGAAGTGGAAATTTCATCCTGGCTTTTATGAAGCCTGGAGAAGCTTGCAGTTGGAGTCTAACCTTTTTCAGATTGAGTCTTCAAGTTTGGTTATTTAATTCCTGAAGCACTATGGTGTAACTGCCTTAGTAGTTTGGGGGTTCTTAGTAACTATCATTGAGTGTGGTCCTTGTATAGCATGTGGCAAGGGCTCTGAACTTGATCTATAGCACCGAAAGAAGTGGTTTATAGTTCTTTCATGCTGTGACAATCATATTTTCATAGTTACCATTACCTATCATATTTTACCTCATATGTCTCTCAAAGCTGTCAACAGTCCTCCATGTGTCCATCCATGCAGGAATGGACCTGGACTGATGTCAGGGAAGTAGGCTTATCATCACTCTACCAGGGAATTTGAGGTCCTAGGTAGTGTGGCATGGATTACACCAGCTGCATGTGAGCACATGTCTAAACTCTTCCATGTAGGGAGGTTGAAAGCTCCAGAGTGCCAAATTGGAACCAGAGATGGAGCCTTGTTTTCTGACCCAAATACAGTAAGATATCGCTTGCTTTCTTTCTGGCAGAATTAGTCTGTAACTCTAAGTTCTTATTTTCCAACTACCTCCAAATGTTAAGATGCTCACTTATAAGGACAAGACTTATAATATTTGCAAGTAGGACATATTTAATAAATCTATGTCAGCTTATAGCTCCTTTTTATTGGATATTTTATTTATTTACATTTTAGATGTCATCCCCTTTCCCCATTTCCCCTCTCTAGAGCCTCCTCTCCCATTCCCCCTCCTCCTTTTTGCTTTTATACCATTTTAATTACATGCATGTATTAATGTCAGTTCTAACTTGAGGGTCTAGCAATACAATAGATGCAAATAGTCAAGGAACAAGCAATATAGTAAACACAAATAGTCAAAGAACAAGCAAAGCATTAAACCCAATTACATGAACACCCCTGTGATCACTGTTCTAAGGGCTTATCAGAATGACCAAAATATCTAAGCCTACTTCCCTGTCCCTAGCCCAGTCATTTTCATATCTGAATCCTACTTCTTTGATCTAGCCTAAAATTTAGATTCCTGTCTGAAATTACTTCTTTGTTCTAACCTAATATTTAGATTCCTGCATGAAATTACTTCTTTGTTCTAGCCTAAGATTTAGATTCCTACCTGGAATTACTTCTTTGTTCTAGCCTAATGTCAGATGCCTGCCTGAAGCCTACTTCCTTGTCCTTGGCTAATGTCATATTCCTGCCAAGCAGCCCATTTCCTTGTCCTTGGCCCATGCCAGATTCTTGCCAAGCAGCCTCAAAGGCTCTCTGCCTCTCCCCCTTTTTTATTTCATTAATAAGACTTAGGTTATTCTGACAAGAGTGCCTTCCTTACCCATTATGGAATATGCATTATCCAAAGCAGTGCACTTCTGTCTTAGGTTGGTAAGGCTTTGTGCATAATCTTACCTGTCCTTGGCTTGCCAGCCTGTTAATTTAATAACTCTGTCTGGGGGTCCATTTTCAGTTTCAAGTCATGTACTTTGGCTGCAACATGTTGATGTTGTTAAAGACAAGCTTTAACACAATGGGCAGAAATAAAAGTATTCCCAGGACAAAAAGGGCTAGCATGATCAAGCTATATATGCCATTCTTGAAGCTTGACCAAAATAGAAATACTGACCTCAGGCCATAAGTAATTTTATCAGCAGTATCTATCACATCAATACTCAGCAGAGTAGCATTCTTGAAATTCATAAGCTCACTATGTAACTTTAAAACATCCAAAGAGGTATTAGAATTATGTCAAATACACTGCAAGTGTCTTTTTTTTTTTTTTTTTTTTTTTAATGTATGCTTTCTCCAGTTTCTTTTTGTAGACACTTAGAGTTATGAATTTTCCTCTTAGCACTGCTTTCATTCTGTCCCACAAGTTTTGGTATGATGTGTCTTCATTTTCATTAAATTCTAAAAAGTCTTTAATTTCTTTATTTCTTCCTTGACAAAGTTATCATTGAGTAGAGCATTGCTCAGTTTCCCTGTGTATGTCAGCTTTCTGTTGTTTTTGTTGATATTGAATGCCAGCCTTAGTCCATGGTGATCTGATATTATGCATGGATTTATTTCAGTCTTCTTGTATATGTGAAGGCCTGTTTTGTGACCAATTATATGGTCTATTTTGGAGAAGATACCATGAGGTGCTAAGAAGAAGATATATTCATTGGTTTTAGGATGAACTGTTCAATAGATATCTGTTAAATCCATTTGGTTCATAACTTCTCTTAGTTTCTTAGTGTCTTTGTTTAGTTTCTGTTTCCATGTTCTGTACATTGATGAGAGTGGGATGTTGATGTCTCCCACTATTATTGTGTAATGTGCAATATGTGCTTTGAGCTTTAGTAAAGTTTCTTTTATAAATGTGGGTGCCCTTGCATTTGGAGCATAGATATTTGAATTGAGAGTTTGTCTTGGTGTATTTTTCCTTTGACCAGTATGAAATGTCCTTCCTTATCCTTTTCGATAACTTTTGGTTGAAAGTCAATTTTATTCAATATTAGAATGGCTATTCCAGCTGTTTCTTGTGACTATTTCCTTGGAAATTTGTTTTCCAGCCTTTTGCTCTGAGTTAGTATTTGTCTTTGTCACTAGGTGTGTTTACTGTATGCAGCAAAATGCTGGGTCCTGTTTACATATCCAGTCTGCTAGTCTATGTCTTTTTACTGGAGAACTGAGTCCAAGGATGTTAAGAGATATTAAGGGAAAATGATTGTTGACAAACCCAAAGGAAGATAGCCACACAAACATAATTCCACCTCTAAACTGCAAGTGTCTTTAAACTGTAACTTGAAAATATACTTTTGGGAAAAGTAAACCATAAATTTCACAAGACCACACTTCACAAATGTCAATCAAATGTAAAACCAGTCAGTTAACATTTCACTTAAGCTTTTATACAGATGATATTGGGCATGTTTTCATAGCTTCAGGTACTCTATCTAGTAGAGTGCCTGACACCTTATACACAGTAAATACTTGAATGAAATATGCATAGAATAAGGGTTGCTTGACATTTTGGGACAGATGGTGTTGAGGCTCCTGTGCCCCTCAGATATGTAAGAGGTTTTGAGTAAAGGAATGGTTACTGTTTCTGAAGGTACCTGCTGCTCATAGTAGGCATTGTGCTGTTCATTTTGGAAATAAGGACACAGAGGCTTGAAGAGGTTAAGTTCCTGAAGCTGTACCTCTAGGACAAGACAGCTATGTCCAAATTCCAAGCAGTGTGACTCTTGCTTGTTTCCAGAAGCACAAACTTTGGTTCTTCCTTGAGTCCTAGGCCTTTTCACAGTGTATCTTTAAACCTAACTGGCCAGCAGAAGGGTTTCATCTGTGAAGTAGATGAGCAGATAAGATGTTTCTTGACCTTGTAGTGTTTCCTTGCAAGTTACTTTTAGTCACTCAGTTGCTACAATGCAGAGAGGCTGTGTCAACATGGTTCTCTTCCAGTGTTCCACTGTTGGCTCCAAGAGTTTTAGTTAAGAAAAAATAAGATATGCTAAAGTTGAGATGAATGAAAAAGTTTGAGTTGTCACTTCTCCTGTGCTAATAGGAACAAGTATTTATCATAAGAAGGAGATTATAGTATTCATTGTTTTAAAATATGAACAATTAAAATACTAGAAGAATAGATAAAAATAAGTTTTACTCATCCAAGAGCTTTGCTATGCAAGTCTTTCCCAAGAACTGTGTGGGAGGAGGGAATTTGCAGATTAATTCAAGATTGATTTATAGATCATGTAAACAAGTTCAGTCCCTGAAAACCTTTCAAATGAATTCTGGAAGAGCAGCCTGCTCTATGTATTTGTCAGGAAGGAGTTTCCTCTTGAAACTCTGGTAACTTTAATGACAAAGCTGACCACAGTTTCAGTAATCCCTACACTCTAAAATCACGCTGTGGCTGACACTGTAAGTGGAAGAGATGTGCTAAGCCGCCAAGTGGGCAGTGATGTGAGTGAATGGAAACCTGTGTGGAGAAGAAAAGGAAGGATAACAATTATTTTTCAGGGGGACAACTACAAAAATCATAGCCCCTGCGGCTGTCTTATGTTGTAATTGTTGTGTTTTGTAATTATTTCTCCTAAGAATTATACCAACTTCTAATTCCTACTCCTTAAAATAAAATCTCTAAAATGTCATGTTGTGGATGTGTTTGCAAATTTTCATCTGTTTCAAATGTTAAGCATTATGAGACTTTTTTTTTAAATTTAAGTCTGTATTTAAACTTCCTCTCTCCTCCACCCCTGCTTTCTCCCCATCATTCCACACTAGCTGATGGTTAGCCAACCTTTGATCATGGCATGGTTTATTAAAACTTTAATAATCAGTGTTGGGGTAGCTACATTTTAAGGTGAACTAGTGTTGACTTTTGCTTTAGAAATAGGTTATATAGTTCATAAATATTCCTGTATTTAACGCTGAGTAATCATAAAAACGAGGATAAAATGTGGCTTAGAAGTAACTTTTTCCCTATGTAAAGGATAACCTTCTGTCTGATTAGTCAGTGTGAGGGACGCTCTCTAAGGGCAGGCTTTGTGTATTCCTCAGCACTGGGCAGGCTGGGAAACTGGGTCAGCATCAAAGTGAGGTGGTGACTTAGAACCCTCTGCTTCACACTGTTGTGCCCTCAAACACCACGCTGCAGCCCATTAAAGACACGTAAGAGGAAAAACAGGGAAATGCAACATTCCAGTGAGATCTGGCAGGGTTGGTTGGCATAAGAAATAATGACCATGTGCACATGGTGGCCGTCCCTGCAGCCTGGGTGGGATGGGCCGGTTGTCTTCAGCAGGGCCACTGCTCACTTACTACGCTGGTCACTCTATTTTAAATGGTAACTTTGTGAGACATAGTTAATTCTGTGATTTAGATTTCAGCTTTGTAAGCTGTAATTCAGCTTTATTTACAGCTCTTTTCATAGTTTATTCCTGCTATCATACCTATTCTTGTGCCACAATGGAGTGGGAACATGTTTTCACAAGAAGAAAGAATGCTGTTATAATGGCTTGCTTTTGTTGATGCCTGATTTTAAATTATTTCCTTATATATTTGATAGGAACATTGGCAGCATTGCCGTGGGAATAAAGAGTAGTTATTGTATATTACCTAGAGAAAATAAATGAATCTTTCTTCTGTCTGCATTCATACTGATTGGTCATCAGGAGGCTATGCGCTTTTCCTCGGATGCTGTAGATTCTGTAAATGTTATAGTGAACTGACTCATAATCCTGCCAGCCACATAAAGCATTTTTTATTACAACTTGAAAGTTTTATTATACTTTTATTTTTGGTACAAACTCTGAATGTGCAAAATGTAAAGCTTGTAATCCAGTTAAGCCAGTGAATGAAGAAGAAATTGTAACATTACATAGCACCCATTTGAAACAAAGTTTATGAACCATTAGGACTGAAAAACCTGAAACTTGAAATGTGGACTCCATTGTGCTCTGGTTCATTAAAATCAGCAGTTGCACAGACCGTCTCTGGATTTTTACGGGTCAGATTCTCTATTTCAATAGATTACACTTTTCGGGGGGGTTGGTTGAATTTATTAGAAAGGACACAAGCCTTAGACTTAGACGGATAATGGTTCAAACCTTGATTCTCCACACCTTTAGAATATCATAACTGTCCATTACAACTGTAAGGACATACTTTCTATGTTGAAATTGCATGGCATTGTGTGATGTCATTGCTCAGGAAACTCCATTGGAGTCTATTTCAAAGTTGTTAGGTAGAGCTAATCACATTCCTTCTATATGACCAAGCAAGGAGAGGACTCCAGATAAATTACTACGTACCAACACCTGAATTTGCTTGTTTGCTTGCAGCATGCTGGCAGCCCATTGTGAAGTACCTGTGAGACATCTGGACAGACATTATGCAGTCACTTGTGAACATTCCAGTAGTTTAGTTCTCAGGCCTACCGAGTGTCACCAACATGACTACATATTTAACTGGAATGATGAGGCTGAGCTGCTGCATCCCTTTCTGTCACACAGTTACTGTGGAAGTAAAAGGAGAGCACACCTGCAAGGTAGCTCAGCAGGCAAATGGGCTCCTCCTGCCAGCCTGTGACCCACTCTCCTTCCCTGGAACCTGTGCAAAGGTAAAAGGAGAAAACCAGCTCCACAAGGTCATCCTCTGACTTCCACAGATGTGCATGCACACACACACACATCCGTGCACACACATGTGCACACACACATACATAATAAAATTACTTGAAATTTTAAAGATGCAGAATTCCCTCACATCTTTCCTATCCCAGTTAACCATTGACTGTCCCCAGTGTGTGCTTCCTTGTGGTCTCTTTGGTACATAAATCATTCAATGGGGCATAGGGAGAGGATACTGGAACTTGACTGAGATTTGTTTCTTCACACCCTTTGTGGCTTCCTGAAAGTGCCAGTCCATGCCTGTCATTCCGGGAAGAAAGATAGTGCTTCCACATGGAGCAGCTCTAACCCATGGGTGTGTTGTTGTTTTGGCACCCGAGGTGCATTGTGCCATTTCCTTCTAAGCTTGCTGGCTGTAGAGGAGAAATCATCACCCCTATTAGTGTTCTGTTACAGATAAAGCATTGTTTACCTAGAGCTACCTTCAAGTCCTTGTGTTTCCTTTTCCAGACTTTGATTGTTACATATCTTGACATTATTTGAGGTTCCATTGGATCTCTGATTTGTTGAGACGTTTCTGCCACATATGTTTGGCTGTTCTTCCAGCTCTTCCTCCTGTATGTGTCTATGTGTGTGTATGTGTGTGTGTGTGTGTGGTGTGTGAGAGAGAGAGAGAGAGAGAGAGAGGGGGGGGGGGGGGGAGGTTGAATTACTAGAAAGAGTAATTGAGTAATTGGTAAAATTTCACTCTATAAAGAATTAATTCAGAAATAACCCAATCTCTTAGTTACACAGTGTTGTATCTATTAGTTGTATGTGGAACTTTCCCTTTATTTTATCAAACATTTCAGTTATTAGTGCTTTACTTTTTAGCATCATCTTTATCTTTTGTCCATACTAACTAGTGAATTTCTAAAGGCCAAAAGTTTTAAGAAACAAGGTTTGAGTTGACAAGTAATACTTGTTTTGCTCTGGAGTATGGTGCTGAGGTTACCTATTAACTTCTAATTCTGTGTTGCTTTCTTTAAGTTTTCTTCCTTTTTTCTTTTAATAGAGAAATTCTTATGTGAAACAAGAAAAATGAGCATGACTAGTTGATTTTATTTTCTGCCTTTAAATTTGAGGAAAATATCACTCAAATTTTCTTAACTAGTTGCCAGTTTTCTAAAAGTATACGCATTATTAAGATTTATCAAATTCACAGATTTAATTTTCTATTTTGAGTCTAAATTCTGTTTTTAAGAGAATGAAAATGATGAGAATATTGAATTTATTTTGGGGAATATCACTTTGTCAGCAGCTTCTCCGGTGTTCTAAATATTCACATAATTCATTGTTGAAACTCATTATCAGGTCAGATGTGGTAACACCCACCTTTAATCCTAGCTCTTAGGAGACAGAGGAAGCTGGAGCTCTGAGAATCTAAGAGCCAGTTCCAGGACATATGAGGCTGCATAGTGAAACCCATCTTGGAATAAGAAACAGCTGGCCAGGGGTGGTCCACACCTTTAACCCTCGGAGGCAGAGGCAGGCGGATCTCTGAGTTGAGGCCAGCTTGATCTGTAGAAAGAGTTCCAGGACAGCCTTGGCTACATAGAGAAACACTGTCTTGAAAAGCTAAATAAATAAATAAATGTATTGGAGGGGTAGCTTTTGGGTGGATTTCGTGGTAGTGAAACAGTTTCTAGCATAATTTGCAATTTTGTTTTTTATCACATATACTCACATTTGAGTTATCTGTTTAGAAATTGGTATCCGGTATATTTCAATGGATTTAAAACTCTTAAGAGCCACTTTATTTAGAAGTCTGTTTAATTAAAGAATCTGAATGGAAGATATAAAGATAGTCTTTTTTTAGAGCCTATTGGAGTGCTTGGCCCCTTCCAGTGCTGAGCCTATTGAAAATGAGGGCAAGTTCCAGGTGCGTGCCTGGGTGCCAGAGTGGGCACATAGCCATACACTACAAATACTACAGCTGAAACTTAGCGTGAGGTCAGTGAAAGACAGCTTGCACCAAACATTAGGTGAAGAAGGTTTTAAAGCAAGATGCTAGTGGCTGGGAATTGAATGTTTGTTTAGCTCACCTGACTCCTGGGGTTATTGATTACTGTATTTTATTATTAGAATCGCCCATCACTTTTCTCCTATTTAAAGTATATATAAATCATGTTGCCTTAGAACTTTAAATAGGAATCTCTATTCATTCAGTGAGTAGCTTGAATCTGGATTCAAAAATGTCTGTGTGGAAGGCTTGGGGTGAAGGGAGAAACCGGGGAGCGACCTGCACGTGTGGAGAAATGGAACTTGATAGAGATGAGAACAGAAGGTCTGGGAAGAGGGATCCATTAGAACTGGAAGGCGTCAGGAGCAGCTGTCCGTATCTGTGACACAGGGCGTGCTGGATAGATGTTGGCACCCTGCTTTGTATGTGGGGGCTCTTCCAGGTCCTCTCAACTTCATCTTTGACTTTTTCTCTATCCCCATGGTAGGCTTCTGTGCTCAGAGCTGCCATAAGCACTGGCAATAAGTCACATTCTGTTCTGCTACACTCTATTGATTCTCAGGAGTTCCCGTGTAAACACCCATGGGTCTTCCTCTGCAGAGTTTCTTCCATGCAGGTTGCTAGATTGGAGTAGTTTGAATGAGGATGGTAGGCTCATGTTAGAATGCTCGCTCCCCAGTTAGTGGAAGTATTTGGTAACGACTAGGAGATGTGACCTTATTGGAGGAGTTGTGTCACTGGGGGTGGAATTGAAGTTTCAAAAGCCCATATCAGGCCCAGTGCTGCCTGTGGATAAGGATGTAAAGCTCTCAGCTACTGCCTCTGTACCATGCTTGTCTGCTTCCTGCCATGATATCAAAAGACTAACCCTCTGGAACTGTGAGCAAGTCCCCAATTATATGCTTTCATTTATAAGACTTGCCTTGGTTGTGGTGTCTCTTCACAGCAACAGACAGTTACTAGACTTGAATTAATAGCTAACTACTCAATTATTTGTATTATTATATACTGATGTATATTACATATTTATCCATAAATATTTTATTTATACTCATTTTAGTTTTAATTGTCCATTTGTCCTTCTGTATATTAAGTCATTATATTATATAATATAGTTACTATACAGAATTAAGCAATTGTATAATCTATACAAACTAAATTAATTTAATAAATTTATATTATGCATATTAAATGAATTTCTTGCATTTGGATGCCTATCTGAGTCCACTTCTGGAAAAATCCAAAGACAGAGCCATGTTTCCTTGTCCTCCAAGTTAATAAAGCCGTATTCAGTTGTCTTAGCTCTTCAAAGAAGAAAGAACATATCTCAGCTCTTCTTCCCAGTCCCCCTCTCACTCACAGTGAGCTGTGCAAGTAAATACTGGTTATTACCAGAGCCATTAGAAGGGATATTATAAATTCATGTGTTCAGGTTGCCACTGGAGTTTTAATATTCAGCTCTCATCTTTCAAGTCAGTATACTGAAGCACATAATTTCTAGTTCCCAAGTATTTCTACAATAAATATATTCCTGGACACTTTTATTAATCCTAGACAGATTATTTTAGCATTAGCAGTCAACTTGAATTGTAGATAGTGTAGTTGCCTTCTGTTCAAGGATGTGAAAAATTAGTAGTCTCTGAAACATTAAATATACATCAATAGAATTATTAACCAAATCAATTTAGGAACACTTCTTTTAATTCTCCAGTGTCTGAAAGAATTTTTTTCATCAAACAGTTGATTATAACTGTGTGATAATTATAAAGCGAAGATACCGGAAAAGTCACGCTTACATTTTCATTTGTTTTGTTTTTAAGCTCACTCAAAATATTCATTAAAATAGTAATCATAATTTTCTGCTTATTGTCAACTCTGCCTCACTAATGGTCACTGTTATGATCATCTCCATGTATTGAGATTAATTGTGGGCTCATTAGGTCAGGGTTTGCATAGATGGAAAGGCTCCCAGTTCTTCTGGGCATTACTATATATGCACTGTTACTATTGCCTATACATTTTATGGTTGACCTATAGTTTGGAACAATGTGTTACTGAATGCTTGTGGTTTAACCTGTACAAGTTACCATGTGTTAATATTAGCTCCACTGTTGGTGACTCTAGTCATACCATTGACAAGACTAATCAAAAGGAAGACTGTAGCAAAGATGCCAATACAAACATGCAAAACATAAAATATCAAAGGCTTGTTATTTACAGATTCAACTGAGAAAGGACTGTTTTCATTAAAATGAAAATGTCTGTATCCTGCCATTCGTCTACCTAGAAATCCACTTTTTCTTTAAGAATTACCAAATAAACTATTATATATTAGGAAAACATGTAGGTTCTCTTGATCTTAATTAATAATTTAATGAATGTACTTGGATGTTACTAATAATAAGCAGAAATTTGAAGATTTAAAATTACAGCTTTCTCTGTTTCTGGACTTTACTCATAAGTCAAAATACGGAGATGTGATATAGATATAGTTGTGATATAGATGTGTATGAGTTATAAATATCATAACATACTGTTACCTCATTTAATTTAACCATATGTTTGTGTTTATTTGCACACAAAAAGATACACTTAATGTTTACTATATATTCTTCCAAGATGTTCAGAACACTCTGTATTTGATATCTGATAAAAATAAATGCTTAATAATCACCAGAAAAACCCATGTTGTCTTTAAATGTGCGATGTACTGTTAGGTAGTAGACACAGGAGATGCATACTTTGTGTGTCTCAGTACTAGAATTTATTGATAAACACTCATTGTAATAAGTCTTGTAAGAATTGAAACAATTCATCTTAAATTTGCACAGTTGATAAGGTAGAATGTTACTCTGCATTAAATGCATAGTTTAGGCTCTGAAGTTTTTTTCCTAACACATTTATAGAAATCACAAATGTTTCAGTAATTTAGATCAAATAAATAATATATCTTAAAGTCTATACTTAGGAATATTGCCGTGACAACCGTGGCAATAATCTATATTCCCTTTGGAGACTGTTGTATTTGGGACTTGAAAGTTACAAAGTTATACACAGTATACTTTGAGAACAAACTGAAAGCCTGGATATAATGCAGCTAAAGTCACTCTTGCTGCTACTGAGACAGTTGAGGTTTACCAAAGGTTATACAAGGTGTGCTTTAGGCAGGATTTCTAAATTGGATGTAAAACCTTCTGTTCTTGGCTCAGGATGATTTGATTCTCAGGACTGCAGTTCTTTAATAAAATGAAAGGCCATTTTAAACTGCATTTTACATTTGATGGTCATGGATCTGAATAGGACTTTAGACCTGTACGTCATTCATCCCCTAGAGGGATTCTATAGGTTTATTGGCATGAACTGATTTCCTGTAAATGACGCTCATTTATCATGTGCTGCAGGTGGGCACCCAGCATAGGAAAAGTAGTGTGGCATTTATTCAGTCTACACATGCAGGGAGTTGTTTGATGGTCCAGTCTGGCTAGCTGAGACAGTGTTCTTAGACTCGGCAGAGATTTCCAGTCTGAAGTGCTGTATCACCTGACTGACCTCTGTAGCACAGTGACGGTGCTGCTTATGTTTTGAGTACTAGGGAAGAGACAAAAGATAGGCTTCTTACCTCTGTCACAGTTCCTTGGGCCCTGGACAGGCATTACCCTCTCAAGCCTCAGTTTTCTCATCTACAGAATGGAGAAATAGTATCCTTCCATGCACTTCCCAACGTAATAGGAGCATTCTTCTGAGAGTCAGCAAGCAAGTGTATGTGGAAACATATCCAGGTGACATTAATGGAAGTTTTGATTTAGACAATTGAAAGAAATTGCCTTTATCTCTACTGTAGGCTAATCTTACATCTTCTAGCAGTTCTTAAAGTTCCTTTGATGATTTGTGGATGCTATGTGCAGTGCATGGTATATTTTAAAGCTAACCTTCTCTGGTTCTGTAAAAAATTTCTCAAAGAATAAACAAAAAATATATTTAAAAAATAAAAATCTCCAATTTAAATCCAAATAATCTTATGTTTCAAAATTGCATATTTTTTATGTTAAGTTAGAATTAATAAATTGAGAAAATGGATATTGATTTCTTTTGATGTAATAATGACACATTAATATTTATGAACTTACCAAGAGGATGAGATCCTAATATTAAAAACAAATTTAATGTCTTAGCCAGTTGTCTTGAGGCTTCAGCATCAGACAAGCTTAATCATTAGAATTTGAACATAGGTCTATGGTTTTTGTTTTGTTTTGTTTAATTCTATTTATTTAATGTATGAGTTCTCTGCTGCATATACATCTGTAGTCCAGAAGAGAGCATCAGATCCCCTCATAGATGGTTGTGAGCTGCCTGTCTGCCTGGTAGGATCCAAACCTGGGTCCTCTGTAAGAACAAGTGCTCCTAGCTGCTGAGTCATGTCTCAAGCCCAGCTTTATTAAAGGCTTTATTCCATTCATTATTAACACACATGTGGAGAGAGAGGAAGCCAAGTTGTCTGGAAGGGCTCAGAAGCAGACTCCCTCTGCCCCTCTATTCTTTCTAGATTGAATAAAGTTACAGGACTCTCCTGTCCCTTTAAAGAAAACAGCAAAGGAAGAAAGCAGAAATACAGGTGAAGTCACTCTTGAGGGGCACTTGCTAAGGAGTAAGCTTGGCCATCACTCCAGAGTCTGACCATATTTAGAGAAGGAGATTGGTAGAAGAGGCCAGTGGTGGTGAAGGAAGAATGGAGGATCCTGGTTCCTTCAGAAACACTCCATCTCCATCCGTGCTTCCTAACCTCCTCTTCCTGATTTTATGCTTGAGATTCACGATGCTCTCTCAAGAGGTGTGGGAAAAACCTGAATGTCTTCTCTAACTGTGCTCCTTGCCTTTCTGCTCACTCACCAACAGCAGTAAGAATATGGTATCCCCTATCCCAAGGAGATGTTAGGTAATTCCCCTTTCAGGCGACCTTCTCACCACCCAATTGAACACACCAGAGTTTGCTTCTCAGTCCACATTTTAACAAAAACTATAACTACAAATTCTGATAAAAGTAGGCAGTTACTTAACTCCAGCAAGACACTTTGCCCCTCCTAAAGCCTGAGGTCTCTTTCCCTCCTTAAGTCTCAGTTGAAAGGAAGGTAGACAGCAAGGATGGTAAGGCCTGAGGTGCTTTTGATGTTGGAGTACCATGGATGCTTGTGTCAAGCTAACCAATGTGTTTATTGTCTTAAAAACAAAACAAAAAGCTGGAGGGTAAATTCATTGGATTTTAAAATAAAAACATCCAGGACAGGCAAAATACAGATCTCAGGAACTTTATGGAGAAGGAAGATAAGAAAAGGAAAATATAGGCATGCTGTTTAAGCTAGACTGGAGGTCAGGTGCAGGACAGATAAACAGGTAACAGAAGAGAGGGGGGGTCTAGAGAAAGAGGAAGGAGTGAAGACCAAAGTGTCAGCAAGAGCTTGCGTAGGGTTTGGCCAGCATCTAAAAGGAATGGATGAAGAAAGAAAAAATTACACCTTTCTTTGTTAGGACTCAAAGTCAGGCAGATCCAGCTGTGCCTTCATGCTAGTCAGCTTGTAGGGACTCCACTCAAGTGAGAATTCTGAGGAACAAAAAGTACAGCATTTCAACAAAGGGAAACTTACACCTTTTTCCCTTCCAAGAGGTGATCTATTGACCAGGTGACTCATCTGTCAGCTGGAACAGTAGGTATCCACCAGGCTGAGCGCGGATGGATCTTTATGGGTACTCTTGTGCTCCCCTGCTCTGAAGGGGCAAGTCTAAAACCACAGAAGATCCAGACCAGGGGTCTGAGCCCCAAACACTTCTGCATCTCTGACCTCTGCCAAAGATGAGGCTGTCAAGAGGTTCAAGGATATTTCTTGCTTTTAGCCAAGAAAGAAAGTGATAACATTTTTTATAGTAACATTATTTAAATCCATTTTTAACTGACTCTGAAATTACTGTTAACTACAGTTATCTTGCCATGAAATCAGTCAGGAAAAGTCCTGGTTTCTAACAGAAATTTTCTGTGGGTCAGATTCTACCATAATTAAGAGCCTTGACTGACCAGCCAGTCATCAGGTCAGTTCTTTCCATAGCTTTGGACCCTCTAAAGATGATGACTGCTTTCTGTTAAGCTACTATTCCTTCCAGTTACACTGGATCTACTTGATTCCTCTCTTTTCTTTCTTTATTCTCTAGTCTAGGCATTTATTCTTCCTCAAGTCTGTAAAGTAAATATCTTAGTCATTGACTTAAGCTCTCTTGTTTTCTAATATGCTTAGGAAGTATTATCAACTTCCCTTTAAATATTGCCTTTGCTGTACCCCACAACTTCTAGTAAATTTTTATGTTTGTTTAAGTTTTTATCCAATTTTTCCTGACCTTAAAAAAACCCTACATAATAAATAATATATGGAATTCTGGATCTGCTCCCTCCCCATCCCTTTCTGTTTTCCTCATCCTGACTTTCTTTCCACTTCCACCCACTCCTTGCTTGTTTTCTCTCCTTCCTTCCGTTAAAATGGATCTGTTTACCATTCTAGAGTCACAGTTGTGTGGATTTGTAGCTACACGTCTGTACACACTCATGCACTCCTTTTGTGGTAGTAGTTGGTTTCTGAACGCACACAGGGAGATGCCATTTTACAAAAGCATATTCACATTGCCGGTCCTGGACAACCTAATGGGATTGTACTTGCTGTTTGTTGCTTTGTCAGACTGCAGGAAATGCAGGAAAAGACGTGACAGTATGAGCAGTGTCACAGAAGCTGAGGACATAATGTGTGTGTGCATGCACATAAAAATGAAATCTTAGCAGTGTGCTTCATGGAAAAGTGGAAAAGAATGTTTGTGAAGATAAAGGGAAACCTTGTGATATACCGTAACACAACTTTTTAAAAAACGACTGTAGCATAGTCTTGCTTTGTCATAGGTGAAAAGCACACCTGTGTGTTACCTATGGGTTGATAAAGCATCATTTTGAAGCTGCAGCTTCTGAAAGAATTTTGTCACAGTAATGATTTTAATATCTGACAGTATAGCAGCTCTCAAGTCTATTCTGTATCATGTTGAAGTTACAGCTTATTAGTTTGCTGTTGAATGCATTCATTTCCTCAGAGGAATTTATAGTAACTGTATTTTTGCATGGATTAACAGTGTGTCTTTTTCTCTTTGCTATAGGATAAGAAATGGGTTCTCAATCATGAAGATGTTTCTTTGGGAGAATTACTGGGCAAGGTATGTGATCAGCTGAGCTAAATGAGAAATTTTTATATTAATCAACGAGCACTTCATATTACTGTTCAGGACATTTTTATATTCTATCACACTTCAAGGGTGCATATACACTAATTGATCTAGAAGAAGACAGTGTCATCATATCTCCTAGAAATCTCTTACTGTCACTGAGATAGATGTGTGGTGATCTTAGAAAGGTTTATGATGAGTCTTATTTTCAAAAATAGTGTATATTTTCCCTGGAAGGGCAAAGCCATGATGGCTTTATTAAAACTGAAACTATTGGATGAAGGAAAGAAGCTGTCAGGTTGTGAAAGTTGAAAGGAATATCCAGAGGTCACCATGCTTCCAGTTATATTTGACAAGTCAGAAAAATAGTGAAGTGCTGCTTCTTGAAATAACAGGAAAATTTATAACACTGCATTATCACAAAGTAAATATAATGTGGTAGAGACTGGGAAGATGGTGTAGGACTAGAGGTCGGTATCAGAAACCTACATGTAGAAGGAGAGACCCAGCTTCTGACCTGTACCTGTGTGCCATGGAACATGTGCATTCCCTCAGACATGAGAGAAGGGAGAGACAGGGATGTGGGAGAAATGCAAGGTTATTTAAATATTGTGAATAAGGAATGTTTCATTTCAAGTACCCATTTTGTAACTGGGTCTGCTAGTGATGGGTAATGAGAAGTCTTATAGACTGAAAGTCACTTTTTCTGCAGTTCATTTGGAAGTTTCCTCCAAGTCATAGTCCACATTAGAATGTGTTACTCCCAACAACAAAGATGAACATTTGATAATCAATCAGATAGACCCTTCCTACATCTGCCAATCATCTTCATTCAACTTATGATAAATAAATATTATTTTGTCAGTGACTTAATTGCGGATGCTTCTATATGATATTTGAGTTGAGTTTAGCTTCATGAGACACTGTGAAAAGTGGAAAATTCAGATATTATTATGGTAGAGCTTTTATATAATTTATGAGTGATCAATGCTAGACTTAACTGAGGTCCAGCATTTTAAGTAATAAATGGTGATCCATTTTTATTCAAAAGTGAACTTGACTGTTTTTTTCTAATTTTCAAAAATTATGCAGTTTTATCTTAATAAACTTAAAAAGGAGGTCCTTTTTGAAGTCCTCGTTTAAGTATTCTTCTTTCAAGACTTTTATTGTTTAATGCCTTTTCCAAATGGAAGCATCTAGTTGCTATTGTAAACCAGGTTTTATTTGCTAATACATTTTTTTAGTAAATTAATTCTAAAGAACCTAAGCTAAAAGAGGCATTAACTCAGAGGTGCTCTCCTAATTCTGAAGGAAATAGTCATAAATATTATAACAGTATTTCTTGGGGCAACCCAATAGCAGCAGTTTGGTGAAAAATTATGATAAACTAATTTTCTTGAAAATACAATTAAATGATAAATTTCAAAAATAAAACATTGAATAGAGTTTTTCAATATTTACAAGAACTATATTTATAAGAACAGTACTAAACAAAACTATCTTTAATTAAAGAAAATGTTCTAATTGTTTGATTTGAGACAGCTCTCATGTATAGCCCTGGCTGGCCTGGAACTTGCTGTATAACTGGGATGGCCTCAAACTCACAGAGTTCTTTATGCCCCAGCCTCCCAAATGAAAGCATTAAAGGCATACATGATCATAACTGGTGTGTGTCTCTGTCTGTGTATGTGTTTCTAGTAATTTTTTATGTTTACTTCAAGTATGACTATTCAGCAAGAATTGTGTTTTTTACTAAGAATATTTCATAGAATAATTACCTTTTTAATGACTAGACATGAAAGTCTCAATAAATTTAAATAATACTTACTATTTATTATTATTTAGCATAACTTTAGTATTTTAAAATACTAGAACATAATTTGTTATTAATATTTTACTACCCTTTTTGAATATTTATTGTATACTGAGATTGTGTGAGTAGTTAAAAGAGAGCCAAACTTTTTTAGTAGTAATTGTTAAGTAATGATAGAAACTAACTTCTTTATTCAGGACCTTTAACCTCAGTTTCTCTGGAGTTGACATGAAGTCATCCAGCATTCACTGTGCACTGTGATGCGTTGCATACTCTCCTGGGTGCTTGTGTGTGTGTGCATGAACAAGCAGAGAATCTCTGTGCTAACACTGCTGCTCTGACTAGCAGGGGACAGACAGGTAATGTTAGAGAACACTGAGTCGTCAGTCACTGTTGGAATTCTTAAAAGGCCGTGCAGACTGGTCTTATTCAGATGCTTACTTAGAATAAAATCTTGCTGGAAACACCAGTGAACCATGAGGGCCACTGACAGTGAGGGTGAAGCAAAGACTCACTGGGCAATGCAGAGCTCACCTGCATGCAGAAGACAGTTGTGCCCAACAAGTTAGGAAGCTATAGGAGGAGGGAGTGAGCAAGACGATGAGGATGCTGATCATATGGGGCCTGACCTGGTATTAGAATATCTTAAGTGTTGTTATGAAGGGAATGTTGAGCAGGTGGGGGGTTTTCAGTAGAGCAGGGTAGAGGGTAGTTACACTTTGGGAAAATGGCCCTCAGCATTACGCGTTGAAAGCTTAGGAAAGAAGTGCAATTGGATGAGTGAAAACTGAGGGTTGCGGCTGGGAGGTGGTAAATTTAGATATTGTTTGAAGTTGAACCCAGTAGTATGTCTTAATGGATGTTGTAGGGATTGAGAAAAAGCCAAAAGTCAGCTCTATGTGTAGCAGGTTTCTGGGAACAAAAGTAAAGATATGTGATACTTCAAATTTATCTGTTAGATTTGCACGATGGTGAAATCCAGTTGAGTATCAAATGCTGAGGTAAAACAAAACACTGTTCCACAATATAAATAGGGTAGTTGGAGGTGGGCCTAGATAAGGAAAAGGGTTCAGAACTGAGCACTGGTCATTCCAGCACTGACAGGCTACAGGAAGGAAAAGTTATCCTTAAAGAAAGTTGAAAAAATAACCAATTAGGAAGGGAGAAAACCAGGAACTGTTGCTAAGCCCTAAAAGCTAAGAGGAGAAGCAAAAGCAGGGAGGAAGAGTGCTGCCTGGGGTCAGGGGCTGGCAGGCAGTCAGCACTGGGTTTGCAAGACCCTAGTGCTGATAAGGTTCAACAATTTTGTTACAGCCTAATCAAGATGGTTTAAGATTGTAACACTGATGGTCTATGGCAAAAGGAAGGAATGACAGGGGTGGCTGCATCAGATCACTTATTCTGTGTTAAGAAAAAGAATGGCTTGTTAGTCTGTAGCTGGAATGATCTAATTAAAGGCTTCAGGATTTGAGAGTATTATGAACTGCTTCAGCAAAGTAAGGAACATAAGATGCTTCAGAATGGAAGAGAAACGTTGATACAAGCACAGTATCTCCATAGTAACTCAGGAGAGTCACAGTAACACCTTGAAGATTACTTTGGCGCTTGTTTTGTTTTTGTTTCAGAGAAGTCGGAAGCAACATCAGCAAGGAATGATGGGAATGTTGCAAAGAGAGTAGAGAGTAAACTAGTTATCCAGAAGTCTAGGAGTGTAAATGATCTAGAAAAAATGGCAAGCCACAAGAAGGCCCTGAACGTTTTTTGTTCATGAATTTAGTTAATTCAGTCAGCAGTGTGAAGGTCTTTAGCCATGCTTGAATAGAGTTGGTAGAGTAAAAGTGACACTTGTATTCAAAATAAGAGTGAACAAGGGAAATATTTCTAGTAGGTGATAGCCATGATGAGGGATAGTGGAAACAGCTCAGTGACAAAGCCTCAAAGCTGGCAATTAAGACAACAGAGTTTCAGTTCAAATCCAGTAATAAGAACCTGAGGAAATACTCAAGAATGAGCTCTTTGAGATGATGTTAGTCATATTGAGCTATTCTGTAGTGTTGATTTCTTCTCTTCCTAAATGCATTGAGTGGAATATATATCAAAGTAGATGCTAGTTATAGAAGAAAATTAGCAGTGTCTGTATGTGTGATAAATATTGTGAATTTCTGAATATTACTTTGGTAGAACAGATGTTTTGAGTAAGCCCCCTTCTACCCTGGGTGACTCTCAGACATCATCAGCCTAATTCTACAGCAGACATGGTTGATATGATCAATGCCAACATTTCCCTTTCAGAATCTTTGCTTTTTCTTTAATCACAGTGATCTTTAATAAAATATAGTTCTTAAGGCATAGAAAAAGAGTCAGTGGAAGGAGACCTATGCACGCGAAGTAAGGCTAATGTAGCTTTCTCCTTTTATTGAAGCCAAGCATTAGAATAACCAAAGTTTTCCCTAGCAAAGATCATCATAGAGGTACCATGGAGGAGAGATGCCCATATTTATTACAGCCCTAAATTTGTAATAAACAGCACAGTACTTCAGTTAACTCAAAGTGCTTCATTTTATGCTTTCCTAAAATTTTAGCAAAGATTTATGTGCTGTCAGACATGCCAAACAATGATTATATTTTCATTTTCAGGGGAATTTTGGTGAAGTGTATAAGGGCACACTAAAGGATAAAACTCCTGTTGCCATTAAAACGTGCAAGGAAGACCTTCCTCAGGAATTAAAAATAAAGTTTCTTCAGGAAGCCAAGTGAGTTCTTTAAAATTATATAAAATGTGTGTTCATAATTCATTTCATTTATCATTCTGATGTATTAAATCCATTGAGGTAAGTTTCAAGACATCCCCTAAGCTGTGATTGCTGAAGCAGAAGTCAGTACTTTAGAGCCTTCCTGGGTAGGCATTTTTACGTTGTGGGAAATTTCTTGTTTGAGCTAGCCTGGAGACCAGGTAAGCAGGCATGGTAGCAATGGGGCATCAACAATGGGACTATTCTCTCCTTTCTTAAAAATTCTGCAGCATTGTTTATTTCATCGAACATATGTGTTTATTTGCAGTGCTGTAGTTCCATTTGTAATAAAACATTATTAACATACCTTGTATATACTTTTTGCTATATCTACAATACCCTTATTGACTCTAACTTTGATTCCTTTCTGAGAATCTCAGATTTCTTTTTCTGTTTTGCGTCTGGCATTGTTGAGAAGTGCTGCATGCCATTTCTCCCCTGAGGTGACTTCTTTACATTATATTCTCAACTAATATTGAGTGTCTGTCATCACTATCCCTGTACTGCAGATAATTAAAACTTGTCTGCTATTGATAAAATCAGGTATGCTGATTACATATTTTTAAAATGAAAATGTAATTGCACAGCATGTGCTAGGCAGAAATGTTGGTGGGAGTGAAGCTATGGCGGGGCTGTGAGGTCAAGGACAAGCGCCAGTGAGAACGTCTGAGCTTGTGGCATGAATCCTTTCGCGTACATCCGGTGATAATCTAAAGCATTTGTGGCCATAGACTCATATTAAGTATTAAGAATTTAAGTGATGTCTGAGGAACAAAGTTGTAGTCGTCTCATGTCCAGTACTGGAGACTGGTTGCTGAGAGGTGTACTTCTGTACCTGAGTTCACAGTCCTGCTGGACAACTCCACAGATTTTTAGGGTCAAAGGCTATGTTTAACATTGCTTCCAGCATTATTCTCACTTTTAAACTTATGATTATGTTATTGTAAGCTAAATCATTTAATTTCCTTTTAACTTAAATCATGAAGTTTGATTAAGAAATGTAAGTTCTGTCCATTCAAGCTTTTGAGTATTTCTTTATAGACACCAGTTATATTATATAGCTAGCTGTTTTATGCAGTGTCTTTATTACTGTCTTCCAACCTTACAAAGGACAGTTTATTTTAAAATCAAATATTCTTGAGACTTGAATTTTAATTTTTATTAGGAATTTTGCTAAGTCATTGACAGTATTTTCTTTGTTTCTAGATTTTTTCCTATTTTATTTTCATTTACAAATCACAATGTGATCATGTAGTAAAGCAATGTCTGAAATATTTACCAGTGTGCAGTGATTTGGGGCTGGCTGACACTAGGTATTCTGAAGTGAGTTCCACGTGTTCTTCCTACTGCCCCTGATAATTAAACTCGTGCCATGGGTACCAATTTTAAATCAGTGTCTAAGGATGATCAGCTCATTTGCACTTGGGATATGCCACCCACATTTATCAATACTTGTTGATATGCATCCTACTTACCAGAATTTGAAAACACACTGATATTTTAAAAATTGAGTCATGAAATTAAAGTATATTCTAATTGCATACATTGTTCATTATCATAAATTAAAGCTTTGTTTTGTTCAACTGATAAACTTATATATTTTTTTCTCATCTAGAATTCTCAAGCAATATGATCACCCCAATATTGTCAAACTTATAGGCGTGTGCACACAAAGACAGCCTGTCTACATCATTATGGAACTGGTCCCAGGTAATGCCATTTGAGACGTATACTTGATGACATTTTAATGTCATGTTTTATTGCCTTTTTACATTCAATCTCTGATATTTCCTTGTAAAGTTTCCAAGGAATCTTGCATAACATTTTCCTGATAACAAAGCCTGCATATATACTCAGTATTTTTATAGGCCATAACATGTTTCTATTTTCTAGAAAATGTCAGCCAACGTTTTTGAGACTGTTTACTAGAGTGTAGTTACACATAGAGTTCAGTTATGTATCGAGTTTATGTGTAAACAGCTGCCTAGGAAACTGAGCATCAATGTGACTGTCAGTGCTCCAAGTGTCGCCTGGTATGTGATCCTTGTATGTCATTCCAGAGGCTGTCTCCACGAATGTGGGACTGCGTAAGGATATCTTGGTTCTTGGCTGGGTATGGGCATGGGCCCGGAACCCCGAGACTCTAAGGGAGAAACGGCAGGAGTTCAGCCACATCCCCGGAACCCAGGGCCCTGACACGAAGTCTAGTCTCCATGAACCTACATTGTTCAGTCACATAGGCCATTGTAGCCCCTCCCAAAGTGCACAGGTAGAGGGCGTGACTACAGGCCTCAGGCCCTAGAGATTTACATACTAATGAAGGCCAGAGGGCGGAGCCAATTAAGCATTCTTCCCCAGACCCTCTCCCTTTCTCTCCCCCCCCCCACCCCCCATCCCCACCTATTTAACTAGGGTCTGCCCTGAGTTTCAGGGGGGTACATCTAGATCCATCTACCATCCGCCATGAAAATAAACCCTTTTTGGAACTATGGACATTCTCGTGTCTTTGGGGCCTGCCGTCGCCAAAGCTTTCAGCCTTTGAAACTCCAGACCTTTCTCCTGTTTGTGGGACCTGCCGCTTGGAGAAAGTCTCCGGGACACTGCCGCAGCTTTTTCCTACACAGGAACTCTTTTCTCCAATTACAAATCTCCTGGTGCTCTGTGGTTTCATATGAGTTGGGTATTTCTCTCATGGGTGAGCTACCAGGGAAACTTCTTGCCTCTGGATCTTTAACAACTTGTAGCAACAAGCATGGACAGCCACAAACTGGCATAGTATGTTTGTTTTCTGGTTTTCTGTCTTCCTGTTGTTGACAAAAGCTTAACTTTGACCTTGACAGTTTGCAGTGCTTCATAAACAAAGACGGTTTGCTTTCCTCATCAGTGTGTGCTTTATGAAACTTCTTTTAAAGGAAGACATTCAAAGGAATATTAAAAGTATGTATAGCTGTAATTAAAATTCTTGAAGTAAACACAATGTCATAGGTTCCTTGCTCAATATGGCCTATAAAATGCTTCTACTGTTTAGGGTTAGCGTCCTCTTTTACCACACTAGTTTGCTTGCTCTCAAAGTACTCTAGGTATTAAACATAACTGTGTTACACATATATTATCACTAACTTCATCAAAATGGCATTGTCTCTGTTAGGTGTATTCTATTTTGGCATGATTTGTGCATGAAAGAGCATAGTCTAACAACTCAGGAACAATAGAATTATATATAACTATATTCTCTATATAGTTTACTCAAATATTTAATATATAAATTATATAAACTAGGATGTTTAAAAATAAACACACGTGGACTTTTTGTAGGTGCAGACAGTAGGTCTAGGTTAGTAGTAAATTCTGCCAAAATGCTTAGCTTTGGCAGGAGGGCTGAACTTGAGGAAAAGTGACTCATTGGCATGGATGAAAGATTTAGATGCAAGTGTAAGCTGAGAAAAGCCAAAGACAGTTGTGTACAGCAGGCAGGCAAGTGTTCAGCAGTGCAGGGGAACTGAACTCAGCTATCTGCACACATAATGAAGGGGAGCGCCTTCTAGTCAACAGTCTAGCGGTCTTCCCATGCCACAGCACTTGCTCAGTTAATGTAACTTTCGCTGTTACTTCCTGGTAATCAGTCACTTCTGCCTGTCCCTTGCCATGACTGTAAAGCATTCCCCTTTGTAAAATTTATGTGGTTCATCTGATGTAAATATTAACTTACTTTCTTTCCTTGTTTTCTTTTTTTGTTTCTTTCTCTTTTCTCTGTTTTGCAAACAGTCCTCAAGCAAGTTCCACTCGATGTGGGTGTGTACTTACTTGGAGATGTGATAAAAATTCAGCAGAGTGATCCATTCAGTTCGATGCCCACCCTGACATGATCAGTGTGAAGCCTAACAAACTTGAGTAGCTAGGAGCTTCAAGGAGCTTACATCTTACCTCACCGTAGTGTCCATCAGAAGTTGAATCTTCACTGGATTTTCTCAAACTAGTGTTTAAGTATCAGGTGCAGTTCTTATCTAGATATTTCTGTGGCTAATCTACTCAGGACTGCTCAGGTATTGGCAGAGTTCTGTTGTCTCCACTGCTGGAAGCTCTCAGTTCTGTGTGGTTTGCCAGCCATCCTCAACTCCTTCTGACATACTCTGTGCATCTTTATAGCACATAGCTGGCATGCCAAATACTTCAAGGGCATTACATTTCTCAAATTGACATGTTTCTTACCAGCTGGAGAACTATGTGAGATGAGTTCCACTTAGATTATATCCCTCTATAGACATCAACTCTGCCATGTGCCTGAACGTGTTTATGAGAGACCACTAACGATGGACATAGTATCCAGGGGTTAGGGTAGGGTAAGTTTGGGCCACCATCTTTCAGTCCCACCCACCACAGATTTTCATAAAGATTAGTTGCATCGTGGACTCTAAAACCCTAGTTAAAGAGCTTTTTATAAAAGAGTATATTAAGTCTATTAGTTGATATGTAATTAAAATGTGTCTTTTGCTAATTCATATTCTGTAGCATGATGACTGAGTCATTTGGAAAACACCAGGTCATTATAGAATACAGATCTTTCTACAGTGACATAGTTCATTATACAGTGTCCAAAGAGCACATTCATCAGTGTCACAAATAATCTAATTAGAAAAGTAATGGGGACATTCCCAGGATCATGATAGCAAAGGCATGTTTTCTAAAATTTTAAATTTAATTTGAAAGAGTATTTTATCCATGGCCATAAAATATATCCGCCTTTTTCTTTAAAGAGTGAAACTCACTTCATTTTTGGTAACATGTTCCCTTCTAATGACCATGCTTTTCTTTTCCTTCATTTTTAAAAACTGCTTTAATAGGATATATTTGATATATAATAAAGAGCATGTATAAAGTGTATATGTATTGACATTTATATAATCTTTAGAGAGCTTAACAACAACAAGCCCATGAGCACATCTGTCTGTCACCCTCATTCTCTCATGCCTCTCTGGAGTTCTCCTCTGACCTTTCTGCACCATCCCTGTCAACCACTCATCTGCTTGCCGCCTGTCCTGTTAGCTAGCATTCCTTAGACCAGTGTGTACATGGCATTGTACAGCACATATTTATTCTTCTTTCTAAGGTCTTGTGCTTAGTATAATTAGATGAGATTAGTCAACTTTCATATTTTATTTTTTATTTAGCATACAGAGTTATGGGTTTGTTGGGGCATTGCCATCCGTATGTACCGTACCTTGCTTACTGTCCCCACTCTCCTACCCTTCCCCGCCCTTCTCCACCATTACTGACCCCTGCATCCCTGTGTGCACGTGTGCCTGTGTGCATGCGTGCGTTCATGTGTGTCTGTCTGTGTGTGTGCATTTATATAGCCAAATGTAAATTCTATATGTGAGAAATAAATGTCTGACACTTTGTCTTTGTCCCTTGTATTACCCCCTAGTTCTCCTCTTCCTTTCCTTTTCTGCTTCTTCATAATCCACATCTTAAAGATATTATATCTATTATATCCTATTCCTTTTTATGGATGAATAGAATTTCATTTTGTGAGTATACCCTAATTTATCTATTTTGTTTTTGAAAGACTTTTAGGTTGCTTCATTTTAAGGCTAATTACAAATTAATTTGATGTAACATTCATGCACGTTTTTATATTATAATGTACTTTCTTTTTCTTGGGATGTACAAGTGAATTGAATGGATCATATGAGTTTATGTTTAAATTTTGAGAAATTACAAATTGCTTTTCAGAGTGGCCATACTATTTTATATTTTATTCAATATATAATGAGAGTTCTATTTCTCCTATGCCCTCCCCCAATGCCTGCTTTCTTTTCTTAAGCCTTACTAATATTTATAGGGAGGTACTTTGTTATGCAGTTTGTTTGTTTATTTTTTTTGTACAAGGTCTCAACTATGTAGACCCGGCTATCGTTGAACTCCAAGATCAGCTTGCCTCTGTCTCAAATACTGAGATTAAAAGTGACACTCCCACATCTGGCGTTTTTATGATTTTAACTGCCTTTTTTGGCTGCATAAAAACACAGAGCATCTTTTATGTGTTAGGTAGAACATTTCTAGAAATTCTTTGTTCTAGTATCTTTATAATAATTGTCTACTCTTTTAAGTCGGGTCATTTGCTTCTTGGTTCTTTCACACTTTATGTGAATATCTATCCTTTTTCTCTCATGACTTATCCAGCCCTATTATTTTCTTAAGTGTTTTTTGAAGAACGGATATGTTTAATTTTGATGAAATTCAATTTATATTTTTTATGAATCATGTTTTTGGTAGTATTTCTAAGATAACTTTGAGCACAAGGCCACAAAGATATTTTCATTTATTACAAAAGTTTCTAATTTTAATAGTTTGTGTTTGACTCTGTAGCCAGTATCTCTCTTTTCTGTTCTTGGGTTTCTTCATGCAGTATCACACCATCTTGATAGCAATCATTTTACAAGTCCCCAGAAGCAGGGAAGACAATATATGCTCAACTTAATTTTTGTCCGGGGAAGCAAGAGAATGTAGTAAAGGAATAATGGGTTTTTCATAAATGGTACAGGAAAAATTGGAGATTTTCATATGCAAAGAATGAGTCAAACTCATATCCTACACAAAAACCAACTATACATCACGGAAGAGAGCCTGTGGGAAACCCTAGGAGATTGTCCTTCACAGTGAGTTTAATGGATGTCACACCAGAAGGTCAGGCCACAAAAACAAAAATAAACATACTAAATCAAACTAAATTTCTCACTGGAAAGAAAATACTCTAAATAAATAAATAAATAATAAATAAATAAATAAGAAACATTCATTGGATTGAATTCACTGGATTGTGAAAAGTGTAGGTAAACCATATATATAGTAAATGGTTTATAAAGAATTTATAGAATCCAATAGAGGAAAAACAACTTTAATCAAAGTGGGCAAAATAGATATTTATTGAATGAAGGTATAAAAATAGCTAAGGTATATAAAATGATGCTTAGGATATTAACCACCCTTTATCAAAACTACTTTAAGTCACAGGTTAGCATAGATAGTCTCAGACCAAAAGATCCCTGATGTCTGCAAGAGTCTAAAGACTCAGTAACTATGTTCCTGAGGGTGTATATAATTCATTATGTTAACCCTGGGGAGGTTCCCAAAGAAATTACAAAGAGGACTGTCCTATGGCCCAGTGGTCTTCCTCATAGCATAAGACAAAGTAAAGGAATCCCCCACTTTACAATGCTAACCTCCATATTCACAATAGCAAAAGAACAGATAGGAGTAGAACCTGGATTTATACGTGAAGGAACAGACAAAATCTAGCACATGGCTGACTGCCTCGGTTACATTTGGCCTGTGGTGGCATATCCTGATATCCTTGAGCCCAGCATCAAGCAAAGTATTTGTTTCATGGTTAGGAATGAGGGAAGAGAGGCAGGACTCCTGGTGTCCTTTCCCAGATCTCCCGCAGTCCCATGACCTGCCTCACTGGACAGGCTACTTCACCTGTCCAGCCCTCCACTACGTCCCAGTGATACCAGGAGGGAGCCCAGACCAGACACGGTTAGGGAGGACATTTCTGCTTCTGACTATAGGAAATATAAATTTTACCTTTTTTGTTTATTTTAAAATTCTTAAAATATACTCATACTACTTCAAAATAGTATTGTTATATCCCTTTTATATAAAAAGCCACAATAGAGAAATAGACAGGTAGTGTTTGTTCTTATATGATTAGGACAGTAATATATTTCATATGTTTGCCAAATATTTTCCAGCTGTCAGCATTTTGCCTGACGTTGCCATTTGTTGTCCCCATGCTATCGCCATGTCCATTTTAAACAAAGTAACTGTAGTGTCTGGTGTGCAAACTGTAATTGGCAAAGATTTAAAACTCTACTGCCCTGGTCAGATAAGTAAGTTCTCTGGAATCATAAACCCAAAGTATATGTATATTTGAGAGTGTAAGTATTTGAGGATTCCAGTGTAATGTGAATACTCCGTGTACTCTGTCTTGGTTCACATCATCTCTTGAGGTAGGAATTATTTACCTGCTTGCTTCCTAACTTCTGCCTTAATAGAATCAAAAGAAAGTTCTAGTCATTAGGAAGTAATCACCAGTACAGGACAGCATTAGAACCAGACGACCCCTGATTTTGCAGATAAAGACAGGGTTTTGTTTTGACAAAAGTCAGACTTAAGGATTGCTTAGAGTCCAGTCAACTGTTACTTGTTTTGAGAGCCTGTGATTAGCTCAGACAGTGCAGTGGGCAGCAGCCTGTACACTAGGAACCACCAACTACCAGTTTTAGAAAGGCTTGAAGGCCAGCAGTCTCTACTCTGTTCTCACTAGAATCTGCCGACTACCCCTTCTTTTGAATTCATGTCTCCATAGAAGTGATTTCATACTGGTTTTCAGATCACACAGATACATGGCCCTTGACAAACCCACAAAGTTAACTAACTAAATTTAAAAATGAAATTTAAAAATTTGAAACTCTTGGGATTACTACAAGGTTTATGTGAATTTTAGACATTGTGAAAATATATCTCACCTTAATAGTATGATTTAAAAGAGAAAAATCAAGTTTATACAGTTTATACTGTCTGAATATTTAGGGTTAGGAGTCTAAATATGGTTATTAATATCTATCTCATAAGAATGTCCAGGAGAAATCTTTCAGTTATCAGAATTCTTTTTTTTTTTTTTAATTATTCTATTCTGTAATTCCTGAAGTCAGGTTTCATTATGTGTTTTTGCCAAAAGAGTAATTATATTAAAAAGTAAGCATTGACTCTTCTTCATTTTGAAATCTAATTTTTTCATTTGATTTTGACATTATCAGTGTCAGTCATGTGCCCTCACAGCTCTGCATTTACCTGCACAGTCACAGGCAGCAACAGCCCCAGTTTACTTGGGAACTAAGTCCCTCCATTTGGGCCCTGGGTCCTGCTTGCCCTTGGATTCTTCCTAGAGGTAGGGCAAACACAGCTGACAAAGGGACTACGGAATGTGGCTTCTGGCTCACTAAAAGACCCTTAAAATATGAATTGTCATCTTTCCTTACATAGAGTTCAGCTATTTCCAGATGAGTATCATCACTCCACGGTAGCCAGTGACGAAGCCAAGAAAAAGGACAGGAAAGTAATTCTCAAAGTAATGTTTATACAAAATGTGTAATTGGTATAGCTGATTTAGTTTTTTTTGTTTTTTTTTTTGCTTTTTGGCTTTGACACAGGGTTTCTCTCTGCAGTCCTGCCTGTCCAGGAACTTGTTTCACTCTGTAGACCAGGATGGCTTAAACTCACAGAGATCTGCTGTCTGCCTTTTCCTCCCAAGTAGAGATTTAAAGGCATACACTATCACCCGCCTGGCAGTTTTTTAGTTGTTTTGAGATAGGATAAGATAGCTAAGAAGCTGAGACCTTACTTTCTAGAGTAGGCTGCCTCATTCTCATTAACATATGCCTGCCTTTGCCTCTACGGTACAGGATAACAGGCATGAGCTACCATATCTATCTGAAGTTTATAATATTACAAATTAACAAAAACTCCAATTCTGTGGAATTTAAGTTTTTTGTATATGGCTTAACAACTTTGATATGATCTAAATTAATATAATTATAAACTGGTACACTGAAGACTTCAATTTGAGAGACTAAATGATTCTTTTGTTAGCTGATTTTGTAAATTACATTCTTGCCTGAATTTTATAATTTGAGCAGGAGTGTACACACTTGCCATTATTAATATCACAGTTGATATTTTTGGTAGAATGTGAGATGTTTGCAAATCAACTTCAGAAAGATGGCATCTTTTAGCTTTTATCTCTTTGCAGCTCCATTTGCTACTGAGCAGCATAATGCAAACATGAATTAAGTAGTTTAATGTGGCCAGCTGTGAGACACCAGCAGCTCTAACATACTGCTGATATAGTCAGTAGCCTGCTGGCATTGCACCCCTACCTCTGTCTTATTCTTGAATCCACCACTCCCTTGTAGTGACCATGTACATTAGTGAGTGTCATTTGCCAGAGGTTGAATTAAATGCCAAAGACATCAATCCAGAAGAAGAAAAGCATTGCATGTCTGGGACAGGGTTTCAGGAAGCAGGTGCTGGGACATTGCTGTGACCACTGAGCTCTGAGGACACTGAAGCAGAGCCTTAGGAGTTGTGTATTTCTCCTGTGCTTTGTGCTCGGTCACAGTGGGTGTGCTTGTGCATAAGAAGTGCCCTTGCCCTTCTGGGGGCAGCTGACACATGGTGAGCAGCATGGTGTGTTCTCTGTCTGCTTGTACTCTGAGCTCCTGTTTTTAAAATGCCTTCCTTAATGGTACTTGAAGATCCTTGATTGAAATGACAGTGTGGGAGTTATGACTACATGTGTGTCCTTCTACACAAATAAGCATTCCTCAGTTTTCTAATGACTTTTATCGTTTTTATGTATTTGTGATTATATTTGGAAAAGTCTGAGACTTGTCAGAAAGAAAGTTTAAAGTAATATTTTAAATGATAAGAAAAAATGCTTTATTATTGACAATCCTTTGAGTGTAGAACTAATAAATTTTGGTGAAAATAGCTGTTCATATTAAAATGGCTTATTTTGCCATTTTCCCCAGTAATCTGTGCAACTAATATTAACCTGGGAATTTCTGTTACTAGAATAAAAGAAACAGTTACTGAGACATTGGGGAACTGGTATGATTAGAATCTTTAAACTCAGTTTAACAGAAGTTGTTTTTAATGCACACTACATTGAAGGCAGAGGTGAAAGTGTATTATGTGTGTATGTCTGTGTATGTGTGTATGTCTGTGTATGTGTGTCTATGTGTATATGTGTGGAAATAAACAGGTGCAGCGCCTGCCCCGAGCCCCCACAGCAGAGACCCGCGGGGATGGGGGGACTGCAGTATTATTGAAATGTTCTTAGAACTAGGAGCTCTGTTGGTCTTTCTGTCATCTCTACAGAAAGTTATTGAACGTTGATAGTGGCAAATGTGGAAGGTACCTTGGCCAGAAGAAAACTGACCAAAAAGCCTACAAAAAGGGACAGGAGATAGGCAAAATACATACTAGATTCAGTGCGTGAAGTAAACATGAAGCACAGGTAGGAAGTGTAGATTTGTAGTTAAGTTTTAGAAGCCTCAGTAAGCTAAGTATCCCTGAATACTGGAGTATCAGCCGTGGGCCAGGGCACCCTGGATACTGGAGCATCAGCCGTGGGGTGGGGTGGGGACTAAAAATGTTGGAGGATGAAGTGCAAAAGGAATGGGGTTCAAAAGCCAAACTTTGAAGATCAGAGTGAGGATGTACATCAGTTTGAGCTGTTTGTGATATTTACTTTGAAATGAACAGTTTCCTGCTTTTCTTTTCAGCTGCCAAGGGAAGTACTATAACTAGGACATTCATCCATGGCAAATGTAATGACTACTGTGCAAGACACTTAAGGTCCCCAGGCTCTGTGATTGTGTCAGTTGGACAGGCATATGTATATTCTTGGGTTTTTTTCTCCTCTTTTATGACTTTGAGAAAACTTAAGGAATATTATTGGTATTCTAGTTGCTTCCTGCTTAGTTTGTCTCCATCAAGATTAATTAGTTCTGAAATTCTACTTGGTGTTTCCTTCTCTCTTTTCTTCAAGAGGTTTTTGGTCATATTTAATCTCTCATTTCATTGTTTTTTTATTTTACCTTATGTATTTTCAGATATAGAATAACATGAAAGTATGTATCTCCTCAAATTCATTATGAAGGTTGCACTTCATGTTAACAGTTATATTAGACTCTTGTCATTGGAAATAATACTGGAAACTGTCTTAATCAGAGTTTCTATTCCTGCACAAACATCAAGACCAAGGAGCAAGTTAGGAAGGAAAGGGTTTGTTCAGCTTACACTTTCCACATTGCTGTTCATCACCAAAGGAAGTCAGGACTGGAACTCAAGCAGGTCAGGAAGCAGAAGCTGATGCAGAGGCCATGGAGGGATGTTACTTACTGGCTTGCTTCCCCTTGCTTGCTCAGTTTGCTTTCTTATAGATTACCAGCCCAGGGATGGCACCACCCACAAGGGGCCCCCCCACCTTGATCACTAATTGAGAAAATGCCTTACAGCTGGATCTCATGGAGGCATCTCCTCAAGGGAGACTCCTTTCTCTGTGAGAACTCCAGCTTGTGTCAAGTTGGTGCACACAACCAGCCAGTATAGAAAGCATCAGAATAATAACACTGCACGTGTGGCAACATCACTGTCTTTATTGGCCTTCATTTGCCCTCCTGTAGAACCAAAGTGGGTTGCCAGTGTCCTTATTATACATGTGCGTGTGGATTCCTGACACAGCTGTGCATGAGGTGGAGGGCCTAGTAAGCCCTCAGAAGATGGAGTCCTTACCTGAGATGTGCCTAAAGGAGTTCAGCCAGTGCCTGCTGCAGGCTTCTTTGTCTCCTCTCTGTGTGCTAATATGTCTGTGTGGTTGTGTTTTCCAGATTGTTGATAAAGACTTCTAAGTACCTGTATCTTTAAAGTGCTATTTGCTATGCACAAGTACATGACTTTTTATTTTTCTGTTGACTTACAAATTAAGGAAGAACTCCTCCCACCTTCGACAGTTAGTGCCTGCAGTGTTCTCCTGCTGTTTGTGATAGGATAAACTCCCTAATGTGTAGCTCTGTGAAGCTCTTCTTACATCTCCAAATGTGCTTTAAAAAAAAAAGAAAGAAATTTGTATAGACAATGCCACATGACAGTAGTTTAAATAATCAGAAATTATTTACTTCTGTCAAAAATCATTATTTCTCTTTCTTTGTAACTAATAATGATACAATAGAATGGAGTTTATTATCCTTTTTATAATATTCTATGTCATACCACAGTATTTAATCAAAGTCAGTCGGTTTTAAAGACAACCCCAAGAAATACAGTGATAGTTTTTTATTTGAAATTCTTGTATCATCCTATATTTAAATGACTTTGATGTTCAGTAATGCACTCTTTTTAAAAAGACTTTCTACCCTTTATAAATCTATTATTCTCAGATTTGATCTAGTTACTTAAATGATAAACAGTGCACAGACATATCTTTAGCAATCACACATTAATTACCTAAATTTTACTTAAAAAAAAAAAAAAAAAAGGCTGAAAGTGCTACTCGGAGAGTCACTGATGGCTGATGCCTTGTTTCAGGGCCACAGATACTTTTGTAAGAAGATGACATTTACCTTGAGACTTGAAGAGTAAATGTTCTCTAGTTCTGACAGAGCCGAGGAAGCACATGGCTGGCATGTGCAGAGTATGTGTGAGGTGCACAAAGGACCTTTGTGTTGAAAAAGAGGAAGAAGAGAGAGTGGCTAAGCAAAGTAAGGCTGCAGAGACCTGCTGGGGACAGGATTGGATGGGCAGACAGGATGGGGAGATCCACAGCCTGCAAGTCGGGAACAGTTGGGTTGTCTTCCCACTGCAGTGGTTTTAGGTAGTGGAGTGATGACTGTCTTAACAGTGGAAGCTACTTAGGGCACAGTGGAAGCCTGTTTTCAGTCACTGATGCAGTTCTTTCTTGGTGTGGTCTCTGTTCCTGGAGACTGCTACTCTTGAAGGTTTTCCATGGAGTTTTATGTTCACAGTGTATAAATTGGAACATATAATTCTTTCAACTTTTTAAATATCAATGACAACTTACCTTAAACTCTTTCTTATTTTGTTGTTACTTGGCAAAATGTCATAGAGATTTTATTCTTAAGTAAGTGAAAGCACTTACTTTGGGGCTCACAGTTCCAAAGAGTGTAAGCATGGTGGTAGGCATGATACTGGAGCAATACTTGAGAGCTTATATCTATCTGGTTCACAGCAGGAAGCAGAGGGAGAAGTAACCAGAAATGTTAGGGAGTTTTTAAACCTCAAAGTGTCCCCCCCCCCATGTTATCCATCTCCTCTAACAAGGCCAGCTTCCTGCTCCTTCCCAAACAGTTCTACTAACTGAGAACCAAGCATTCAGATACTAGTGTGGGGAAAAGCTGCAGTGGAATTGCAAGGGGGTGGGGAGTTGGGGAGGGGGAAAGGCTTTCCACGAAGGCAGGTCCCAGTAACTCCAGAAAGTCCTGAGTTCCGAAGGCTGGAAGCTTTGGTGATGGGAGGTCCCTATGATAAGAGAAGTCTGTTGGTTCCAAGAGTTTTATTACCATGGTGTGGTACTTGGATCTGGATGTACACCCCCCAGTCTAAGCCAGGGCTGGTCTGACTTAAATAGGGAGGGGGAAAGAAGAGGGGCTGGGAAAAGGAATAATTTAATTTAGCTATGCCCCCTCCTGCCTTTAGGTAACTCAAGAATATGGAAATCTCTTGAAGCTGAAGCCTACAGTCACACCCTCTCTAGCCAAATGCGACTGCAAGGTGCAGATTAATGGAGATGTAGACCCAGTGTAGAAGCCTGGATTCTGGGGGCATGGCCGAACACTTGCCTTTTCTCCAATGGGAGTCGGGGTTCAAAGGTCCATGCCCAGCCAAGAATCAAGACATCATTCCATGACCCCAATATACTAGTCTGTGAGGGCAATTCTCCTTCAGACTACCACATTCCACTCCCTGGCCCCACAGGCTTGTAATGATATCATAATGTAAAACATGTTCAGTCCAGCATCAAGAGTTCCCATAAGTCTTTGACTAGTAAGGTAAAATTCAAATCAAGAAAACCCTTCTTACAGGCTTTCTTTCTCAATTTGAATATTGCCTTACTAGCCAAAGAAATAAAATATATAAAATCTAATGCCATTCATGAAAGATTTGATGTCATACATGTTTTAATTGATACCTGTAACTTTAATGAAAAACAGACATAAAAGCTATTTTATCTATCTGGTCTTTAGGTATATATAAGGCTGTTGAACAATTCTAAGGAAGCACCTCAGGAACACATTAGAGGAGCAATGTTAGGTAAATAAAGCATTTGCTGAGTGGGAGGTAGGACCTTTGGCAGTCTGCCTACATCCTTTTCTTTGTTAATGCCAAGTGGCCCCTCTTTAATACTGCACAGAGTGCTTGCATCTCCCTTTGTGGTTCATGGAGGAGGAGTTGTACCAAGTGCTTTTGTGGGTGAGCATGTATATCTTCCCTTAGAAGAGATACAGTTCTGGAATTACTAATGAAAGAAAACTTAGAAAATTTAAGGTTCCCTATAAGGAGCAGAATAATAGCTTCAAAATACAGTGTTATTGAGTTTACTGATACCATGAGCACAGTTGCTAGGTATACAAGATTCCTTTTACATGGATTATAGAGAAAAGAGGGCAGACCTAGCTTTTAGTTACTGTGATTTAGAATCATTGTTTGAGAAGGCTGCTGGTGTCACCGCTATACCAATGCCACACTACAAGGACTAGAATTTGGAATGACACAGGGAGTAGAGAAAAAGTAGATTATTTAAAATATGCTCTTTTTTATATGGTATAGAAAAAAAAAGCAATCTTAAAATCATGAGGAGTATGTTGCAATTTCAAGCATTTTCAGTGAAGGAAGACATTTTAGAGAATATCACAAGTATGGTCCCAGTTCTCCCTGAGAACCCATGAATAATTGGTTTCAGGTTCCCTGAGCACATCTACAGATACTCAAATCACTTATGCTAAAAAGGTGCAGTATTTGTATATCATATATACATATCCTCTTAATTAATTTAAATATTAAATTACTTACAGTACCTTAATATAATGTTAAGACATAATAGTTATGAAGTATCTTTTAGAGGATAATAATAAAGAAATATCTACAGATGCTTATCACAAATATATATTGCTAAACTGATGGTTAAATGCTTGGCTACAGAACCTTCCTTAGACACAAGAGCTAAATAGAATTTAGTTTGTTTCATGTACTTTTATTGTGGCTCAGAACATACATTGAAGTTTTTATATAACATTGACAAATAATTATCAGATATTCAGCTTATGGTTCTTTTGATTGAGGTTATATTTACCATAAATTCTAAAGTATATTCTCTGTGTTCCATTAATACATTGAATATCAGTAGAGCTGCTTTTCGAACTTCACACTTAATTTTGCATTAGTGCCTTCTGTCTCTTGCAGGTTATAATGCAGGAAACTGCGTTTAGCTACCATTTGTTTTAGAATCCTATAGATGGAATTCTTCAGTCTCGTTTTTTCATGATCTTCACAGTTTGAAGGAAAGGTACTTACCTGAGTGTCCAGAAATATTTTCCCATGATTCACCTGATCTTACTGGCATGGAAAAGTAGCACACAGGCTAAACTCAGGTTAAATTATGTTCTGTCAGGCAGTAGTCAGTGACAGCACACAATGCCCCTGGTGATGCGACACATGAATAGCCTTTTAGTGTGTCAGGTGGATCTGGCTGTCTATACCAGCCACACTTTTCTCTTGTCACTCCAGTGCCATTGAGAATATATCACGATCCTAGAAAAGGAATTACTTTAAAATATTCCATATCCTTGGGGCTGGAGAGATGGCTCAGTGGTTAAGAACATTTGTTCTCTTGCAGAGGACTGGGGTACAGTTCCCAGCACCAACATGATGATTCAGAAAAATATGTAACTCTAGTTCTAGGGATCCAACACTCTTTTCTAACCTCTTCAGACACCAGGCAGATACATATATGTAGGCAAAACATTCATAGACATAAAATAAAAAATATTTAAAATATACTATGCCTATTTTAGAGTCTGTAACAATATGGAGGCCTATCTTTTTAAAGCCCTTATAAAAACGTCGATTTTTTTTAATTCCCCCTATTATAAATCAGAAAGTATATAAGAAAGAGAATTAGGGGATTCTTTTAAAATTATGTTTCACTAGTGTCACCTGGCCTCCTTTTAGTATCTAAAGTATCAGTTTTGAATGTGTCACTTGTGTTACATAACAAATTCTTCATGAATGGGGCAAATGACAAAGATACTTGTGACTCACATCACATTTCCTTGTACAGTAAGTTCAGGATTAAATATTTATACACTTTAAGTAATGTTTAATTATCATTAACAATTTAAATGTCACTACATGTTTTGGGGAACATGTTTACATTTAATGGCCTTTTCTGCTTTTTGGCATGGCTTGCTTTGTATTCTACTCCCTGAGTGTTCTGTGCTGGGGAATGGACACAGTACAGTGATTTGTAGGTTGCCCTGTGTTTAAAGGACAGTCTGAAGTATTACTCAGAGAAATCAGTGCTCTTAGTTCCTGAGTGTTCCAAGGACTTTGAACCTTCATATTTGTGGTGTTTTCTTTTTATTGTCATTGTTAAATTCACATAAATGAAAGCTTTTGTTTCACAAAGTACTACCAAAAAAGTAGTAAGGTCAAGGTGTGGCAGTGAGTGCTTCTTCCAGGTAATAGTAGTAGCAGGTACTGCTTCATGTTCATAGTGGTCATAAGTATTGCTTTGTTCTGCCTTCACAAACTGCCTACTGACTCAGAAACAGTCTGTAAGAGAATCTTATAGAAGGTGGATTGGAAATCCCTGCATTAACTTTGAAGGTTGTTAAATCAAAGGACAACTCCAGTGTTTAAGCCAGCACAAATGCGGCCTTGGGTCTACAGGCTGAGCACACTGTATTGAGTAGGCTAGTGAGCATCACCCCACCATAGTCTCTGCATTAGCTCCTGTCCAGGTTCTATCCTGTTCAAGTTCCCATTGGGATGTGGAAATGTAATCCAAATAAACCTTTCCTCCCAAGTTACTTTTGGTCATGGACTGACATCGCAGCAATAATAACCCTAACTAAGATGCAGTGTCTTAAAACTATATTGAAACTTAATAGACTTAATGTGTACAGGAAGTGAGAAGTCAGCGTAAAGGGAAAACAATAAGTTAGCAAGGTATACTAATATCTGGTATCTAGAGTGTGTTGGGTGCAAAATACTGTGTTAAGTCTTATTTTTTAATAATTAATTTAATTACATATATCCCTCTCCTTTTCTCTCTCCAACTCTTTCATATATCCCTCCTCACCTTCAAATTCATAGCCTCTTTTTTTACTGTTATGGCATGTATATATGTACATAAATATATGTTCCTGAGTGTAGTCTCCAATTCCTGCCTTCCTCTGTTGTCTGTACTTTCTTGTATTGGGCTGAGGCTTCTAATGGACTTCTACTGTCCAGTGTGACATGGCCATTGGTGTCATCCTTGGTCACTCGTGTTGGTGAGACTCTATGGGTATAGCTTCTGATGTTGCTCAGACACAGTCTGACAGCAAACTCCTTTATCTTTTGGCTTGTATAATCTTTTTGACCTCTAGTCCACATTGTTCCCTGAACCTTAGGTGTGGCTAGCTAGCTTGAATTGGTGGCTTCCGCGGTGGAAACTTAGGTCCTCAGGCGGGAGATTAGGTGGCAGCAGCAGTGGCTCATTAGTTAAAGGCCTTCTCCACAGTTCCCCACAGGGTGGGGAAGGGCCCAAAAGACACGAGAAAGTCCATGGTTTTTAAGGGTTTAATGTCATTGTGGAAAGTAGATGGATCTGTCTGCACCCCCATGAAACTCAGGGCAAACCTGAGTTAAATAGGAGGGAGGAGGGCCTGGGAAGGAATACTTAATTGACTATGCCCTCTGGCCTTCAGGTTACTCATTAGTATGTAAATCTCTTGAGGCCCTAAGGCCTGTAGTCATGCCCTCTTCCTGTGCTAGATGACACAAACCTCTCTTTGAGAGGGGCTGTAGGGACATTGCCCTAAGTGACTGAAAGGCGCAAAGGAGGTCTTGCCTCATGTCAGGAGCCTGGAGTCTGGGAGTGAGGTCAAACACCTGCCATTGTCCCATTAGAGTCCGGGGTTCGAGGCCTGTGCACAACCAGGAACCAAGCTATCCTTTCATTGTCCCACAACTACTGATGGTTTTCAGGAAGTGCAAACAGAAACAGGGTGGAGTTGGAGATTTGCTTAAGAGTATATTGTAACCACAGGCTTTTCCACTCATGCACAAGATCCTGGAAATAATGACTCTGGGAACTTAATATGTCAGGAATAAATACCTGGACCAAAAGCTTTTGCCAGTTCCCCAACTATCTCATAACTTAATCACCCATTCAGTCTATTCTAAGTCCTGTTATGTGGTTGGTTACCTCTCCTCAGTTTCATGGGACCATCTCCTTCACCATTCAGGGCAAATCTCCCTGGTCTGACTATTTCCCAGAATCAGAGCTTGCTATAAAAACATTTATAGCATTAAAAGAATGTTAGTTTCTTCAGTTTGTAGTGTTGGTTTCTTTCTATAACATAATTATTTTGGATTCTCTGTGTGTGTGTGTCAGACAAAGAGACAGACACAGAGAACAAGTTTATAAACACCTTAATTTTATTCTGTGTTTCAGAACAGAAATACGGAAAAACAAATTGAAAGCTGCTTAGAGAGAGCAACCAACTCTCACACTATTTACATTTTATCAGTCTATAGCTTTTCAAGTTGAATTTTTCTACTTGGAACTTTACAGCACTCATTGAAACTTTTACAGGAAAGATGTGTATGACTTATTTTATGCCAGTTTGTTGTTGTTGTTGTTGTTGGCATTTATTGTATCACAACGTCAAATGCATTATCTTAAAGACTATAGCCAAAGAAAACAGCAGTGAGCAGAGGTCAACACAGGAAACCATTAACACTTCAGAAACTACTCAGAGTTTTCTGTGGTGTAGCACAGTAAGGACAGATCCTTTTTGTGATAACTGCCAACACTGAGTCAACTTTACGTTCTCTTTCCTTAGACTCATAATGTCACTTTCTGTGGTAATGTCAATAGTAAATTCTGGATGAGGACAGTCTGTCTTCTTGTGAACAAAGCTCCTAGCAATTCTGTAGCTTTGTTTTCAAAGTAGAAATTCAGTTTAATTTCATACAATAGCATTAATAATGTCAATACCAGAAGCAGCAGACACTAGTAAAAATGGGGCTAAGCATCTCTATGGCCCGGGAAAAGTTAAGCTCAAGTCTTGGATTCTAAATTTTTTATTTTGGAGACTATCTGAATGGGACAGCTAGCCTTGCTCACATCTCTTAAACTGGGCCACTTTTCACACACTTTCCTAAATGCTACCCACCTTGCCTGCTCGTAGGCCATCTTTAGTGCCAAGACTACAAAGTGAAAAATAAAATAGTAAATAGTCAATACACTATCTACATTCAGTAATTTCCATTAGTAAGATATGAACATCATTTTAGAAATGCAGTATTTTCTTATGTTTAGATATTATAAAAGGATTTTTGGTTGAGGAGTTCACAGAGTAAGAAGATAGCAAGTTGGTATACATTGTTTTTAGGCAAGAGTCTCTCAACCTGGAGATTACCGATGTTGCTGGGTTGACTGGCTAGCAAGCCTCTGCTATCTACCTATCTCTGCCTTCCAGTGCTGAGAGGTTATGGACATGTGTAGTGCTCAACTTTGCTGAGTGCTGGAGACCCAAACTCAGGTCCCCTTGCTAGCATAGCAAGCTCTTTAGCCACTAAACTATCTCCCCTGAAGACCTACTTCTTACAGTAATCATAATTATCCCATCAAATGCCAGATTCGATGATGAGAAGTTTTTAAATATAAATCGTGTACTTCCTGTGTGCCTGGTTCCCCAGCCACAGTGGAGTTCTGATGCCAAGGTCAGAATTTACTAGGTCTGTTTAATCTTGTTACTCAAATAGCAAATATAAAGTTGAAGTTCAAAAAACCATTGTTAGTGGCTCTGGGAAGCATCCTGCTACTGCTGCACCTGACGAGAAATGAGAGGGATAGAAACTGCTCTTGGAGGCAAAGAAGGCTCCACAGCTCTAACTAAAACAGCAGAACAGACAGACAAACCGCCTGCTTCACTCTGGTGACTTAGCCAGAATGACTCATGAAATGTTTATTATTATTTCCCCGAGTGTGACTCTTTCTTAGGGAACAGTGTCACGCTGTGCTGCATCCAGCACAGCCGTGAGGGTCACAGGGCCCTGGAAAGGTGGGTAAGGGTAAATGGCAGACAGAAGCATAAGGTTCTGGGGTCACTTCAAACATGAACACTTTTTGCTTTTCCTGCTGCTGTTTATGTATTGTTTAGCTAGCTACTAGGAATAATATTGCAAGCAGATCCTGCACAGTCTCCTTGATCCCCTTATCTGTTTGCTTTTTCCTGCATCACTGCCCTCATGGCCCTGTTTTGCCTCAGAGGACATTCTTCTAGGTTTTCCTGCAGTCTTGTGGCCATATCTGGGTCAGGGTTTATATTTGAAAAAGGAACTTCAGACCATCTGGACCAATAGTACTCTAGTTATTTAGTGAAGAACATAGCAATTGTTCCTAATTTTTCCTGGCAGCAATACAGTATCTTCCAGTGTTAGCATAGTGGGAAGTCACATGCATATTGTTGTGGTAGAAGGAATTCATATCAGGACAGATCCCCATTCCAGCTTGAAGGTGGTGCAGTCAGATAGAGAGATGGCACCCAAGAAAAGTTAATTATGTGAAAGAAATCTATGGAAGGCCAAAGGTATTGTGTTGTTATTAGACGCTACAGTGTTAGATCAGCGCTCTCCTGCAGTCACTGCCCAGCACCGTGACTGTCAGGCAGCAGAGCAGATGCCCTGCCAACCACAGTCTCTCCAGTCTTAACCCCCTTCTGTCCAGTGCTCTGGGTGCTATTTCTGACCGTGTATCCACTCCCCAAGCCCATGTGCTTTCACCAGCCTGTCTGTGTAGTCAGTGCCTTCTGGACATGCACATAGACAGTCTGTGTCTATGTATTGTGCCTTCCAATGCTCTGAGTGCAGAGTTCTAGGTCAGTAAATGAGTAATTTTACTCTCCTTAAATTAACAAAGAAAGTTGTGATGTCTAATTTTACTTACAGTCATGTCATAATTTGAAAATAATCAACACTCAATACGGAAAAGCCTGCAGTAACTTGAAAGGTTTAGTCTGACTCCCTTTGATGATCTCCCTGTGGTATTTAACCTATCACTTTAGTGAAAACAGATTCAGATGCTTTTTGTATATGGTGTTGTCCAAAGTGACTCAGGAGTCTGTGCTTTCTGAGATCCTGAGATGAAAGATGAATAGAATACACTGGGTGTGACCTCTTAGGGTTACATAAGGTTACATAGATGGTGAATTGTAACAAAGTGACAAATTAATAAAAAGTTATAGAAAGGGTTAATGAAATAGTCACTGTGTAGAAATGGAGTTATATAGGTGAGGAAGGTGAATTGCGTGTGATTCATTACACAGTTGAGAGTACCAGTGCAGGTTACCTTTGCTCAATGAGGAAGGAGTCAAAGCTTAAAGAGTGAAAGCCTGATAGGCCAGAGAGTTGGCTCAGAAGGTAAAGGTGCTTTCCATCAAACCTGGTGGCCTGAGCTCAATTCCCAGGACCCATCTAGTGGAAAAAGAGAAGCAACTCACATCAATTGACCTCTGGCCTCCACATTTGTGTCGTGACACATGTTCACCCCCTACATACACACGTAATAAATAAAGTGTAATCATTTTTTGAAGAAAAGAAGGGAAACCTGAATAAGAGGAATAAGTTAACTGTCAATCTGTAAAACAAGATTATTTCATTTGTCTCCAAGAGTGTGAGACTTATAAAGAAAGCTTACTGTCTCGAAGGATATGGGTAAGGGGAGTGTTGTGATCTAGCAATAAAGGCCCAGTGGCAGAGGCAGAGTTGAATGTACAGACTAAACTGTACGACCAATAAAATATTATTCTGAGATTGCTGGAATGATCAGAGAAAGAAGCCCGAGAGTCTCAGATGGACACAGCTGCCCTGGAGTTCCAGCGTTAGACAATGCTGGCCATGAGGATGGAAGACGCACGCACACCGTCAGTAAGATGGGACTTTAGGAAAATGCTCGGAGTAGTACAGGGAACACAGAGATCTGATAGATCCCCACACTCCTGCCTAGAGAAGGGACCCGAGAGGGCAGTCATTCTGGCCTAATTTCCTTAGGAATAATGAAATCCAGAAAAATTAGACACTTTGCCTAAGCTCCTTGAACTCACGACTTAACAAACTTGGAATGATAATTTACGTATTAAATTTATATAGTAAAATTTATTTAAATCATAAAACATATAGAGTTGATTTATTTCACTTAGCTCACATATTACTACATTAGTAAATATTTTATGACACAAGTACTTTTGTGAAAGTACTTGTCCTAAGAAAAACATCAAAATAAATTAGGCTATGTTTGTAGTGTACCTAGGCCCCCTGAGATCTGTATTCACTCAGTGGGCAAGAATACAATGTGCTCTGTGAGAGCTGTCCTTCTAAAGTATAGGCTGTAAGCCATGTGGTGAATAGTCATACTGTTCCACAGGCAGGGTGCATGTGCTGGAGGGTAAGGCTGCCTTTAGACAACTATCCCAAGAAGAGGGTCACCTCAGAATCCGTACTATATAGCAAGGCCAGAAGAGCTATGGGTCCACGGCCACCTTCAAAATGGTAGCACCATCAACATGTTATACCAGGCTGGGAGAACCTTAAGCACCCTGCTTAGTCCTAAGAGATCTGACGTAGGACAGGGCTGACTGTGTCTGAGGAGCACAGCATCCAAGCACTGTTAGAGCAGAGCCATGCCCACCCTCTCTAGATTCTGATCCACTGGGAGCTTTGACTCTACACTTCAGCCTCCAGACCAGGAGAAATACAGCTTATTAATTTCTCAATTACCAACTCTCAGAAGTTGTGTTATAGCAGCACACATAGAGTACCTATAATTATGAAATTATTCCTGAAATTATAAAACTTATTGCAAACCTGAAGTTTCATGGCACTTGAGTGAACTGTGGTTTCTCATTGTGACACCAGCATCCTAAGTGTCTAAAATAGACAAGTGAGACCATATCAGCTAGTAAAGACCACAATCAAGAGAATCACCCTGGGGAGAAGTTTAAAACACATACCAGATAAGGAACCTGTGTCTTTAAGAATATACCTTCAGTAACCAGAAGGACAACAGATTTTTTTTTAAATGTACACAGAATGTGAATAATCATTTATCCAAAGAAGATAAACAAGTCAGCATGCATATGTGCACTCAACATAACAAATCACCTGGGAGATGCAGATCAGAGCCACGCTGATGTGCTGCTCCACAAAGTGGAGGAGCTACTGTCAGAAGACAGCAGGTGTCAGAGGATGAGCGGGGAGAGTCATGTGCAGGGTTAGTGAGGCTATAAAAACTAAAAATAAAAGGGCTGGGGGAAAACTAAGCTGTTACATAAAATAGATTACTGGAAAACTTAAAGCTAGAGCTATCATGTGATCCAGTAACCCCTTCTGAGTACAGACTGAAAGCAGAAATCAGGAGAGGGCTTTGTAAGTATGTTTAACTTCAGCATTATTCAGAATAGTCAAGATACAGGAGAAAGCTAATGTGGTATACACATACAATTGGTATTACTTGGCCTTGGTAAAGAAGAAAAATCCACAGCATGGATGAGCTTGAGGGCATTACAGTAAGCAGAATAAGCCAATCATGGAGAGATGATCTACTTAGATGAGGGTGGTATCGCAAGTCATTGCCTCATAGCAATGGGAAGCTGGCTGACAATTCCCAGGCTAGCCTGAAGCAGAGCAAGGCAATCAGTAAATAAATGTCGAATTTCATATCACAAAATTGAACAACAAGCTGCATGGAATTCGTGGTATTGAACTGTATGCTTAAAAATTAAGAGAATAAATTTATTATGTGAAGTTTACCACAGTAAAAATAAAAACCAAGAAAAGACATTTATGTTTTAATATTCTTTTAACACAGATGTTTCCAGCTCTTGGCTGAAAAGTATTTGATCTTTGCAAGTATGCTGATGTAATATTTTAGTAGACTATCTATATTATTGTAATAAATAAGTTTGATATTTCTGATTGTAAATATTATTATATCCAGTGAAATTGCACAGAGGAAATCTACTTTCCTAATTGTTTCAAAATTACAGTTATGTGTAATGCTTGTATAGTGGCCATTGATATCACTCATTTGAGAACCTTACTGTTTCTAAAATAGTCTGCTAGTGACAAATCCAATGAAGATATCTTGAAGATACCATTAGCTTTTCCAATTTAATATTTTATTAATTTTACCCTTAATACTTTTAAATGTAATTTGACTGCCTTTTCATCCCTCTCTCTTTAAACATTGATGGGAGATTTAATTTGTACCATTTTTCCTTTTTATTACCAAAAGAAGACTTGAGGGAAAATAAGAAGCCATAAGACCCGAAAGTGAGTGGTTTGGCATCAAAGTAAGGAGAGCCTTGAATCCACAGATAGAGAGGGTGGTGGGCGACTGACGGGCTTGTGTGTGTCCACGGTGGGCGGCTGACGGGCTTGCATGTGTCCATGGTGGGTGAATGATGGGCTTGTGGTATCCATGGTGGGTGAATGATGGGCTTGTGTGTGTCCATGGTAGGTGGCTGACGGGCTTGTGTGTGTCCACGGTGGGTGAATGATGGGCTTGTATGTGTCCACGGTGGGCGGCTGACGGGCTTGCGTGTGTCCACCGAGACGTAAAACACTGAGGCAGTGTCCTTCCTCAGCAACAGTCGCTCTATTAGAACATTGAGATGCTCGTGTGTTAAATGTACCTGCTGCCAAGCCTGATGGCCTGAATTATTCCTAGAACTGCCTGGTGGAAAGAAAGAACCCACTCCTGTGAGTTGTCCTCTGACTTCCAAGTACAAATGGTAGCCTGACTGTCCCTGTGCACGTATGTTCCAGTCAGTAGTGGTTGGTAGTACTGTAGATGGTGGGTATGCCTGTGTACATATGCACGAGTAAGTGATTTTTAATAGTGCACATGATAGCACGAGTGTGTCTGTGCATGTATATATTAGTCAGTGGGTTATTTTTAATTGCAGCATTTTAGGTGAAAAGTACATAACTTTAGAACTCAGCTGGCTAAGCTTTTTATACATAGCCCATAGCCAGCTAGTAAATTTTGAGGCACAGACACCACATGGCCTCTGATATAACTCTTCCACAAATCCATTCATAAGAGGACAAGTGGGCTGCCTTACTAAGAAAAACAGTTGAAGAACAGGGTTTGGTCTCAGACTTTCTTTTTTCTAGAATTTTAGTAGTGTGATCAAATCACTACTCTGAAAGTATAAGGCAAGTAAATTCGACACCATTAACAAGAGCATAAATAGGCTACAGGGGATTACCTCCAAAGGCCCCAGAGCCCTTCCATCTTAAAGACTTGTAACAGTTAGCTAAGGTTTCACTCCTAGCTGTTGATAGCATGCCTGTCAGAACCATAGCTGTCCCTTAAATAGTAGCTCAGAAATACTGGGAAATGTGGTGTTTATTCCATAGACTCCGCATCATAACCTGTTAGAGTGTGTTCACGGAGATAATCTGCAAAGGAGAGAATGGAAAGCCTTCTGCTAGTCTGCGGTCCTAATGCAAACCTTCAGGGACTTCATCCAAAGAAGACTGGTTGGTGTTGACTTGGGAAACCCACGTACCCAGGTCTGCATTTCAGAGCTGATTTCTGATAACTATAACAAACTACTTAGTAATCCTTTAAAAAGAAGAAAACACAACCAGGAAATCTAGACTCATGAATTCATCTTTTGTTTTTCAGTTTTTAATCTTCCTCTTTCTACACTGAGCCTTCACAGATGTAGTGTTTTAATCCACTTGGTGGATAGTTGATTGTGTAACCCATGCTCACTGCACTCAACAGTCAACATGCACTTCCAGCTAAGCCCACGCACGCCCATGCATTGCCCTCCTGAGCCACACCACATCCTTCACTATGCTTACTGGTCCCATCCTCCAGTTCCATTTGTAACATCTACTCAGTCTCTGATTCACAAGCCAGCATTCACTGTTTATGCTACCACATAGACTTTTCTTATTTTTGACATAATCCTTGGTTCTCATCAGTGATGGGAGTTCTAGGAGATAGGAGATGGCTCCGTGAGTGAAGTGCTTCCTGGACAATCATGAGTACCTGAGTACAGATCCCTGATGTGTGTGTAAAATGCTGGACATGGTTGTACATACCATAACATGGACAAGACCTATGTTTCATGTCATGGGGACACGGACACAGGTAGATGCCATCTGATCCAGTGAGATATAATGTCTCAAAACATAAGGTGGAAACCAAGAGAGAAAGGTACCCCATGTCAACCTCTGACCTGCACACACACACACACACCACGAATAAGTAAGTGTTCTAAATAATCACTTCAATAGAGCCCCCAAAATACAACTGTAATTTAGTATGTGCCTCAAATTCGAGTTTGTTTTTAAGTGTATAATTGCATACTGCTAAACCTAGCAAACTTCTCAGGGAGCAAGTTAACATTCTAGCATCAAGGTTCCCGAATTAAGCATTTTCTGTGACCTTTGAAATTATTTGCAGATAAAAAGTAGGATTTCTCTGTGATTCACTGACAAGTCACTGGACTCCGCATTGTGACTGCTAGTGTGGTTGGTTGGTTGGATGCTCTTTTGTTTGTTTTGCTTCTTTTCTTTTCCCTTTCCTTTGCTTTCCTAAACAGGTTTTCACTGTGTGTCACAAGCTGGCCTCAAACATATGATCTTCTCCTCTGTCTCCTGACTGTAAACAGTCACACCTGCTCCTGTGATACTTTTTAGATTCCAGATGTTTCATTCTAAGATTTTTGATTTATGTGCTTCTTAATTTATTTAAACTTCTTTCTGATACTTCTCTAAAGATAAACAACAACAAAAACCAGTTGCTGTCATATTCCAATCATATTCTGTAATCTCAGTGGGCTGGAGGGACCCATGTGCCAATCTCTTTATCAGTCCGTTGTGCTGATGCACGGACATCATTGGGTGGGTTACCCTAAGACTACCATCATGGCTGAAGATGAGGCTGATCCCATCCAAAACAGGATGGTGGCACAGTCCATAAAGGGAAATGGCAGTGAATGAGGGGGAGCAGGTGGGACATAACCACAGCTGCGGCTGCCGTGGCTCTGTCTTCTTTCTGAAAATGACTCCAATGAAAAGGTGGTTGTTAGGTGGAGAAGCAGACCAGAGGAGAGAAGGATAACCTCTGCTGTGGCTGGTTCCATTGCTGCCCCAGCCACGACTTTGTGACTGCGCATGCGTAGTGTGTACAGCGCTCTGGCCAGAGCTCCAAAACAGTACAATGAGTGCAAAATGTAAAGCTGCACTAAGTGGTCTGCCCAGCACTGGTCACGCATGCGTCTGAAATGTAGTCAGTGCTAAACTTTAATTTCATTTAATTTTAATTGATTTAAGTTTAAAAAATTATACTTAGTTGTAAAGAACTTTTAAGAATATTTGGGACAACTTAAGCATATGAATCTATTTTTCAGTTCTAAGTTTTATTAAATCTAAATGTCAGTCAAATATTTAAAATGAAAATGTGCTTAATTTTTAAAGTATAGTATGTATTTAAAATATAAATTTATCTTTCCAAGATTTGAGATATATTGAAATAAGGGAATATATTGTTTAAATCAACTTAACTTCTTTCTAACTTCATAAAATGAGACTAACTGTAAGTTTTAAATTACTATTTGTAACATAGTATGCCTTGGACTGTGAGAGTTAAAAACTTTCCTAAGACATCATTGGAGGAGGGAGAGATGACTCAGCTGTTAGAGGCTAGGGTCACAGCCAGAAAGATATCGGGCTCTGCCAGATACGCAGACATGCGGAGTAGCTGAACACGAAAGGTGTGTGACCCATAGCGTGTCAGAGTACAGCCTCCTGTGCCTGTACATACACAATGGTGTAGTTTAGATAGTTTTAATTTTTAGAAGGTCACCAAATCTAGATACTAATATCATTTAACTTTTTAAGTTTTATCTTATTTGTTATTAGAGAAAATAAAATTTCTTAGGAAATATCAGTAAACTAAATCAGTGCAGATAGATGCAAGCAGACGTTTGTCTTTGAATAGACGTGTTTGACAGTTCATGGTGGCGGGAGATAGTTAACCAACTTGATGTGTATAGAAGAGTGGTGGCCAACTGCCCACGATGCATGGTCTCCATGTCCCTTTTGTCCTCAGTAGGAAACTTGACAAAGCACAGTGGAGCCTTCAGTGCTTCTCGTTCTGTCCAGCCTCCCTATGAGAAATATGGCGGGCAGCTCCCTCCTCAGCTTACCTCCTTTCTCTTGTCCTTTCCTTCAGGAGGGGATTTTCTGTCCTTCCTGAGGAAGAGGAAGGACGAGCTGAAGCTGAAGCAGTTGGTGAAGTTTTCCTTGGACGTTGCTGCTGGCATGTTGTATCTGGAGGGTAGGAACTGTATTCACAGGTAAGGAGAACCTGTCAACAGCATTTTCACTTTTATGAGTACAGTCCTAAAAATGAGCCCATTGTCTGGAATGCTACAATAGAGTCCTTCCATAAAGCTTGTTTGTTGCTTTTTATATTTTGTGTGAAAACATTCGTTGGTGGCTTTACAGAAACACTTGATTCGTCTCTTATAGTACCTACACTGATTAATCTCTTAATTAGAATTTGTTTTATTGTCATCAAGCCTGACATGACCTGCACTGAAGCCACAAAATAGCTTCACGTGTTGCCAGCTGTCAGTTTCCAAAATAATGGAAGAACCTAAGCCTAGGAGAAAAACTTCCTCTTTTCTTTCGTTGTGTTCTCTTCTTGTTCTTGTTCTTCTTGTTTTTGCTTGTCTGAGGCAGGGTCTCTGTGTAACCTGGCCATCCTGGAACTCACTGTGTGGACCACATTAGCCTCAGACTCAGAGACTCATCTGCTTCTGCCTCCCTAGTGCTGGATTAAAAAGGCATACCTCCGTGCTCAGCTCTAACAATGATTCTTAGCTGTCAAGACTGCCAAGGGTGAAAGATTTAGAATGTTCTTCTCAAAGGGAATTTTAGAAAACCTTCTCTGATTTTGCACAGTGACCTGATCTTCCTGCTTACAGGTTATGGTTTTGTTTTTATTTCTTTAAGATTTAATTATTTTATTGTATGTGTATGGTGAGGGCATCCAGCCCCCTAGGGCTGGGTTTTAAATGGTCATGAGCAGCTGTGTGTGCAGACAGTCCGAGAGCAGTAAGAGCTCTTGACCCCTGAACCACCTCTCTAGCCCCTAGATTGTGGTTTTAGTTGTTTGAAGCTGAGAGCGACCTTTAAGATGGAATGCAGTGCACCTTGAGACCTGTTGAAGAGTTTGTGCCACATCTCAGATGTGGTTAATTAAGTGGGCATGAGGAAAATTACGAAAAGAGCTGGTGCAGATTTTACCTGCTGGATCAGAACCTCATCACACTGCATGTGCTGGAGGAGGGCCGCTGTCACGCCCCAGTGCCACAGGCCTGACCTGGTTTCATGACTGCACTTTGCTGTTGACGGAGATTTCGCATCACACAGCCTTGACTTCATACTGCACTGAGAGAATGATGCTACATTCTGACAAGGCAGCAAAATGCAGAATTACAGCAAAACAGTCAACTGCTCTAGCACAGATTTAGAAGAGTGTTCAGTAATTTCTTTCCTTTTTAAAAACATCAGTGCGGATATTGTCTGCCCAGAAATTAAAATGACTACGACCAAGCCATACCACTATACCTCTGCCTTACTTTGTATAAAGATGTACCAAATCACCCTGTAGAGAATTTTAAGCCATAACGAACAAACAAGCTAAAGTAAACCAGATTAAAAGAATAAAAACATAAGAGATCTTGTTCCTATATTTTGTAAATTTTTTCTGAGATTTTACATTATTTTATGTATCAAACATTTCATCAGATTCTCTATAGTATTTCCTCTTAGGATTTGTTCTTTTATAGGCCGTCTGTGGCTATAAGTCTTAAGTAATATACATCATTAAAATTACTTTAATAATTTGTAAGTTATCTCCAGTATGCTGTGTATGCTGCCCCCCACACACACTGGGGACTGGACGTAGGCCTCCCATGTAGTGCAGGGTCCTCTACACTGAGTTCAATCCCAAACCCTCAGTCGGGCCATACTGATCTTTAATTTTGAGTGTGCTGCATTTGGGGGAACCATTGCTTCAATTTCATATTCTTTGCAGTGATGACATCTTGCAAGAGGTTGACTTTTTAATCATTAGAATTAAAATGATTTTAGATTACAAATGGCAACGGTGTTTAATTTTTGTTCCTCTGTCTAAATCTTTACAATTTTTGTTTTCCCTTTTTCATATTTTTGCATGCTTTTGAAAACCATTCTTTGCTTGACTTGTCATAGCAGTTATGTGTATTTGCTAGCTGGCAAGATTTTGCTGTTGAGCCTTTTGAACAATGTCACTGAGAGCATGTGTATTAAATAGACCTTAGAGTTAATGGCAATCTTCAGTGATTGGTTTTGGCTCTCTGTAGTATGCAATAAGAAACCACGGATCTCTAACAAGATTTGGTAATTGATTAGTCATGACTGGTAATCATTAGCATAAAAGCCCCAATTTGGTCATTCTTGGCATTCAGTAACCTTCTGTCTTTCATATACTTCTAATGTTTAATCTTTGACATGAGTTTACTAGCCTAATATTATAACAGTGTATTACTTTTCTGTGATCACATCCATTGAGTTCTTCTAATGCATGTCTTATTTCCCTTGCTAATCATGAGAACGAAATGATTTCATATCTACAGCAGATATTGTTCTTTTTTAAACTGAGATGAATTCCTTTTTCTTCTCATTTTGCTGGAGCAATCTGTAGCATTGTATTGAGAGAATAAGCCACTCTTCGCCTTGCATTTTTAATAGTCATGAATTGAACGGTAGAGCCTTGTTCACAGTGCCATTCTGGGGAGCTGTTTCTCTGGGAGAAGCAGTAATCAGAGTGGAGTTGGCTTGCTGTAGAGTTAAAAACAGTCAGCACACATTATCAAAGAAATACCCAAAATATGTGTACTGAAATCAGAGGAGGTTTTTTTGTTATAATTTCTGATGGGGATATTATAAAAATTAATTTAAATAATAGAAATCATGACAAAATTGTATTATTATTTTTCAGATAATGAGTGAATCACTGAGTCTCATTTTTCACTTTCATCCCAAATGGAGTTTCCTGTCTCTCCTTTCCTACAAGTCCCTCCCCACCACCCCTCCTGTTTTTACTGTACATACATATAGAAACATAATGGTTAATTACAGGAAACAAAGACGTTTATTTTTCTTACTGAGAATTTTGCGTTTCTTAGCACTTAAATATCAAATTAGTACATCTTTGTGTTGTATTACATTAGAATGTTTGATTTTTAAAAATTGCTATTTGAGTTGCTGATTTGAATAGCATTTTAAATTCACTAAGTAGTCTTTTGCTTGGAAATAGGACAGAACTTCCAGTAATTTTTGAAGTTTTTCTAAGCATACTTCTGCCATTTTGTGTTTATTTGAAGCAATATTCTCATCATTGGCAAAAATCAAAACATTGATGAACTCTGAAATATACTAAAAATATTCTGTGTCCTGTAGTATCAAACATTCAGCCAATATTTAATTCTTAATAAATATAATTAGATTTACTTTTTAAAAATAAAAAACACAAGAATATTTATCTCATTAGTGTATGAATTTGATTTAATTTTTAAAAATCATAAGTATTTAAAATAAACTGTTTTCTAAACTATCAGCTAATACTTGATATGTACATATAATATACATACATGATATAGTAATTGTATATTAATATGTAATATATTTATCACCAGAGACATTGAAAAATACCCTAGGGTTGTGGAAACAGTTTGAGAGGCCCAATCTTCTTGGATCTACATGTTAGTGTCTTATATGGACAGACTACATTTGGACAGTCTCCCCGTTATTCCAATGTCTAAGTATGCTCCTCTGTCTTATTTAGACTTTTGGTATAAGTTGAATATCCAATGCAGGACACCAGATATGTTCTGAGTATTGTGGACTTTGTAAAATGTACATTAAGCGTGGTAAGACCCGTGTCTAAGCTCAGGATGTGTTTGCATCTCAGAATGCAGTTAAATGTGTTAGCGGAGGTAACTTCATGCAGTCTTTTGATCATGCCTTGCTTTGATGGCAACCTGACACATGAGGAGTGAGTAGAGCAAGCAGCTATTGACTCTTTACTAAGTACTAGCCACTAAATAAGGGTGCTGGTGAAGACTTGCTGAGGGTGTTAGTGAAGACTTCCCTAGGACAGTTCTTTTACTTGTGCTCTTTGTTGACTGGGGAAAACAGAAAACAAGCCCTGCAACACTGTCTGGTTCTTAATGGTTAATGAGTGGTTTCTGAGTAAATCCCAGCTCTGGGTCTGTCACTCAGAGGCTCTGTATGAGACTTCCTACCACAGTAAAGGCATCCATTTGGAGACTGAAGCCGAATAGTGCATTGTAGAATGGTCCAACTTACATCTGCCATTGGTTCCTTTTTATAAATAAGAGCAAAGAGCATGCCGGAGCCTGTGCCGTAGATTTTAGAAACAGGCTCAGGGGTCATGGTTCTTTATACTGCAGCTCTCTGAATGGGAATGGCAATTCTCCTCATTTTATTCTCTAATATTTAGAGACCTTCTGCTTTACCTGTTAACTGAAAGCACAGGATGAACATAGATGTGTGATAGAGATAAGTCCATGTGTATGACTATCTTATTCCAACATTTCATTATCATTTTGAATAAATTATATTATATTATTATATTATTAATTTAGCTTTTAAAACAAGTTTATCACAGTGCAGAGAGAACTGCTTGATAATTTAAATGTATCTCAGGCTTCATAGTGTGGTCAAGTATTCTGCAGCACAGAGACTTGCTATGCAGTGGACCATTATAAACCTTGTCTTTTGTAACTCATTGTGAGTGCAAGCGGTTTGGCAGATTAGAGAGGTGGCTCAGCAGCTAAGAACACGTGCTGCTCTTGCAGAGGACCATGGTTCAGTTCTCAGCACCCACGTGGCAGCTCACAATCATCTGTACATCCAGTTCCAGGATATCTGACAACCTCTTCTCAACTCCCTAGGTCCCAGACACATACAGGATGCATGTACTCTCATGCAGGCAAAGCCTAATACACAGAAGAATAAATCTTAATAAAAATATTGAGAAGCCATTGAACATAGAGAAGTCTAACTAAGATTGACTTTTTTTCTGTGTTTCTCACTATTATCCTTTACTGGTTTCCATTTATTCTATTTGAATCATTATAACAGTGCAGTTATGTCAGTATATGAAAGTAAGCTTTATTAAAATGATAACATTTAATAAACACAGTTTAAATAGTTAAAATACTTTATGATATTTAAATAGCATTTATTTTATTTTAGTACTAATAAATAAAATACTGCATAATTTTAACTTTATTAAATAAATATTAAAAATAAGTACATATTTTAAAATTTTAAAAATACATTATTTAATAAATAGTTAAATGATACTGTTTTCTTATTTTTCATGTGGGAATATGAAGACTGCATGGGTTCTGAAGACATACTTAGTAGTGACACTGGATCTTAGCTAGAAACCTTTGAGAATGGGAGGTGGTCATCTGAATCCCTACTCTAGAACTTTATCTTCAGGGACCAAGTTAGGTATTCTAACTCAGTAGTGCACAGATTTCATCTCTGCTTTGCCACTGTGGGGCAGGGGAAACGACTGGAAGAAACACGCGAGGACAGGAGCAGGCTGAGCTCCCGTAAGATGCTACCCATAAAAGAAACGAGGCGTGTCAGGTTTGGCCATGTTTTGTGACCCATGCTTTGAAATACTGAAACACTTCTGAGGTCTGGTTTTGAACGAGAACTGCAAGCATTTATCGGAAGTTTATGTCCCTCCTCAGTCTGAGTTTTCTTTGAGACCTTGCTCAAACCCTACTCAATCCAACACCACCATTTTTCTTGGCTTCTGTATTAGTCAGCTTTCCTCAACCATCACAAGACATGACACAGTGTACTTGTAGAGAGGAAAGTAATCGTAGCTCACGGTTTGAGGGCTAGCCCATGACTGATGGATACTTAGGCCTTGGCAGGGTGCAGGTCAGGTATGTGTCTGGGATGAAGCTGCTCACCTCTTGCTGCTCCGTAGTGAGAAGAGGGGAAGTGATGAGATCATAAGTCTCTGTTAAGGACACGCCCTGGTGCTCTGAAACCTCCATAGGCCCTCCCTCTTAAAGGTCCAATTCATTCTCAGTGATGCCCCTTAAGGATCAAGCCTCCGTTTAAACACGTGGGCTTGTGAGAGACAGTCCAGATGTTAAACCTCATTGTCAAATGAATATTGTGTTCATCCAACTACATAGTTAGATTTGGATCATGGCCTCCTTCATCCCTCCTGCCCACCCTCCTCTCTCTTTGTTAACTTCTCTAAGTCGTAATAGATGAGCCAGGAAAAACAATTTCAAATATAAATTTCAAATAAATGTAACTGTTTACTATAATTATCAAAGATACGATGAAGGAAATTATTTTAATTTCTGAGTTCTAACAGCATATCTGTTACAGATTATTAATGCTAATTAAGGTTTTGCTTTTTTTCTAACACACTGTGAAAATCTCTGAAAATATGGATCAGGGAGGAAAGGAGATAGAAAATGAAAGGCTGTTTGGTGGAATTGGCTTAGTTTTGGTGGGTTGTCCATGGTGAGAGAGTATGACATCCAGGTTCTGAGGTCCAAATTGAACTGAGAGGCGTATGTGTCAGTGGAAAAGGACGTGTCTGTGCATAGTGGTAAGTGGCATATGATTAACAAATCACATAGTAGATAGTCCTAAAGCCGGTGAGCTTTCTGAAATGTTTACAAGGAAGATTTGGTTTTTATCTTTTGGTTACTTCATTTAAAATAGATTAAATTTGAGGGCATTTCTCTTTTAAATTTTTAAATTTTAACTATTATCTATGTGTATTTGTGTGCTTGTGTGATATATATGGCACATGTGTGACACAGTGTGTCTGGAGATCATCAACAGCTCTCCTACTGTGGGACCCAGGGATTGAACTCAGACTGTGAGTGTTGGTAGCAAGCTCCTTTAGCCACTAAGCCATCTTTTTGGCCCTTTTAGGAGTTTCTATCAGTAAGTCTCATGTTAGTGAGATTTTACACAGATTTTACAAGATTCTTCTGCCAGGAAAGAGTCCTCTGTTCTTTTGGGAGAGTTAGAATTGTCAGGTTCTAACAACTTGTGTCTGATACTGTAATTATTAAAGTTTTAGTCACTTTTCCTTTTTAATTAAAAAATTTTAAATTAACACTTTATTGCTTTTAGTCTTTCATGCTATAATTTCTAGTAAAAAAAAAAATTTTCTTCAAGCGGCTTTTCACACAAAGGAAGATAGGAGGCACATCTAGAGAACCAGAGTTTCCATGGAGCATGATAAGAAGCCACAGCAATTAGGTACAGTGACTTAAGTCAGGGAAACATGACCTAGGAGGTTGGATAAGTGAGAGGCCCAGTCTGCCCTGGCCTGCAGGCTTCGCAGTGCCTTCCCCTGACTGCCTCAGTCTGCCCAAAGCTGTCCTCTGGGGAGCTTTTCACACTTACAGGTGCCTAACTTACACCAGGGAGAGGGGAAAGTTGAAATGCTCTTTACCAGTTCCCTTTACTAACAGATGCTGGTAAGCAGCACAACATTGGGTCAACTTAGAGCCACAGCAGAGCAGTTTGACTGCAGCCCTGGTGGGAGGCTTGCCTGCTCCTGCTGCTTCATGCATGTTTCAGTTTTCCCTTTAAGGAAAATAACTGTAAGATGCTCAAGTCAAAATCATGGTGTCCATGAATCATGCTGTTTCTGTCTGTGAGCATAATGTGACAGCTTGTCCTCTGCCATGTTCAGAAGTGTGTAGGATTCCTAGTTCTAAGATGCACCTCGTGAAGAAGCACCATCAGTGTGGTTGTCTGTTTAAATGCTGCTCCCCCATCTTACTCTGAGAACAGTTATGTCTCCTCTGCTCTGGGAGGGCCATGATAGTGGGCTCCCAGCCTCTGTGATCATTGTCACCAACGTGTCACTGCCTCTGTGAGCTCCTGCACTGCCTTCCTTTGTCACTCTCTTTAAGTAAAGACAGATGCGTAGCTTGAATGAATTTTTAAGGATAATGTCATTTTCTATTTCATGTGTGTGAAAAACTGTTCATTAGGTCACATACTAAAGCAGACTGACTAACAGTTAAACACTGTGTGACTGCATGTCTTTTCAAAGAAGAGAGTGGAATTTGAGGGTTTATAAGAGGTTTTGCTACTTTCTCTCACAAATATAGAGCTCTTGGAAGAGGACCTACTGTGAGACCATTTGTCCCAGTAGTCAATTTTCCATTTCATCTTAACCAATGGGATCTTTACCTTTATTTGAAGGACTGTGAGCATTATGTATTCTTCTCAGCTCATGGTAGCTCCATCATGGAGAAATGGAGGGGAGAGCTGAATCCCTTTGCTGCTTGTTTAAACTGAAGATTTTTACCTGTCATTGAACATCTCAGTGTAGGTGGCCCCTGGCACCCAGTGTTTGCAAAGGTAGCAAGAAGCATTTAGAACTGAAACAGGGCCCTGGAGAGATGGCAACTGAGCAGCTAAGAGTGAGTATTGTTCTTACTAAGGCTTTGCTCTTAATTCCCAGCACCCACGTCAGGCAGCTCAACACTGCCTGTAACTCCAGCTTCATGGCATCTTAGGGGTCACACTGACATGCACACACAGACCCACACACTCTGTAGACATCACACTGACATGCACACACAGACCCACACACTCTGTAGACAGCACACTGACATGCACACACAGACCCACACACTCTGTAGACAGCACACTGACATGCACACACAGACCCACACACTCTGTAGACATCACACTGACATGCACACACAGACCCACACACTCTGTAGACAGCACACTGACATGCACAGACACACACACACTCTATAGACTATCACACTGACATGCACCACAGACCCACACACTCTGTAGACATCACACTGACATGCACACACAGACCCACACACTCTGTAGACATCACACTGACATGCACGCACAGACCCACACACTCTGTAGATATCACACTGACATGCACCACAGACCCACACACACTCTGTAGACAGCACACTGACATGCACACACAGACCCACACACTCTGTAGACATCACACTGACATGCACACACAGACCCACACACTCTGTAGACAGCACACTGACATGCACGCACAGACCCACACACTCTGTAGACATCACACTGACATGCACACACAGACCCACACACTCTGTAGACATCACACTGACATGCACAGACCCACATACTCTGTAGACATCACACTGACATGCACACACAGACCCACACACTCTGTAGACAGCACACTGACATGCACGCACAGACCCACACACTCTGTAGACATCACACTGACATGCACACACAGACCCACACACTCTGTAGACATCACACTGACATGCACGCACACACACACTCTGTAGACAGCACACTGACATGCACAGACCCACATACTCTGTAGACATCACACTCACATGCACAGACACACACACACTCTGTAGACATCACACTCACATGCACAGACACACACATTTTGGAGGTGTTATACTGACATGCATAGATACACACACTCTGTAGACATCACACTGACATGCATAGATACACACACTCTGTAGACATCACACTGACATGCACAGGTACACTCTGTAGACATCACACTGACATGCACACACAGACCCACATATTATGTAGACATCACACTGACATGCACAGACACACACACTTTGGAGGTGTCATACTGACATGCACAGACACACACTCTGTAGACATCACACTGACATGCACAGACACACACACACTCTGTAGACGTCACACTCACATGCAGAAACACACACACTTTGGAGGTGTCATACTGACATGCACAGACACACACTCTGTAGATATCACACTGACATGCACAGACACACACACACTCTGTAGACGTCACACTCACATGCACTAGGAGGTGACCAGTAGTATTCCATGAAGTGGCTGCAGTGGCAGTAATCTCATTGAGAACAACCTTGTCACTGACTGGTGAGATGGAAGCCTGTGTGCAAACCATCAAGACTCCCTCTGAGGATTGCTCACCCCTCCAGCTGTACTCAGAAAAGTATCAGCTCTTGTCCCTGTTATAGAAAGCAGGAGAAGCTGGGATTTCAGACTGACTCAAAGGTCAGGACACTCAGGAAAGGTCTCACCCAAAGCCACACAGAAAAGCACACTTCTAACTCAGGACTGGAGAGGTAGAGGCAGAGGCAGAGGCATATCACTCCCTCATGCTAATCAGCAAGTCCAGGGGCCAGTGAGAGACCCTGTGTCAGAAAACAAGGTGGATGGTTCTTGAGGAATGACACCTAAGGCCGGCCTCCACCTCCACACCCGCACTCAGATTTCACACCTGCACCAGTCTCCTAGGAGACATTGAGATCATCCTAAAAGTCTTACAGAAGGGAATCTCCTAACAAAGAAATGTAATACTGAAACTCGGAGTGTGCAGCACATCCTATAACCCCAGCACTTGGGAGGGTCAGGAATTCAAGGTCATCCTCGGCTACATAGTGTGTCTAACCTACATGAGATCTGTCCCAAGCAAACAAATAATAATAAAGAAAATATGAACATTTGTTATCAAAAGTTGAATGCTAACCAGCAGAAAAAGCCCTTATTGCTGGGTTTTAGTTTTTGTTGTTGCTGCTGCTGGTGTTTTGATAAGGACTCTCACATAGCCCAGGCTTGCCAGGTACTCAAGGATGCCCTCCAACTCCTGTGTCCACCTCCCAGGAGCTGGTATTACAGGCCTACACCATAGCTGATTTCTCTCTTGCCCTTAAGACCCAGCCACTCAGGAACTCAAGATTTGAAAATACTGGCTGTACTTTTTCTCTTACATAATTTTAGATCTCTTTATATAATGTAGTGGACTCAAGTGAGCTGTTTTCTGGATAATTATACAATCACAATGTCACTGTAAGAATTGTGTTTAAATTGTCAGTTTTGATACATATAGGCATAAATAAGTATGTCCTGAAGACCTTATTATCATCTTTAAAATAATTGATTCACACTTCTATCTATACCTGCTTATAAGCAGGGAGTTTATTAAACCAGGATTTTAACCCAAAATTCCCATGGAGCCCACATTAGAAAGAATTTGAATATCATGTATGAGAATTAGAGTAATATATCTTTATATCATCTTTAAAACAATTAATTCAAACTTTCACTAATATCTGCCTATAGGAAGCAGGTAGTTTTTACTTGTTAAGCTTTCTGCCTAGAGCAGCCATCCTGTTATGCCATCTAACTGTTGTGCTCTCTACCTAGAGCCACAGACTTATCCAGTCTGTTATTCTTTTGTTATTGAGACATATCTGCTCCTAGAAGCTCACCTTTTGTGAATTCAGAGCAGAAATTGAGTGTCTCTACCTCCAGGTAAAGTAGTACATTTTGTGGCTAGGTGGCCACTGGGCAGAAATTGCCAATCTCTCCTGCAGACCTGTACTGTTATTGAGAGGACACAAGTTACAGGTTAGGGCAGCTCAGTTCTACTGAGGCAGAATAAGCTAGTCCTTAATAATTCCTGTTTTTCAAAGGTCTGTCAGATGATCCTGAGCCAGAAGGCGGAGGACTGATGCTCCAACTTCCTGACTTACTGGAGCTGTATGGGTGGGCAGCTGTCTGTCTCTACAGCTTGTCTCAGTTCTAGAACTGAGTTAGGCTTCCTATATTTTAAGATAATGTTGCTCTTTCTCAGATTTCTGATGGGGTTAAAGGACTACTTATAGTCTCATAGCCAACCCAAGCTATTTAACGTTGAGAAAATATATTTGATACTATACAAGCTAACCCAGGACACAACATAGGGATTTATAAGACTTTTAAGTTAGGATAAATGACAGTGTTCTATTTAATGATCAAAGATGATGGACTGGATATTAGGTGTATCTTACACTTTATAAATCACAAAATGGTAATAAAAAATTTTTTTTAAATCTTAAATATTTATTTTTATTTTTAATTATGTGTGTATGGTGGAGAGCAGATTATGTACACATGAGTTCAAGTGGTCCTGAGACCAGAGATGTTGGATCCCTTAGATCTGGAGTTAGAAGCAGTTATCAAACATGGATTTCCTCCCCTTTCCCAAATGCATGCATAATCAGGATGATAGTAGGATATTGATGAGATTTAAACATGAAGTGCTCAGCACTGGACCTAGAACATTTTAATCTCTCTGAAATCACTCTACAGAATTTTCTGTGGGGGTCTGGGATATGTGCATTGATACGTATATAAGAGTATGTGTGCATACATGTGGAAGCCAGGAGACAAACTCATTACCATTCTCCCTCGGGCATGGTCCAGCTTGCTTTATGAGACAGTGTCTCTCTCTAGGACCTGGGGCTAACTGATTCTGCTGTGCTGCCTGGCCAGGGAGTTCCCAAGATCTGACTGTGTCCCCCTCTGAGTACTGGGATACATGTGTATATATGTGCACTTCTCTCTGTCTCTCTCCCTCCCTTCTTCTCTCCCTTTCTCTCTCTCTCATGAGTCGAGAATCAAATTCATGTCCCCATGTTTGCCCAGAAAGCACTTTACTAACTGAGCTGTCTCAGCAGCCCCAGTCTATAGATTTAATCGACTCAGAGCAGCAGCAGCTGTACTCAACATGGTTCTAAAATGTGTAACAGAAGACCAGATTTCTTTCTCTAATCCTTCTAAAATGCATCCTATGTAAATCATCTCTTGTGTGGTTCTGTTACTTGAGGGACAAGAGTTTCAGAATGACAGTCTTCTCAGTGCATCACAGCTTTGTGCTTAAGCCCTTTTTCTGAGGTATTGCCTGCTTCTCCAAGACTCCTGACTCTCCAGAAAGGACCCACAGTAAGGGCTGACGCATGTTTCTTTGACCCTTCAATGCTCAGCATTCATCCCTCTGTTTTTGCTTTGCTGCTTTCAATGATTATGTCGGCTCTAAGTACCATATTTCGGGTCATACTCCTTGGCCTTTCCCAGATTGTCTGGAAAACTGCAGTTACAAGCTTGGAAATCGTCACCTGCTGTCTCCAAACGCCCCCTCTTATGGTTTGCAATGGCTGCTTACACTCAGAAGGCCCTCATCTTTCTCCTTTCTCAGTCACTGATGCCTCATTTCATGTGAGCATGGAGGGTGAAGGCTGCAGATTCCATACTTAATGTTTAAGCAGTGTAGACTTCATTCCTCTTGGAAGGCCTGAAGCAGCAGGAGCAACACTCTTCTGCCTGCTTACGGAGCCACCACACTACCTTCAAGTGTTACTTTGCAGGCTATTCCTGTTAAGTCTCAAATAAGGATAGCAAGAAAAAGTTGTAAGCTAGTTCATTTTAATTTATTTAGTTAGTTCATTTTAATTTATCTAGAAAAGGACTGACTAGTAAATAGAATGTATTGCCTGAACTTTTTCCCAGGTGTGCGTAAGGACAAATCTTTCAGCTGAATCTCCGCCATTCACCTAACAGATTTGTACTTAAGTGCTTGCTTGGTGCCAAGCACAGCACTAGGTGTTGTACAGTATCATCGTATGGTTTATGATCATGTAGAGGAGGCAGATAAATGCAGGTGAAGAAACCATTCATTGTCCCGAGCATGACACATGGCATAGAAGCAGATTGGAGCCAAATAAGGAGATCTCACAGAGCCCAGTGTCTTCACTCCAGGGAGAACTTAAGGAATTAGCTGTGAGAATGCACTGCCAGGCTCAGTCTGAAAGAGCATGGTAGTTCACCAGCCAGAAAAGAAAAAGGGTGTAACAGATTCTATATCAGCCTGGCAGGACCTCAGATTTATAACACAGAAAAATCCCATTGGTAACAGCTGCATTCCCATGTTGGAGAAGTCCTAAGATTATCTATCCTGGTGCTTAAAGCATCATTGGCATTTATTGTATATACTTTAGGCATCAGTTACCTTTCAGCATAGACCTAGACAGTCTGGGAAAGTGGGAGTCACTGTCTAATGATTGTGCTTAGTAGTGACATGAAATTGCAGGTGTAAAATCCATTCTAACTATTCATGTTGATGTATCATCTATATGCTTCCTAGCTTTTCTCTTCCTTTCTCAACTTTTGACCTCTACCTATAGAGTATATGAACTAATAAATACCACATTAGAACCATTGTGTGCCTAAGTCCAGACAGTGTTCAAGGAGCTGTAGGATGGATGCTCAAGCTACAGATGATAAGATAATTCATGTCTGGGAACAGCCTATTGCTACTTTTTCTTACTGTTCTGAATATTTACTACTGAGAAGTAGCTGTAAAGCAAGCATATTGCTCATTAATTTTTTGTTGCTGAGAATTATTAGTAATTTTATATGTCACTGAGTGTTGTAAAGAGACGTCACCACCAAGAGGAAATAACACTTTTTACAACCATTTCATCTCTTTGCTTGATTTTAACCTTCTCTAGTTTTACTGAAAACTAGAAATAAAAAGTTTTCACAGGTCTGAACTTTACCATGTAAATTGCCATGGAGTGTGAGAATAGCCTCCAGTGGCAGTGATGGTGGCTTCTGCCTGCCTAGGATGTGAGTAGAACACACTTCCCTTCACCCTCTCCTTCCTCACCTGCTGTTGGTCATATAAATACTTATTATGCCATAGTGAAAAACACAAGGTGTTCTACAAAAGCAATCTGAATATAATTCTTCAATTATGACATTTATGTGACTAGATAGTCAAACTGCATTTTCATTCATAATCATGATTAAAAATATCTATGACTATTTCCAGTATTCTTTGGGAATGATATAAAACTACAGTATTTTCTTAATTAAGGCACTCCTGGTAAACACTTTAAATGTCAATATGTGATTCTAGTCAGTTTTCCCTTGTTCATTAATAATGTGATATTTTTATAATTTCTGTTTGAGAATTATTGAATTAAAATCAAGAAAAAAACAGGTGCACTCAGTGTCAGACTTGTGGTGTCTGCCTTTATATACATACATTTTACACCGGTAAGGACATAGCAGAATATTACAGAGCTGGGCTGCAATTTTAAGATCCCATATTAGTATTGAACAGTTTCCAAGGCCAGATGAGTGTAAGTTTCCAGGTATGTACATACCAATGTACTTAAAATAAATTCACATAATACAAGTTAAAGTGGTCTATACTGTTTGTTTTAACACATGGATCTCCTGTTAATACATTTTCTATCAAAATCTAAACAAAGATTTGGATTATGCATTTTATAAAATGATCCTACATGTGTTTTGAAAAACTAAATATGTCATAAAAATTATCAAAAATATAGATATAAGGAATGATTTCCCATTTACATATGTTAAAACATAACAGTAATTATGGTAAAATTAATAGACATGTGTAAATGATAGAGGGCAATAGAATATAATTTCAAAATTAGACTAGCATGTAGATAAAGATTTAGGATATGGTAAAAGTGGCTGATTAAATAAGAGAGAATGCAATTGACTACATGATGTTTGAGCACAGGCAGGTACTGGAGTGCAATAGAGTCAGGGCACAAGAATAAAGTCACTTGTACCTCATAACAATGTAATTGTTTTCAATGTAGCTTCTGGGCTACTCAGTGCAAAAAATACCTTGTAAAAGTATGAACATTTTTAAAATTCAATGCCAAAAATATATACTTTGAAATTTTAAAAATGTCTATGTGTAGCTTTTCTTATTCTTCCTAATACTAAAATTGGATAGTAGGCCCTCAGTGGGCATCATAATAAAAGTGCCTATATTTCAGAAATAACTGAGAAAATGGATAAAGACTTGACACCATAATAAAAATCACAATTGATGTATATCTGCCAAATGGTCATAGTGACACAAGCATGGAATCCCATTTCTTGAGAGGCTTACACGGGAGTAACAAGGGTTTAAGACCAGCTTGAACCCTATAGTAGGACTCTGCATCAAGTGTGTACTAAATACTGCTTAATGGAGTTTGGTATTTAATGGGGCTTCATATCATTTCATGGGTTTTAATATTTTTTTTCTTCACATACTTTGATTATTAAGATGAATGTTTTCCCCTCCAGAAGGCTCTTGGGTATTTGCTTTAGCCAATGTTCTATTGCTATGATGGACAGCATGTCTTTACAAGACAACTCTTGTAAAGGAAAGCATCTAATACGGAGCTTGCTGACAGCTTCAGGCTTAGTCATGGTGACAGGCAGGTGTGGTGTTGGAGAAGTAGCTTATCGCGACATCCTGACCTGCCAGCACAGAGAGAAGATGTGGCCTGGCATGGAGTTTTAAAAGCCCACTCCAGTGAAATACTCCCTCCAACAAGGCCACACCTCCTAGTCCATCTAATCCTATAGAAGAGTTACACTCCTTGGTGACTAAGCATTCAAATATATGAGCCTGTAGGTCTGTCTTCCTCAAACCACTACCTTACTGCACAGAACACACTGGCATAGTGTCCCTCTGATAATCCCTGTTAACCACACCAAAGCTGAAACAATATGAATCATATATATTCTTAAAATTTTATAAATAGCCACCTTAAAATGTATAAATAAACGGTAAACTTAATTTTAATAGCTCACTATCAGTGTGTAAATTTTTTATTGGATATTTTATTTATTTACAATACAGATATCATCCCCTTTCCCCATTTCCCCTCCCTAGAAACCCCTATCCTATACCCCGTCTTCCTTTATGCTTTTATACCATTTTGATTACATGTATGTATTAAGGTCAGTTCTAGGTTGAGGGTCTAGCAATACAATAGATGCAAATAGTCAAGGAACAAGCAAGACAGTAAACACAAATAGTCCAAGAAAAAGCAAGACATTAAACCAGTTATGTGAACACTCCCAAGATCACTGTTTCTAAAGGCTTATCTGGATGACCAAAGTATCTGAGCCTACTTCCCTATCCTATCCCAAGGTCATTTTTATGTCTGAAGCCTACTTCCTTGTTCTAGCCTAAAGTTAGATTCCTGTCTGAAATTACTTCTTTGTTCTAGCCTAATATTTAGATTCCTGCCTTAGATTACTTCTTTGTTCTAGTCTAATGTCAGATTCCTACTTAAAGCCTACTTCTTTGTCCTTGACCAATGTCATATTCCTATCAAGCAGCCCATTTCCTTGTTCTTGGCCCATGTCAGCTTCTTGCCAAGCAGCCCCAAAGGCTCTCCATCTCTCCCCCTTTTTAATTTCATTAACAAGACTGAGCCTGTCTTAGTTCGTTCTGACAAGAATGCCTTCCTTACCTGTCATGGAATATGCATTATCAAAAGCAATTCATTTCTGTCTTAGGTTGGTAAGCCTCTGTGCAGAATCTTACCCATCCATGGCTTGCCAGCCTGTTAATTTAATAACTCTGTCTGGGGGTCCATTTTCAGGTTTAAGCCATGTACTTTGGCTGCCAACATGTTGATGTTTTTCAAGATAAGCTTTAACACTATGGGCAGGAATGAAAGTATTCCAAAGGACAAGAAGGGCTAGCCTGATCAAGCTATATATGCCTTTCCTAAGGCCATGGATACTTTTATCGGCATTATCTGCAGCATCAAAGCTCAACAGAGCAGCATTCTTTGAATTCATAATCTAACTATGCAAAGTTAACACACCCAGAGAGGTGTTAGGATTGTGCCAAATATTCTACAGGTGTCTTTAAACTTTTTTCTAATTATAATGACAATCATTGTGAATTTCTAAAGTAACACTACTTCAATGATATTTGTCATGACACTTGGGATGGCTCCTAACTCTTGAACCCTGAACCTCCTTCAGATAATTTGAATTGGTTATAGTGCATCATTCGCTGTTCCAGATACATATATAGATCCTTTTGCATACTCAATACATTAGTGACATTTTTTTGCTAGATGGTTAACAAAAATAGTTGTCTTAACTCTGCTTGTGTCAATGCTATTGCATAAGCAGTGGTGCTAGCAATTAATGAAATTAAAGCTGTTATACCAGCAATAATCAAGCCTGCTACCCTCTTGCTTCTGCTTAAAGCCTAACTCACTTCTTCCAGCACTTTCAAGCAATTTTCAGAGAATCAAGGTTTTCTACTACTCAGGACAGTGAAACAAAAGCTGGTTGATAGCCAGGTTTCAACACACTAACATAATTGGAAATTATACAGTCAATGCCACTTAAAATAAATACTGTAGAAGAGACAAAACCAATTTTAGCTTGACAATTAAAAGAGCCTTAAAACATGCACCAACCCTTGTTTGAAATCCAGATCCTGTCCCAACATTATCTCTTGCTATCCTAATACCATAATGAGCTACAGCTAGCTTCCAAATATGTCTCTAACAAAGTTCAGATCCAGTCTTCCAAAAGTAGACTGTTATTTCCCATATTGAATTGATTTCTAGACCAGTACATAATTGAGTCCTAATAGCTGGTCACCTTTAAGAAGAATACAAGAGACATAATTTCTCTTTTCGATTATCTATCCCACAATGTCTAAAAACTTGAGGCAAGGCAGCTTGTCCCATCTTGGATATAGTCAAGCAAAGGTGGGTCAGGAACTTATGTCCAATACAGCTCCCCAGTCACCCTTGTCAGGGCATTCAGCAAGCTCACATGTCAGCATCATGCTTTGTATGTCTCACCAATCATTTTAAGTTCCATGGGCCTCTTCCACAATACCTTGTCCTTGAGTATTATATAAATTCCCTGTAATAAATTGTTAACAAAAAGTCTCAACTGCTTAAGTACAATTGCCAGACTCATTATCTGTTTTTTTTTTATTATTGGATATTTTATTTATTTACCTTCAATGTTATCTCCTCTCCCATTCCCCTGCCCAAAACCCCTTATCCCATCCCCCTCCTCCTATTTCTATGAGGGTGTGCTCCCACCATCCTCCCATTCCTGCCTTCCTGCTCTCGAATTCCCCAGCTCTAGGGAATCTAAACTTTCAGGTACCAAGGCCCTCCACTTCCACTGATGCCTGACAAGGCCACCCTCAACTACCTATACAAGTGGAGCCATGAGTCTCTCACTTTGTGTTCTCAGGCTGGAGGTTTTAGAATGGCTATTCCAGCTTGTTTCTTAGGACCATTTGCTTTTTACTCTAGGGTAATGTCTGTCTTTGTTACTGAGGTGGGCTTCCTGTATGCAGCAAAATTCTACGTCCTGTTTACGTATCCAGTCCATTAGCCTATGTTTTTATTGGGGAATTGAGTCCATTGATGTTAAGAGATATTAAGGAGAGGAGATTGTTGCTTCCTGTTATTTTTTGTTATTAGCAGTGGCATTGTTTGTGTGGCTATCTTCTTTTGGATTTGTTGGAAGAGGATTACATTCTTGCTCTTTCTGGGGTATAATTTCCCTCCGTGTATTGGAGCTTTCCTGCTATTATCCTTTGTAGTGCTGGGTTTGTGGAAAGATACTGTGTAAATTTGGTTTGTCATGGAATGTCTTGGTTTCTCCATCTATGGTAATTGAGAGTTTTGCTGGGTATAGTAGCCTGGGCTGGCATTTGTGTTCTCTTAGGGTCTGTATGACATCTATCCAGGATCTTCTGGCTTTTATAGTCTCTGGTGAGAAGTCTGGTATAATTCTGATAGGTCTGCCTTTATATATTACTTGACCTTTTTTCCTTACTGCATTTAATATTCTTTCTTTGTTTTGTGCATTTCATGTTTTGATTATTATGTGATGGGAGGTATTTCTTTCCTGGTCTAGTCTATTTGGAGTTCTGTGGGCTTCTTGTATGTTTATGGGCTCCTCATTATTTAGGTTAGGGAAATTTTGTTCTATAATTTTGTTGAAGATATTTACTGGCCCTTTAAGTTGGGAATCTTCACTCTCTTCTATACCTGTTATCCTTAGGTTTGGTCTTCTCATTGTGTCCTGGATTTCCTGGATGTTTTGTGTTAAGAACTTTTTGCATTTTGCATTTTCTTTGACAGTTGTGTCAATATTTTCTATGGTATCTTCTGCACTCTTCTATCTCTTGTATTCTGTTGGTGATGCTTGCATCTATGACTCCTGATTTCTTTCCTAGGTTTTCTATCTCCAGGGTAGTCTCCCTTTGTGATTTCTTTATTGTTTCTACTTCCATTTTTATGTCCTGGATGGTTTTGATCAATTCTTTCACCTGTTTGGTTGTGTTCTCTTGTAATTCTTTAAGGGATTTTTGTGTTTCCTCTTTATGGGCTTCTACCTGTTTACCTGGGTTCTCCTTAATTTCTTTGAGAGTATTATTTATGTCCTTCTTAAAGTCATCTATCATCATCAATAGAAGTGATTTTAAATCTGAATCTTGCTTTCCTGGTGATATGGGGAATTCAGGACTTTGTAATGTGGGAGAACTAGGTTCTAAGGACACCAAGTAACCTGGGTTGCTGATACTTATATTCTTGTGCTTGCCTTTCGCCATCTGGATCTCCTAGTGCTACCTGTGCTGTCTCTGACTGGAGCTTGTCTTTCCTATTATCTTGGTTGTGTCAGAACTGTTTGGGGTGGATGTTACTACTGGGATTAGAGATCTTGGGCCCAAGATCTGCTCAGTGCTTGAGCGAAGACCTAAAGGAACCAGTGCACTGGGACAAGAGTGAATTCCTGGGTCCCAGTGGGTCCCAGTTACTCCATGTTTGGGGCAGATATTGCTGTCTCCTTACATAAGATACTGTCCAGGTTAGAGCTCCTGGGAGCCTCGCTTCCTCTGGGTTTTGTGAGATTGGGTGCAGAGCTGCCGCCCAGAATCTGCTCAGTGCTTGGGCACAGACTGGAAGGCCTCTGTGTGAATTTTTATCAGATAACAACTTGTATAAACTTGCTGATTTTGTATTTTAAAATATAAATTTCCTAAATTAAAGTGCAACTCAGTTTTCATTGGCCATCTTTTCTGTGCCTAAGGCTAGTAGAGCCATATCATAGAGGACATTAGACTGTAGGCTTTTAGTGGGCCAGGGGAACTTCTTACTCTCACACCCCTCACACCTAGTACAGTGGTCTGGGTTTTCACATCTAGTACAGTGTCTGGTTTACATCTTCGTGGTCTGGGTTTTCACATCTAGTACAGTGGTCTGGGTTTTCACATCTAGTACAGTGGTCTGGGTTTTCACATCTAGTACAGTGTGGACTCTGTGGTTTTCACATCTAGTACAGTGGTCTGGGTTTTCACATCTAGTACAGTGGTCTGGGTTTTCACATCTAGTACAGTGGTCTGGGTTTTCACATCTAGTACAGTGGTCTGGGTTTTCAAAACATTTGAGTCCTTCCTCACTTATACTTCTTGACTGCTCCTGCTGCTCATCTCCTGCCTTGCATGCTCCACCTGCAGTCCAACCGTTCTGCTAAATCTACTTCATGTCTTTGAAGTGAAAATAATGTGCATTGTGAGTACAAAAAAGACAAATAAGCTTGAGTTACAGATAATGTACTAAATTATCTATTGAAGTTGTAGTCTCCTTACCATTGTCTCACAAAGATCGGATATGTAATCTATGGCATTTAGATCAAAGGAAACCTCTATGTACTTCTGGCTTTATCAGATCTCGTAATGGGCTAATTACTGGCCTTCTTTTCAAATATCTTAAGTGTAATTAAGACGATTATATTACCTTGCCATGTTAAAATCCTTCTGTAGCTAAGATTTCCTGTCCTAGTGGTTAATAAATCCCTTGTGTAACATAAGACTTCGTCCCTGTGTCCATATGTATACAGAAAACAGTTGGTAACTTAATCAAATGGTGTGTATTAGCAGTAATGTTACTAGCTAAATTTTTCTTATACTTTCTTTGAATTATATAATATTTACATTTTTACATCATGAGATATTTAAAGTTTCCTTATAAAGAAAATATGAGGTCAATAATGTGTTTGCTCTTCAGCTTGTGAGATGTTCTGCCACCTATATGATGTTACAAATAACAGTGAGGGAACTTTTAGTCTATCAGGAGTCACTGGGCAGCCTCAGTTGCTAAAAGCAACTGAGACGCTCTTAGCTTAGTTTTATTTTAGCCAGTGTGCCAGTGCTTAAGAACTTGGTGAGCCTTCCTTGTGTCATTCCGACTGCTTACTTAAGTGGCCAGCTGTATGCACTGAGACAACTCTGCTGCAAGAACAGTTAGAATTCAGGTTATGTTTGTTGGGCAACATCTTCTGATTTCAGTGCACTGTCAATGTCATAAAGTTGTTTCTGAACCAAATGGACCTAAAGTATGTGCCCACAGGGAGTATATGGAATTAGTGTAGTTGTTGTTGTTATTGTCACTTCAAGGCTTCTCTGAACAACCAGAGCAAGGGAAACAGATTGATTTGGTCCCATGAGCTACAGACTCTTCATAATTCATTTTACAAACTGAGAAGCGCACTTCTTGAGAATTATTTAGGACAGTCGTATGCCAAGCCTGGCTTAGCCTTTTTTTTTTTTAAAGTCATTTATTTATGTATGTGGGTTTTTTGACTGCATGTACATTTGCACACCAGAAGAGGGCATCAGATCCCATGGTTAAAGATGGTTGTGAGCCACCATGTGGGTGCTGGGAATTGAAAGAACAGCAGAGTGCTCTTAGCTGTAGAACCATTGCTCTAGCCCAATTAGCTCTTTTTATGATTCGTCACCACTGGGACTCATCCCTTCATCTGTCCACTGCGTTTCGCCTCCTACCTTTCCCTTCTGGTTTCCTCGGCCACCACCCAGAGGTAAACAGTCTGCACACAAAGGGGTAAAGGATGTGAAGGACTCTGAGGCTCTGCTGTGTGACCTGGGCCATCCCATCCACCCACAAACCCACAAAGCTGAAACTGGAAAAGAATAACTTTATAAGGGAATGTTTTAAAGTTAACACACACACACACACATTTTTAAAAAGAGCATTCTAATTTTGACTTTGCTCCTATGTTTTGGAAATGTCATGAAAGACAACAATACATTTATATCACATGTTAAGCAATTTAGGAATGTTTCATTTCATTATTGTAAGAGGCATTTTCTTCAGAAAAATAATCTCAAGAATAATGATACAGTTGAATTGACCTGGTTAGAGCTTATTTTCGTGAACAGATTGTCATCTGATTCTGACAATAGCCAAGGGAAGCAATTATCACCATTTCCTATGTGAAAGAATACAATTTTAGTGAGAATATATGTATTTCCTGGGCTTTGACCTAGGCTTTTCTACCCTCAGGTCTGATCCCCCTCTTTTTCCATTCTAATCATGTTTATGCATTTCATGTATCACAATTCTATTTTGGTGATACTGGAAACACATGGGTCTTTAGACCAAGCTTTAAGTTACCACTGTGGCATTTGTTACATCCTCAAGAACTTATTATTGTATAATAATTTTGACATCAATATGAAAACAAAAAGAATCCTAATATGTTTTCAGATAGTTTGGGCTATACAACCCAAACTTAATGTTGCAACTTGTACTACTATTTTTAAAAGTCTTCATGACCTTGGAAACGAATTTTTAGGTTGTTTAAAAACAAATTTTTAGGTTATTGTGTTTTCTATAAGTAGATCACCTAGTCTGCTCACTAGGCTCTAGTGAGGCTTTGTAATGGAAAAAAAACATGGAGAAGGAAGCCGCCAACGAAAACTAAGTCTTGTAGGGATGGTTTCAAACAGAAGAATTTCACATGCCACTTTAAGAGTGTGTGTGTGTGTGTGTGTGTGTGTGTGTGTCTGTGTCTGTGTCTGTGACTGTGTCTGTGTGTGTTTGTGTTGGTGGGTGGTTCTGGAAGAAGGAAAAGAAATGCAGCAAAAGCTGGTCTTTCCCAGCATGGCTGTTCACCAGTGTACCCATGCACTTCCCAGTGGATGCTCTCCCTGGGGTTTACTGGAGTTGCCCTGAGGAGTCTGCATGGCGGCCTCTTTCTCTGCACACATAAGTTGCCACCCTTGGCCTAGCTTTTTGGGAAAGGATCAGAGATAGGACGAGGCTGAATTCTAACTGGAAAGAATAGACCCTGGGGACCACAGAACTGTCCGGGGGTGAAACCCGGTTCATGAGTCCCAGTGGGATAATAAACTTCCCATCCACAGAAGGAAGAAAAGTGCCACAAAGACAGGCAGATGACTGGTAAAGCTCCGAACAAGACCATTGACAGATGGTGGTGGAGTTGCCCTGTGGCTGTGACCCGGCAGAAGATGGGCACAGTCAGCTTTTGGTTTCTTTTTAATTGGTTTGGTTCAGTTTTTCCAGACAGGGTTTCTCTTTGTAGCCCTGGCTGTCCTAGAACTCACTGAAGACCAAGCTGGCCTCGAATTCAAAAGACCCTCCTGCTCCTGCACTCTGAAATTAAAGGTATATGCCTACCACCAGTTTTTAATCCCACTGCAGTTAAGTGGACTCACGGACTCTTTGTCTTTCCCATGTGGACTTAGCACTGCTTAGTAGCTACTGAATGGGTTTAAGTTGAAAAGGATGTGACCGAGTGTCCTTCTGAAGGCATACTGAGGAGTACCTTTAACCTTGACCCTAACTGATGTGCATCCTTACTATTCGCTAACATCCTTACTGCTACCTGGGAACTGGGGAAGAGAGTCTCCTCACACAACAAGTATAGGAAAGAATGTCTCATGAGGAGCCAGCACAAAGAATGCAGGGAAAGGAGGGAGCTGAGAGATGGGGAATGACTATTCTGTTTACTGAGAAAGAAAAACACTTCAAGTTACCATGGGTCACTTGCAGGTCTTCAAGACTTACATAGTCCATATTTTTGTTACTAGTTTTATGTATCTTGTAAACATTCTCAAAGAGAGTAAAACAGTGTTAAGAGTGTGGGTAGGACAGCAGGGATGTGTTCATGAGTCCAGCTTTCAGTTACAAGATAGAAAATCCTGCGTATCTGAGGCATAGCTTGAGAGAGGATGGGCATGTAATTACTTTGACTGTGATAATCCTTACACAATGCATAGTAAATTATGTCATTACTTTCTATCATCATCAGTTATATTTTTAAATGAAAAAAAAAAAACAGTCACTGAGACCATAGTGTCAACTATCAGACTTAGCTTAGTTATTCTCTCTGAATTCAGTTTTCTTGCTAACAGTAACAAAATTAGTCATTTCTCCAGTTTCTGTTTCCTTACGGGGCCTCTACCTGATGTTCATAGATCGGGGGCTGTGGAATTGCTTGCCCACTCTGAGCAGTTAGTCAGCTGTTAAGAGATGTTCTAGAAAGGTAGGAATGGCCCAAACTATGACAGGTACGTGGTGAGTTCCAGGAAGGACTAAATATTTGAACTCAAGAACTTTATGAGAAGTGAATACAAGTTACTGGGAAAATAGGATAAAAGGGAGAGAGAAGTGCTCAAGCAGACACTGAGGGAAGATGGTTGACATAACCCGAGCTCAGACAGGGTCAGCAGCAGGTCTTGGGGAAAGACATGCTTGAGTGGGTGTGCCTGTGAGACCATCTAAGAAGAGGAAACCTAACAGAATCCTGCTGAAGTATTGGGATGAAATCTATAAAAGGAGACTGGCCAGTGCATATGTGGTCACTAAAGCCTCAGGAAAGCATAAGATTTGTTAGGCGAGTGGACATGGAAGCCAGCAGCATTTAAGAAGGAAAGAGGTGAGCCGTTGAAGGTGCCCGATGAGCCTCGGGTCTCCTCTCAGTGTGACTGTGGCCCCCTTTGCATTGTTTCCTGAGTCTCTCTGACTTGCTTTCAACCCTGCTGGAGGTGCCCACCATAGCCTGCATTCCAGCACAGGAACTGTAGCTTTTCATTCTTCATAGCTCAAGAGCTGGCTAAAAGAGAGAGAAATTGTCCTATTGGACATTGCCAAGGTAGCATTTTTAAGGAAATACAGTTTGACTGTTACTTCATTTTTAAATGTCAGACTTGGTTTTTATTTCACTTTTTTCTCCTATTACAATTTAGAGGTTTCCTGGCAAGTCAGCATAAAAATCGAGGTAACTCTATGGCCTGTTATAAAAGCAAATCTCCAGTTCCCTTCTAGCATGCTGAGTTGTTATGGGAACACACATTTTGCTGACGTGTAGTATTTTGATGAATTGACCTGGGGATAAGAATCGATTGAAAACTTCTCCATTTTACAGTGGTTAGAGTGTCAGTTAGGGCATGGGCAGCCAGCTCGTAGACACAGTCGACACAGTGCTGGGCAGATGGCAACACACAAACGAGTTAAAGAGAGACAGCTGCTGCCAGTTACAAGCTGCCTGGTGAGTGTGTAATTGCATCATATCAGAAATAAAGGGCAAATCATTTTCTCTCTTACTCCCTACAAAAGCTCAAGTTGCACATACCTGTAGTGCATAGTAAGCAAGGCATTTCTAACGTGTAGAATGTGAGATGTGGTAGACAGGGAAAGGGCTTTGGTATATAACATACTATATTTCCTTCTGTGCATACAAAAGAACCATATGCATACTACATTAAAAGGCAATGGATTATTTTAGTGGGTCTTAATGTTTTAAATTAAGCTTTAGACAGAAAAGAATGGATAGGCTGACATACTTTTTTTTTTTTTTTTTTTTTTTTTTTTGTTTTTTTCGAGACAGGGTTTCTCTGTGTAGCCCTGGCTGTCCTGGAACTCACTCTGTAGACCAGGCTGGCCTCGAACTCAGAAATCTGCCTGCCTCTGCCTCCCAAGTGCTGGGATTAAAGGCGTGCGCCACCACTGCCCAGCGACATACAGCATTTATATTACTTATAATAAACTAAAATATTAGATAATTACACAAATACAAATAAAGACAGAAAATCCATTGTCTGAAGCAACATTGCAATATCTTGAATGGAACTAACTATGCTGTCACTAGGTCGTCCCTCTTGTGCTTATTAATTTGGCCAAATATGTTATTCAAATTACATGTGGAAGAGTGGTGTAAGAGTATAGTTCTTTACTGAGAGCCTGAAATTTTTTTAAATCCAAAAATAAAAAATCCATCCATCATCCATCCATGCAACTACCAAACATGATAGGTTTTTTTTTTAATTAGAAAAATCATTAATGGTTTTTAAGTGAGCAGAAAGAAAATATGAATACTAAAACCTGTTCAAATGATTTTGATCTCCAGTACTGTGCCTCTTGAATCCAAATCATCAGGGACTAGAACAGTGCATTCCATTAGAAGGAATAGGAAAGGCAGGGATGGTTGCGTGGCCAACGCAGAAGAGGAGATGGAAGGTAAAGCAGCCTGTCTGCTCCCCTGCCTACAAAGAAAGCATCACATAACCCTGGACCCACGCTCTGGGATGTCCCCTCCCCTGACTTGGAAATGTTCTAGGTATTATGAAGTTGTGGTTACTGTGAGCAGTCCAAAACCTCCATTCTAGGATAACGGTGAATGCAGGGAACCTCAGGATAGCATCCCAGGGACAGAATGGTGGCCTTTGTAGAGGTAACGTGGAAAACTTTATTTGGTAATACAAATTTAGCTTCTCAATATTCATAAGCCATATTAGTAATGCCCTTTTTCATATTTCAGATGTATTTATTTGGAATGAGAAAAACTCACAAGATGTTATGCAATATATTTGAAGATTCTTTTCTTTGTATCATGATAGATATTCACAGTACTGAATAGCCATGATTGGTACTACAGACTAACTGGAAATGTCACCATTCTCTAGCCATACCAAAGGGTAGAAAAGTTTTGACGTTGGTGTCAGGGTAACATAGATTTTTACTTATTAGTAAGCAACTCACGTTTTTGCTCATATAGTATTTGCGGTTTTGTTGTTTGTCTCTTGAAACAGGGTCTCGTGTAACTCAGGCTAGGTTCTGCCCTGCTGTGCTTGGGAAAGTGACCTTGAACTCTAGATCCATCCCCTCCAGCTCAGGTGCTGGGGTTATGGGTATGGTCCCAGCCCAGCTTTCACAGAACTCACCCAAGAACACAGGACAATTGTGGTCCATCTCTCCCATAAACACAGAGGCAAAGAAGTCAGCAGTCTACATGCTTCCTCTTAAAACCTGCTCTAGAAGTGATAACTGTGACTTCAGCTCCCACCTCTCTGACCAGATTGCCTGAGAGTAGTGTGATAAGGTGACTCCTCCACGGGGAGAAGCACCGTGTATGTGTGACCTGAGGTATAGCTACAACATCGTTCTCTTTGTGTGCTATGCCAATGATGTATGAGTTACTTTCCTAGTTTATCGTGGGTTTAAAACATAACATAAACATCTCCAAGCACATCAACTGCAGAGGCCTTGCACTTCATGGCTATCTCTTCAGGGTGGTAGCCAGAGGGTAGGCACCTAGGTTCCCTTCTCTTGATTTGTTACTGGTGTATCTTTCATGAAATTTATCTCCTACTGTGTGGCTTTTACCTAGGAGTTTTGAGTTCCAGTAACAGCCTTCTTAATCTTTTCCAGGACACTGAAGATAGAATGCCAGCAAAGGCAATAAAATTTCTCATTTTATCATTTACATAATTGGGTCTGGTTCTGTTTTGGGTAGTCTTGGAGTTCATGTGATTAAAAATGTAGTAAGCACATCAGGAGTGTCAGAGCATTGGACGACCCCTTCCATGTCTGCTTGCCTAATCTGACCCACTCAGTGTGTTTATGATGTGAGTGAGTGACAAGGACTGGTAGGTCACAGAGCAGACGTGTGGAAATTGTGTAAGGAAGCAGGCTCTGATGTTGGATGTTTGTAGAATAAATAGGATTTGGGGAGCTGTGAAATTTATTTTAGAAATTAAAATAATATTAATTGAAGAATCCGAAAAGAATGTTGTGCCCTTGTGAGTGTTTACTGAGCAAATGATGTGCAACAGACTCTGCTGAGGACTATGGGCAAGTGTACCAGCTACAGTACAGATGTAGGGGAGGGGGAGGAGTTACCCTAAGGTAGCTGAAGGTAAATGTCATTAAGGAAACTCAAAACTGTGGTGAGGGAAAGCAAGCTTCTGCTGCTACCATGTGCTTCAGCCGTGGCCCTTCCTTCTGTACTTTTTTGATACGTTGGTTGGTTGGTTGGTTTGGGGTTTTTTTTTTATGGGTTGGTGTGGTTTTTTGGGTTTGTTTGGGGTTTGTTGTTTTTTGTTTTTTTTTTTTTTTTGAGACAGAATTTCTCTGTGTAGCCCTGGCTGTCCTCAAACTCAGAGATTCTCCTGCTTCTGCCTCCAAGTAATGGAACTAAGGGCTACACCACCACCTCCCTCCCAGCTTCCTTAGCACATTTTACTTGGCTTCTTTTATAAAATCTAGTATTCGGTTGGTTTTTTATTACTGTTTAGTTTTTTCTTTTTTGTTTTTTTAAATGAAAAAATATAGTGTATTAGAATTGTAGATTATAGTCTAGTACCAGATGAGAGATAAAATTTTTGCTTTTTTAGTGTTATGGAAGTTGATTGCCAGATAATGAAATGGATTTTTGAAGTGATTGGTCGGTCTGCCTGTCCACCTGCCTGCCTATCAGACTGTCTGCCTCTCTGTCTGTCTGTCAGACTGTATGTGTGTTTTTGTGGAGGAGTGCTTGTCCTGTCCCTGAAGATGGGGCATGACAACTTAGGACAAATCAGTGACATTTCATTCTTTCTGAGCACTCAAGGCAGGAATCTTCTGCTGAGTGGTGTGCTTCAATTTTATTAAGACTGAGTTTGCAGTTACTGACAAAGTCGCAACTCTGCCATTCCATGAAGGACCTCAAGCAGTCAGAGTCGGCACCGGCAGCCATCGTAGGGCATCAGGAACTTACAGTAAGGAAGGAGATTGCTGGGCTCCATAGCCCAAACCACCCACAAGCATAGAAAACAGAGCAAACAAGCAAAACAGCTTATCCTGTACAATGAAGAGCTCCACTGCAGACTTTTAAATGTCATTCTCCTTATGCCAACAAGAGGCTAGCGATGGATGGTCTGATCAACCTGGGAGTATTGAGTTAGAGAAAGGAGAAGAGAAACACTGGAAATTGGCCCTGACAGATAGCCAGTTCAAATCACTTTTCAAAATTAATTTGGCCTATATTTCACCCCAGAACTGTCTACCTTCTTAACCTTAAATCACAGGCCATTCAGAAATCTCTCCTCAGCCCAGACTTCACCCCTCACAGCCTATCTGTCCATCCATCCAAGGAGTCTCCATCCTGCCTTATTCTAGCTCTGGCCTCCTCTGTTCCTAACAATACCTCTAAGCTTCAGAACCTATCAGAATTTATCTCCTTAGTTATTAGACAGTTGTACTTCGTTAGCTCCTGAGGAAAGAGTGCTGTTTATTGTAATTGAATAAATACTTGTCAGAATAAACATCAAAGCTATTATCCATTGAGGGCATTTTTCCTGGTGAAGGCATTTTATGTACATGAAGACAAGGATTCCCTAAACTCTAAATCCTGACTTATCTCCATTTATGTCCCTGATAGCCTTCTCCTTTTTACTGACAACCAATATATATATATATATATATATATATATATATATAGAGAGAGAGAGAGAGAGAGAGAGAGAGAGAGAGAGAGAGAGTAACGAACTAATAAGTGATTCTTTTATACCCTGATATGAAAGTAGCTCTTATGTCTCAGGAGCTGTGGGAGGGGCTGTGTTGTAAGTGCAAGTGCTACTGTTGAGCAGTACACATCCTGTGGCCAGCCACGGAATCCTGGCCTGTGTGCAGGCTTTCTAATAACATCCAGGGATGAATGTGTATAAAGCCACTGACTACTCAGTAGGTTCCAGAGGACAAGGTGACCCAAACCAGGGTTCTGACGACAATGAACTGTTTGAAATCTCTAAGCTTCACAACTGTGGAAACCACCTCAGTGAGAGCTCTATAGCAGTGGCGTGAAAAGGCTTAAGTAAACTGCATCAACTCCTTTGGGAGTTAGATTTACCTTTAAAGCCTGTGCTTCAGTGCCTTGTATTTTCATTATAGACATCTTCCTCAAATCCATCTGGAGGAGCTCCCACATCCCTGCCTGTGCCAGCCTCCTGTGTAAGCCGCTCATCTGCACTTTGCATTGCTGAACTTCAGCCTGTCTCTCCATGGAGGCAAAAGGCAGGCAGCCAATTACCAGCAACAGCTAACATTCAGACCCTAAGACTGTGCTTAGGAGATCTTTATTCAAGAGGTAGAACGTTTTCCTGAGATTATTCAGGACAGTTAGGTTTGAGAGTGGAAGGACTGTGTACATAGAGAATGTTATTATTGTACTTTATTACTGTCACATTGATGTTGCATTTCTCAGGAAATGTATGCTAATGCATTTCTACTTGCTTTTTAAGGTCTTGAGTTAGATGGGAGGAATATTAAAGCTATTTGGTTGCTAGAAAATAGACCATACACTTTATAAACTGTATGTTATTATTTAAAAAAAAAAAACAGTTATCTCTCAGAACTTGGTATAAATAACCAAGGTGAAACTCAGGCAAACTTACATCTTGGTATATACTTTTTTTTAAGTCATATATAGTTGACATACTACCTAACCAGAACTAACTAATAGGTTTTTAATAAAATTATGAAAAATGTAAATCAATCTTTCTACCTTAATAATCTGAGTTTAAATGACAAAGGAAAACTGATACAATGATGGATTTTACACCAAAATACATTTTATTTTCAGTGTCTTCTCCTGGTTTCCAGAAATGAGATTAAGACCTGGGTGTAGACCTTTTACATGCAGGACCACAATGAGAAATGCTATGATCTAGTCCACCTGCCATGAAGGACAATAAACTCTTTTTTTTATTATTGGGTATTTTATTTACATTTCAGATGTTATCCCCTTTCCCTGTTTCCCCCCACACACCCAGGAACCCCCTATCCCATCCCCCTTCCTCCTGCTTCTATGAGGATGTGCCCCCACCAATCCACTCCCACTTCCCCACCCTCGAATTGCCCCACACTGGGATATCCAGTCTTAATGGGACCAAGGACCTCCTCTCCCACTTATGCTGACAAGGCCATCCTCCACTACATATACAGCTGGAGCCATGGGTCCCTCCCTGTGTGCTCCCAGGCCATTGATTTAGACCTGGGAGCTCTGGTTTGTTAGTATTATTGCTCTCCCCATTGGGCCACAAACCTCTTCAACTCCTTCCTCCATTGGGAATTGCCCACTCCCACTCCCCCTCCCCCCAACCCCCACCCCTGTGATCAGTTCAATGGTTAGCTGTGAGCATCCTCCTCTGTGGATATTAGGCTCTGGCAGAGCCTCTAAGGAGACAGCTGTATCAGGCTCCTGTCAGCATGCACTTCCTGGCATCCACATCAGTGTCTGTCTTTGGTGACTGCACAAGGGATGGATACACATGGAATGGATACTCAGGTGGAGCAGTCTCTGGACAACCACTCCTTCAGTTTCTGTCCCACACTTTGTCTCCATATTTGCTCCCATTAGTATTTTGTTACCCCATCTAAGAAGGACCAAAGCACCCACACTCTGGTCTTTCTTCTTCATGAGCTTCATGTGGTCTGTGACTTCTATCTTGGGTATTGCGAGATTTTGGGCTAATATCCACTTATCAGTGAGTGCATGCCATGTATGTTCTTTTGTGATTGGGTTACCTCACTCAGGATGATATTTTCTAGTTCCATCCATTTACATAAGAATTTCTCAAATTCATTGTTTTTAATAGCTGAGTAATACTCCATTGTGTAAATGTACCACATTTTTTGTATCCATTCCACTGTTGAAGGACATCTGGGTTCTTTCCAGCTTCTGGATATTATAAATAAGGCTGCTATGAACATAGTGGAGCATATGTCCTTGTCATATGTTGGAGCATCTTCTGGGTATTTACCCAGGAGTAGTGTAGCTGGGTCCTCAGGTAATGTTATATCCAGTTTTCTGAGGAACCACTAGACTGATTTCCAGAGTGGTTGTACCAGCTTGCAATCCCACAAACAATGGAGGAGTATTCCTCTTTCTCCACATTCTTTGTTTATCTCTGTACCCCATTTTTAATAGGGTTATTTGGTTGTCTGGAGTCTAATTTCTTGAGTTCTTTGTATATATTGGATATTAGTCCTCTATCGGATGTGGGATTGGTAAAGATCTTTTCCCAATCTGTTGGTTGCCATTTTGTCCTATTGACAATGTCCTTTGCCTTACAGAAGCTTTGCAATTTTATGAGGTCTCATTTGTCAATTCTTGATCTTAGAGCATAAGCCATTGGTGTTCTGTTCACAAACTTTTCCCATGTGCCTAGGTATTTGAGGCTCTTCCCCACATTATCTTCTATTAGTTTCTGTGTATCTGGTTTTATGTGAAGGTCCTTTATCCACTTGGACTTGAGCTTTGTACAAGGAGATAAGAATGGATCCATTTGCATTCTTCTACATGCTGACCTCCAGTTGAAACAGCACCATTTATTGAAAATGCTGTCCTTTTTCCCCTGGACAGTTTTAGCTCCTTTGTCAAAGATCAAGTGAACATTAAGTGTGTGGGTTCATTTCTGGGTCTTCAATTGTATTCTGTTGGACTTCCTGCCTGTCACTGTATCAATACCATGCAGTTTTCATCACTATTGCTCTGTAGTACAGCTTGAGGTCAGGGATGGTGATTACCCCAGAAGTTCTTTTATTGTTGAGAATAGTTCTCACTATCCTGGGTTTTTTGTTATTCCAAATGAATTTGCAAATTACTCTTTCTATAATAAATTGAGTTTGAATTTTGATGGGAATTGCATTGAATCTATTTATTGCTTTCAGCAAGATGGCCATTTTCACTATATTAATCCTGCCAATCCATGAGCATGGGAGATCTTTCCATCTTCTGAGATCTTTGATTTCTTTCTTCAAAGACTTGAAGTTTTTGTCATACAGATCTTTCACTTGTTTGGTTAGGTTCACACCAAGGTATCTTATATTATTTGTGACTACTATGAAGGGTGTCATTTCCCTAATTTCTTTCTCAGCCTGTTTATCCTTCGAGTACAGGAAGGCTACTGATTTGTTTGAGTTGATTTTATATCCAGCCACTTTGCTGAAGTTGTTTTTCAGGTTTAGCAGTTCTCTGGTGGAAGTTTTGGGGTCACTTAAGTATACTATCCTATCATCTGCAAATAGTGGTATTTTGACTTCTTCCTTTCCTATTTGTATCCCTTTGACTTCCTTTTGTTGTCTAATTGCTCTGGATAAGACTTCATATACTATATTGAATAGGTAAGGTGAGATTGGGCAGCCTTGTCTAGTGCCTGATTTTAGTGGGAGTGCTTCAAGATTCTCTCCATTTAGTTTGATGTTGGCTACTGGCTTGCTGTATATTTCTTTTACTATGTTTAGGTATGGGCCTTGAATTCCTGATCTTTCCAAGACTTTTACCATGAAGGGATGTTGAATTTTGTCAGATGCTTTCTCAGCATCTAGTGAGATGATCATGTGTTTTTTTTTCCTTTGAGTCTGTTTATATAGTAGATTACATTGATGAATTTCCAAATATTGAACCATCCCTGCATTCCTGGAATAAAGCCTACTAGATCATGATAGATGATTGTTTTGATGTGTTTTTGGATTCAGTTTGCCAGAATTTTATTGAATATTTTTGCATCGATATTCATAAGGGAGATTAGTCTGAGGTTTTCTTTCTTTGTTGTGTCTTTGTGTGGTTTAGGTATGAACAGAATTGTGGTTTCACAGAACGAATTGGATAGTGTTCCTTCTGTTTCTATTTTGTGAAATAGTTTAAAAAGAATTGGTATTAGGTCTTCCTTGAAAGTCTGATAGAATGCTGCACTAAAACCATAAGCTTTTGTAGTAGGATCTGATGATTTTTTTTTTAATTTCCTCAGTTTCTATTGTTATGTCTCCCTTTTCAGTTCTGATTTTATTAATTTGGATACTGTCTCTGTGCCCTCTGGTTAGTCTGGCTTAAGGGTTTGTATATCTTGTTGATTTTCTCAAAGAACCAGCTCCTGGTTTTGTTGATATTTTGTACAGTTCTTTCTGTTTCTACTTGGTTGATTTCAGCCCTGAGTTTATTTCATGCAGTCTACTCCTCTTGGGTGTATTGGCTTCTTTTTGTTCTAGAGCTTTCAGGTGTATTGTCAAGTTACTGGTGCACACTCTTCCCAGTTTCTTTTTGTAGGCACTTAGAGCTATGAGTTTTCCTCTTAGCACTGCTTTCATTGTGTCCCATGAGTTTGGATATGATGAGACCTCAGTTTCATTAAATTCTAAAAAGTCTTTAATTTCTTTATTTCTTCCATAACCAAGTCATCATTGAGTAGAGCATTGCTCAGTTACCATGTGTATGTGGGCTTTCCATTGTTTTTATTATTATTGAAGACCAGCCTTAGTCCGTGGTGATCTGATAGGATGCAAGAGATTATTTCAATCTTTTTGTATGTGTTGTGGCATGTTTTGTGACCAATTATATGGTCTGTTTTGGAGAAGGTACCTTGAGGTGCTGAGAAAAAGATATATTCTTTTGTTTTAGGATGAAGTCTTCTATAGATATTTGTCAAATCCATTTGGTTCATAACTTCTGTTAATTTCATTGTGTCTCTGTTTAGTTTCTGTTTCCATGATCTGTCCATTGTTGAGAGTGGGGTATTGAAATCTCCCACAATTATTGTGTGAGGTGCAATGTGTGCTTTGAACTTTAGTAAAGTTTTTTTTATGTATATGGGTGCCCTTGCATTTGGAGCGTTAAATGTTCAGAATTTAGAGTTCATCTTGGTAGATTTTTCCTTTTGACATATATGAAGTGTCCTTCTTTTTCTTTTTTGAAAACTTTTGGTTGAAAGTCCATTTTATTTGAAATTAGAATGGCTACTCGAGCTTGTTTCTTGGGACCATTTGCTTGGAAAATTGTTTTCCATCCTTTTACTCTGAGGTAGTGTCTGTCTTTGGCACTGAGGTGTGTTTCCTGTATGCAGCAAAATGCTGGGTCCTGTTTATGTATCCAGTATGTTAGTCTACGTCTTTTTATTAGGGAATTTAGTCCACTGATGTTAAGAGATATTAAGGAAAAATGATTGTTGCTTCCTGTTATTTTTGTTATTAGGTGTGGAATTATGTTTTTGTAGCTATCTTCTTTGGAGGTTGTTGGAAGATTACTTTCTTGCTTTTTCTAGGTGGTAGTTTCTCTCCTTGTGTTGAGTTTTCCATCTATTATTCTTTGTAGGGCTGGATTTGTGGGAAGATATTGTTTAAATTTGGTTTTGTCATGGAATATCTTGGTTTCTCCATTCATAGTGATTGAGAGTTTTGCTGAGTATAGTAGTCTGGACTGGCATTTGTGTTCTCTTAGGGTCTGTATGATAGCAGTCCAGGATCTTTTGGCTTTTATAGTCTCTGGTGAGAAGTCTGGTGTAATTCTGATAGGTCTGCCTTTATATGTTACTTGACCTTTTTCCCTTACTGCATTTAATATTCTTTCTTTGTTTTGTGCATTTAATGTTTTGATTATTATGTAATGGGAGGAATTTCTTTTCTGGTCCAGTCCATTTGAAGTTCTGTAGGCTTTTTGTATGTTCATAGGCATCTCTTTCTTTAGGTTAGGAAAGTTTTGTTCTATAATTTTGTTGAAGACATTTACTGTTCCTTTAAATTGGGAATCTTCACTCACATCTATACCTATTATCCTTAGGTTTGGTCTTCTCATTGTATCCTGGATTTCCTGGATGTTTTGGGTTAGGAGCACTTTGCAGTTTCTTTGACAGTTGTGTCAATGTTTTCCATGGTATCTTCTGCACATGAGATTCTCTGTTTTGCATCTTGTGTTCTGTTGGTGATGCTTTCATCTGTGACTCCTGATCTCTTTCCTAGGTTTTCTATCTCCAGGGTAGTCTCCCTTTGAGATTTTTTTATTGTTTCTACTTCCATTTTTAGATCCTGGATGTTTTTGTTTAATTCCTTCACCTATTTGGTTGTGAAGTTGGAGTTCTTTAAGGGATTTTGTGTTTCCTCTTTAAGAGCTTCTACCTATTTCCTGTGTTCTCCTGTACTTCTTTAAGGGAGTTATTTATGTCCTTCTTAAAGTCCTCTATCATCATCATGAGAAGTGATTTTAAATCTGAATCCTCCTTTTCTGATGTGATGGGGTGTCCAGGGCTTGCTATGTTGGGTGAACTGGGTTCTGATGATGTCAGGTAACATTGGTTTCTGTTGCTTATGTTCTTGTGCTTGCCTTTTGCCATCTGGTTATTTCTAGTGCCACCTGCACTCACTGTCTCTGACTGGAGCCTGTCTGTCCAGTGATCTTGCTTGTGTCAGAACTCCTCAGAGTCCAGCTGTCTCTGTGATCCTATGATCCTGAGCTCCTGGGTGGAAGAGCTCCTGTGACTCAGGTTGCTTCTGGGATCCTGAAATCCTGCTGCTCTGAGTGCAGTGGTTCCTCTAGGATGGTTCAGGATATGGTATCTTCACAGAAGCAGACCAGCTAGGTGTCTGCCCCAGCCAAAAGGACCAAGCGATGGGCAGAAGTGGAGTGGTATGGAGGGCAGAGTGTGGGTGGTTAATGGGTCCTGTGTGCCCCAGGCTCCCAGTTGCAGCTCTGGGACATAGTGTTGTGTGGAAAGGTTCTTACCTGCTGCTCTGAGTGCAGTGGTTCCTCTAGGATGGTTTAGGACATTGTGTCTTGGGATCAGACCAGCTAAGTGTCTGCCCCAGCCAAAAGGACCAAGTGAGGACAACAATAAACTTATATCCAGGTCACTGAATTCCTTAATATTGTTCACTACTAATCTTTTATTATTGACTATGAATTTTTATTACTATAGCCAGACTTACCCATATTTCTTGTTGGGCAATAATCATTTGACCTGGCTTGTTCTTTCCCGTCTATAGACAGTAAATTTCATTGTCTTTCAGAATGTCTATAAAGTATGAATTTGTGATATTTTACTGGATATTGAGCACATATGAAGTTGTTGTGATTCATAGATTTCACATGTATCACACAGTTATCTGTGCCTCCCAAGAGCAGCAGAATCCTTCTCACAAATGGTACATTGGTTTAAATGACTTAGATGTCTCTATGAAGTAGCTATAGCATTGACAGAGTGGGCCGTCGAGTTTGCAGTGCTAGCCCATATGGCAGGTATGCCACTGTCTAGAAGGCCTGCCATGCTGAACACACCATTACCTCAGAGCTGGTGAGTTAGGACAAAAAGCAAAGGAGATTTAAAATTAAAAAGATATAACTGTAGGCAGTTTACAAAAAGATTTAGTAATGTGGTAAAGGAATAACTAAAGAGATTTTTCTTAATACCATGAATAGATTCAGAAAAACTACTGGAGAAATATACAATACATTTGTCAAATGCTGACAACTTTGATTAATAAGGATTGAGATGTAAATCATTAAGATAAAAGGTTAGTTCATGGTCAATTATGTATACTTTATAAGCATTTGGAAAATATCTCCAATCTAACAGCATATTTGAAGCATGCTAAATCCAAAAGTCATTAAAGAAATGTGAATTTTACAAAAATTGATATCTTTTTTTAACTGCAGATGGTAAAAATTAAAAAGAACATCATTAATCAGTGTAGACAAAAAGGAAAACAGATAAACATTTGCCAGTAGTTGTCATGAAGGCTGCAAACCTCAAATATCATAACTCTCAGAAGCCAGGCCAGTGTATGTCTGTTTGTCGCAGTTTTCATTCTAGGAATCTATTTTATGAAACTGATAACTACGACATGCAAAGAGATGTGTGAGAACAGATGTCTGTCACAACATTACTCATTACAGTAAAAATAAAAAAAAATGTAAAAATTAAGTGTTTTATACAGACTATGATCTGACTGTCATGGAGTGTAAATACTACTATTTGAAGTCCTGTGATGGAAGAAACTTTTTTGGCAAGAGAAACATACATACTTTAATCCCAACTTTTACATACATACTTTTAATCCTTTGAAAAAGACAAACCAATTTTTAGAATTTATAGAGATACCACTTTCTTAAAGTATTGTATCTTTTAGATTTGTATACATAAATATAGAGAATTTATATATCTTAGAATGTTTCGGAACTCCAAAATATTAAATGTAATATCTATTTTTAGATACCAAGTAAATACTTATATAAGTTTATAATTTTTCCATTAACCAATAATTTGATTAGGTAGAAAAACATTAAACTTTTGACACTCAAATGCATTTCTTTGTTGTCTGGAGATGTGGCTCAGTAATAGAATGCTTGCCTAGCATGCACAGGTCAGCTGTTCAGTCTCCAGTGCTAAAACAAGAAAATATTTCCTCAGATTACCAACCTATCTTTAATTGTATACTATCAGGGCTTTATGTTGTGCATATATACAGTTAAATACATGATAGAGACATCTGTCATAGCTGGGTGCAGGCAGCTTTTAGAACTTATATACAGTTCATTTGCCTGGAACGTAAATATCCGGCACCTACGGCTCTCCAGAGAACAGTGAAGAAATCAGGGCTTGGGGATGTGGCCTGGTGGGTAAAGTGATCACCACCCAAGCATGAAGACCTGATGAAAGACCAGAACCTACAGAAAACCCGATGCAGTTGCATGCATCTGTAATCCCCCCGTCCCTTCAGCAAGATGGGAGGTAGAGACAGGAGTCTCTCTAGATGCTCAGGACTCAACTAGCCAGATACGCACAGCAACAAACAATAACAAAGTGCAGTGACACCTGAGTTTGTTCTCTCATTTCCATACTTCTGCTGTGGCTTGTTCATGTCTGCACACACACAGAGGAGGGGGGGAGAGAGAGAGAGAGAGAGAGAGAGAGAGAGAGAGAGAGAGAGAGAGAGAAGAGAGAAGAAGAAGAAGAAGAAGAAGAGGAGGAGAGGGAGAGGGGGAGGGGGAGGACATGTATGAACGATCTCTAAAACCTAAATAAATGCCATAAAACCTGCTCGCTGAGACTCTGACAATTTTAGATAAAGATCTGGGCTTTTTTATTTTGACTTCAAACATAAATGTCATAAATAGGGATTTTAGGTTGTCAGATTTGAATTATAAAATTAGAGAAGCATGTGAGGATCTGGACTAGGGAGAGGAGACAAGGAGACTTGGAAACAGATGCAGCAATAAATGAGAGGACACGTAACTGTAAAGGTGTGAGGAGAAGCCTGCTGACTGTCCCACTGATGTCACCCTCGCACTCCACCTGTTGTCACTTCCTGTTGGTTTTTAAGTCACATAGACATGTGTCCTTGTCACATAAACATGTGGCCTTGCTGTCACTCTGCTTAAAGCTGTGGAAAAGTGTGACAGAATTTTAGCAAAATTTTCATTAGAATGACTAGATACTAGGATAATTTTCTTGAGTCCCTGAGTCCCAAGACCTTTATCTCAGTCAAAACAGAGAAGTCTTTGCTGCTTCCATAATTGTCATGAAGCAAGGCGTCATCTCCCTGTGCCCTGATGGTTGGAAATGTCAGCCCCAGAGAGCTCACCCATGTGAGACAGCTTTGGTCACTGAAGACTAGAGTTACATGATAATCAGTGGTACCTGACTCACAGACCCATTGGTAGTAGTGCCACCTAACCATCAGTCATTGTCTCTAAAAGCCAACACAGTGAAGAAGTCACCTTCCTTTTCCCTGGTATGTTTAAAGAGAAGGAAGGACATAAATGTTGTGACATTTTTATTCTGTAACCTCAGCAGACTGCCTCTGCCACAATACGCATATCCTCATTAGTGAATGCCTAAATTTGAGCCCTTTACCAAATGTCAGGCTCAGCCAAGTGGCTCTTCTCCTCCTCTCCTTCACCATCACTGGAGGAACAAGCAATTCTAGGAATCGTTCAGATAATGAAAAATCTAGGGCACGAGACAAATGTGCAAAGTCTGTCTCTGAGACAGAACCTATAAGACAAACAGTCCATGAATCTGAGACTGACAGCCAGGCCTTGTGCTCCGTCACTCAGCGGCTCTGTCACCTCTCAAGGACGGGTTTCTCTCACCGTTCCTTTGTCCTGAAAGGCATCTCAACTTGTGCTGGGGCTTTCTCCACCCACTTACTCTGTCTCTTTAGGCATCTCTTAGCTGCATATCCTTTAGTGAGCCCTGTTCTCTGCTAAGAGCATCCCTGTTACCGTATCGTATTTATGACACTCAATTATGGTTGCTTGGTGGCCTGTCTCCACCATAGGCTTTTAGGACATTGTCTAAAATATGAATAGTAACCTAAATGAACCCTAGTTTAGTAGTAAGAAAACAAGCTAATAACAAAAACAAATGCATAGACTTTCTTAATATCTTCTGGCTAATTCTTTTTTTTTTTAATCAAATCGTAATTTTTACTTATTCACACAGGGTTATAAACACAAAAAGGCAGGATGTGGGAAGGGGATGACACCGGAGCATAGGTGTTCAGAGGGAGTACAGATACCTTTCAGAACAGGGTATCGGCTGAGTGAAGGTTCAGGGGACAGGTCACTATGACTCTGCCTATGATTCACTTGTCCTTATCTAAGTTGGTACTATCCACTTCTGGCTAATTCTTAAATAATAATAACATATATTTTAAGGTCTGAGAAGCCAGCACATCCTTGAAGTAATTGTTTACTCCTACTCTGAGCATGTGCACACGCGCACACACACACACACACACACACACACACCTCATTGGTATTTGAATGGCATGTATGAGTTGTATTACTGTTTGTGTATGGTATTTTAACTGTCTAAAAGTAGAACATATTGAAAGTGTCTCAGTGTATGTAAGTCTTCATCTCCATCACAGTGTGTTATCACTCAGCTGTAACTAAATCTTAAGGTAATCAGATGGCATTTTATAGACTATAATTATACATGCAGAGTAATGGGCTCTAAAATGGTGAATTATAGATAAATATTTTGAAGAACTTATCTTCAACTAGGTCCTTGTCTTTTTGAAGGTGGAAACCGTCTGAGATAGTTTAAAATAGTCTTAACAAACAGGCAGTGATTGTAATTTACCAAGTAATTATTCTTTGCTGTGTGATACTTTTTGGTGTTGAGTTTCAGATGTTTTAAATTACCTTTTCTCTGTGTCTGTTGGTCTCACTGTTGGGGACCCACTGTTCTCAAGTCACTGTCAAACAGAAGGTTAAATGCAAATGCTAAAACTACTAAATTCAGATGTAAAATTTGACTTTCTATTTTATATACTCTAACAATAAACTGAACTCTATTTCTCTAGAAACTGCCTAGATTAGTAAATCTGAAAACTTACAAAAACTACAGATTCATTCATCCGAGGAAGGAGAAGCTTTAAGTTAGCAGGCATAGACATCTGTGTGGTTTCTCCCTTGCCTTTATTGCTGGGTCAGATTTTCCTTCATAGACATTTGCTGTGGCAAAAATTATTGAAGAGTTTGACTGCAGAAGAGACTAGGCCTAGACTATTGTCACTAGGCCTAGACTTTTGTCACTATGGCTAGCCTATTGTCACTGGGGCTAGCCTGTTGTCACTGGGGCTAGACTGTTGTCACTGGGGCTAGACTGTTGTCACTATGGCTAGCCTATTGTCACTGGGGCTAGACTGTTGTCACTAGGCCTAGACTAGTGTCACTATGGCTAGCCTATTGTCACAGGGACTAGCCTGTTATCACTGGGGCTAGACTGTTGTCACTGGGGCTAGACTGTTGTCACTAGGCCTAGACTGTTGTCACTATGGCTAGCCTATTGTCACTGGGGCTAGACTGTTGTCACTAGGCCTAGACTGTTGTCACTATGGCTAGCCTATTGTCACTGGGGCTAGCCTGTTTTCACTGGGGCTAGACTGTTGTCACTGGGGCTAGACTGTTGTCACTGGGGCTAAACTGTTGCCACTAGACCTAAACTGTTATCACTAGGGCTAGACTGTTGTCACTGGGCCTAGACTGTTGTCACTGGGGCTAGCCTATTGTCAGTAGGGCTGTCCTACACCGTCTGGCACTGACGCCCGCTCACGTGCTCCTCTCTCAGGGTTCAGAGGAGGTCCAGCAGACATGGTTTCTTCTTTCCTTTCTTTTAATGAAAATGTTGTTTTCATGCAGTCTGTCTTGGTTGTGGTTCCTCTTCTACCTCCTCTGAGCTCTCCTCACCTCAGGATCCTCACCCTTCCCACCTCTCTTAGAAAACAAACAGGCATCTAAAAGAATACAAAAATCAAAACAAGGCAAACAGACCAAACAGAAGAAAAAAACAGAGAAAAAGTACAAACATACATGTAGACATAGAGACACAAACCTTATAAGACAGAAAGCTTCCAAAGATACCATTGAGTTTGTTTGTGTTAGCCATCTACTGCTGGACATGGGACGTGCCTTTAGAGTGCTTTGTATCTCCAGTGAGCCTCCATTAGAGAAAATGATTTTGTTTGCAAGTGGTTATCCATTGGACATAGCGTCTGGGTTAGGGATTCGCCTTGTGTCTGTTCTTCCCAGCACTGGGACCTCCTATGGCACAGACCCATGCAGGCCCTTTGGATGCTGCAGCAGTCTCTGTGAGCTCATATGTGTGACCCTCCTATGTTGAGAGGACCTTGTTTTCTTGGTGTCCTTGGCCCCTCTGACTCTTAGGCTATTTCTGCTTCCTCTTCTGCTAGGGTTCCCTGAGCCCTTCTGGATGGGATTTGATGGAGACATCCCTTTAGGACTGAGTGTTCCACAGTCTCTCGTTCTCTGCACAGTGTCCAACTGTGGGTCTTTTGTTCTCATGAGCAAAAACCTGATCTATGCTATACCAGAGCCATTAGGAGTCATATTATGGCCACTTAACTTTAGCAGAACAATAGTATTTGGTTTTTCCCTGGATCCATTACACATTTAGTTAATCTTGTCCATGATTAACTAAAAGCCAGAAATCAAATGACTGCAGTAATTTTAGTTGCATCAATAGGAGAGATGAATGCAGTGCACATTCCTCTTGCCCACATGCAGGAAACCCCTTTTAAATGTTAATAAACACAGGCTAGAGGTTTTCCAACACCACCAGCCCATTAGAGTTAGTCAAAACATGCCATTAATAAGCACAGATATCACATGTAAGACTCATATAACCCTCTGAAAAGGATTAATTTAGCACTGCTGTTAGGAAAAGGTCAGTAGATGCTGCATTGGACCATGTATGCTCACTGTGTATGTTTGCACACACTGGACTTACTCCTTTGTCTCATACCACAGCCATCCCTCAGGCTTTGAAGCCCTGTTAGCTCTGTGTCAAGGATTTTTAAAATAAATAATGAACCAAAGGGTGAGAATTTCTGCAACATTTTAGGGTATTTAAGATTTTAAGGACAACCCGAATCTATTCAGTATAGTTGGAAATTACCAAAATATTCACATTTTAGAAATATCACTTTTTCTAAGATATAGAAACAGACTAAAGGAACCTCCATTTAGAAATAAGCCAGTGGTGCAAAATGAGGTGAACTTGAATAAAAACAAATGGAACGGACTAGAGAGTTAGGAGCCATGAGCATGTTGGTGACAAAGCCATAAAGGTGACAGGAGCAGTTCTCAACCTGTGGTTCCCAGCCCCTTTGGCAAACCTCTGTCTCCAAAACCAATTTTATTATGATTCATAACAGTAGCAAAATTACAGTTAGGATGTAACAACAACAGTAAACTATGGTTTGGTTGTGGGGGGAGAGTCACTACAACATGAGGACCTGTATTAAAGGGTCACAACTTTAGGAGGGTCAGAACCATTGGTGTACAAGATCACGCAGGAAGACCCTGCAGTCAGAAGAAAAAAGCATGACCAAAACTCGGGGAACATGAGTTTTCAAGGAATTTTTGGGCAAAAGAGACCCAAAGTACATTTGGGCAAAAGAGACCCAAAGTGGGGCTGACGGCTTAGAAGCTGAAGAAAAGGCTTCACAGACTGAACAGTAAAGCCAAGTACTGCCTCGTATTGTTAAACACATACCAGGAATGTGTTTAACAGGAGGCAAAAGCCTTTTGTACAATGACAAAGACAAAGTCAAACTACAGTAAAACAAGAAAAGGAAGTAGGGAGGAGGAGAGGGAGAGAGGGACAGAATAGAGAGAAGAGAGGGGGCACTCTGGAGTAGAATCAGGGCTCAGGTAGGACCTCTCTGTTTAGCTGATGATGGAAAAGATCAGTTGAAAAGATAACATAGAACATATATTAGGTAAGTACATTACAGTAAACTGAGACACAACCCATGATTTTCCACCCATAGAACTAAGCTGTGTAAATGCACACCTGTTATGTCACAAGGGAGGGTTCTCGGTCTAGACCCTGACTCCAGTATGAAACTAGGCAATTTGGTAGACCCCTATTTTCCAAATAATTGAAAATAGATGCACAATTAGATTAAATTAGGTCTCCATTAAAATCTGAGGTGTTCTGTTATGTTTTTATATCTGCTGGCAGTTCAGTGTTACATAGATTTTCTTAGTAACTATTTCTATGAAAACACTTTAAAATGGGATTTACTGCTGTGATCACCAATGGGGGAAGGCTATAAGTTTCCATTGTTTTAAATTCTGTTCCCCTTAATCTGTCATGCCTGGACTGTAATTTTGCAAACCATTTGTCTTCTCTCTGGAATCTCCTGCTGGAGTGGACAATGCCTGTGGTTTTATTTGATCTCGCGCGGTGAGTTCTGATACTCTTTATCTGTTATTGCACATCTCACACAGCTCCCTAACTAGCCCTCTCCTGGGCCCCAGTGCTGTTAGCTTTGATAGACTTTACACTGTAAGACCAGGCTTCTAGAAATAATTGATTTATTTTCCTTAGTGACTCTTTGTTTCTGTGAAATTTCATTATTTCTAAACTTGTGGGTTTCAGTTTCCCTACCCAGAATTTTTCTAGTATGAGATTGGTTTCCCTTTAGTTCCTGGTTGGGTTGGGAACCTGAAACTCATGCATTTATTCATGAAACATGAATTAAGAACAACCATGTAGCATGTGCTTAACTTTAACATTGTACATACAAAAGATTCATGACATATTTAGACAGATTTAAAATAAAAGATCTGTGCTTCTCACTCAGAGAGAGGATGCTGCAGTGTGCAGTGAGAACACCACAGGGAGAGCTCTCAACAGGCGACGATGATGTGTGAATCGGCTAGATGAAGGGAAATGGGCAAAGGGAAAAGCATGCTCTCTGTGAATGTAGTCTGTACTTTATAGAAAGACACGGGTGAGTCTGAAATGGACTAGAAAACAAAAATGTTGATAAGAATATTTCACTGCAGATCTCTAGGCCGCTTGAATTATAGCCTCTGTTCATCTTCCAGTCTCCTGCATTCTTGCATGTTGGTATTCTCTCAGTCTCAGCTCTGTTCATAATTCCCCTAGAACTAAGTACCTTGTCTCTGACAATAGCTAGCATCCAACTGTCTCTGAGTATGCACTGGTCCCCTTAAAAATGGAGTGCCCACTTTGTCTGAGGCCTGTTCCACTGTCCACTTGCACACGAGTCAGCTGATGATTCCGAGCCTAGTGTCCATCTCTCGCCTGGTTAAAATCCCGCCTCTTCTTTCTATGTTCCTCTGGGACACTTTCATGCACACTTTGTTTTGGTTGATTCTCCCATGCTGATCTTCTCTCCCTAACTCCCTGCCCTCTTCCTGTCTGTGTGCAGTAGTCTTTCACATGTATCACACATGTGCACACACACGTGCACACACACATGTAATATGTATGTGTAATATTTTTATTCTCCCCTTCTTTTAAAGCTCACTCCCCACTTTATGATCTGTACCCACACAGACTCCCCCATAAATATAAAAATCAAAAAGTTAGCTCTGCGCATGAGAGAGAACCGGTGGTGTCTGTCTCTCAGGTCTGATTACTTCATTTAGTATAACATCTCCCACTTCCGTCCATCTCCGGCAAGTTTCATGACTTCACTTTTCTTCATAGCGACATAAAATGTCATTGTATGTGTGTACCACAATTTCATTAGGCTGATTCTACTTTCTTGCTATTATGAACAGAGTGGAAACAAACAAGAATGCCTGAGTATCTCTGTAGATAAAAAAGTCTGTAAAGAGTCCTTTGGGTATATTCACATTCTTAAAAGCTACCACAAAAATACTTGTAATACATGTGGATCTTCCCATGAGTTCCAGTATACTCACTAAAAATGAGTTATGATAGTAAAATAATCTCAAAAATGTCATTGAAATGATTATTGGGTGAGTAATTATTATGAAAAGGAGAGTTAATATATTGCTGGGTAAACAGGTAGACAGTACTGATTGTTTGCTTTAAAAACATGTGACTGTAGGCAAAAACAACTCGGGCATATCCATCATGCTGTTATCTCTAGCTAGTTACATGGTAGTGACCCTCTGTCCTCTGTTTCTGCCCTGTTTTATATTTACAAGTTTTTTCATAATAGACATGGTATTTCTGAGAAAAAAAAAAAAACTTACTGGGTCATTTTCAACCCATTTTCAGCCTTTTAAGTAGTATTTTAAACTGTAGTCCTCCTTCAGTTTACTGAAGCTTACTCCCTGGTTCCTAGCTTATTTGCTGCCCACCAAACAGAAATCATTGTGGGGTGTCTGTACGTCTGAGACAAGGTTGTACACTGTAACGCAGGGTGACTTGGAACCCACTGGACAGCCCAGCATTGCTTCACACTCATGGCAGGCGCCTCACCTCAGTCTGTACTGTTAAAATTACAGGGATGAGCCGCCAAACTAAGCTTCAAGAATAATCTTCCTGTCCTCTTGCTGCCAGGACATTTGCGTGCTTCCTTTCTAAGGCTATACCATCCTTCCTTACATTGTAATCACGTACCTCACACCCCGCAGTAACCACTGGTGATTGTATACAGAGATCACCTTGGTTATTGGATGACTGAGTGGATGGATGAAGTTGCTGATGGTAATTCTCAGGGCACAAGTGTGTTCTTTTTAAAGAGTGGGACATTTTATGAGGGAGACAGCATATCAGGGACAAAGTAAAGTTGACTTCTTAAGCTATAGGAAGGTAATTGTGGAGAAGTGGGTGTGTAATTGGTGGTATAGTCAACACTAGACAGATTCTAAAATCTGTCAATAGAATCCCCTTTCCCAAAATGCAATACAAGGATTATCTGAGATGGAAGCTGCTGAAAGTCGCACTTTTTGTAGGTACAAACTTCAGTGGCATTTGAAGGTCAAAATTATGAATGAGAGTCTGGACTGGAGAGCAGGACTAGCCCAGGCTTCTCTCTTCTCCCAGTCTTTTCATCCTGGCTCTGCACATGGTATTCCACAGGTATTTCACAGGTGTGGAGCAGATTGTCCACACCTTAACAGCTCATTGGCTTCTTCTAATTCCCCTGCTTTTCATTTTCTCAGTGGTTATTAATGTGACAGAAGACTAAGTTTCTCCCTTTGTTCTAGCTTGAGCCTTTGAAGTCACATGCTTGAGAGGGAGCTATGACGGAATGGCATGTCTCTGACTCAGCCAAACACTAGTGACTGGCTGGGATGGGAGCTATGCTCACTGCCTTCACATGGAATGCACTGGAAGGAAAGCGTCCTGTGTAGATTTCTCCCCCTGACGTTAAAAGCTTGCCTTGGAACTATAACATGCCTCTCAGACATTTGGATTCCAGGTGTAGTGTTGCTGTCTTCAAATCCCATGGGAAGAACCAAGAAGAGTCAAATGAGGAGAAGGGGTTCCTGAGCCTACCAGTTGAGCACAACTGGTTTTGGCTGCTTTTTTCTCCTTTCTATTTTGAGATCTGAGTAACTTCTACGAAAGGAATATCATATGCATAATAATTTCAAACATTTTCTATAAATGTTTCAAATCAGGAGAACTTTTCTTGAAATGCCCAGTCACATCTCGCTGTGCATGACACCAGCCGCTGTACAGAATCCCTTCTCTGGTTCAGCTGTCCATGACCAGAGCTGTTAAATCTTGCTTCTATGTAGGAAATAAATTCAACAAAATCCTGGCACAAGCTGCCCTTACTACCTTCTCTGTGTCTTCTTCCCTCATGCTCAGCTCTGTTGCTTTTAACATCATCTCTTCTCAAGTTTAAATCCAGTGTAGACAAAGGGTGGTAGCTCTTGAACCGCATTACACCCCTATGAATGTGTCTCTGTCGGCAGAAGGTCACCTCTCTGGATCATAGAGGAAAGCACAGGGAAACCTTGAACCACATCAGTTATCTTTAAGCTTTTATTAAGGTTGTTCTTTGACAGTAGTATACATGTACACAATACATTCTAGTTTTTGTCATCCCACTCTCTCTGAACGATAGCCCAGCCTTCTCTTAACCCTTCCTCCCTCTTCCCCTACATGTCCTATCCCCCTTTCAGGTCTTCTTGCTTCATTTTGTGACTTCTTTCAGAATTGTCTTGTTTTTCTTAATCACTGTCTTACTTTAGATTGCCAGGAAACGAAGAGCCACTGAAGTAGGTGGCTTACAAACCAGAGAAATTTGTTTCTCACATTTAGATGAGTGTGCTAAGATCAGGTGCCCAGCAGGTCCGTTCCCTGGGAGCGCCCACTTCACTGTTTGCAGGCAGCCATCTTCTCAGGGACAGAGAGACAAAAGAAAAAGCTAGCTCCCCTGTTGCTATAAGAGTACTAACCCCACTCATGAGGGTTCCACAGTCATGGCCCAATCTTGTCTCAAAGGCTGCCGTTCTAATACTGCCATTGTCGTGGCTAGGGGCTAGGAAATAGCATATACACTTAGGGAGGAGGTATACCAGTCTGCTGCAATCATAACCACGCTAACTAAACTAAAATATTGAACTGTCACCTGATACTCTTAAGCACTGCTGGTGTTTATTGCACCCAATACTTGCTCCTCGATCTTAGCAAGTGTGATTCTTTTGGGTTTGGGAATTTTCTTTGTCACAATTCCTTTGGAGTAGGAAGTCTTTCATTTTCATGAAAAAACAAAAGCATTATTCATCTTTCTGAGTTATTACTAGTTCATCATGGGCGGAATTCTTTGTTATATTTTGGAAGATGAGTTGTAGAGAGATAAAAAATTGAATATTGTAATAAAAATAAGAATCTGCTCTTTTACTATCAGAAGAAAGAATAAAGTTATGTTGTGCATATAATTTAATTTTATATTAAACAGTGAACATTTACTTCTTTAAAATGTTAATGTCACTTAGTATTTTTTTATATCCTTTCATAAATACGGCCTAGAATTTAAAGAAAACCTTTACATACTCTTCCCAGTACCTGGTATGCTGTTAGACAATAGTTTCATAGTAGTTTGGTGATACTTGCTTTTCTTACATAGCTAACATGATGGACCACAGAAGCACTCAGGAAATAAAGCCAGTGGTTTATTCTAGGCATAAAACACAGCGTCCATGTTAACTTATATAGTCATTCTACAGCGGGTAACCACATCTTAACATCTGCGAGCTTTAAACTTAATAACACAGAAGGTCAAGACCACTTAAAAAGATCATTATTGCTTTTCGAGATGATTTATTGATACTCAAGCCCCTGGCGACTACCCGACTCTCTATCCATTCCTCTTTTAAGCACATATGCAGCTGATGATAGTAAATGTTTTTAATGTATTTTTACATTGTGATGCCTTTTTCCTCAGATTTGCTGCTGTCTGAAAGCAGTATTGCCACAATCTGTTCTAACCTTGTCCCTTCTATGTGGGTAGGGCAACACCTTTGCTATGGTCGTCCTCTCCCACACTCCTGTTGAGGTCACCAGCAGAGAAGTGTCTCGGTTCTCTTCATCTTCTGCTGTGGAAAGAACTGCCTCATCTGTTGTTTGTTCCATCCTTCCTTCCCTCCTTGTGTCCTTTTCTCCAGATCCCCCTTTACATTAAAAGGAACATATCTTGAGTAACTCTTCTTTTGTGTGATATTTAATGAAGCTTTGTGCACCAGCTCGCAGTGAGGACCATGAACTCACGCCTGTTTGTGCCCCTGCCTTGTCCAGTTCATGTCTGGCAAAAAAGAAAAGGGAATTTTTGAAGAAGGAATGTACTCTCTCTCTTGGTCTCTGTTCCCTAAAAACTTTAAATCATTTTATGAAATTATTGTAAATTGTTTGCTTTCCTGATTTTTTTATACCAACTATACATACATAGTAGTTAGTATATATTATACTATATACATAGTATTTATTGATGATTTGGGTTGTTTTTATATCCCTTGTTGTGTTATGTCTTAATCTGATAACAAAAACTCTCCAAAGTTCCCTCTAAGGGGTTTACTTCTAAATAACAGGTTTCAATATGTCAAGTGTTTTTATTTATTTTATTTTTCTTCTCTTAAAATTATGAGTTCAGTGAGACAGGGAGGAAGCTTCTCGTAGCATCGTTCGCTGGGCAGGGCTACTCTAACCAGTATGTCCAGAAGTTACACTTAAAGCTTGGTAGATTACAGTGCAAAGAAAGCCTTAAGAGAGAGCCAGTTTGGGTTTGTACCCCATAATGAAACTAGCTAAATGGTGACATTTAAAGGTGCCATTAAAAGATGCCTGAGTCACTTGCTGCTCGTGAGGCTGAAAAAGAAGGATCGACCCTGCTGAGGGCTGGGATTTCTCTGACTGCCAACTCTGCCATGCCTGTTCCTGCTGAGCTGTGGTTCTTACTGCTATTAATAACTGGATTTTCTCTTTATTTATTACAGTATGACCTGTCAACCCAAAACACAGCAGCTCACCACATTGACTTTTCATTGCTAATTATTCTGCCAATTTGGGTCAACAACTTAGTTAAGCACAGCTGAATATTTTTTTACTGTTCTTCTCTCTGGTCATTAACATGGCTTTACTGGACTGAAGACTGTAATAAAGGCTTATTCAACTGACTGCAGTATTTATGCTAACTGAAGATTAAAGCTCACACAACACCTCCCTTAGGCTTCATTCATTGCATGGTATCTGTTGTTCGGGAAGACAAACTGAAGGCTACAAGGTCCCTTGGAGTCTACTCAGGGACCTTGAAATCCTGCTCTTGTCACATTCTTTACAAATTAACTTTGGGTATGTCCCATGCCGTGCCTGTCTTTGGTCTCTCTGTCAGCACTACCTTCAGACATGTAACTTCAGGGTTGGAATGTATACAGTCCTGTTGCTTTCTCTTACAGAAGCAAATCCTCGAAAGAACGAGTTAGGTTTGCATGCAGTGTGTACAGCAGATGAACCTGGCACATAAAGGATGCTGCAGGTTTTTCATCTATCTACACATGATGCATGCATACCTTGTTTAGTGTACTTTTAGAGATTGAATTCCATGGTTATAAGGCTAATGGAAATAGTACAAAGTAAATTGGAAGTATGTCTGTTATGGTTTGGTATGTATCAGTAGACCATGGAACTCAATGTTCTTTGAGCCTACAAACTAATAGAGATACCCAATTTTCTCACAAAACCATAGATGGTTTCTTCTTTCTCTCTCATCACAAACACTCATAGGTCATTGCATCATCGTCTGTTTCAGGATGTCTTGTCCATGCATTTATAATGCAGACTTCAGAACATATGTGTGAAATAAGCTCAGAAGGACAAAAGTTTGCTAACAAATAAATTGTTTTGCTTAGAATATCGCCACCTTTAAATAATCACCTAAGCCCAGCTGTTAGTCCCAAAATGATTTGTGTTCCAACATAGTTATTCCAGAACCTGGGCAGTCACTGTGGCGGCTGTGTACTTGGCCCCCATAGCCCTGCACTTCCGTGGGATGCTGCCATGAGTCCATCGTATTTTATCTTATGCTTTGGGTGTCACTAGTTCTGTTACTTCTTGGGAATCCTTTAGGCAACATAAAATCACTCTGTCCACCTTAAACTGTCTGTTTTCTGGGCAGCATTTTAAACTGTTGTGTGTTAGTGATTAACACTGTGTGATATTTGTTATTGTTACCTAGGAATATACGTTCTGTCTTCCCCACCCTCAGAATAGGTATGAGTGAAGTTTTTAGGCCACTTCTCCAGGTGTCTGTTAGGTGTATTGCCGTGACCTGGGACGATGGCCCTCACAGTGCTGCTCACTGTGGCCTGTGATGGCTCCTGGTCTCTAACACATGTGCTTAAGATACTTGTGTTGCATCAGCATTGAAATCTGACATCTCTGTGAACTAAAGGGAATTAAACCTTTTCCACTCCTCGGTTCCTTCTAACATGACCCCTGCATCCTGCCTAGACTGTGAAAGGCTTTAAACCATGAATCAGTATTTGTTTAAAGTTTACGCCAGAGCTGACCTCTAGAGAGTCAGTATTTCCTGTCACAGTGCAGTCCACAGATGGTGGAAAACAGGTCACACTGACAATGTTTTCTTTGACTGTTCAGAGGAAAAACCCATTTATAAAGCTTTGAGCCACCCAGACTAACTACAGTAGTTAAATACTAGATGAGTCCCTCTGCGCTTTTGGGATGTTAGTGATTTGATATTTCCGAATCTATTTTCAGCTCTCCTGAACTCCTGTGGTTTTCTAAGTAATAGAAAAGAATGTATGGAGTTTGCAGTTGGACTTGGCCAGCTAGGAATTCTCTTGTTGTCCACCATAGGTTCACCTGCCTATATTAGGAAAGGACTTGAATATATTTTCCAACAGCTGTTGGGTAGTACTTCATCAAGATATCCCCAAAAATCCATGTTTCTCAGACTATGAAACCCCATGCAAACCTCCCACTGCTGCTGGGAAGACGACTACCTTCTGTAGAAAAATGCAGTAGGGTGTACACCCTGTCAGATTTTGAGGCATTATATGTGCATTTTCGCTCCCACCAAATGTTCTATTGTGCCCTTGACTACTAGCCCAGATTAACTTCCATTGGAGCCCACATCATGCTCTCTCATCCAGTCCCTGAACTATGCTGTTTACCTTCCCTCAATCTTGCACTGTTAGTCATGCCTGCTATGATTGTTGCTCTGTTCAAGACTTTTATGTTCAAGGTTTGCAGACCCTATAAAATGACTTAGGAAAGGGATTTAAAAGATCAGGATTGAAAACTCTGTATTCTAAGGAGTGTTGCAGCAGTACTTGGGGAAGGTTTGATACCAAGTTGACTTTCACTCACAAATGGGAAGCTATTTAGATTTTCATGGCAATTTTGGAAAATTGTAGGGTTTGCTTATAGAATCAGTAACAAACTCTTTTCAATCTTGATCTTTTAAATCCCTTTCCTTGAATTTCTTGCAGCATTGGTTATGTCACCGTCTAGTTGTTCTAGCAGTAGACTAATGCAACAATGCACACAACACTAGGCTTTACAGGTAATGTGATGCTCTTTCACCTAAGGAGAAAAAAACTTACAATACAGGTTCACTTGCACACCTCCCCTTAGCATGGTGACTGTCCCATGTGTCACATTTGTTTATTTGGGGGAGGGGTATGGAGTGCCTAGAGAACAGAGGACAGCATTCAGGAATCATTTCCATGACTCCACCTTGTGCATCTCAGGAATCATACTAGGCAAGTTTCGTAGCCACTGAACCATCTTCTTGGCAGCCCACATCTAACATTTACATGGACACAGAAATCCTGGTAAGGTAGGGCCTTTATAATTGGTTTCACTATTCAAATTTATTCTAGAAAAAAAAGGTGAAAGAGCAGTGTTCCGTTTCCCTGTGTTTCAGTGTTGCTCCCTCTACCCTTTGGCATTATTTTCCAATATTGCTTGGCTTTACACATTTCTAGCGTTTCTGATAAAGTAGATCTTCTGTCATTGAATTCTTTTAGTTTTTCTTATCTAACAATGTCTTTAACTCTGTTGGATTTCCTGAGTTGACAAATGTACTTGATAATATGTTGATAGAGAAGATGAAGGCTGTGAGTCAATTTAAGAAATTTCTAACATATTAATTTATAAAATATTTTCAACAATTAACGATGTCTTCTGTCTGCCATCATTTGTTTTGAGAAATCTACAATCACTTGAAACATTTTCATTTGATGTCATTGTCCCTGTTGATTTTTAAGATTTTTAAATATTTTCTATAGACTTCAAGGCTTACGGATGTGTTCAGGTACTTGTTTGATATTTATCTGGAGTTCAGAAAGGTCATGTGTGTGGGTGTTTCTGTGTAGTGATTTGCTGCCTCTGAATTTACAGCCTGTCTGTTCTCCAAGATCACCGAGCTCTGGGAAGGCAGCGTGATAAGTAGTACCTCTTTACAGCCGAGCGTTCTATAGTCTGGTTCTGGTTATTTTATAAATTATAGATATGTTGTCATTTTAAGGGATTATTTACAAATAACTATAGTTTTAGACAGGAAGGACACTAAATAGAGAGTTTAGACTCAGGGATTTCTATTTTTCCTTTCCTCTTCTCTATCCTTCTTTCTTAGGCAAAGGGAAGACATGGAAAAGAAAAAAGAGGGATATAGTAACATTATAAAAAATTAGACAAACAGGGATAAATTATTAAATTTACTCACAAGCAAAGCATTTTATAACCATAATCCTATATTGGAAGAAATCTTTATATTTTGATGTAGAATTCAGGTTATATTTTCTTACATTGCTTCAGAATTTATATATTGATACAGGTTTAAGGTTTTCATTGGCATAAATCTTTGTTTAGTGATATAAAATTTAAAATTAATTTTCTTACTCTTAGATTGGCATTGCACTTATGCAATGAGTTCATTTAAGAATATAAAGCTCAGACCCAGTCCTTTCAGTAGCTGCTATTATTACAAGCTGTTTAGAATAATTAAGTAAAGCAAGTTAAGAGATAGTGAAACTCATGATCATATTGTATTCTAATATAGTTAATTACAATAAAATGTTTTCAAGGTTATTCAAACGGTAAGTAGCTAAAAATAATCAATATTTAACAATTCAGTTATGATATATGTAGATAGATGGTCTTCAAGCATCAGAGATCCACAGAATATGGCATTTAAAATCATTTCATTATTAAAAGATCTTTTGATGACAAGACAGATTTGCTCCTGACAGTACCCCTAATCTACTTCAATATTGGGCACTGTCGAGGCAGTCGACTGTCTTCCCCAATTGTTTCAATTTTGGAAGCTTTGTTCCTACATACTCAAATATATATATTTCTTCTTAAATCTCTAATGGGGTTGACGACTACATAGTTAAAGTCTCACAATTAAACTTTAAGTTATTTAGCATTGAAGATGTTTTAGATTTGAAAGGATGGTTTTCAGATGGCAATATAAGTTAAAATCAAACATGATTGAGGTATAGAATTATAAACTTATTAAGATAGGCTAGATGATAAAATACTTTATTTTAGAGTGGACATTGTAAGTGTATATCATACATTATAATTTGCATAATTGTTCTAATTGTGTTCAATTTGTGTTTGGGAGAAAAGAGCCTTTTTAAATGGACAAAAATGTGGGTTGGCCTAATGCTAATTTGGGGCCCCCATGTCTGGTTGACCCATAGACAAGAGGGTCCGAACATAAATTGTGATTGGTAAATAAAGATGCCAACAGCTGGGCAGAAAAGACATAGGTGGGGCTTAGGTTTCCTGGGCTTGCAGAGGAGAACAAGGAAGGGGGAAGAAGGTGCAGGAGAGGAGCAAGGAGAAGCTGCCTTGGGATCGCCGAGCCATAAGAATGTGGCCCTGAGTGCTGACCAGTTGGAGTTAAGAGCAGCCCAGATGGAACATAGAAAATAGATATAACTCGGGGTTATTGATAGGAAAATAGATTCTAACAGCATGGAAGGTAGGCAGCTGTCCCGCTATTGTGCTGCTTAAGGCATGTTAAAATAGAAAGGCTGTGTGTCTTTTATCCAGGAACTCAATAACCAAAAGCAGGGTAGAAACTCTAGGCCAGGATTTAAATCATTTTCTATTATAGGAGTATGTAAAATATCCCATAAAATGGCTGAGCATTCCACAGTCTGTTTTTCTCCGCACTTGGGCAGTTGGGGGTCTGTGTTGATTGTCATCTACTAGAAGGTCTTCTGATGAGGACTGAGAGGTGTATTAATCTGTGGACAGAATGATAAGTGATTAGGACTTGGCTCTCCTATGGCCTCTCCAGCCCCAGGATCTTGGCCTGATGTAGGTGCCAGGTATGGGTTCCATCTTAGAGGACATCACAGACATTCTTGATTGTGTACATACACTTCTTGTATGTACACAATTGTAGATATGCATATTATTTTGTGATTCCCATCTCTATTTTCATGTTTTGGTTGTTATTTTGGAAGTTACTGAAACCTTGTCCACATTTTTCTGTTTTCTTTGTGTTCTGTAGTTTGCCTGTTTATCCTTGAGTGTGTTGACTGTTGGGCTGAGTCCACTATATACTTGACAAGTGTTTGTTTTGTTTTCTTCAGATATTGTATGTTCAAGTTGTAATATTTCTGTTTTTTAAAATATTACTACATTTCTGCCAAGAATTTTTGCTTTTCCATGCAAGTGTGTTTTATCTTAATGGTTGCCATGAAGCTTTTTTTTCCTAGTTGTCCAAGATTGGTGTTTGCTGATTACATTTCCCCTTTGCATTTAGCATCTAGACTAGCCACTTGAGGCTGGGTAGGGTGCTGTTGATGAACGTAAGGCCTTCCCAGCATTCTATGTTTACATGCCACCAAATGAATTATAAGCCCATGCATACTTAAAAGTTTTGACCTGTTAAGCAATTTGAATTGTAGTCTTACTGTTGTGTGCAGACTCAGAGTCCCTGACATAGCATGCTGCAGAACAGAATCATTACCACAAAATATTATTAGGTCCAGACTAAAATTCTGCTTTGATTGGGTTAACCAACAAGGTCTGTTGTTAGTTACCTAAGTGAGTGTTGGAGTGACCTAAAAAACAGTAATTTGGGCCTTCAGCTGAGGCATGCATGCTTACACGTGGATCAGGGGAGCCTCTCCTATATTCTCTTACATTCCCTACACTAGCCTGTAAGTATCACTTTAGAACAAACACAGAGCCTCCATTGGAGTTTTTGTTTCTAGGTCAGGTGCCCATTCTGTGCCTGCTTTGGAGGAAGCTGCAAAAGAAGGGAGTGGAAACACCTGGGCTGCCTTTCTAAGTTTTTATCACACTCCAGAATCACATTCATGAATCCTGAAAAATCTTTGTTTAACCAGCTTACTTGGAGGTCTTAGTTGTAATCAGTAGGTGAATGCATTATGATCTTACTATAAGAGAACAAAGCTTCAAAATGTGGGTTTTGAAGACTATCTGGATCCAGAATTTAATATGCTGTGTAGTTTTCCTCTTCAAAGCAAATGTGACATTAGAAGTGGATCCTCTAGATTATACAGCCCCAGCCTCTTCAAAATCTCCAACAGATTATCTCCGTGATTTCTAACGGCAGATTCAGATTTGATTACTGTTAGGAAGGTACTAAAAACATTTTCTTCCTCATCCTCAGAAAAAGTAAAGGGACAAGGAGGCAGGTCATGAAATCTAATACCACAAATGACATGTGGCCTGGTTTGAACCTGGTCAGTAGGCAGGCACCAGACCCCGTCTGGATCCCACTTCAAGGTGCAGTGTTCTCATACAGCGGGGAAGCCCTGCAGAAAGACCTGCAGTGTCACCTCCAGAAACAAGTGAACCAGGTCTTCACCCAGATGAGAGATTTTTTTTTTTTTTTTTTTTGTGACAGGGTTTCTCTGTATAGCCGTGGCTGTCCTGGAACTCACTCTGTAGACCAGGCTGGCCTCGAACTCAGAAATCCACCTGCCTCTGCCTCCCAAGTGCTGGGATTAAAGGCGTGCGCCACCACTGCCCGGCAGATGAGAGATTTAACATGTTTACTTTTCTAGGAATTCAAGAAAACGTCACAGCCTGTGGACGTGTGAACACCATTGATTATCTCTGCAGGCATGCTTCCGGGTGCTGCCCCTTTCCTTTGTGATCATGATGTACTCTCACGTCGACTTATTTTGGAAAATGATTTACATATGTTGTTCCAGGCAGGGCCTCTTGTGACAGTAGTAGTTTCAACAGTGACACTTGCTAACCTATAAACAAGAAGGAAAAAAATAACAGTAGCTTACTGAAAGAGTTGATACTGTATTTATTGTATGCTGCTACTTTATAAACATTGTCCCTCCTAATCCTGCCAGTAATATTTGTCAGATAAGCAAAACATAGCTTAGCATGACAAGGCCACACCAGTAGGTAGCAGAACCCGAGTTATAGCCAACTCTACCATGGGTAAGGCCTGGAGTTCCCAAGAGGACTTGGATACCAGCTTCGTACAGATGAAGGAATCATAAGTCAGCCATTCCCTGTCACATCCTTTGGATCCTTGGCAGGAACTCCCCCAGTGGGAGTGCGTGGTGAGCTGTCACATTTAAAAGCTGGGCAGTGAGTCAGATTCAGTTTTTAACTTGGGCTTCCTCCATGGTTCTCCATTGTGAGACTTGATCTGATGAATAGAACTAGTCCCAGCAAATGAGCAAAGCAAAGTGCATCAAACTTCTTTGTGAATGGCTGTAGGGACAGGCAGCCAAGTTGCCTGCTAAAAAGGGAAAATATTATTTCATAATTGTGTTCAGTAATTGCAAGGTTAATTGAATACCATTAGGAAACAGCATCACCCATGAGATGTTTATGTGTCTGTTGCTAAAACATAAATTAGACTTACCTGGCTTGATAGTGCATGCCTGGAACCCCAGCCCTTGGGACGCTGGGACAAGAGGATCAAATGAATTCAAAACCAGCCAGGGCCCCAAAAGACCTCTTGTTACAAAGCAACTTTAAATATGACTCAAGACTTTCCAAAATTAATTCTTGTATGTGTGTTCAAAAAACAAGTAGGTAGAAAGAAAGCAGCTATTTACTTAGGAGAAAATAGTTTAAAATGAAAAACCAGAATGGATGTCTTCAGCCTGAAACATTAAGATATTATCCATTCACGACATGGTTCTTGAGCGCCTTCTGTGTGCCACATACTTGTCTGGACAGGATTCATGTGCTTTTCAAGAGCTTCACATCTATAATGGTTACATTTTCCTTCTCCTCATACTCCAGCCTGCACCCTGCACATACACTCCTGTAAGCATCCTCTGAACTACACCCAGTGCATGTGCACTTCCTGTGTGCTGAAGCCCTTCTTAGCTCTCTCCTCTGTGTCACTCAAGGCATCCAAATACACACACACACACACACACACACACACACACACACACGAGTTCAATGAAAACCACTTCAATAGCATAAGCCTTCTCATATAACAAATCCAATCACAGGATATGTCTGGCAACTCCCTAGAACTCGTAAGTAACCCAGGCTCCTTGTTTCCTGCTGTTTTAAGGGAGTTATTCTGGTGCCTCTGCTCACACCTTCCTGTTTATTGTGTGTTCAGGCTAGCAGAAGGGAGAGGGGAATACAACAATTAATTGCTCAGACACTGTACACAGTTAAGCTGCCATTTCACTGTCCAGCACAGTTGCACCTAACTGCCGAGGACACACGAAAGCTTCATGTTTTAAACCATATGGCCAAACATTCCGCTAAGCTCTGGGTTCTTTTACTAATGTGGAAGAAGAAACCATCTCTTAACACACACCTTTTCCTCGGGTCTCTGAATCTGTCCCTTTACACAAGCTTTTTAGATCCATAAAGCATGTCATATGGTCATATGCCTACCCACAAGTTGTTTTCTAGATGGATTTGGTTGCTGCATCTCCTCACTTGTCTTAGGAAAGAGACTTTACTCTGTTAGCCATATGACTTAGCCTGTAGTGAGTAGGGTATAACCATGAGGGATAGAGAGCCAAGTCACCATGTAGAGCTTCACCTGCTCATCTCCTCAGCACCCCAGCCTTTCCCTTTCTTAAGGAGGCTCTAGAGATGGTCTTTTACTGTAGCCGCAGCCTCTACTTACATATAATAAGCTGAAATTATACAAAAAGAAATTTCCATTTCTCAGTCACACTGACCACACTGTAGGTACTCAGGAGCAACTGTGACTGAGTCACTTTGTACACAGTAGATGACAGTCCTTTCTCTCAGCAGCTCTGGGGCACTGCTGCCCTAGGGAAGCTAGCCAACAGAGACAAAGTCAAATGCTCTTAGCCTCTCCTCTGTGACTTTCTTTAACAGAGGATCTGAAGCTTTCCTATTTAAATGGGAATCTGTCTGGTACCTAGAAAACTAGCAAGTGTCCTGCTCCATATGCAAATGTTCTGGGTGATTTTTACCTGGGACAGAATTGATGGGGAGTCTGGTAAATCTCAAGCATTCTTCACCTCATTATAAATACACTGCAGATGTGAAAATGCAGAGTGTGGAAGTCATAAATGTGAACGACGCTTTCAACGTGTTGTAATGGGTGTTTTCTGCATCTTGTTATAACCTAGGGACCTGGCTGCACGGAACTGCCTGGTAGGTGAAAATAACACTCTGAAAATTAGTGACTTTGGAATGTCTCGGCAAGAAGACGGTGGAGTCTATTCATCTTCTGGCTTAAAGCAGATTCCCATTAAATGGACAGCACCGGAAGCTCTTAATTATGGTATGAATAGACTCTGGGTTTCCTTTTGATAGTAAAAGTGGCCTGTATCTCCTGAATCACTCACAGGAGTGGCTGGGGTAGGGCAGCATCCAGACTGGAACTGCTTGAGGAGCAACACCGAACAAACGAGTGTACATATACTTACCTTCTCTTGGACAAAGACAGAAGTGTTCTTACATGTGAGACTGCTAGGCTAAAATAGTCAATAAACATGACTAGACGTCTAAGAATTCTATTGTGCAGAATGTGATTACCTGCACAGCTGTACATCAGGTGTTGCTGTGGCTCTGGCCCATTGGTTTGAATGTCTTATAACTGGTCCAGTAATCTCATCTAAGGTTAAATACTGTCAGTCAAATCTTCAGTCTCTCACTCTGCAGAATCCTAGGCTCAGCCTCTCTCTACGGAACTCCTATAAATCTTGAGCAAAGAGAGAAGTGGGTATTTTTTTTAAAATAAGGGCAGAGTTTTCTTTTTCCACTGAATTTTTTTTTAAATATCTCTATTGTAAGAAACTCAGAAGACAACACATAGGAGTCAGTGCATGTTACCACAGTTGTTAGCTGTGGCTTAGTATGGGGTTTTCATTCAAGGGTGTTTTCTGCACCCAGTAACCCATCATTCGAGTATAAACTAGTGTAACTTCTTGAGGAGCCACCAAACTTTTTACTAAGATCTGAGTGTAATTGGCTTGTTGAGGCTGAGTCAAATGCCTCCTGCCAGCAAGAGGGGCTTTTGCGAGCTTTCTAGTGATTTTATAAACCAACCTAGGGTCCAGCGGCATCCCCGTCATCTCCCACAGGATTCTTCTCTGAAGTGGATGCTACTCCTTATGGGCTTTTTTACTAAAGGAAGAGATTACTGGATGAAAGATAAGACTAAAGCTCTTGTATTTGCACAGAAGGTTTCTTTAGAAACAAAACATTTGTAAAAACCTTTGTGACTGGATTTTTTTCTCATGAGTTAAGTGGTATGGTTAGTAAAATGGACCTCTGATCACACTGTGCTTTAGTGATTACCAGCCTACATTTATGAATGTAGGGATTAACTTCAGACATGTGGACCAGACAGATGTAAAGTATTTTAAGTAAAAAGGACAAGTAGGAAGCTCTTTGACATTTAGGGACACTGTTTTAGCTGCCTTTGATAAGAATTTTGTAAGATGCAGAAGAATGTAGGCGTTGAGGAAGAGACTGTAGACACAGATGACAGTGTAGTTGAGTATTAATTGCCCAGTCCAAGGGAAGTGCCTGAGAAAGACACAACCTCAGGGTCAGCCCTGAGGAGCCATGTAAGTTCTCACAGAGTCTATTAGGAAGAATGGCTTTGGAGTCCTGTAGTTGTTTTTGCTTCTTTCAACAGGGTTGGGGATAGCAGTTATCTCATGAAAAGTCCTTACTTCATATTCTTTTCTTCCCCACTGATCTTTACGCTTGCCTCAGGCTGCTGTAATATTGTCCAGGTCTCCCATTAAGAGGTCAGGGAGATAAAAACAGTCCTGTGTCCAAAGATCCATCTTCTAGAAGCTTTGGCTTAGGTCTGTTGGATTAAGCTGTGTTCTTAGTGTTACTTAAAACATTTTTAAAGAGTCGGACAATATTAAAGGGTACCATAGCTGCCCCCATCCCCATCATTAGTCATGGAATTCTCTCCAGGCAGACATTGTTCCCATGCTCACGCTCAAGCCATGGAGGTGTAAGATGTGACTGTGGAGCTTAGTTGCTTTCTCCCTGCTCTGTAAGACACCTTGACACAGCACGGGGTGTATCTAACTCAATAGAGAAGGAGTTTATTTCTGGCTTATGTTTCCAAGGGACATAGTCTGTCCTGGCAGGGAAAATGTGGCAGCAGGAGACTGGCTAGTCACATTGTATCAAGAAACAGAACAAACAGGAAGCATCACATTCAATCCTCAGCAGTCCCCAGCAATTAAACGACAGTACACTCAGACAATACTCAGACAATAGGGCATGTATCTCTTCCACCCTCAGTCCAGTTTTCAATAAAAGTACAGGGCTTATAAACTTTATGATCTTCAACTCAGAAATGAAGTCATCTCTCTGTCCATGACTAAAAGGCTTTCCAGCAGGGAGTGAGATAAGGGGTCTTTCCTAGGGAAGAGCACACCAATAGGTCACCCTGAAAACATACATACAAGTAACTGGACTGAACAGGTACATTTAGAAATATATATGTATATACATGCATGCAATGACAATTGGTGACAAAAGAGGAGAATCAGAAGGGGAATATGGGAGGGTTTGGGTGAAATAAAGAGAGAAATGTTGCAATTATAATCTCAAAACTTATTTAACAACTTACCCATTGGCCACCTGTTTGTTTGGAGATGATAGTGGAGCCCACAACATAACTAAGCAGATTCCTCTCAGTTGACTGGTGTGATGTAACTACTGAGACCCTGGGATTCGGGATTTTCTGCTTCCATGTTGTTGGTTACCTGGCCTGGGCAAGACATCTCCTCTTCTATGCTTATGTAAATTTAGAAACTTCTCTCCAGCTCTCTGGGTACCTTGAGGGTCAGAGGATTGAAAGAGCAACACTGCCCTCAGAAGTGATGACATTAGCCAGGTTCAAAGGTCAGGCAGGTGGCATAGCCCAAGTGAGATCTGTTTACAAGGTGCCTTTCTTGATCTCCACCAGACAACATTTAACCAGATAAAATGTAAGTCTATATAACTTAAGTTCTTTACAAATTTAGCCTTAACCTTTAGCCACCAAATGAGTTTCATGAAAAGACTTGATGTGTAGAGAAGAAAAGTAATTTTCCTAAGCCAACAGCACTAGAAATGACCATAATTACCTCACAGCTAAGCTGGAAGCTGACTCCCACAGCTGCCGCTGACAGTGAGTGAGCTGCAGGCTGAGGACAGCACCGAGCACAGGCACAGTCAGACCATCTTACCCTCTTCCAGAATGGGAGAGGCTATTCTGTCTTAGAGGAATGGACAGGTTTCTAGCAGTGGCATTTACAAGCCCTGGGGTAGCAGATGGATAGGAAATGCTGTGGTTCAAGACCTTCAAGCTGTGCATGGTGACACATGCCTGTAACCCAGCACGGGAGAGACAGAGATTGGAGGGTCTGAATAACCCAGCACTAGAGAGACACAGGTAGGAGGGTCTAGAGTTGAAAGTCAGCCTAGGCCACATGAGACCTCTCTTCAAAAACAGAAAGAAAAAAGCCATCAACATTACTGCAGGGGAGTTTAGTTGTGACAGTATGTATGTACCATGTGGTAGAGACTGAGAGGGACGTTTCTGCTTCCCTGATTTCATATCCATCTCCAGAAGGCTTCTTGGGTAGGATTTTATCTCTATGCTTCTGCTGAAGATGACCAAAAACATTCCTAAGAGTTCAGCTCATGTATCTCAATAAAACAGGTGCACCAAGATATTTTGACAAAACAAGACACCATGTAATTTGAAGAATCTGTTTTTATCACACAGCTATGTTAATTTCCAGTCTATTCAGACCACATGGAGAAATGTATTTTCTGCAAATGAAACTATCAGTGGAGAAAATGAGACCTTTAAGCATGTAAGAATATCTGCAAACAGTGATGAGTAAAGAAATTGAAGTTAAGAAACTTTCCTTAATGCTTTAAGTTTGTTTGTAATTTTACTGGAAAGAAAATGCCAGGCAGAAGACCAAACTGTAGGAGTCTGACTTATTTAATCTGCTAGACACTGATGTGTGCAAATTCATGCACACATGCATGCGTGTGGGTGCGCACACACACACAAACACACACAAATCAACCATCTCATCTACAGATCACAGGGGACATAAGCTGAATTCTTGTTCTTGGGGAAGGGAGAACCATTTATAGCTCATCATTGAACTAGCCTCCTGAAGACTCCATTTAATTGTTAACATTACTAGGCCTAGACTAACACAAGTACCGAGAACGGGATGTCATTGTGGAAGCCTGACTGTGCTGTCGGGAGGCTGACACTCATAGCCACTATCCTCTCATCCCTTGACTCACCTAGTTATGATTCTTTTCTCCCTTTCAGGGAGATACAGTTCTGAAAGTGATGTGTGGAGCTTCGGCATCCTCCTCTGGGAGACCTTCAGCCTAGGAGTCTGTCCGTACCCTGGAATGACAAACCAGCAAGCACGAGAACAAGTGGAGAGAGGTGAGCCAAGGCCTCGGTACCCGTGTTGGTATCCACCAGTACAGTGGTGCCCATGGCATGTCTGCACACAGGCTCTGGGAGAGAAGAGTCACAGTGCTGTTAGGAGGCAATCAAGAGGAAAAACATTAGAGGAGACTATTTTGGAATACTATGGATGCTATGGCTCCTACAGAACAGAAGCAGACATTTGCAGCCTGTCTGACCTGTGGCCCTTAGGTAACATGCAGCTAAGCATAGCTGTGAACATGGTAACAATTGTAAACTTATTTAAAGCATTCTTGGTTCTGTTTGTTTGGTTTTGGGGTATTTGTTTTTGCAATTTGTTTCCTAACATAATTTCACAGTTCTTGAGTGTGAACACACCAGTCCTGCCATACCACAGTAAGTAAAGGTCAGGTGCATCTGCTGGGCTCTCAGCATGGAAACTGAGAACTTCCCTTTGTCTACCCTTTTACTGAGCTGAAAGAAAGTAGACCACCTTTGAGTGGTGCTATACTTTGTATCAGATAAATCCATTAATTCTCCAAGTGAAAATGCCTCTAGTTTACAGAAGGAATTCTGAGAAACTATAATCTGAAGAAATGCCAGTATGCTCCAGATAGAGATGGTGGTGACTAGATGGCAGTAGCACCCCACACATGCTTGTGTGGGACACAGCTTCCAACAAGAGGGATGATGTTCAGATGACTGCCTCTGTAACCAGCTGGACTTAGGGATCCTGAGTATGGGGTGGCCTTCCTTCCTTCCTTGGACGCACACCTCCTAGCACAAGCCCCCAATGCTGCTAGACACCAGCCTGTTCTCTCAGCTCACTGTTGAATGTGTGTGTAAACCTCATCTACATCTGCTCTGTCTGTCTGATAATTCTGGAAGCTACTTCTTAGAACAACTAAAATAGGCATTTGTATATGCTAGAGCGTACTTCCAACTTGCTGACAAACACATGGCTCTGTAATTGTGTGTCACCCATGTGTGCCTACTCAGAGGGGTATTTATGAGACTGACACAGGTCTTTGCTTTCTACCTCAGTTACTGCATAAGGTACTAACATTTACACACAGTGTAATGCCCCGTGTGGATATTTAGACCTTAGCCAACCATTCTGAGCTCTCAACTCTTCTCTTGAATCTTCAGGATACCGGATGTCAGCTCCACAGAACTGTCCAGAGGAGATTTTTACAATCATGCTGAAGTGTTGGGATTACAAGCCTGAAAACCGCCCGAAGTTCAGCGACCTTCACAAAGAGCTCACTGCCATCAAGAAGAAGATCACATAGTGCCAGCCAGGGCTACCCGCCACCTGCAGGACTCTGTCCTCAATCACCCCGACTTTATACCACCTTACTGCAACCATCTTTGAAGGTTATGTTTTTTATTAACTGGGTTTTTAAAGTATGTTCCACTTTAAACTATGTTAAAGGCAAATTTATTCCAGAAATAAATAGTCCTACTCAGGACTGTATTAGCTAACCACAGCAACCCTGCCATTTGATACCACTGTAAAGAGAAAAAGCACAGGCCTAACAGGAAAGGTAAAAGGTCAATCTTTAATGCCAAGGACCATTGGTGTTCCGCCAAGGCTTTCTACTCCAGGCACAGCCTGTGGGCTGCTGTCTTCTGCCGCAGGCCCTCCTCGGTTGGTGCTATAAACAGCCTTGGTAGCGCATGCTTGCAGCACGCGTGCCCACCACAGTTGGCTCTCCACTCTGCCAAGGCAAGATTGTGTCTATAAATATAATCATATATTGGGAATCACTTGGACCTCCTAGGGTTTCTCTTTCTTTCCTGTCAGAACAAGCCCGGTGAGAACATCACATTCCCATGTCGTTTTGTCCTTTACTTCCCCAGTCCAGGCTACAGAAAATGGTGCATGGAAAATTCCCAGAGAGCTCAGGGTACAGAGGCAGCTGCTTCTGCAGGACATTGCAGAGGACAGGGATGACAGGAAGCATGTGTGACCAGGAGGGCAGGTTGGAAAAGAGCAGTTAGCCAGTGCTCACCAGGGAGAAGAAACAAGAGTGCCTGCCTTCCTCCAAGATTTATGCCTTCAGAATACCCTGTATCTGGGTCTCAGTTCCCTAACAAGGTCTAAAGAAATTGTCAAGAGTTCACAGAGCCCAGAGGAAACTTTCTTAAGGATACTAAAGTCCACGGAAAGAACAGCATGGTTCTAATTGTGTATCTTTATCCTAGGAGACAATCCCAGAATGGAATTCCCTTTACTTATTCCAGAATCTGGGTCTTCAGAATCCATGATTCACATTTACAAACACATCCACATGTATCTACTGAAGTGCAAGGCGCTGTGAACGAAATAGATGGGCCCGATGTCAAGTCAGTGTTAATTCAGAAAATCTCTAGGGACAGCCACACCTCCATTTCCTCTTTTCCACTAAAACCACTTCCTGGAAATCTTACTGATAACGCACAGGTATGCAAGCACACCATTAACGGTCTCTCCTGTGTATCTAATGTACGTCACGTAAAATCAGGGTGTGGCTGAGCTCAATCTTAGCTGTGTCAGGGACCTTCCCTGTGGTCTGTGCACAGCTATCCCAGGATCGGTGATGGCCTCCTCCCTGCCTGGCCATATAGAGCATAGGTCAGTCTTTGAAAGAAGCTGCTGAGGAGAAGAAGGGCTCCTATCCATCATTTCAGCCTCCTTGCTAATTTTTACAATTTTATACACATTTAATGATTCATACATGCAGACTGAAGTAAAGGCGCAAGAGCCTGCCCACACCATTCACTGCAGCACACAAACCAGCTTCCCTCCACACAGCTCTCCCATGGGTCAGATACTGTAAATAAGCAGGGCTCCCCTCTGATGGCACACACTATGGCAACCCAAGTGCAAACTCAGGCATTCACGTTAAAGTGCCGTGCTCTCCAGGCATCTGCTGGCCCTCAGAATCCAACTGAATCTACTATAATACACTCTGTCTATGAAAGAGAGAAAGAAACAGCCTCTCACTACTTAGCAGTCTGCGCCCAGCAGGGGACAGGAGGCTGGCTTGGCTCAGCCTCTGTGAACAAGATGTGAAGCTTAATCCCTGCGTTCTGGTGTACAGAGAACATGGCACTGATACTCACTCATCCCGGCTGTTAGAATTTGCAATTCACATCATAACTCTTTGCTTAAATTAAAAAGGCTTTTCAAAACATCATGACATCTGCAACATTTAAATTCTATTTTATTCTTTGTCCCAGAGCAGGCAGAGGTATAGTTTAAGATTAACTCATCGGGAACCTTTCAGGATCATGTCAGTCATACGGAGTATTAAATTTAACATAGGCACATGCATTAAGGAAAGCTCATGCAAAACATTCTTACTGTTAATTTTGTTATGCTTGAAGCATATTTTATTCATCCCTTCTGTCACTGATAATTATTGGAATTATGTACTTTAGGAGGCTAATCCATACCCAAAAAGTGCACATATAAATACAGTTCTGATTTGCAAGTTGATTTAGGGAAAAGAGACTGCAGAAATGCACAAAACTCCATAACATCTTCGCTTAAAAAATACGAATTGTAAACAGTGGTACCCTGGTGACAGTGGTGTGGATACACGTGAGCCTGGTCACAGGTTGTCGACCTGCTCATGACTGTGCTCATTAGTACTCCATCAGGTCAGCAAGCTGGGCATGAAGGAGAAGGCTGCCAAACGTCAGCAGTCTGCCTTCCGTCTGCAGTGTCTACCTTGAGTCACCAGGACACCTTCCGGAGAAATGGGAGGTCATAGTTTGTCAAAGACAGCCGCATTTAATGTGGATTTCATGCGATCTAAGCTTTCTTCTCAAAGCTGTTTTCTTAGGAAGACTATAAAGAATTACTAGGTCTTTTTACAGCCCATCCTGCCACCAGGTCCACAGGGGAAAGTTCCATGTGATTCTTTCTCCTTTTCCCAATGCTTAACAGGGACAGTAGAGTTGGTTCCCTAATTCATAGCTGGCCACCTTCTCACAAACATCCATCCGCACAGCCTGGAGTGATTCAGTGTGTGTCTTACAGTTTCTTAAGACTAAGCTTGTGTTGATTTCCTAAAACAACCAAGTTTCCTTTGTATTAGCCACTGTTTCCATCAGCTAGCTCCTCTGACATCACCACAGCACTGTGCTAAGATGGTTGTCAAGCAACCATGTCAGTTGCAGTAACATGCTGCACGCCAGGATTGGGGCATGGAACAAGCAGGTGCAGCAGGACAGGTCTTACTGTGCTGTGTGATCCTCACATGCTATGCAAGTGTACCTGAACATCATCTTAATGTGTGTGTGCACCGTCCTACAGCCATGTGTCCTTGAAGCAGAGTGACATCTAAGGGCTGGCTGTCTGAGCCCTCTTCCTTTTAGCACACTCTGTTTGTCACACCATTGGCATTCTCCTTGCCTCTTGCCTCTTGTCAGTAGCCATGATTGTCATGGGAAGACAGGCTTTCCTATTTGGAGATCAGAGCCCTCGTACAAAACAGCACCACAGCTGAGAAAGAGCTGCAGAGACACAGCTCCCTTATATGTCAGTATTTTCAGTAGATGGAATCAAAGGTTTTATATGAAAATCAATCATTAAAGTGGCATGAGAGTTTACTATGAAATAAAGTATTTCCTCTTATTAACAGATTTACTATACCATTAGAATGTTTTATTAGATTTTTACTTTATCTTTTTCTGGGCTTATAAGTTTCATGTCAAGTCTGAATACTTTTTTGAGAACCCAAAATGTCATTTCTGTATAAGGAAAGACCCTGATTTAAAAGCCAGCAAGATCACCCTGCTAGGAGTTACTGAGACAGATTTAAGCTCCCATAAAATGCCCCTCTGAAAGTCATGTTCTAATACAGATGGTTAATCAACTATATGTCATTACCCTACGTCAGTATGAGAAATGTCCCCCTTATCCCAGAAACCAGTCTACTAATGCAAAGATGAAATTCAGGAATAGCATTACAGTCACTTTGCTAACCTGACAAATTTCTGGAATAGTAAGAAATAACCCTGATGTGAAATAATTCATTACACTGGCAAGGACTAATGAGCTGGGGCACAGTGGGTCTGTCAGTGAGTTGCCCAGATGGCCTGCAGGGAGGCAAAACAAGAAAGAACCAGCTCCCTTAAACGGGGAGAAAGTGGACAGAAACTGTCAGTGTCACTAGGAGCCCTGAGGAAATGGCCAGGGCCTCTCCCTGCAGCAGGAGCCACGTGGCACCCCACTCAGAGTTGACACTGTGCAAAGTGACGTTCCCCTCCTGTCTTCTACCCAGTGAACTTGAGGTCCCATGTGCTCAGTCTTGAAGCAGAGTAGCCAAAGCCTCTATCTGGTGCTAATTATGGGCATTCCTTAGGTGAGGGCCACAATGTTCCCCAGCTCATTAGAGATTGTTTATGCAATAGAACCTGACCTGGCTGAAGTTTCCTAAATGAGAACATGCTTACATCATTTGTGCTGCCTTTGACTAAATGGTTCCTGTTGAGGGACCCTGCTGAGCAGCACGCTGTACTGCACTGCACTCAAGGGAATCAACGCAGCAGGAAGTTGGATAAGTAGCCATGGCTTTTGACTTTACACTAGGATCCTTTGGGAAAGAGAAAACTAGCCTGAGAAGCATGCTGATGCAGCACACAACGCAGCAGGGTGAGGCCTGGGTATCCCACAAAGGGGTCCCCAAAAGACAGCACTGAAAACACCAGTGAGACCCAGGGAAAGTCCAATGAGCCAGCTTCAGGCTGGGGAGGGGCCTGCTGCTGCACAGCACCAAAGACAGCACACCCCAAGCCTCTACAGCAGTTGTTTGAAGGGCTTGAGTTGACTGTCTGTGGAATCAGCATGGTACTCACCAAGACTGCAGAGGGTGGGAATCAAGCCTATTTCCTTTCATAAGCACAGATAAACTGAGTAACAACCTAAGTGTGGGTCGCCAGTATTTGGATTCCTCACTAGCAAACTTGTAAGAATCCTCAAACAAGAATATTCAAGTCTCTTCTTGAATTTCCGAACTCCATTTCAGAACTGCACGCAAACATCTGTTAAACCAGTAAGATACCTGGGAGGACTGGGGTGCTACATAGTAGTAACCGATCTGCAACAGTGTTTCTCCTCATCTCTGCCACGGCAGGTTCAGATTCTCTGTTCTTGTTTTTGGCTTCTTGTTACCTTGTTGCTTTGCCAGAACGGAAAGGCCTTCATCATTGGCTTATAAACACAAGAGGTGTCTTCTCAGAGGTTCCCTGCCTACAGGGAATATGCAGACCTGAGAAGGCAGAGCACACAGTCTGTGAGTGGAGACAGCACGCTCAGGTACCAAGTATACTACTCAGTGACCTTATCGACAAGGCTTTGGGAACTTTAAGGACAGAAAGACTACTGTCCGTGGCATGTCCAGGTTGAAAATGTCCCTATTCTCTTAGGCTAGTAAGCCGACCTCCCCCCTTCCCCCGAAAAATGTTGGAACAGAACAGTCTACCATAAAGCCCTGGGCATCCAGTCTTCCCACACACCAGTCTATGTGAATCCACTTTGTATCCTTTATACCCTTCTTAAGAACAATATCTAAGTTATTCAAGTTACATCATATTAGATTATTTCCTAAAACCTCAAGAAAGAAGGCACCTTGAGGGCTTGAATTCAAAGTAAGCCAGCCTACCTAAGTAAATACCCAGAACACTGAGAAGAACAGCTTTCCTCGGTGGTTCCCAAAGCAGCCTCCTTCCTAGACAGCCAGATGTTACCCTCTTTCCTGTTTGTTGGGAATTTCTATAGCATCAGAATAAATACGTAATAACTGCTACCCAGCAGATCCAAGGCTGGTTCAGTAGGAAGCCAGGTGTCCTCCCAGAAACCACCAGTGCTCATCCAAACGCCTCTTCCTATTTGCTTCATGTAGCACTGAGTTGCCTGACAATCATTACAGAGCAAAACATGAGCCTGTTTTAATTGAGGCCTAGGTCCCTAAGTGGCTTGTGTTCAGAACCTTCAGGGCTAAGAGAGAATCAGACAGACGGGTCTGATGGATACCTTGTGTGAGAGAACCATCCTTTTCAGCTCACCATTCCATGCCTTTTCTTTCTTAAACCAAAAACCATCTTATTTAAGAATTTTCCTCCTACAAAGAATTTGGTGGGGACAACTTGCCTGCCAATGCATAAGAAATGCCAGACTAGTGCACACAAGGGCAGGAAGCAAGCTTGCTCCTCACCCAGAGGATGTGGGGTGCTGAGGATGCCCATTCCATGTTAGTTGTAATTGCTCTCCTGGAGCAGCAATCAGACCAATACTACGAAAAGCACCCAAAAAAAAAAAAAAAAAAAAAAGAATTTCCCATCACGCCTTAGGTCCTGGGCCTCCCACATGCTCAGGGCACAGGACATGAGCGCATCCCAATGGAGGCAGTTTTCCTCCGTGTCAGTGAGACTGTTTCCCCAGCTTCAGCAAGTTACTGCAGCTATACTGAAAAATCAAGTGGTTCTGATCAAAACAGAAGCTCATTTGTTTCCAATTCATGACCAAAGCAGCCAGAGACGAAAATACCCTTTTGTCTGCTGGAATTTCACACCACTAACATGTCTCTTGTTACCCGACTGTGTCCTGTGGTAGGTCTCCATGTGGACATAGTCCTTGTGGGACTGTTCGGTTATCATCCTCCTTCATAAACCACTGAGGCTGCCTGTGGAATCAGCTTCTGTAGTCAGACAACTAAAGATCCGATGTTGAAATGCCTGCAGGTTTTATGTTTAGTGTGTGTTTCATATATAAATGATCGAGCATCTGGGGACCAAGCATGAACGGTGGTACACATTCTGTTCTCTTTGCATTATACTTTGTGTATAAGCTTCTTTGTTTGCTCTGGTGCTTTTGGTGAGTCCTCTAAAATGTTCTAACTCTCTGAAAGCATAGCCATGCAACTACACCGAGTTTAAGGATCCCTGGAAGTAGAAGAAAATAAAAGTGAGCTCTCAGAGACCCACAAACTACTCTGACTTCCTCAGGAGTCCAAGCCAACTAAGCACAAAAAAACAAAATACTCAACTGGTACCCAGGCTGTCAGCCCATCATGTTCCCAGCACAGACCCAGAGAGAGAAGGTACAGAAACATAATTTTCTGAGTTGTTTCTCTGCTTGTTACTAGGTGATGAGCTCAGAGGTGAGAGAGAAGGGCTATCCTCAGCCACCTGTGGGCTAGGTGTCCATCTGTAATCAGCACTGTGAGCCAAGCACCTCCGTGGTTCACCGAGTTTCTTCAGTGCCAGCGGATGGCCATTTTAAGCACCTTTAATCTTTTGTTGTTGTTATTATTTTAAAATAATATATTTGTGAAGGGGATAAAAGAAACACTGGAAATAGGGTGCTTCTGAAAACGTCAAGTATAAAACATATAAAACAAGGTTTGTGGTGGTTTATCTGGCTTTGTAAACAACCCTGAAGGTGGATGACAGCTACATGTTCGAAGCAGTTGTCTACATTGGCTGATTGTACCTCAGCTCTGTATTTAACATGTATTTATTTGTTAAATTTTACATTCAGGAGAAATACACTTTGAATTTTGGCTGACATTATAGAATGTTCTGAAAATTACCTTCTGCATTTTTTAAACACATTTTGATCATTTTTGTGAATTAAGGCCACTTTTGGACAGCCTTCTTGTACCGGAGACCAATTACCATCCACTGGTCTGCAGAGCTCTTTTTATTATGTCCTTGTAATAATGTAAAATATTTACAGCAAACTGTGTTTTGTCTTGTTTGATCTTTCAGTCGTATTTACATTTACCTTCCTCTGCCACATAAATATGCTCAAAAAAGAAGAAAATGGAAGTGAGATTTCCATGGTAACTGGGCTCCTCAGGCTGTAGCACCACATAGGAATTATTAGCTTTCGGTTTCTCTGTAATTAAGCATGTAAGTCCTGATGTTGATGGTGTGTGCTTCAGTCTAAGGGTCTCTTTCTGTTGAGACTAAAAATTGAAATGTAGTCCAAGTCCGAGATTTCTATGCGCCTTGGGAATTTGCCAGGGTTTTCTTAAATGGATTGGAGGTGGGAGGTGAAGGAGGTGTGGCCTTGTTGGAGATAGTGTGTCACTGTTGGGGTGGGCTTTGAGATCCTCCTCCTTGCTGTTTGAAGACAGTCTTCTCCTGTTTGCCTTCAGAACAAGATATAGAAACTCTCAGATCTTCCAGCCTCAAGATCTAGATCACAAATGTGTCCTCCATTTCTGGGTTGTACTTCATTTTAGATTTAAAGTTCAAGTGAAAACAATAACCAGGTAATAATAATGCCTAGATATGACTATCCCTTTTTCAACTGCAAAAGCATAAACAATAAGCTTAGCTGGGTGGGATCTTGCCGAAAGGTCACCACTTTCTTATCTGTTTATCTCCTTGAACACAGGACTCAGCTCCATTTCACTTCCTGCTGCTCCTTTATTACAAAAACCAAACATTTTGCATTTTTCCTTTCTGTGCTTGATCAAAATGCTCCTCATGAGACTAAACCAGAGGACAAAGTCTATGCTGGACTTTTCTGAGACTTCCTTTGTCAATGCAATTAATCTGAATCAGTTCACCTTAGACTTAGCCTCAGGGAGACTTTTCAGACAAATGCAAAAAGCAGTCACCAAAACACTACAAAAACAGTCTCTAGTCTGCGTACAGTCTTCCCCTCTGAAACATCGAGAGCCAGGAACCCACAGTTCAAATCATCATCAGCACCAATGTCTTCCATATTCCTAGTAGGGTTACATTACATCCCACTTAAAGCATCCCATGGCTTTCCAAATGCAAAGTCCTCAAATCCACATTCTTCTAAACAAAAGCATGAGCCAGCCTATAACAGCAATACCCTACTTCTGGGACCAACTTCTCTTTTAGTTAGGGTTTCCGTTGCTATTGACAGACACCATGACCAAGGCAACTCTTATAAAGAACAGCATTTAACTAGGACTGGCTTACTGGTTCTGAGGTTCAGTCCATTATCATGGCATGATACATGGCAGCATCCAGCAGGCAGGCATGGCACTGGAAGAGCTGAGAGTTCTACGTCTTGTTCCAAAAGCAAGCAGAAGAGGACTGTCTTCAAGAGCCAACTAGATTTCTGAGTTAAAGGACAGCCTGGTACAGAGTGAGTTCCAAGTAGAGAAAAACTTAACTCCAGGTTTGCTGATACTTGCCTTTAATCCCAGCATTCAGGAGACAGCCTGAGCCAAGAACACCCATGCTTAGGTAGTGAAGGAGTTGGAAAACAGGAAGCCAGTGATAATGTAACAGAACAAGGGGGCATGTTCCAGCCCCAGCAAGCAGAGAAGTAGGCAACCTTGGCCATGTGGCTCTAGCTTTGGGGTCAAGAATAGAAGGAACTACTGGGACAATTGATGCTGGGTTTGCTAGAGCTAAGAAATTAGCAGTGATTAAGAAGAGACCAGCATCACTGGGGTGAAATCTGGGAAGTGTTTTCTGAGAACACAAAGAAGCTATGTTTCAGAGATAACCAGGGTTGTACCTTGTGCTGCAGCTGGACTTGGTATGTATAAGAGTCACCCAGGTGGTACTGGTTTTGAAGGCCTGAAGGGGTCATGAAGAGCAGCTGAGGTTTGGCACTGGGAAAGGCTGAGGCCAGGGAAGGCCTTGGTGAAGGGTGTAGCTTCAATTTCAGTTGATATCCCAAGTCTGAAGTTGTCATGTAAAAAAGTTGAGGCTTGACACCATGAAGGGAGCCTATGAAGGCTATTGGTGAAGCCTAGTTGCAGGAGAAGCCTCCCGTGAATTGGAGATGCCAATACCATGAGATGATCGCCAAGAATAGCATCAGCAGTGGAGTGGAGGCAGCCAGAGCCTGGCATGCAATAGAGGGCAGGGCTGTTGTGACCCAAGCCCTTTGGAGGAGCCCAGAATGTCATGTGTGGATCCCAGTCATTGGAACAAGAAGGTGTTGAAGTTGCCTTGGATCCCCTATGGTGTTAGATGTGTCAGAGCCATGGGATACCTGCTGAGGAACACTGCTATCAGAGAGTGGAACTAGTCAAAAAGAAAGAATTGTGCTGCAGTCAACAAACCAGAAAGGACTTGGACATCAGACATAGAGATGCAGAGTTTGGAGTTTGCCCACCTAGGTTTTGGTCTTGCTTTTGTCCAGTATTTCCTCACTATAACATTTTGGAATGGTAATATATATCCTGTGACTTTTGAAGGTAGACTAAATGTATTTTGCATTATGCTATGGCTAGGAATATGTTTTAATTCATATTTTTTAATAAGTCTATGAGGGCCAGTGAGTGGAATGTGGTTTGAATATACTTGGCCCTGTTAGGAAGTGTGGCCTTGTTGGAGGAAGTGTGTCACTGTGGAGTTGGGACCCAACAAGACCATACCTCCTAATAAGTACTAGTCCCTATGAGGCTATGGGGGCCATTTTCATGTCTAACTGCTTGGAAGAGAGTCTTCTGCTTGCCTTTGGAACAAAATGTAGAACCTTTCAGACTCTTTCAGAGCTATCCCTGCTTGGATGCTGCCATGCTTCCCACCATGATAATGGACTGAACATCAAAACCAGTGAACCAGTCCCAGCTAAATGCTGTCGTTTATAAGAGTTGCCTTGGTGATGGTGTCTGTTCACAGCAATGGAAACCTTAACTAAGACGGGGAGTGTCTTGTTTTTCTCTTCATGATTGGTTTAGTATAACATGAGGATTTAGGGGAGGAAGGTGGCTGGGGTGGCTGTTTGGAAACAAGCTATCCCTGCTGCTGTGAAGGAGCTCTACCTGTCCCTGGGCTCTGGTGTACTGCTAAGCTGTTGATAGCCAGTTGCTTGGCTTCTGCATGCACATCTCAGAGCTGCACACCGTTACTTACCCAGGTTTGGGGTGATCCCATATTTTGCCCACCACTTGCTCTGTCTGAAGCCCTGTCTCTTCAGTACTGATCCTGAATAGTCAACCCAAACTACACTGTTGCTTCCTGGGACCACTCACAGCTTCCTAGGTGCCTTAGTTTGAGTTACCATTGACCATGACGAAACACCACGACCAAAAACTACTTCAGAAGGAAAGGATTTATTTGGCTTACACTTCCACATCACTGTTCATGACACAAGGAAGTTGAGGGCAGAAACCTGGAGTTAGGAACTGGTACAGAGGCCATGGGGACAAAGGGACTGCTTATAGAACCCAGGGCCACCAACCCAGGGATAGCACTACCCAACTTAGCTGGCCTTTCCCCCATCACCCCTACCTAAGAAAATGCCCTGAGGTTTGCCTGCAGCCTCTTGGATGACTTCCCTCCCAGAAGGATAAGCACAGCCCATCCAGTCCCTCTGACTTACTGCTTTTACATCACTATCTTACAGTTTCTATTGCTGTGAAAGGACAATGACCATGGCAATTCATATAAAGGAAAACTTACTCTTGGGGCTGGTTCACAATTTCAAGGTTTAGCTCATTATCATCATGGTGGGAAGCATGGTGGCATGCAGGAAGACGTAGGGCTGGGCTGGAGAGGTAGCTCAGAGTTCAATGTCTGGGTCAGCAATAAGTGGCAATGACAGAGGTTTCAGAGACCTCACCCCCAGTGACACACCTCTAACAAAGCCACACATCCTAATAGTGCCACTCCCTCTGAGCCTATGGGGCATTTTCATTCAAACTGCTGGATTGGGGCGTCCCTTTTGACCATAGCTCTTTACTGTCTGCTTGGAAGTTTAGCTTCTTACCCAGCTGGGCAGATTGAATCCTGGACCACCCTCTGCCTGTATTGATTTCCTAAGGACCGAGTGCATTGCTCACCCAGGAGACCTGGCTTCCTGATTGAATCCCATTTCCCACCATGAAAGACCAGCATCCCTGAAAACCCTGGAGCTCTTGTGGCACTCAAGCACCCCTGGGAGGTGATTTCTTCAGGCAGTTGCTGTGATGTTGCTTGCAGAAAACATAGGGGTGAGAACTTGTTTCTATTAAAAGCATTGCTGAAATGGCATGCTGCCTCTCTGTGGACCTCAGCAGGTGTTTCCCCACCACCCATGCCTGCTTTCTAAAACTATGCTCACTCTCCTGGAGAATCTCCACTGCTGTAAGTGGCAAAGCTCTGATCAGAAGGGAGTTCTGAGCCCCCACCTCATGATACAAAAGGCCAGAAGCCCATGAGCCCTCTCTGCAAAGCTGGATCGTTTCTCCCAAGGCTGTCATGAAGGACAGAAAGGAGCAGAACACATGTGTCAGGGCAGAGTCCGTCCTTCCATCAGAGTGTTGCTGTGATTGTTGCCTCTGAGCGCTCCACAGCCCTGGCTGTGTGCCATCCGCAAGCCTCGTTCTCTGACTTCCATTGATTTTGTTGTCCATCTCCCTACATGGCCTCCTAACTAACCCCTTTCACCTCAGTCAACTGTTTTCCATTTCTGTTGCCTCCTGACAACCCTGATCTCAAAGCTTTCAGATTCTGTGATTCCCTCAAGTTGGTCACTTGGGAATTCCTAAAGTACGATTACCTACAGAGTGAGTTCTAATCCTTCACTTATTGCTGGGTCAGCTTTCTGTTACTGTGACAAAACAACCGGGACACGCAACTTTAAAAGGTTTATTTGTAGACACTCCTGTCCCAGCAACGGTCAGCAGCGTTTGCAGCTGGACCTGGCTCCTCAACTTGGCAAAAATTCCTACAGAGACTGAGAGATGCATCAAATCCCTGATGGCTGTTTTCCAAAAGTACAGTGGGAAGGATGGAAACAGCTGTCAACTCTCCAAAACTCAGTTCCTTTCCTTCATGAAGCTGGCTGCCTTCACGAAGAACCAGAAGGACTCAGGAATCCATGACTGAATGATGAAAAAGCTGTTCCTCAGCACTGATGGGCAGCTAGATTTTCAAGACTTTCTTAACCTTATTGGTGGCTTAGCTATAGCGTGCCATGAGTCCTTCCTCCGGACTTCCCAGAAGCACCGCCATCCATAGGTGCACTGAGCCCACCACACCTACCACAACATGCAGCCCATGACTGCTAGAAGAAATAAAACCATGTCGTTTTTTTCAAATGTTAAAAAAAAAAAAAAAGTTTCTTTGTACTTACAGCTTCAGAGCCTTTACCATGGTCCCTTCCCTAGATGCTTTGGCCTTGTTTTGACACAGTGTATCATTGCAGGAGTGTGGCAGTGGAGGCCTGTTAACCTCATGGCAGCAAGATAGATGATAATCCAGGGTCCCCAATCCTCCTTCAAAGGCACACCCTGGTGACCTCACTGCCTTGATCTAGGCCCCACCTCCTAAAGCTTCCATCACCCCCAGGTACTGTGAGGGATGGAGAACAGCCCCCCCCACAGGCTAGTTCAGAAGTGATGAGACCCAGAAATGCGCTGCTCATTACCCATATTAAACCTTCTCCTCCTCCCCAGCTCAGGTAATACAGAACTGTGTCTCGACAGTCTCTCTTTGGCAAGCAGTGGCACCACTGGGTAGGTAGTTAAGTGATAAGGTCAATAGACTAGACATGGTCAAAGGTTAACTGTTGGGAGCCAACTCTTAGCTGAAAGCGGCTATCATCTTTACAGCCATCTCGAGCCATATACTCTGACAAGAGACTTGTTTTCAACAGCCTGAAACAGCTGAGCACACTCTGATAAACATCTTGTTTTGCTGTTTAGTGCTGCCAGCAGCTAGGAGCACGTGGTCTCCACGCTGCTAGGCACATGACTTAGTGCCTTCAGTTGAGCTTGCCCACGTGGGCAAGTCATGTGGTAAAGGGTATAAATACCCAGGATTTCCTTTCAAAAAAAAAGAGAGAGAGAAAGAGACAGAGACTTGATTAGACCCTTTGTCTTGTCTCCATCCTTTGCGTCTCTCACCCCTCCATTCCCCACTCTCTCCTTGCTAGACCCTGACCCACAGACCAGAACAGCAGAACGGCTGTTACAAAGTAGACAGAACAGGCCGGCCATTACTAAGGAGCTGAAACGGCCTTACTGAGGAGCTAGACTTACCGGGGGCGTTACAGTTCACTGAAATATAAATATCAAGAATTAATAGAAAAAAATAAATGTTCCCAGAAGCTGAGACACCAGTGACTTTAGAAGCTGCTCTTCTAGCCTGGCTTCCACTGGCCTTCATCTTACCCCACATCCAGGGAAAGCTTTTGCCTTCCTGTCAAAAACCTGTATCTTAGTCAATGTTTGGTATAAAGATCCACCATGACCACAGCAACTCTTATAAAGAAAAATGTTTCACTGGAACACATAGGCAGGCATGGTGCGGAGAGTTAGCTATGCCTTGTCCTACATTCAGATTGGCAGACAGCAAGAAGAGAGAGAGAGAAGAGAGAGACAACGAGACAGAGACAGAGACTGGATCTAGTTTGAAAACTCAAACCCCACCCCTAGTGATATACTTCATCCAGCGTAGCCACTCCAACTCCAACTAGACCATACATCCTAATAAGTACCACTCCCTATGAGCCTATGGGGGCCATTTTCAATCAAACCACCACAGCCTACCAAATGTTTCATTCCAGACCTGAGTAAAAGCCCAAACCACCACAGCCTACCAAATGTTTCATTCCAGACCTGAGTAAAAGCCAATAAGATATTCATCTCAGTAGCTCCTTGACACCTTTGCCTCTACACACCTTTCCCTGTGCCCTCCTGACAAATGTCAGAGAGTGATTTTGACAGTCCTGTGGCCCAAGTGGACTCTGAGGAAGACAATTAGGACATCTGTGTCTCAGGAAAGGAAGCAGGACTGGAGGGTATTTGGTCATGGATACCCATCTAGGCCAGGCCGTGGTCTTGAGGACTTTGAAGAGGGTAGACACAAGCAGTCCCAAATGCAGAACTACATACAGTGTTGGCCTCTCAAGGAACACCAGTTACACAGAACAACTCAGCTGTTAGGCTGAGACTCATTCTCTAGTGGCAACCAAATAGGAGGAAGGGGCTACCTCTGTCCCAGCCAGGTCACTCCCTAAGAGCTTTTAAAAACAAGCCACATTAAGTTCAGCCTTTCCCCTTTGTAGCTTTGATAGCCCCAGAAACTTAAAACAACAGATACTTCCCATTCTTCCTTTCCACCTTCCTACACATCCTTTCTCAAGGTCCCACCTCACTCACCCCATGATTTCTTAGTGAAAGCAGACATTCCAGAAAGATGAGCATAATTTTGGGTCTACTGTAGATGTGCAGTCTTCAGATGCTATGCTGGAAGGGCCAGAGGTCACTAACAAGATCAGTTATCGATCAGCAGGCAAACAACAGTGGAAGAATACCCAATAAGCCGAAGTTGGCTGATTTAGGGAATAAATTTTACCAACATCTCAAACATCAAAACAGCAAAAAGGTTACATTAGCAAATGAAGAAGCTGAAGATGCATGAGATAAGCATTGCAATTATCAGATTAGAAACATGATGAGTCTTAATGCTATGTGAGTCTGAATGTAAGAGTTGTGAGCAATTCTGTCTTCCTCCCCTAGGAAACTTGGCTGTGTCACAACTAGGGAATGACTGGCCAGCATCTTGGTAGGCACAGTCCAGGAATGCTGCTCAGCTGATTATAGGGCACATACCAGAACCTTCCATTAAAGAATTATCTGGCCTCAAAAGCCAATAGTGGCCTTGCTGAGAACTATGAGTTGTCTGAATATCCATCCCAGAGCCAGGTCACTGGGCAGTTCACTGCACAGATTTTAAAAGTACAGTGAAGGACAAAAAGTTTTAAAATGCGTTTCATTTTCCATAAATTGGCATAAAGCTTACACAGAGAAGCAATCTACAGGATGAAGAAAGGCGAGTCCTGATGAGATTTAAAATCTCATCACTTAAAATCATCTTCTGATGAAATTTACTAAGAAGGAGAAAGAATGAACCATATTAGGCATAAAAAGGTCAATTCAAATACAGAAATAGCAGCAATTGAATAAATAAGTGATTATAATCTAAATGCTGGTAAATATGAAAACCTTCACAAAATTGACAACTTCCTAGAAAAACAATAGTACCACAGCAAAATCAGGAAGACATGGGAACTCAGCAAAATACAACTGAAGTCAGCAGCTTAAAATCTTCCCGGGGACCAACAGCCCTGGGATTGGATTCAAACCCAACAGCCTGAATCCAGGACTCACATGATGAAGCACACTATTCCTGGGAATTTTCCTCCTCCCCCCTTCTCTCACACACACACACACCAACACATTTGCACCAACACACACAAACACACACCAACATTCATGCACATGTGCACACACACACAGATAATGAAATGTAATAAAATGTTCAATAGTCTTAGGTCATTATTCTAGTCTGCTAGAGATTTCTTTCTGTACAGGAAATTCTGCCCAAATGCTCATAGCAAGTTCTTTCCTCATAACTCCAAAGTAGAAGCAAGTAAATGTTCCTCAACAGGTGAACTGTCAAGACAACGATTTTATGTTCATACCATTAAAAAAAAAAGTGAAATAGTGATATACACAACACAAGCCTCATGAAAATCATATTCAGTATAAAGGCCAGTGATCTCACTTGACTGAAGTAACTCAAAGGACAAAGGTGATAATGGTGCAAGTCAGTATTAGTGCTCTAGCAATGGTTGCACAGGGCTGAACACAAAAGATTTTAGAGTTTTACAAAGACTTTGGATTTTAAAAGAAAGTTTGGATACTTTAAAAAGACTGAACTTTTAAGTGTTGGAATTGTTAAAGACCATGGAACTTTTAAAACTTGGAATATTTATATTTATATTAATATTTATATTAACGTGAGATCTTGGTGATGAATAAGATATGAAAGGTTGTGACTTGTGATTTGATTTTTGTGTCAAGTTGACAAAAGGTCAGTTATGTGAGTTTTATATTAACTTGACACAAGGTAGAGTCACTGCAGGGAAGGGAGCTCAATTGAAAAAAGTACTCCATAAGATTGGGTTCAGGCAAGCCTGTAGGGCATTCTCTTAATTAGTGATTGATGGGTGTGGGCCCACCCCATTGTGGGTGGTGCTACCCCTATGCTGGTGGTCCTGGATTCTATAAGAAATCAGATTGAGCAAGCCATGTGGAGCAAGTCTCTCCATGGCCTCTTTGCATCAGCTCCTGCCAGTAGGTTCCTGCCCTGTTTTGAGTTCCGGTCCTGACTTTCCTCAATGATCAGCAGTCCTGTGGAAGTGAAAGTCAGACACTCCCTTTCCTCTCCAAGTGCTTTGGTCATTGTGTTTAATCACAGCGATAGAAATACCTACAATTGGCCTCACTCAACAGAAAGAACCCAATTCTCCACAGTGGCTGATTGCATGCCACCTAACACTTAAGATGCTGGGCAAACCGGGTGACAAAGCTTTGCCACATCCAACATATTCCCTGCCACCTCAGAGTTGACTGCTATCTCTCCACATGTCCACTTTGAGTAAAATGCTCCCACAACCAGGATAGACCAGAAAATGTTCTTCACACATTTTTAAATCTTGGAGCATGGGTTTATATGCTGCAGAAATAAACAGGCTTATTTCTCATTAGGAAACATGTCTATTGTAATGATTATTTAAATTAATAAAGATGTGTTTGACACATACATACATACATACATACATACATACCATCATTTTAAATTAGACTTAGTCTAAAGATGAAAGAATATTTTCAGGTAAACTATCAAACTAATAGAGAAAAGAAAAAAATTCAGTAAAATTATGCCAGATAGCCCAGCACTTCATAAACCAGAAGATAGCAAGTGCAATGTCCTTAAAGCCATAAAGGAATCTCCTGAACCACAGGAATTGTTGGACTTAATAGTGAAACTTTAGACACACTCCATATCACCCCAGAAACAAGAAAGGCTATCTGTTCTCCTTTGTGTTGAAGGCCCTGGCTAACACAGAAGGGCAGAAAAATTAATCTGATACAAATTGTAAAAGTTACTATTCACAGATAAATTTTCACATTTTTATCCAAAAAAACTTAGTAAGAAATTACTAGAGTATATAAGAAGGTTCAGCTAATTTTTTTAGATGTGAAACTGGTGTGCAATAAAACTACCACATCTCTATTACAAAGCATGAGCAAGTGGTAATATCAAAAACATCACCATGGCAACAAGACCTAGGATGCTCAGAAACAAGCCATGACACATGCTCAAGTTCTTCACTGCATGGCTTTTCAGAAACAGCAAAGACCATTAAACATAAAGGTATTCTTTAAAAGGTCAGAAAAATTCCATACTACATTGGAAAAGAGACTAAAATTCACAATTCATATGATATTCTAATTTTATGCAGAAAGTATTTTTGGCAAAGCTTACCACCCCTTAATGAGAAAATTATCAATGAATAATAGAAAGCAGTACCAAAGCACAACTATGAACAGCTGTTATGGTCTTTAATACTTAGAGTGCAGGTTTTCCCAAACTAAGGTCAAGAACGAGGCACCCATTCTCAGTGTCTTAGTTTATCACTGCGCTAGTAGTCATAGCTAATACAGTGATGTAACACAGGAGAGGATGAAGCAAAACCACCTTACCAACTGATCATCCATGAGGAATTACACTCCCCTAAAAGGTACTAAATTAGAGACAAGGTTACAGGATCAAAAGACAACATGCAAACCAACTGGATTATGTATATTAACAACAATTTCAGAGAGAATTGATATATTATATTACTGTCAAAAATTGAAATATTTAGTTAGATTTAATCAAAACTATATGCAAATGGTACAGTAGAAAAAAATATTGCCACTAAGAGAAATTAGTGGAGGAAATTGATGCCCATGAATTGAAATACTCATTAGTTAGATGCCACCTTGACTCAAATGATCTATAGGTTTGTTGAAATTCCAATAAAAATCTGAGATAGTCAGTATAGAATCAAATATTTGACTATCTTGAGAACTTTTAGACCTCTTTAAATAGACCAACAAGCCAACTTAAAAAAAAAAAGAATCTGAATTAACATGTTACCAAATTTTAGCAGAATATTCACAGTGAGAAACTCTTTTCTCTCCCAGGGATACATGGAATGTTTCAAATGAATAGATTAATGTGTGACATCAATAAAATAGATAAAAATTATATAATTATCTCAAAAGATGAAGTAAAAATGTTTGATAATATTTAATAACCCTTGATTTTAAAAGAAAAAAACCTAAAGGTATTTGGTGTCTGGAATTTATCTCATGACAATAAAGGTTTTTGATGACAATCCTTCAATCAGCATTATACTCAATGGGGAAAAGTTGAAAGCAAGATCAAGTACAAGACAAAAGTGTGGCTGATCCTCACTGTCTTCCTTCCATCTCCTACTAAAGTCTTATTCGGAGCAGTTAGGCAAGAGAGAGAAATGAACAGAATCCAAATAGGAAGGGAGGAAGTGAAATTACTCCTGTTTACAAATGCCGTGGTTCTATAGAGAGAAAAGTCAAATGACTCTCTAAAAATGTCTCTAAAAACAAACAAATCTGGTCAAAGCTCAAATCAATATACAGAAATGAATGACATATTTTACACTAATAAAAGACTCTAAGGAAGAAATCATGAAAGAAATTCCATTTATGATAACTTCAAAAAATAATTAACTATCTAGGAATATATCTAACCAAAGAATGAAAGGCATCTATAATGAAAATTACAAAATTACAAAAGAAAAACCCAAAATTATAAAAAATTTACAAAGAGAACATGATAAAATAGCTTAATAGTGCACACACACAAATGGAAAATGAATTGGAGGAATTACTGTTAAATAATCTTGTCAAATACCCATACTATTAATTATTTTGAGAGTCAATGCACACACAGAAAATTACCAAGAAATTATTTCCAAATCTAGCAAAAAAATTGCTAAAACAAATCTACAAGCCACCAAAGATGGTTGAATAAGTCTAGAACAAAAATTAATAAAGCCTTGTGTATCATAACATCGGATTTAAAAACATACTGCAGAGCCACAGTAACCAAAACAGTATGGTACTTGTAAAAACCATAGTATTGACAAATAGAATAAAACTGAGATTCCAGAAACAAATTATTTTAACTAAAACAGCTCAAAGCATGCAGTAAAGAAAGGTTGGTCTTATCAATGAATTCTAGGATGTTAATACACAAGACAGAGTTGCACTTAACCCTCATGCTTCACAAAAATCAACTCAGAATGGATTGAAGACCTGAGACCTGAAGCAGTAAAACTGCTGGGAAAAAGAGATAGACGTCCATGAAGCTTCAGCCTCCTGGCTTTTTATTATACACTGGGAAAAACAAACAGCATCTTCATAGATGGGGATATCAATATCTATAGATAAAATAATGAAAATAGGTTTCTGTCTCTCACCTTGCACAAAATAAAACTCTATTTGGATCAAAGATCTTACATCAACCCTCCAAGTCTGAAACTGCAAGAGGAAAGGGTAGAATATACTCATGGTGTACTTATATATAAGGAATTTCTAAACAGGACTGTGATGGCTAACTTTATGTCAACTTGACATGAGCTACAGCCTCTTGGGAAGAAGGAGTCACAACCAAAACAACGTCCGCACTGGACTGACCTGTAGGCAAGTCTGTGGTGCACTTTCTTGATTGAAGATGGATGTGGGAGGGCCCAGCTCACTGGGTGGTGGCCCCAGTTGCTGTAAGAAAACAGACAGGGCATGAGGAGCAAGCCAGTGAGCAGCACTTCTCCATGGCCTCTGCATCAGCTCCCGCCCTGATTTCCCTCAGTGGTGGTCCATCAAGTGGAACTATAAAGGAAATAGACTCCTGTTCTCATTTTTTGTAACAGTTAGGGGAGCTTGGAAGACCAGAGCTTAGAGTAATATGGACTTGGGCAGCCCAGCTCAGGAGGTTTTAGATGGGAGCTGAGCCAGAGAGCATTCTTGTGGTATTTTGGCAGAGAAGGTGGCTGATTTTTCCCTGTCTAAAAATCTGCCTAGGGATAAATTTTAAAAGGTTGGACTGATTTCAATCAGTAGCTGAGCAGTGGCTGGGCAGTGGTTGGGCAGTGACTGGGCAGTGGCTGGGCAGTGGCTGGGCAGTGACTAAGCACTGTCTGGGTAGTGACTGAGCAGTGACTCAGCAGTGATGGCGTGGCTGTGGCTGGGCAGGGACTGGGCAGTGGTTGGGCTGTGGCTGGGCAGTGGCTGGGCTGCGGCTGGGCAGTGGCTGGGCAGTGGCCAAGCCTCTCATGAGCACCTTTCTCCTGTGAATTGACTTCTCATACGCACTGCACTTTTCCAAAGTATTACCACGACATTGGTAGGAAGCATGCTTAGCATACAAACCACACCTCAGAGAAAAAAGATGAACGCAAACCCTGGTTTTGTACATTTGTAAAGTTTTTAATGGTGATTATGAAATGTATAAAAATTCAAAGTCCCTGGAATATCCAAATCCATCCTATGAAAAATAAGATAGATGGGCACAGCCTGAAGTAGAGCAGCCTTGCATATGGGCTGAAAACTGCACAGACAGGAGTAGCTGAGCGAAGAAATGGACATGTGAATACATCGTTAATTTTTAAACAAGAAACCAAAATAATCAAACTGGGAAAGGAATCGCTGAACTAGAAATATGGAAACAAATGATAAAGAGAAAACTGAGAGCTGTATTCAGAAACTTCAGAGGAGTCATAACACCATAGCTAAGACCAGAGAGATTGTAATTCAGAAAGCAGTCAAAACATTCCAAGACAGAAAGCACAACATTAACAAATTGAATATTTGATTTCATCAAAGTTTAAAAAAAAATCCCACTCATTAAAGCAGAAGGAAGAGCCACAAAACAGCAGAACACTTATCTAAAAACACGAGTGAAAAAACAAAGTCCTAAACCCTGATAATGGGAGACAATCCAGTTTTTCAAATGGTCAGAAGATCCAAACACACAGAGGAAGAGAAATGTGAGTGGTAAAAACAGTGAAAAGAATTATTCATTACATCATATGAATTAAAGCCATCATTAAATTCTATACAGTCAGCAGAATGCTAAAAATATGTCTGATAGTATCAAATGTCTGCGAGAATGGGATGTAATTGGAACTCTCGGGCCTTGAAAGTGGACGTGTAAAAAAGTGCGACCAACTGAACAAATTCTGGGTGCTGGGTGCTAGTGGTGCTGGGTGCTGGGTGTTGGGTGCTGGGTGTTGGGTGCTGGGTGCTGTGTACCTACCAAGAGGAGAGTGAATGAACTAGTGGAAGGGCTGAGGAATCCCCACATAAGAGAGTCCTAGGCATGCTCTGTGTATTCCAGGGGACGCTCCACGGCAACATCTATTTCTCATGTTGGTGAATGCACACTTTAGTTTCCTATACTCCATTATTTGTAAACTTGATATCAAAAGAAAAACATAAATATTGAGCTGCAATCTACTGGTATGCCTGTGGAAGTGCATCAGCAGAGAAGGCTGAGACATCCATAACTCATTCTGAAACACTCCCTCCCTGAATACACAGATAGAAGGAGAGAGGGACTGGAAGCCAAAAGGCATCGAGTAAGCCCAGTAAGAAAACAATGCCAGAGAAAGAAGGCAAAGGGAAACAAGACTGACCTCCACAAACGGCTGCCATATTTCTCATCTGAATCTTTCATAATAAATGCTATTTTCTAAAGTGTTTGCTGCACTTTGTGTTCTCTCTGCAGAGCTTTGCCTACATCATATTTGCATTCCCTCACTTCCTATCTCTCGGTTTTAGACAGTGTCTTACCATCTCCTCCAGCGTGGTTTCAAACACTTTCTCCTCAGGCTTTTGGCTCCTGAGAGCTGGTGTTACAAGAGTGCCTCTTTTATTTAGGGCTTTGTATTCATTGTTGTCCATATTGTTCAGGTGAAATATTGGAAATATTTATAAGGGTAGGAGTTAAGAGGCTCATGTCAATGCCTAGAAATAACCACCATTGTACAGAGGATATCTTGTGTGCTTAAAGGATGCATCACCCGCCAATTAAAAAGCCTATACGGCCTATGGCTTAGGCAGGAGATAGAAGGTGGGACATCCAGGAGACAGAAAGAATTCTGGGATATATTGGGTGGGGGACAGATGGAGTGTCAGCCCAGTAAGATGTGCATGGTACCTGAGCACAGATTACCAGCTGCATGGCAGAATGTAGGCTAGAATAAATGGGATCTAGTCAGAGAAGAGCCTATATATATTGCCAAGGTATTTGTAAATATATTCTGAGTCTGATTCTTATTTCTGGGAGCATGGGGCTGGGGGGAAGAACTAGACTAACTTTTACATACCATATTTAAAAGAAAGTTTAGAGAAGACAGCCCTTTGCTCAACAGAGAAATGAAAGCTTACAGAGTCCTGCTAACTTTACTCTCCATTTCTCCCGAGTTCCAGGGTGGGCAAGCATTCCCTAAAGCCTAGGACAGAAAGCATGGGCGGGATGTACTCCTTACAAACGCACCTGAGAACTCTGAAGTCTGACAACAAACTTACAAAACGCCTTCCCTGTGTGTAACCTGGTGAAGCAGGCCTCCCGGTGAGCCTGCTTCCAACCACACTGTAACCACAGGACTGAGTGTTGAAGGATCCTCTTGCCCTTTGTAGAGGGTTGCTGTCCACAAGACAGCCTTGGTGATGTGCACACACCTTTGAGTAAGAGCTCCCTACCTTCACCTACCCACCAGGACCATCCCTGACAGGAGCTGCTGTGAAGCCCTTCTTCTAAACGTGTAGCATTTGACTGAACCAAGGTTCAGTTCAACCAGGATCGGGGGACATAAAGTCTTACCACTGACTTCTCCAGTACTTTCCCAAACCTCGGCAGCCAGCAATGTATAGAAGGTAACCTCCTCCAACTCCTACACAGAACCTCAAAGGCTGCTGTACCCTGCAGGAAGCCCAGACACAGGGATTATGAGGTAGGCATATTATGAGGTACACACCTGAAGGGCACAGCCTGCGCACACACTCTTCACCTGGCCTGCCAGAGATCTGTTGCAGAGCAGGTAAAAGCTGACAATTTTACCAAATGCAGAATATCTGGAGACAACGGAGCAAGCATTTTTCTCAGGTAGACAGCCGATTGTTAAGATGGATTTCTCCAGGGAAAGGCTGGGAAAGGGCAAAGACGTTGACCCCAAAGCTAAAAATTAGAGCTATGAACAGTCGCCAAGAAAGGCCAGCTGATTCCCCTGCCTGGAAACGAGAGACATCAAAGGGGAGATTAAATTAGAGCAGCGAGTTTGAAATCATGGACAGGCTGTCTGTCTTTATCAGCTCGCATCACTAATGAAATGTGAATCTCCATGGAAAGGAGTGAAGAATATACAGAGATAAAAGGGGCGTTGAGACCGGGCTAAGCGGGGAACCAGTAGCCTGAGAGAAAAAGATGTTTAAAATTAATCAGTGAGCCTGGACACCAGGATCCTGGGTCAGCTTCCACAGGGAGAAAACCACTCGGAGGAAAAAAATCCAAATATGAATAAAAAGGTGTGCCGTGACCTATCGTCTTACCATATTAGGAGTTACCCCAGGTCCTTGGGACAGAAGCCACTGCCATGCTTAGAATGTCCCCAGTGGAGGGCCAACATCCTTGCAGCATCTGGTTTGTGCCCTCTCCTGTGGCCTCTGGAGACTGGAGTTCTCTGCCCTTCGAAGTGCTGCCCTGCGGCACAGTTGGGACCGGGGTGTTGTGGGAAGGGCAGACCAGCAGACAAAGGCTTGGTGCTCGGGGCTTCTCAGGAAAGCATCTAACTCCTGGTTGTGTTGTGTTCCATCTCGGTTCTTCACGTTCTGGGTTAGGAGCATAGGGAGGATCTCTCCTCCTCCAAGTCTAAAGCACTTTAGGTGCCTCTGCCTGGGGGGTTTTAGGATTGAAAGTGTCTGGCAGAAGTCCCTTAGTTCTTCCACTGCCTCACCTCAGTTTTTCTCTGTGACGCTACAGCCTAGGAATACTTGAGGCTCCAGACCATGTCCTTCAATATCTGCCATGCACTGGCTGACTTGTGGCCTGCTTCCCTTGGAATAAAAGGATGTAGAAAGAGACAGTGGGGTGTATCAACTTGATCTGAAATCACTATCTCAAAATGTGCACGGTCGCTGGGCAGTGGTGGCGCACGCCTTTAATCCCAGCACTTGGGAGGCAGAGGCAGGCAGATTTTTGAGTTCGAGGCCAGCCTGGTCTACAGAGTGAGTTCCAGGACAGCCAGGGCTACACAGAGAAACCTTGTCTCAAAAAACCAAAAAAAAAAAAAAAAAAAAAAAAAAAGAAAGAAAAAGAAAAAAATGTGCACGGTTTTGGAGACAGCGGTTTTAAAGGAACAATTAGGTTGAAATGAGATGGCAAACGAGCCTTAATCTACTGACTAGCATCTTTATATGAAATATATGGTTGGAGTGCTGCCAGGAAGGAACAGCCTCAGAAGAAACCAGCCGGCTCACTCTTTGGTCCCCAACCTTGGACTTGCAGAGCTATGAGGATGAAGTTGCTGTAAGCCTTCTTATAGAGACCCTACCAGAATGATGCCATATCCATGGCTGGAGGGGCAGCTACTTTCAGAACTGTATCCTTGGACAGAGATAGAAGGCATTTGCTGAAAATAACGGAGGTAATGGCGCACTGGGTGAAGTGTTCACTGCACTTGACATTAAGACTAAGTCTTGGTCCCCAGTATCCACGTAAAAGCCAAGTATGGAGGTGTGTATCTATAACTCTGATGCTAGAGGACAGAGAAAAGCCAGTCTGGTCCAAACAGCAAACTCCAGGCCAGGTTCATGAAAGACCCTGCCTAAAACAAAAGACGTGGAAAGAACAATTGAGGAAGACACTGGGGGGCCTCCACATATGCCTAAACAGGCGAGGATCCCCATGTACACATGCACACCACACCACACTCACACTCATGCAGGCACGCATGCATGCATGCACGCAAAAAGAAAAGAATGACTGAAACAACAAAGAAAATGGCTGCACCTTTGTTCAGTCCTAGATGGCACACCTCTGTACTCCAGGAGAGAAGTTCCATAATACTAAGAAAGGTATTTCCACCTTCTCTAAGCCATGGTATAGGGTCCTCCGGATGGTGGCAGCACTTGGGTGAGCATGGTCATTCTCTCTTAAGAATGCCAGCAGCTTTCAGGTTCCCTAGAGAGAGCCCCGTGCTTCAAGTATAAGCTCTTGTAGACCACACATGGAGCCCAGGGTCCGGACCTGCAGGGTCCTGGTGACCCTTCCATTTCTATTTCCACCTGGCACAAGTACAGAAGCTGTCCAAGGCATTTGACTAACAAGTAATGAGCTTGGGCCTGTTGGGTCATCTCCCTCAACAAACCTCCCTAATCCACAGGCCATTTCCCACCCCCACCCCCACCCCCCACACACCATGGCTGAGGTCACAGGCAGGGGTAGGACCACAAGCAGACAGTCCTTGAGTGACATAAAATTAGCTTCCTACCACTGTTGTTCCGTCTCAGCCTTTGAAGCAAGATGGAATTAGTCAGTCCTTTAAGCACCAGATACAGAAGTGCCCAAATGTTCTATTCTGTGTCCTTGCTGTCAGAGCAACCTAAGGGCCACCAGAAGCAGCAGGACCTCCATGTGTTAGGTCCTTACTCGCCAGCGACTGGAGAAGCACTTACACCCTCACAACATAATGCACATTAATGAAAAGGAAAACTAATCTTTGGGTTTTGTTCTTAAATTACTGTAATTCCTGACCAGTGGGAGGGACAGGGCGCATTTGCTCAAACTTTGGAAAGAGATTAGAGTTGACTGCTCTGATTTCATAGTCCATGGGGATTCTTACTCAGCTTTTGCTTTCATGACAACAACCACCGAAAACCCAGCTTCCCAAAGATGTGTCCCAGGGCAGACAGCAGCAGGATCGCATGCAAAATTAGGAATTACATCAAGCCAAATTTAAGACATTAAAAAATTCTTAAAAATTAAGAAGCCCTAATACATTCTTTGTGTCACATGGAGCCCATAGTACACAGTTCAGAGCCTGTGACCAGGTCCTAAGTAGAGATTTGCCATTTATCTGGGTTCTAGTCTCCCATGTGTCTCCGCATCTGTAAAACTGGGACAATTATCAGATGGATCCCATGCAAATTAAACAAGATTTTAACTGTCTACCATTAGCCCTGGCATAGAGGCCTTTGTATTCATTTCTACTGCTGCGTAACAAGTTGGTGTAAACTAAAATGCCTTACACAGCACACACTGATCCTCTGTAGTTCTGTCAGGAGACTCTGGGTGCAGTCCATCCTGGTCAGCCAGGGATGTCGGGTCAGAGGCAGCTGGAGCAGATGCAACCTCAGGTCGGAGGCAGAATTCATCTTCTTGGAGTCATAATAGAGGTCCCACTCTACTGCTGCCTATGGACCTGGGTCCACCCATAGTTTCCAGACACAGCAGCTTCCTGCTGGTCAATGGGACAGCCTCTCTCAAATCTGTGAGGACAGAGTTATGTGATGAGCTGTAATCATAAAAATGACATTTTCCATAGGAAGCTAATTTTAGGAAGTGGCAGCCTATATCCATATCCATATTATCACATACACTAACACACAACACACACACACACACACACACACACAACACAACATATATATATGTAATATATATATATAATAATATATATATTCTTCCTTTTCTTATTAGATGATCTTGACCAATTTCTGTTGCTTAGGTACTTGACTGACCCTGAATTAGGAAAAGGAGTAAGGAATATCCTTCCTTATGGTCCATGCATTCCACTCCCCAGCCACCCAGGGTGGATGCAAACATCAGCATTTGAATTCAGCTGTGGCTACACTCACTAGCCTGTGGCTCCATCCAGCCCACAGAAGTGCTGGTCCTTGGGAGTATTCTTGCCCTGGAGAAATAGACGGGGAACTGACCGAGTCCTCAGACATGGGAAAGGGGGTGGCAGAAATCATGAACTAACTCTCTAAAGCTAGGATTGCTTTTAATCTTTACAGGTGACTGTGTTAAACTTTGTGGCACCAACTTTTCTATTAGTCCAGAGCACATATAGTTTGAAAGATTTTGCCTACCATGTTGAGCTACATGTGTTAAAAATAATTAATCAGCACCATCAGAACCACATACAAATGTCCTTTGATCACCTCTGGCCTACCTTTATCCTTCATGCTCACTTTCTAGAATGCTGTCTGAACATAGTCTTTCTTTTGGGTCACAAGTCAGACCTCAAATCATCTTGGTTCCACAATGAGAAGTGTACAGACTAGGAGAAAGGTCTCAGAACAACCAGATTCACTAACCAGGTCCTTGCTCTGTCTGCTTGGATGCTTGTCAGCTATTTCATAAGAGCTCTAGCTTGCTCATTCTGAGTCAAGAACTCTGTTACAGATTAAATATATAAAGATCAGGAACAACCTGTGCTGTGCTTTTAAAATGTCCTTCTTGCTAGCCATCAAGCACAAGGCTGTTCACTCAAAGGCACATTAAGAGTCCACAGTATGTTGATACAGCTCCTGGCCCTCCATTCAATGACACACTACTGTGTATAGCTTAAAAGTCCTGGGACTTCAGAAATGGCTCCATGTGTAAGATGGTTCAGATGATCACAGTTTGAATCCCCAGCATCCATTTAGAAAGCTAGACATGGCTGAGCATACCTGAAACCCATCATTGGCAGGTAGACACAGGTGGGTCCCAAGGACTTGCAGCCAAACTGACTTCTGGTTCAGTGAGAGACCCTGTCTCTCAAAAAGTCAGAGAGAGGAAGACACCTGAAATTCTGTTCTGACCTCAACACATATGCACACATCCATATGCTTTGTGTAACACACACACAGACACAAACACACATCCTCACACTCTCACACATACACTCTGACTCACAAATCATACACACACATATACTCACACCACACACACATATTCATATACACATACATACTCACACACACACACACACACACATCAGTGGGAAGAACACAAGGCAGCCTTGATGCTGGACATTATTAGGCAACAGACCATATCTTTCTGTCTGACTTATACAAGCCCATGGGTCTCTCTTGCCGACTCAACACTTTTCTCAGGCTCTGAACAGAACCATGTATCACTCTCCTAATTTATTTTCACATTTTAAGGAATAAAATTTGTATTTTTACATCTGTTATGGATAGGTCACTTTCTCCCAACTTGAAAATAGTTTACCAATTGAGATTATGAGATTTTATTTTTTAAAAAAATGGATCTTGCATTTGACCTTGGAATGTCTTAGGGGTACCCATCAGCAAGTCTGGGAGACTGCCATAGCTTCACACAACCAGAAGGGTTGTATGCCACCACCATCACACTTAAGTCTGCATGGAGTAAATAGGGTGAGAGAAAGGGCTGCTTAAAACTATTGTCTCAAATCTGGGCTCAGAATCAGGAGATGAAAGAGATTTATACTGAGCGAAGCAAACAGGCTGCCATGGGCAGTAGAACCTCGGGAACAAATGCTAGCTTAGGCATCAAAATGAAGCATGCTCCAAGGTTGAGGGGAAAAGAGCATGCAGTAGGAAAGGCAATCGAGTGCTCTGAGCTCTGGTAAGCACCTCTAACTCCTCTGGTGGCAAAAGTCATACATAAAACTTCCTGGCTTCCCTTTTCTCTTCTAGGGTACTTGGAAGCCTCGGAAATACATCGAGGAAAACAACTGCCTAATGCAGCTACACCTGGAAGGTTCTGTAAGTTCCTGGAGGAAACACAAAAGGAGCTCTGAGGGAAAGGGGTGCCTCACACCTTTATCTTGGGAGCCTGTACATTAATTTCTAAGATTTCATTTTTAAAAATGCATTTAATGGATAGAGGTTGAGCTTTTTATGCTCTAATAACAAGTTATTGAAATATTTTATAGTAATATAGCTTGAGTCAAATCTCAAGGCCCTAGCCCATTTAAATGAAGCAATTCCAGCACAGAACACTCTCAAGGATATACTTTGGTTTTGAGTCTTCGAGGTGGTATGGGATGACAACAACTCCAAGAGTCACCCTATTTCTGTGTCCACCAAGTAAAGCCATGCCTTCAGATCACAGCCCCATGGGTACCAAAGCAGGGTTGGGAGTGCAGTAAAAAATATCATGGAAGCTTATGGGACAGTGAAGATGGAGAGGGATACTGTGTGTGACTAAGCTGAGGCAGCAGGACTGTAGGGGTGGTCACCAACTCCACCCCCTAGCCTTGCTGGATGCTAGACACCCCCTGCTGCCAACACTACCTCTATCAGTTTGTTCACCTCAGTGTGTGGTATTCAGCTTATAACAAAGGGCATTTGCTTGGTCACATGCAATAAACTGGGGAGTTAGAGGGGAGTCTCCAGAAATTCCATGTGAAAGAGAACAAAAGATATTACTGCTCATTAGCTAAGCAATGTAATTCAGACCCAAAAATGTAATGCTGCTGAAATCCAGAACTATTTCAAGGACAGTGTCTTAAGTACTTTGTCCACTCTTGGTTATAAAAGGATAGGCTGCTTATAGGATTCAGTGATCTTTGTGGTTACAGGGTTAGCAAAACAGGTGAAAAGATTGTAGAACATGACAAAGAACATGGCCCAGAGATAGAGTTAAGAGCAACCATAACTCCAATATCCCATCTATCTGTGGCTGGGATCTAAACTATTTTTCCAGGAGGGTTAGGGCATCTGTTCTACTTTGAACTGCATTTCTGGTAGACTCAGCTATGTCTGGGGATACAGGGCTAAAGGGACAGCTAGCTCTCTGTGGCCTAGATGACTAGTGAGTCTTGAGTCAATATGGGAGGGTAGAGAGGTTCAGGTGCCAAATTTTCCAACCAAAGGAGACAATTTAGATGACTATGTCTCTCTTCAAAAATACAAAACCTCACCATCCCTGATTTCAAGTTGTACTACAGAGCAATAGAAATTAAATGCTCGTGGAGCTAGCATAAAAACAGACAGGTGGATCACTGTAATCAAATCAGAGACCCCGAAGTAAATCTACACACCTATGAACATTTGATTATTATTTTTTTTTTAACAAAGAAGCCAAAATTATACAGTGTGTGTGGGGGGAATCATCTTCAACAAATGGTGCTGGTCTAACCAGATGTCTGGATGTAGAAGAATGCAAATAGATCCAAATCTATCATTCTGCACAAAACTCAAGTCCAATGTCTCAAAAACCTCAAAAAACCCAGATACACTCTACATGATAGAAAATAAAGTGAAGAATAGTCTTGAACACATTGGCACAGAGGCAACCTCCTGAACAGAACACCAAGAGCTCAGGCCCTAAGATCAACAATTAATAAATGAGGTCTCATGAAACTGAAAAGCTTTTATAAGTCAAAGGACACCATCGATAGGACAAAACAATAGCCTAATAGATTGGGAAAAGATCTTCACCAACCCTACATCTGACAGAGAGCTAATATCCAAAATATATAAAGAACTCAAGAAGACATCATCAAATTTTCAGGCAAATGGATGGAACTAGAAAAGGTCACCCTGAGTGAGGCAGACCCAGAAAGACACACATGGTATATACTCACGGATAAGTGGATATTAGCTTTAAAATAAGGATAGCCATGCTACAATCCACAGACCCAAAGAAGCTAAACTAAGTAACAAAGACTCAAGGAGATGATGCGCAAAATCTCACTGAAAAGGGGAAAAAGAATAGACAACATAGGTGGATGGGGGTGGGGAACGGAACCAGGAGGGATCCAGAGGGAGGACAGAGGGGAGACAACTAGTGGGGACATCTCTTAGACCATCTAGAAACCTATAGCAGTAGAAACTCCCAGGAATCTAGAAGGGTGACTCTAGCTAGGACTCCTAGCAAGAACCAGCCATCTCCTGTTACCAAGCAAGACTTCCAATGAAGGGAACTGGGACACCAACCTAGCCATAAAACCTTTGACCTACAATTTGTCCTGCCTACAGGATGGGCAGGGGTCAAGATGGAGCAGAAATCGAGGGAAGGGCTAACCATCCCTGATACTATACTAGTGATACTATGCTGTTATACTTGCAGACAGGAACCTAGAATAACTATCATCAGAGAGGCTTCACACAGCAACTGGTGGAAATAGATGCAGAGCCCCACAGCCAGACATTAAGCAGAGCTTGGAGAATCCTGTAGAAGAGGTGGCAGGAAGGATTGTAAGAGTGCCACAGGGGTCAAAGACACCTGGAAAGAAAAATCAAAGACACACACACACAAACCACAAAGACACAAGGAAAACCCTACAGAATCAACTAACCTTGGCTCATAGAGGCTCACAGATTGAACTGCCAACCAGGGAGCCTACATGGGACTAACCAAGGCTCTCTGCATATATGTAACACTTGTGCAGCTTGGTCTTTGACCCGACCCACGGGTCTGATTATTCGTGAGGTATCAAGGCAGACCATCACCTGAAAAGGAACATGGGCGAGAGAGAACGGAGGCCAAGCAACAGGCAGTCTTGTCAAGGCCTCACTTTAATGGGGGAGTAGTTTACAGATATAGTCTGGCAAGGGCGGAAGGGAACAAGGAACAGGGCGAGGATTCTCTCAACTCTCAATCCAGGGAGCACTCTGCGGCTGTCCTGGAATGTCCCGGGGCAACGGTTCTATATGAACAGGAAATCCTTCTTAGCTGAAGGTCAGGTTCTCCCAAGAGAGGTGGTTATTGCTTTAGGCCATCTTACTGTTGTAACCAGCTCCCAGGAAATGCCAGACATTCCTGGGACCTGAGACCCAAGAAAGTCCTTTCTTAACCTCGCACTGACTAATCCTTCCAGAACAGCAGGTAATTTCCTGAGGTTCTCTTGGAACAGCAGGTAGTTTCCTGGATTTGGCTCCGACAGGTCTTCTAACACAGGCTAACTGTTGTTAGACCTCTAACAACAGGAGCAGGGGCTGTATCTGACTCTGTTCCCTGCCTTTGGGACATTTTTTGCACTTCTTACTGATCTTGATATGCCAAAACTGGTTGATACCCATGGTAGGCCTCCTCTTTTCTGAAGAGAAAGTGAGGAGGAGTGGAGGGGGTGGGGTGCAGGGAAGAACTTGGAGGAGAGGAGGGAGGGGAAACTTCAGTCAGAATATAAAGTAAATTAATAATTTTTTTAAAAAAGGATACCAAACCCATGACAGTAAATGGGAAAGAAAGACTAGAGAATGCGGGCCCCTGAAGCCTCTTTCCACCTCCTTTGTAGGGACTTGATTATCTCTACATTCTTTCAAAGGCCGAAATATCACCAAGTATTCCTTCATTAAACCAAGAAGGCAACTACTTGACACAAGCCAAGGTCTGCCTTAGATGCTAGGATTAGAAAAAATTAAGGCAAAAACCCTTATCATTAAAAAAATTTCAATGTCAAACCTGACAATAAGCTAACAGTGTTCATCCGCTCTGAGGATCATTAAAGCTGGGTATGAAACTCTGTGACTAGCTGAGCGGCAGATAGTTTGGAAGGGAAGGATGGGAAACCAGCTTCCTAGGCAGAGCACCAGGAAGAGTGACACAGAAACTTAGTGCAGAAGTAGCTGCAAGGTCTCCTCATCTCTAAATGAGAGCCAGGCAAGTGAGGCAGAGAGCCCAGGACCTGGAGAAACCACAGAGGACTCCGGTGAATGCGGAGCCTGACCACATTAGTTTAGATATTCTGGAGAAGCAGAACAAATAAGAGATTCTGTGTGTGCCTCTATGTGTGACTGTATGCATGTATGTGTGTCTGTGCATGTGTTTGTGTGTCCATCTGCATGTGCGTTTGTGTATGAATGTTTGTATCTGTCTGGATATGTATGTTTGTAGGTAGTTGTCTATCTGTATGTGTGGTTTTTTTGTCTATGGGTTTATGTATGTCTATGTCTGTGTGTATATTCTTGTGTCTCTGTGTATGTCTATCTGCATGTATGTTTTGTGTGTATGTGTATAAATGTGTTTGTGTCTGTCTGCATTTGTATATGTTTGTGTGTCTAGGTATGTGTGTAGTATATCTGTATATGTGTGTGTGTGTATCTGCATGTGTTTTGTGCATGTGTGTGCTTGTATCTATCTGTACATTTGCATTTGTGTGTCTGTGTGTACATCAGAGGAAATACAGGAGACTCACCCTCTAGAGTCAAGAGAGGCAGCAAGCAAGAGGTTTACAACACAGAACAGGCTCAGATGTGAAAGCTCACTGCCAGGTCTGCAGCCAGCCAGCTGGAATGCAAGAGAGCCTTGGGCATAGTTAGTCTTTGCTCCAATCCCACAGGGCATTGAACTGGGATCAGAAAGCCTGGAAGAGAGAACTGGAGGACAGAGTCGCAAAGAATAATGGCTTGTCTATAGTCTGATCAAACCGTAATTTTAATTTTTTTCACACAGGGGTTATATACACATAAAGGCAGGATGTGGGGAAGGGGATAATGCAGGAGTGTAGGTGTTCTCAGGGAGAGTACAGATATCTTTCAGAACAGGGTTTTGGCTGGGTGAAGAAGCAGGGAACAGGTCACTTATGACTCTGTCTATGATTCATTTGTCCTTATGTAAGCTGGTACTTTCCACCAAGGCTACCTATCCAGAAGGTCTATGACTATTTGTTCTTATCCAAGCTGGTAGTTTTCCACCAAGGCTGCCTGTTTACAAGATCTATAGCTATCTGTTCTAGGGTTAGTGTTTTCCCACAGAGACCAAGACTGTGTTAGCAGGCATGTATGGCTGACTTAGGCCTTCAGTGTATAAGCAAGGTTGCTCCTGACAAGTCTTCAACAAGTCCAAACCCTGAAACCCAGAAGAGCTGGAATGTATGTTCTAGTGAGTCCAAGCCCAGTAGCATTAGAGCAGGGTCTTCCTTTCTTAGACTACTTATTCAGACATCAGCAACTTGCTCAATACACACTCCTAGTAGGAAGCCAATCTCCATCTTCTACCCACCTGGAAATGACATACAACCAACTATCTTGGTATGCCATGGCCAGCTACAGTTAGTGTCCTAAAACTAACTAGAATATTACCCAATCTGAAGAACATGAAGCAATGAGGGACAAAATGAGAGTGTTGTAAAGCCAGTAAGAACGGGTTCCTGAAAGCTAAGAGGGAGGTTAGGAAATAAGGAACAGGGAATATAGACTTGTCTTTCCAGAAGCTAGTGAGAGTAGGAAAAGGGCAGAATAAAAGCCGGAAGGGGAATACAAGCTTTAAGAGAGATTTTACTATGTTGCTAGGAATGGGTTGGGGGGTGGGGTGTAAGAAGGGAGGGTGGGTTCAGCCCAGGGGTCCAGCCTCATGAAGTGAGATGGGAAGGGATTAGGAAGCCCCCTCAGACTGAGAAGGGATAGACTGAATGCACTTGCCTCATCATGCACCCGTGGTTATGCTAATGAGTCAGCTTCCCTATTCCCTGAACACTGACAGAAAAACACAAGTTTCTGCAAGCAAAGAAAACCAGCTCATTATACCCAATAGCAGCAGACAGAGCAGGGCATTGCACAAGCTGCCCAAAGTCCAGTTTCACACAGCTGGTGACAAAGGCTAAGTCTTGCTTGCACATACAGAAAAGTGCATGGTGGGAAAGAAACACAGAGAATGGGAAGCCTTGATATCCCTGGAGGGTTTCTCTCCAGGAAGAGGTGTTCCCTTTATCACAGGGCAACTAAACCAATCTGCTCTGCCTCTATTTTTATTAACCTGTGATGAAAGAGAGATTCTGATCTTCATTGTTGAAAACTGTTCACATTTGAATGTCTATTGATGCTCCAATGACTGATGCCTCCGGAGATAGTGGACCAATATCAGGGAACTTGTGGACAGCAGAGGAATTAGTACCAGCATGATTGCCTGATGATCTCAGGTTTTTCTTTTTCCCGGGAAGCACTGAGTACCACTAAAAGGCTGGGACTTGAGTGTGATGTAGGAAGAAGTGTTAAACAGCAACTGACATAGAAACATAATATATATTACACACACACACACACACATACATACACACACATATATATACACACACACTCACATATATATACACACACACATATACATAAATATACACACACACACATATATATACAACATACACACAAACACACACACATATACACACACATATATACACACACATATATATACACACACACATACATACACACACATATATACACACACATATATACACACATACATATTCATACACACACATATGCACACGCACACACACAGTCTAGACCATGAACTAGTAAGGCTGGTGCCCATGACCTTGAATGAGGCAGCAGCATGGGAAGTGGAGCTGTAGACAGGATCTGTTGGAAGATGAGTAAGGGATGGGCTCTGTGGGGCAGTTGACATGAGGAGTACAGAGCAGGGATGGGGGTACAAGTGGAGGAGGGGTGTGGCAGGAGGAATATGACAAGTGCTGGAAGGTATGAAATGACCCTCTCAGCTGCCTTTTCTAACTCTGGAGCCAGTGACTCTGGTAGACAGGTGAGAGGTAAGAATGGAGACTTCTGTAGTCACAAGGGCTGCCCAGGGCTTCCTGCTGCCTCACTGTCTGGGGCTGAGCCGCCCTATGATTTATACCCACTTTAGGATGCTTTCGGGGGAAAGGGTTTAAAGTCATATTAAACTTTCTATTTGGTTAAGAATTCCTGTGTCTCTACTGAGAAATACAAGCTATCACATTCCTTTTCCTATAATATCATGGTTTTTAGATTCTCAGGATCATGTTGGCCTCCTTCAGTAAGTATGAACCTGTTCCATCCTCTTTTATATTCTGGGAAAGCTTGCTTTCAAATTGCTGTTATAACTTTCTAACGCTTGTTAAATTTCACCGTTGACGCCATTTAGACCTGAAGTCTTTCTTTGTGGGAGGATTTTAACTATGGATCCCATTTCCTAACAGACTTAATACAACCTCAGTCACAGTCTCAACAGGATGTCTCTGGTAAAGATCCACAAATTTAGAATAAAATTGGTATGCAGAAGACAAAGGACCGACAACAGTAAGATGAATTCTGAAGAAGAACACATGGCACCAGTCTCCCTGTGCATTCAAAGGCCTGCTCCACAGTAATGTTAATTACAGCCTTGTGCCAGGATCGACTGACTAGAGTCCAGAAATAGGTCCCCACGTGCATGAGCTCAATTGAGTTTCAGTGATGATGTCATGAGCTCATTACAGGAACAACAGTCTGCCAGTAAACGATGCTAACAACTCAACATCCATTTGCAAACAAATGAAAATCTCACAAACTGAGATTCTTACCTCATTCATGCAAATCAACTCTCAATGGATTCTAGATATAAATGTAAAAAAAAATTAACTGTAAGATTTCTAGCAGATAGTGTAAGAGACTGGAAGAGGTACTTGGGAAACGAACTCCTAATAAGTAACATATTCCAGTATACACAAAGAGCCCTTATAATTTAATGCTTACAAAATATGAGTAACATATTTGAAGAGATATTTACTAATGACCTGCAAAATGTGCAGCATCAACAGCTATTAAGGGAATGAGGTAAAAAAAAAAACCTTCATTTAGAATAGCAACAGAATCAAACGGTCTTGATTGCTATGACGAAACACCATAACCAAAACTAACTTGGGTTTGTTTTACTTACACTTCCAGGTAGCAGTCCAGCACTGAGGGCAGTCTTTTAGGAGCCCAAGCAGGGCAGAAACCTGGAGGCAGATCTGAGGCCTTGGAGTTCTGCTGACTGGTTTGCTCTTCATGGCTTGCTTAGGTTGCTATTTGGATAGAACCCAGGATCACCAGCCCTGGGGTGTCCCCACCCACAGTAGGCTGGTACCTCCCCCATCAATCTCTAATTAAAATGCCTATATGGCACTAAGAAATTTGCCTGCTTACAGACCAATATAGAGGCATTTTCTCAACTGAGGTTCCCTCCTCTTAGATGACTTTAGCTTGTGTAAAGTTAAGAGAAAACTAGCCAGCACAGTACTTACAGAATAAGGGTTTAAATCTTCCAGGGCCAGTGAGCTGGCTCAGCGGGTATAAGCCCTTGCCAGACAATCTGAATTTGAACCCTATAACCTACATAAAGGTAGCAGGACATCAGCAACTCCTGAAAGCTGCCCTCTGACCTCCACGTGTGTGCTGTGACATGACCCCATCATTTAAGACTCCACTAGGCAATTTGAAGTAATAGCAGGAATTTGTAACAACTGAGAATTGTAAACATTTCTAGTAACAAGGAAAGCTAGTAAGCCACATAAGAAGATATGTTAAAATTACACATATCAAAATATCCAACCATGATGTTCCTTAGTAATTATGTAAGAGGAATCAAAGCATATACTCCCACAAAGTTGTACCCAAAGTCACACACTTATATTCATAAATATAAAAATGAGAAGCAGCTGTAATGTCCATCTAAAAGTGAACACATGGATTGTGATGTGTTTATGCAGTGGAATACTACCTAAATCCTCTGAACTAAAGAAGAAATGGAGGCCGCACATAAAGCATAGACTCTCTAGAACAATGTGCTAAATGAAAGAAGCAAACACTCAAAAGTATTTGTTGTTAGAGGGAAGGAAGAGAGGAGGGGGAGAGAAAAAAAAAGGAAGAACAATCACATGAGAATATTTAACATTTCATGAAGTATTGGTTACATAGCTATTAATTTGTTGAAATTAATTAAAGTACATCTCTAAGAAGGGAAAATAATTTTGCTGCTTGTAAACTGTACTTCAATGTGCATAGACCATTGCTGAAGACAATGACAAATACCACACCATGAGGCAAAGAGATGAGGCTTGTGGACTGGAAAAATCAATGTCGCCACAATGCAATGTTCCTTAGTAGAGGCAAAGAGGACGTCGTCTGGAAAGAAGGCAGGAGAGGGTCTAACCAGGGCTGTGAGATCTGTTTTATGAATCTTATAGCTGTTGCCAGGAGATGTATCCATAGACACTAAGTGCAAAGGAAGCAAGGTTCACTGCAGGTGCACCCGGTTTGAACCGGCACAGTAAACATGGATGCAAGACATTGAATCTGGGACGAGTTCTGATGACCAAGCCGACCAGACTCACTGGCTGGCCTGCACAGCTCAGGTTCCTGACATATCCAGAGCCTATTTGGGGACTAGAGACTCTTCCATTTCCTCCCCAAGGGTTGCTCAATGAGTGAGATGCAGGGAGCAGGCACCGAGACCCAGGACTTCTTGGCCTGCTATTATTCGCTTTTAAAATAAGCTAGACTTCCAGCTTCAATGAAATTGTTACAGCTTCTCAGAGGTCTTACTCCTCCTTAGACCCTTATATACACCTTTACAACATTCTTCCCCTAAATCTTTCTGACAAGCTCAATAAAGCACAGAGCTATTGTTCTGGTCCCAGTGACACCTCACCCCTGCCCCCTGGCAAGCCCTGGGACATCTCCAGAGAAGATGACAGGCACTGGCACTTCCTATACCTGTAGCTGTGTCAAGAAGACAGACCATCATGCTGCAAGTCTCTATGCAGGCACTAGCAGCCAGTGCATGGAGAGGCCTGATGAGGCTGCCTTGTGATGTTGTCAGCTGAGTAACAGGCAGAAGCTTGGAGGGGCATTAATGCCATTTGCATCACTCAAGGCTCTGGTGCTCCCACAGGTCCCCTTGCATAAGTGAACTTTAATGTGTTCTCTGAAGTACACTTACAGTTAAGATGGAGACTCACGTCCAGGTAGGCTGACTTCTGTCTGTGGTCTGGGCTCAGATGCAGCATGGGGCTGCTTCATCATTCCTTGCATCACCCTAAAGTCTTACTCTGAACCCTGAGTTTCCCCAGGAGCCAGATGGATTGTGAGACTTTGTGGATATGGGTGCAGTGGGCCCAGGAGGCAGAGGAGAGGAGGAGACCTCCAGAGAGAGATACTAGGTTCTGGAGATTTATACTTGGGACAGTTTCAGTTGCCTACATGACCTTAGCATATCCTGTACCTGCTTACTAGGGCCACAACACAGAAGGAACGGGGTCAGCATACTTCCTTTGTCCTGCAACGCTTCTTAGGGGCTCCTGGCATCGCCTTTATGTCACTGACTGTTAGAATCTTGGTGTGAGCGATGACATTCTAAAAGAGAAGTCCCTGGGATACCTAGCTCCTGAAACGCACCACACACAGACACACACACAGACACACAGACACACCTTCTCTCAGTTACTCAAGCAAATACCCATCCTGGGGCTGCTGTCAAGGCTCTCTGAGGGTTGGGGATGAAGCTCAGTGGGTAGAATGCTTACCTAGATGCTCAGGCCCTGGGTTTGATTCCCAGCATAAACCCAGTGTTGTCATACATATTGTAATCCCAGCACTTGGAAGGTGGAGACAGGAGGATGCCAGCCTTGGATATATAGTGAGTTCAAGGACAGCCCAGACTACTTGACATCCTGTCTCAGAACAAATCCAGTAAAGGCACTCTGGGGACCAGACGTTCCCAAATAAACTGACTTTCAAACAGGCCCTAGCTCCATCATTAGAAGCCTCACAGCAGAGTTTTCTCCCACCTGTTGCAGATAAGGAGGTAGATACTGAAAGTGAGAAAAGGGAAGAGAATTCATAGTCAGGAACAAGAATGACCCCTCAGCTGCCCTGAGAGGATAAATAGCTGCTCACCAGGAGGAACATTCTGGACTGCAGGCACTGCACTGTGTCAAGAGCGAATCTGGGTATGTGCCTCCCCAGAGCCTCAAGGCAATGGATCATCCCAGTCACTCAACCCTTTAAATTTGTCTCACGCTGCTGCCCAGAACCCAGTTCTGCCGTGCTAGGCCTGGAGACAGAAGAACTTAGAGCTGGTGAACACGAGGTGTCATTGTGGGAAGGTTTTTCCTGTCCAATCTGTTTAAATAGTAGTGCAACAGGAGGCTTGTGATTGGACAGGGAAAAGGGAGGGGGTGCTAAGAGTTAGAGAGAGAGACAGAGGGTGAGGGCGAGGGTGAGGGAGACAGAGATGGAGACGGAGATGGAGAGGAAAGGAGAGCCAAGGTGGAGGCAGATGGACAGGAAGAAGATCTGATCCTGCATGGTCTTAATATAGTTATGAATATCTAACTACTTATACTTAGGTAGTTATGAATATCATGTAAAGATAGAATAATTGGGATAACTTGTCTAATTTGTATGGGCATCTTGTGAATTGAAAATTTACTGATATATAAATCTGACTTGTTAATTATAAGCCTCTAGAGTTTTGTTTCTACTGAGTAAATGGATGTTGTGGTGGCTGACTGTGGGTGGACAGTCATTGCATGGGGCTGGCGTGGCACCAAAGGGAACACAGGAGCTCCAGCCCGCTGGAGAGTTGGTGGGCAGAGAGTAGCTCGGGTTGCACCAGGACCAAGAGTGGCCGGCAGTATCGCAGGAAGTCTGTGGGTTCGTTTTCAATATTTCCTGCAACAGTTGTGAGCTGTTTAATGTGTAATTGATCGTGTGTCAACACACAGCAGATATAAACAGTTATCACACTGCTCTTCCGTGTTCCTCTTGGTCTGCTCATTCTCAATACCCTGACTTGTACCCTGAGTCACACAAAGTCATGACTGCTGAGCTGGGTCTACAGGGTCCTGAGTTCTCAGATGCTCTAGGGTACGGGGGCTTCTATCTTGATGAATCTTGGAGAAGAGTCAGGGAGCAGCACAAGTCTCCCGACATCCTCCGCTACCCACTAATATCTTGTCCCATTCACAATTCAAGCTTGGTGGTGGAGATATTATCCTCACAATCCAAGTATGTTTTAGTTTTGGTTTTTAATTTCCTGATTGCCTCTGGGTCCGCAGTGTTTGAAGCTTCGTTTTAAAACTGTACTTCTTCCATATGTTTTTCTGCTGCAATAACCCTTGTCTGAGACAAACACTCCCAAGTGGTCCGGTTATTGTCTGAGTGGAAGAAAGGGCAGACATGACAAGTGATACAGGATGGACAGATGGGATGGCATTCAGTGATATTTCGAAGGTATTTACCTTGCAGCATCCAGCCCGCATAGGCAGAGCCTGGCTTCTAGTCTCGGTACAAGGCAAACCTGATTACTACTTTTCTTTAGCTCTTCCATCTGAATTTCTTTCAGGCTCTATTCCTCTTTGCTTCCGAAGTGCCCCACTCCCCAGGATCCTCCTGCAGTGCCCTCCCATGCTCACCCTCCTGGGTCCTAACTATGACCCCCACCCCTTTGAGCTCTGCACAGGACTCTTAGCTGGGAAATGCTTCTCTCCACCAGGTGCAGTTATCACAACCTTTTTTTCTTAACCTTGACCTTGTATCCTGTACAATTACCACTAGATTCTGTGGTCCTCAGCTTCTGTAGTCCCCTAAATAAATCTGAACAAAACCCAAAGGGGGGAAAACCATTTTCAAGGCAGCTTACATGCAATGGCCTTACTGTGTGCATAGCTTGTTGATGCCGCCTGGCTCCTTTCAGAGTAGAGGGTCTCAGTCAAGTCCCACTGTCTGCTGAAGGACCGACTCAGACTTGAATACTTGCCTGTGAGTCCACTCTTTCCTCTTTGGAATTCTCCACAATTTGGGCACAGATTCAAATATGGAAGATTTAATTTGTTTGAAGATCTCCTCAGGGGCTACTCTGCATTTGGCAAGTCTTCTAGCTTGGCTTTTGGACCTAGATTAACCAATAACATAGCCCAGTGCTGAAGGCCTGAGAGTGGCAGACACCCAGTTTCCTTGTCGCCAGACAACTGAGCATACAGGGGAATCAGGAGACACCACAGGAGGTGTGAGTAGTTTCTAGAGCAATCTGCAGTGTCTGCTATTCCGCCTTCACTCCATTCTTGTCAACATGCATATTTTGCATTCTTATCTTAAGTTACCTTTGCTCTTCCTACTGCTCAGATCCACTCCAAAGGCTGCTGAGCCCCAAGCTTTGTTCAGATCAAATTGTCTTAATAGCTGGTATCACACTGACCCTCCTTAATGTTGTAACATTCTAACTTACAGTACCTGAACTCACACAAAAAACAGACAGACAGACAGACAGACACAAAATTGTGCCTCTGAGGATCATCTAAGTTTCCTTCCTCCCTTCCCTTCCCCCTTTTTCTTTTCTCCCTGCCCCCCACCCCCCATTAAGAACAACAAACTGAGAAGCTCCCTGTGGCCAGAACCCTGAGGCTCTTTCTGTAAATTCTGCAGCTGCTCTGGAAGCTGCAGAAGCCTCTCTAAGCAGGAGCAGCCAGGACTGCGTGCCTCAACATTCCTGAGTCATCTAAACTCAACATACTCCTATTCTGTTTTAAGAGAAACCACTTTCCCATCGAAAGAGAACCTTTACATATATAATGTAGGGAAGATGGCTGAGGGAATGGAAACAGTTATTATGTATCATCTGCATCCCCATTGTGCTAATCATGGCGTGCTCCCACGGGGACAACCCCTGTGCCTCTGTTCCATAGCAGTCATTTTATGAAGCATGCAAACACTTTTATTTGGCATTATGTCCTAACATTTTTCATATTTCCACATTAGTTTTCAATAAAGCCATTATTTCAGTAAGTATACAGTGGCTTGGATATATCAGATAATGTTCTTAAAGTCCTCTGCTGTTGACAAGCGGGCCGCATCTAGCTCTTCCTAGAAGTATAAGCTAAGGAAACGCATTTATAAAATGTGCTGCATACTGACAATCACAAGGATTAAGAATCTTTTAAACACAGTCTTGTAAATATTTTAAATGATTAAAGCATTTTTATTAAATAAGCAATACATTCAATAAATTCACAAATAAAATAAAAAGAATCTACCTGACTCATACCAGGGCATGGAATGCTTTTCTTCCATCATCTGTTTCTGATTTTATTGCTCTGGTGACCTTTTGACACAACTTTAAACAATATTTATGTGGATTTATATATTGTGTTGGTTTGAATATGCTTGACCCAGAAGTGGCACTATTCTCCTAATGTGGCCTTGTTGGAGTAGGTATGGCCTTGTTGGACGAAGTGTGTCATTGTGGACAGGGGCTTTAAGACCCTCCTCCTAGCTGCCTGTTTGCTTTCAGAACAAGATGTAGAACTCTCAGCTCCTCCTGCATCATGCCTGCCTGCTGGATGCTGCCTTGATGATAATGGACTGAACCTCTGAACCTGTAAGTCAGCCCCAATTAAATGTTGTCCTTATAAGAGTTGTCTTGGTCATGGTGTCTGTTCACAGCAGTAAAACCCTAACTAAGACACATATTTACATCTCTAGCTAATGATTCTTGAACCTACACTGTGGAGGGAGGAGTCTGTGTGCACAGGTCCTTGACTTTATTTTTATTGCCTTTCCCTAGCCTTATTCACATGCCCTGAGTCATGTGCAGCTGCCTCTTCTTTGGAACGCCCTGGTGGTCTATTGGGGCTCTATCCCAAATACTGTTTTCACGTAAGAGTATGTGAGGAGAGGCAGACTTGACAGGTATTTTTGGGTTCAAAATGTGTTCCCATACCACCTCTCCCTGTGCCTGTCCCTGTCCCTGTCCCTCCTCCTCTCCCTCTCTTCTCTCTGGTTTAACTGGCATTAGCTCTAGGACCAAATTCATTTCCCCTCAGGACTCTAAAGAGCCTTCTGAAGACATACAGCTGCAGGCAAAAGCTGTGTTCCACACCAGCTGATTAAAAACTCCCTTAAGATCAGGCCCTCACGTTAACAGAGTTCCTTGGTCTCAGCATTACTTAGATTTGGGGATCAATACTCCTTCACTGTGTGGTGCTGTCATGTCCATTGAGGAATGTTTACCAGCATTCCTGTCCTCAATCCATCAAATACCAGGAACACCTTTTCAACTGTGACAATCAAAAATGTCTCTAGTCATTGCAAATATCCCCTGCAGACAAAAAAATCATCCTTGTTAAGGCCTTTTAACAAAAAGGGAGTGGGGGACTAAGTCGGCCTAAATAATCGCCCAACCATGTCCTCAGATTAATTCTTGGAGCGTGAGAATCTGTTACCTTATACAGACCAAAAAAAAAAAAAAAAGCTTTGGAATTAAAGTCATTATGATGGAAAGATTATTTTGGATTATCTAGTAGGCCCAATATAATTACCAGAATTCTGAAAACATAGAAACTATGATGATGACAAGAACACAAACCAGAAAGCCTTGAAGACAGAGCCAAGTAACGATACACACCTAGAAGCTGGAAAGGGTACAAATTGCTGTCAGAAGGAAAAGAGACCCATGACTCATGTCATTTCCTCATTTCCTGTCTCATGCCTTTGCATTTATGTCAAATTATAACTCTAGTAGGACATCAATATAGGGTCCATGACCCAAGGAATCCCCTAGTTGTATCTATATGATGTCTAAAATAACCTCGGTTAGAAGACATAATGCTTCAAAGATAAACTATTCTTCAGCATGCAATGTCATTTATGGCCGAGCAAGACATAGGGAGCAAACCAGTAAGCAGCACCCTCCATAGCCTCTGATATACACACACATGTATATTTGTCTTGAGAACTCCAAACTCTGTAGCTCTGTGTCTGATGTCAAACGTGTCCAATAGCTCTGTTGACTACCCGACACTTCTGCCTCTGGGTTGGATACCACTCCCTGTCTGCAGCTCTTGTTGGCAGATGGCTCATGGCTCTGGCACCTCCAGTATCCTGGTGTCTCCAATGCAATCCAGGTTTCACTTGGACAGTTTCTTACAGTGTCCTCTTAGGGCCTCCATACAGGGACTCAGCTGCCAAACACCTGGCCCCAGCAGCTCTCTTTAAGCACAGAGGAAGATTCCAGAGCCACTTTCCTTATGTGTCTTTCATGACTCTAAACCCAGAAACTGCTGCCATGTCCAGCTGCTCCCTTCTGAATCACATTTAAAGCAGTTTTCCTTTGCTGACAGAACCTCCCAAAGCATTTCTTTTCTACAGTTGGAAGTTTAGCTGTGAGGATCTTACCCTGAGGGTGTAACTCCCTTTACTCCGTTCTTATCAGGCCTCTCCTTATCTCCTTCAACACAAGCATTGGTTACAATTTCCCAGGGCTCTTCTTTGCCCCAAAATATACATTTGGCATTTATTGGGCCCAACTTTTAGACCTGCATAAATGTAATTACCAGTAACCATGCAACAGAGCCAATATTCGGCTATCTTGAAATCTCTTCCAGCCATTAATCTGCTATTATTCAGTTTTTCCTTAGGTAGATTTTGTGGACGAGGCCAGAAATCTGCCACACCACACCGTATGCCAAAATACCACTAGAATGGTCTGATGGTTTGTATATGCTTGGCCCAGGCAGTGGCTCTATTCGATGATATAGGCCTGTTGGAGTAGGTGTGTTACAGTGGGTGTGGGCTTTAATTCCCTCATCCTATCTGCCTGGAAGCCAGTATTCTCCTGGTGGTCTTCAGAGGAAGATATAGAACTCTCAGCTCCTCCTGTACCATGACTGCCTGGATGCTGTAATGTTCCCACCTTGATGATAATGGACTGAATCTCTGAGCCTGTAAGCCAGTCCAAATTAAATGTTGTTCTTATGTAAGAGTCGTCTTGGTCATGGTGTCTGTTCACAGCAGTAAAACCCTAAGACAAATAGTCTCTAGCCCAATTGCTAAAAATGTCTTCCTCTAAAACCTCTTAAGCTGGTTCTCTGTCTTCCATGTTGCCCTCAGCGCTGTCCTGAGTTATTACCAAGATGACCCTCTAGGCCCATTTAAAGGGTTCAACTACTTTCTAGTCTGAATTTCCCAAGCCTTCCAAGTTCCTCACCCAAACCAGCAGAATCAGGTCCATCACAGCAATACCCCACTCCTGATTCCAAATTCTGTCTTTGGTTTGTTTTGCTTTTCTAATAGATGTGATAAAACAGCATGACCATAGACCATAGACACCATGCAACAGAGCCAATTTTTGCCTATCTTGAAATCTCCCCAAAAAGTTAATTTGGGGATGATTTAAAGGGCTAGAGTCGCTTACCCTCTTACCCTGTTAATCTCTTGATCTCTTGCCTGTAGCTTCTCTCTGCCCCTCCCCCTTCCCTTCCCCCTCTCTCCACGTGGTCATGGCTGGCCTCTACCCCCCCTCTTTCTGCCTCTACTACCCTCCTGGCTCCCCTCCCCATGCCCTGAATAAACTATTCTATGCTAAAATAAATAAATAAATAAATAAATAAATAAATAAATAAAGGGTTAGAGTCCATGACTATGGTGGGTATACACAAAATTCTCTATTCGGGGTTCTATTAGTCTTTAAGAGGGAACTTAATTCTGCCGCTTATCTAAGTCGAGGTAGCACCAAGCCATCCACTGCAGTGAACGCAGAGGCTTATAGCTGCACAACTATAGAGCCTATACTGCGGGTGACCTCACCAGGTTCCAATGGATACTTCCAATCTAATGGTCACATTTATGAGCCCGGTTGAACTAAATGAGTCATGAAATAAAAACAAATGTCATGAATCTGGAAGAGGTGCAGGTAGACAGAAGGGGAAATTGATAGTGGGAGGAGAAGAAGATGGAGTTTGGGAAGAGTAACAGAATGCATGCATATATATATATGTATGTATGTATGTATGTATATGTATATATATATATATATATATATATATATATATGTATTATGCACATACATATGCATGAAATTATCAAAGAACACAGAAAGAGACAGAGAGAGACAAACAGAATCAGAGACAGAGACAGAGACTAATTTAGATTTTAAAAGATAAATTGAAAAGCCTTGCACCTCCAAATATGTGGTGAGTAGCCTGTGTGTGAAAGAAGAAACACTGTGCTGAAGAGACACCCAAGGAGAACTGGAACCATGACATGAGAGCCACTGCAGTGTGGGCATGAGTCAGGGGTGTCCACGTGGTCAGGATGATTTCTGATTTGAGGGAGGATATCCCCCTGGCAAGCCACTGAAGGCAGGTGCTGCCCTGTCTCCATCCCTGCCATACTTTAGCACTGAAAAGACACCAGAAATCTAGAGATAGCACACCAGGAAACAGGAAAGACCGTGAGGAGGGTTGCGTAATCTCTGGGGGATTTTTATTCCCTTCTTGCAGCCTTATAAATTTTCTAATATAAATGTAAATTTTTAGCAAGAAAAACTGTATGTGGGGTGTTCTGACTAATTGAATCACACATATTAATTATGCATTAGTGAAGATTATGCCACAATTCATTGCAGGCTCCATAATCAGTCTTCAAGCAGAAGGCAAGTACAGAATAGAATGTCCACGATAATGATGTCGATTAAGAAGGGGAGTCTTCAGCACCACTCTTGTTGGAAATCTAATCAGAGGTAAAATACTTGACAAACTATCTGCTGAGGACTGACAGATAGCAATACCATGGCAACATGCACACACACACACACACACACACACACACCACAGAGTTTCACACATGCACACATGTGGATGCATACACATACACACATGCACACACATACATGCACACATGTACACGTGCATTTAATGCACACACACTACACATGCACACACACACCACAAATGCACACACATACAGAAACTTGCACACTTGCACATATGTGCACACATGCACATACACACATGCACACATGCATGCACGTGTGTACATAAATACACACATCACACATGTACACATGTGTGAGTGTGCACACTCACACACACATACACGTGCACATGTGCCTGCCTGACTGTCAGACACACCTGTGATGACAATAAGAGTCTAGAGCTGAGAACTGGAGGCTTTCCAAGAACATACTTTCTACCCTCTCAGCAGCTTGGAGTTTCTTCTGGGAGATGAGCCTAAAGCTAACAACTGTAATCACATAGAGTAAGGTGAAGCTGTAAATGGCTGGTGTTTATGAATCTCTGCTTTCACTGTTTGTTTATTTAATTTTGATGTTTTAAGACTGTGATCTCAAACTCACAGTCTTCTGCTTCCGCTGCTTTTACAGGCATGTATCTCTGTGCTTGGCTTGCTTTGGTTTTATTCTTGGTGACATGGGGACTATTCTGGGGGCGTTTTTCCAATCCCATCTGAAAAATAAAGCTTGCTTGATCAGACAGAGCCAATGCAATCATTCTGACTAATTTCATCTATTCTAACTACACAATTTGACCCTGGGAAACAGGCTGTAGCTATCATGTACTTTGTGAGATGGATGTGGACCAAAACAGGAAATTATGCAAAATCATCATTTTCAGCTGATGGCCACATTCTGATCCACAGACTACAGTTCCATTCTGGGAGCCAAGGACCAGTAATTCACTAAGTGGCTGGGCATGACCCTCTCCCAGTGTAGTTAATCTTGTGAATAGCTGCAGGGCTCTTAGGAGATGGATGGGAGGGAAATGTATAAGATATTCTTATAATCTTATTATCAGGTCCTTGCTCCAGTAGATGCCACATCTACTCATGTAGAGGGCCCTGGATGGTTTGGCAGAACCATCTTAGATACAGGAATCAGTGAGGGGCCTTGACCCTCTCTCTGATTATATAAATAAGCCATCTGAGGGACTCAGAGTGTTTTCAGCTAATTAACTCAAACAGTACTGTTGTGACTTAACAATCCATCTCAGTACCAGGGACACTAGGCCCGCTTGGCCACCAACAAAGACCCCCAGAGGTCCAACATTAAGCTATACCATCTGTTATCTGCCCAAGAAAAAGACCATGTCAGCTTCGCCCCTGGGGTAAGTGCAGCTCCTTGGTCTCTATCACTCAGGAATGTAAATATCCACATTGATAACAAGAAGGCTGCTTCAGTGGCAGGGCCCTCTATCTGAGTGCCTGCCCTCAGAGGACAGCCACCCCTCTACTTTCCAGAGCTGTAACTGCCAGGATTCAAGAGACCTGGAGGCAGAGCCCAAGGGGTTTACTGGAGAAATTAACTAATTGGAGAGTGCTCACAAGAGAAGGGAAGTGAGGGGGAAAGTCAAGAAGGAGGCAGTGTTAGCTAGACCCTGGATTGAACCTGGTATCCACGAGTACTAAGGTACAGACTGGATCGCAGGGTCAGTCACCCTGAAGCTAGGATGCCAGGCTCCAAAGTCCTAGATGTCAGTCAGTCCTATCAGTCAGTCAGTCCTGGCCAATGATGATGAGAGAAGTCACATGCTGGCTGTCTTTGGGTAAATGTGCTACCCTTGGTGAAGCTGCTGAGGGCCAGCATTAGGCAGCCAGGCACTTGACATTCCAGCCTCATTAAGTTCCGGACTTGATAATGGGCTACACGTACCTACATACAGATCCATCTATGCTGAAGGAATGTGCTCTGAACTCCTGAGGCTCAGAGGGCACTGAGCCACGTGACCTAGTCACTCCAATACTCCTCCTACATAGTAGGTCTTTGGAGTCATTTTGCGTTCCATCAAGACTTTCTGATGCCTCCTCTTTCCTCACTGTGGATATCTCATGAAATAGATGGGGGGAAAATGGGGAGTGGCTTCAAACAGGAAACAGGAGATGACCAGTTCCTGGGTCAGTGAAGTTAGATACAGACGACTAAATCCAAGATTGTTAAGAAAATGTTTTTCAGCCGGGCAGTGGTGTCGCACGCCTTTAATCCCAGCACTTGGGAGGCAGAGGCAGGTGGATTTCTGAGTTTGAGGCCAGTCTGGTCTACAGAGTGAGTTCCAGCACAGCCAGGGCTACACAGAGAAACCCTGTCTAGAAAAAACAAAACAAAACAAACAACTCTCTCCCCTCCAAAAAAAAAGAAAATGTTTTTCAAACTATGAATCGTGATCCTTTGGAAACAATAACCTTTTTTTCATGAGTCATGGCTAGAATTTCTCCAATGAAGCAGAACTAAACAGAACTAGCTGGAGACAAGGCATCTGGAAGGGGCGTGGCTTCCTGCAACATTGGTTCAGGTCTGTGTTTTAGGGTCCTCTGACTGCATTTTTTTCTAGGCTCTGTCCAGCAGTTACCTAGCAACAGCCAGGTAGGATGCTGGCTACTATAAATGGACTTTTGACACACACACACACACCCCGTCCCTCTCTCTCTGCCTCTATTCCCTCCACACCTTCTCATGCCCCAAAATAAACTTCATTTCCTACTAGACCTGTCATATGGCTGGCACCTTTGTGGGAGAGCGGTGTCGCAGCATGGGTCCTCTAAGGCACCTCCTCAGGCCGCATCATGTCATCGAATTACAAAATGTATCACTGACTTCCTGTAGAAAAGATACTTCTGGAGGGCTGGCTGAGAGGACACGAGGATTGAGTGAAGTTAAACTGGCCTGGTGGCCTCCAGACCTCAGACTCCCTGACTGGCTGTTTCTGCAGCCCCAGGAGTATGGTTAGAAAGCACTGCTGTATGAGTATATGGGAGAGACCATGGGCTTTTAGAATTTGTTGGGTCGTATACAAGTTTATACCCATGTTGGGAAAGAAGGACAGATAATGCTCCTGGGAGGCCTATTGACAGGAGCAAGTCAGTCTCTTGACATTTAGTCTTCAGAAAAACAGCAGGGAATCCTGGGAACAGACCCATTCAGTACAACCAAGGACATTTCAGGGTCTGAGCGCTGAGTGGCACATCCCACCTCCTGACTCCTGTTGGCAGGATCGGTGGGGGATTTCTATCTTGCTCCCTGTGTGATGGATGGCCTTCACACAGCTCACCATCGATCTCGGTCTCCGCTGAAAAGTATAACAACCGTGGTGGCTGCTACATTTACACTATGAGCTGACAAGTGTCTGGCGTGCAGCAGTGGCCCGGGGACTGCACCAGCCGCCATCTGCCTTGTCAGCGCATGGCTCAATTCCTCCTGTGCGCACCCTTTGGTAAATTGCCTTTGTCAGCTTCTCCTAACGGAGGCTACTCTCTTCATCAATCAGAGCCAATGGCCTGTTAGGATGAAAGATTCCCTTCCCAGCCAGCAGAAGGGAAGGACTGCAGGCCTGAGCACACCCAATTTGCCACAAGGCAGCTCCTTAAACACCCCCGCCCCTACCCCCAGGCAGCCAGCTTTTCCCACCCCAACCCCTACCTAGGCATGGCCTTGCTCTGTCTTTCCCTGGGGCCAAGGACTTCTCCCCAACAAAACCTGGAGATCAGCATTCACACTGGTATCAGACTGACCGATTTCTAACCATAAGAAATAGAGTGTTTTTTCTTCTGCGTGGTCATCATATTGACTCATCCTTCAGGAACACACATGGGACCAACTTTCTGCATTCCTGGACAGCTATGCGGCACTGGGTAAGTCAGTCACTTAACTTTGCCTTTCTATCCTGTAAATGAAGGGGCACACGGAAGACTGAGAGAGGTAGACCTCAGGGTGCTTAAAAACAGTGGCTGCCCACCTGGTGTCATGTGACGTATAACACCATCTTTAACTGTAGTTGCTGAAACCTGTGACAGATGGGCTCACTCTGCCCGTTTAATTGAGGCCTAAACAATTAAATCTGTTAAGTCTTTGGGTTATATCATCAATTAGCAGTAGACATAGCCAGACCTGGGTCATCATAGGGATATGATGCCTCCAAAGACAAAGCTCTTCTATAGCAGCTCCAAAGGCCGTGAGAAGGGTCTGTAACTTACTGACGTGGTAAGAAAGCATCTGGAGTTTTCTACCTCCCAAATACTTTGAAATGCTTCTTCTGCAAGCCGTCTCCTCTTCGTGGACCAAGAAATGTCATCCCCCAAACTAAGGAACACGGCTTGGGAGTGTGTTCAAGGACATTGCTCTCAGAGGTTGCTGATGCCATTTGTCACGAGAATGGAAGGGACACAGAGAAGCTTGTGTCCTGAGTCACCTGTAGGCACATGCCACCTGGGAGGGAGTCTGGCTCAGAGTGAGCTGCAGCTTCCTGGTCACTTGAGACATACAATGTGTGTAGATCCTGCTCCTCCTACAAGTACCACTGGGACTAGCACCTAGCTTGGTGACAAAGATTGTCACATGGCTCCACAAGAAGGGACACAGTGGTTTGGATTCTGTTCTCTGACTTGCTGGAGTGGGGTGGCTAGTAGTAGCTGCTGAGTCAAGAGCATAGAAATCTGGCACTAGTGTCTTCCTCTTACAGAGAGTGACTTGCTCCCAAATCATGTCTTCCTAAAGTCACCCCTGTCTGACTTTGCCCCAGTGAACTCCACAGACATGCATGGCTACCTCCCCCCTGTAGTCATATTGCAGTGGCCAGACCCAGCTTCCTGATGGCTCTTGGACAAAGCTATTGGTTCTGAGCCCTGACCTAAGGATTGGCCAGAGATGGGAAGGCTGAATGTTCCAGGTCTACACAGATGATGGTGGAATTTCTGCTGCCTGTGGCTGCTCTCTTTTTAATGCCCAACTTCCTAACAGCCAGAGATCACCAGGCTTGAAGGCACTAACGTAGCCTAATGACAATGGATACCAGAAATCCCTGCATCTCTTCTGTGTGGGTTGGGGTGAGGTGTATACTGAGAAGCTGAAATGCTTCATCCAGGATTGGGGTAGAAGTCAGAACTGGCACTTAGAATGCAGGCTCTTGTGCATACTAGCTTTAATCTGGTTGCTTTTACACAGCTTTCATATACACACAAACTTAAAAAGGTTCTCTTAAGATGCATGCCTCCTGCTTCTAGAATAATATGTCAAAAGGATGTGTTACTGTGAGCACTCAGTATCCTTGTTCTGTGCTTGCAGGCTAGATCCACAGAGAGAAAACCCCAAGGAACATTTAATACCAGTGTCAGGAGCTACAATCAAGCTCCTCACAGTGCAGGCAAGATCCACAGGGAGCAGCTGGCTCACTCCAAAAGGCACAGGGCTTCAGACTGTGTTGTGTGGGCTGTCACAATTTAGCTCTGTTTCCATATTTTCCCCTGGGGTTGGAGGCGAATTTGGGGATGGCCATGCCATGGTAAGCAGAGTTAAGGGCATGGCTGCCATCCCAGAGGGTGGTCTCTGTAACACAGCTGTGCAAGTTTGCGCCCTGGCCCTAGCAAAGGCATGCCCCTGAGAGGGTGTCCCTAAGTGCTGGCCAAGTCTCTGTGTCTCAGGTTAAAATAAAATGTAGAGAAAGTTGCCAGGCGGAAAGCATTTAACTGCTGCTGCTGTTTGCATCTGGCTCCAGGGCATCTCCAAGGCTTCTGATGGTGAAGGCTAATCCCCACTGTGAGGTCTTGAGTGGACACTTGCCTGTATGATGCTGGGAGGCAAGGCCTCTGGAAGACTTTAGGGCTAGAAGAGTTGTCAGGGTAAGACTTCACGGCAGAGAATAATGAGTGCCGCTTGGGGCCTGGGACAGGGAGAAAGCCACCATCCAGTGCAGGCCTTTGAGCTCCCAGGACTGTGATGGAAAGAACCTGTTATCTTCATGAAGTTACCTAGCTCAGATGCATCCTTGACTCACACAATACAGCACAACTGTAGACTCAAGGCTTACCAACCTATCGACCTGACTGTTCTATAGGTTTTCTCCGTTTAAAAAAGGGGCTGTTTACAGAACCAAATATCAAACATGCAATATGTTTTCTTATGCTACACTAAACTCACAAAACCCAAGCTCGTTCAGCTCTTCGTCATCGTCTTTATTTACTTCCCATCCCTTTATCTGAAAGGTAAAGTAACACTTCATTACAGTGTTACTGCTTTAGCTTCTCTCAGACTGGAAGCTGCCTCTGCTCCCGTTTTATTGTAATGAGATAAGAATCACAGACACCTAGGGACGGTCACGATGGCTTTTGGTGTTCTGTGTTTTCAGATAAGAGCAGCTCAGTATGGGCTTGGGACCCACAGTGCTCTGGAGGTCTGTGTTCCCTTCAAACACACTACAGTATTCACAGGGCATCACAGGGCATCTGTAACACCCCCTCCCTGCCAAGAGTTGGATGTCAGGGCCAAGTCAGGGCCAGACTTCTGCTGCAGCAAGAGCAGAAGTGAGGACGAGTTTCTCCTGCTTCTCCCACTCAAAGCTCATGGGCTCCCTCCCAATGCATGAGGGCTTAGCCTGTAGCCCATGTTGATGCCCAGGGTCAGCGGTCTCACCCACATTGTACAGTGAAGGACATGCTTTCCCTGCTACTTAATAGAAACCTGAGAGTATGTGCCTGTCTACAATGCTGACATGCCCGTGTTTATTGCTTCTCTTCTCACAATAGCAAAACAAACAAACAAACAAACAAACAAATAGAAATCAGCTTGGATGTCCATTAGCAAATCAACAGATAATGAAAATATGGAATATATATACACAATGGAATCCCACTAAGCAACCAAGAAAAATGAATTATAACATTTGCAGAAAATTTGAACTGAAAAAGATTCTAGAAAGCAAAGTAAGCCAGGCTCAAAACGACACATGCATGCATGCTCTCTCATGTGCAATCCTTGGTCACTAGCTGATAAATACTTGTGTCTCAAAGGGAGTGAATGTGGACACAGACCAGGAAACTTGACAGGACCCACGAGATTGGGACCGAGGAAAGCAAATCAAGATTAACCCAAATGATGCCAGTCTGCAGAGGAAGCTGCAAGTCCTTTCTAACAAATAGAGCATGCCCCACAAAGCCCTTTAAATACAAATGGAAAAAGGGCATGGGGGGAATGCAGAAGGCCATATACCCTATAGTTGATGCTTCTGGGCTCTCCTCAGCTCCACACTTGCTGCTTTTCCTGGATGTAACTTCTACCGTTCACTTAAAAAAAAAAAAATGTCTCTAATTGAAATAGAAGTACATCACTTCCCCCTACCTCAAACCACTCCCATGCCCCCTTTTCATTGATTATTGTTACATATATATGTGTGTGTGTGTGTGTGTGTATACATACATATGTAGATGTTTGTTTGAGTATTTGGGTATGCATAAATATATATGCACAAATATTTATATATGTATGCATATGTACATATGCATATATACACATGTACACACATATATACATATATACATATACATGTATGTATATGTACATATATATAAATAAAAACATATACCTATATGCCACACACACACAACCTGCTGGGTCCATTTTTGTTGTTTGTGTGTAGATGGTTTCAAGGATGATCACTCTGTACCTGACAACTATTCCCTGTTCCTGGAGAATCTAATTCTCCTTTTCCGTATTTCCTATGTGTCTCCTTTCAGGGAGGCTTGTTGCCTCTGTCCCATGTTAGCTCGCCCAGTGAGATTACCATTGTTCCAGGCTTGTCCATGTGGCTGTTCCTATGAAAGACTGTTTCATGCAGACTTCTTGGCATCCTGGCTCTGATTTTTCCATACTCTGTCCCTCAATGTTCCCTAAGCCCTAGATGCAGAGCTGTGATATAGATGTAGTCATTGGGGCTGAGTTCCCCATGATCTGATCTCTGTGTTTTATCCAGTTGTGGTTTGCTGTGACGGTCTCCATTTGCTATAAAGAAACACTTGTTTGATGATGGGTGGTAGCTGCTCTTACCCAGGAAAGGTGGTTTGCTCCCCAAAAAAAAAAAAAAAAAAAATGGTTCACAGGCTTTGGGTCTGGAAGGAGGGTTTTTTTGGGGTAGCCTGCTTTTTCCTCCTTTTTAAGATGCCTGTTTCGACTCCTAACTTTGGAGGCCTGATCTTGTCTCCATTGCTTTTGGCAGCTGCTGGGATTTTCATCTAACCTGTGCTGATTTTTCTCTCAAGCGCTAATAAAATTGTCCTCAAGTTTCCTTCTGAGTCCGTTTCCAAGTTATTTTTATTAGAGCAGCTAGGAATGCTAGGATACTCCACTTCCCAGTAAAAGACTAGAATAGAGCCTTTAAGGGGATGGTGGGAAAGATTATAGGGTAAGACATAAGGGGGCTACAGGGCCAGATGCCAAGGGCACAGCAAGGAAAAGCAGGAAGATTGGGAGGGATGCCTAGGGAAAAGTGACCTATTGAAAGATACATGAAATTCCCATGGTGAACATTTATTTTGTAAATTAATTGAAATGTGCAGACTGAGCCAAATGTGGAGGTGCACACCTTTAATCCCAACACTCAGGAGGCAGAGGCAGGCCTATCTCTATGAGTTTGTTTGAGGCCAGCCTGGTCTACAGAGTGAGTTTCAGGACAGCCAGGTCTATGTGGAAAAATGCTATATCAAAGGGAAAAAGTGAAGATTGGATAAATAAAAATACACACTTGTGACTTCTAACCCAGAGGCACCCAGACAGGGCCTTTGAGACAAGCAGCCTTCTCTGGAACGGGCTGTGCCCTGTGTACTTTGTCTCTGGACAAAAGAGTAAAATCCCCAGCTGCATCTGAAAGGGAACAGGCCTGGTGCTGGTGACCTGGAGCTGTTCTGCAGCCCCTGCAGAGCAAGACAAAGCTGGGGGTGGGGGAGACCAGGGTCTCTGTCTGCACACACATTTGCTTTCTTCTTACCCAAGATGAAAATCCTGCTCCTTTTCCAGATACTTTTTCTGAGCAGCAGGGTGAGAAAGACCCTGGTTTAGAAAAACTTTACCTTATCCACAGCCCTCCCTGGGCTATTTCTGGCCTCTTCCTGAAGAACAGAAGTGAAATTACATTTAAAACAAGCCGAGGTTTATTGACACCGAGAAGGTTAATCAAGTCAGACTTTTTCCTTTCTTGATCAATACATATCTGGCTTGTCTGGCTCATAGACAGTTACTCAATTACCTGCTCTCTAATCGGAGCCTCACAACCTTTCACAATCTGACTTGTTTCATTGATCCAGTAACAGCTAAATTGGCATCCTCCTCTCTCAAAGAACGGATTTAATCTGCCTGGGTTTGATTAAAATGTTTGGCTAAAACCAATGCCAGATAAAATTTCCTTTCTCTTTCCAGAGTCCAAAGAAGTTACAAGAGTCCCATACATGGGAGAATCATCCGGGACAGTGTTCAGCAATGGGGCCGTGGAGGGCTCACGGAGTCCTGGGGGCTTCTATGATAAATTACTCATAAACCTCTAATTCTTGGTGGATAACAGCGTAAACTTGCCCCACTGGCACCTAATTGCCGGGTCTCACCCTCTTGAGACAAAACTAGAAGCGGGATGCGTATCAGTGGGTGTTTTGCTAACAAATCTAACGATCTTATCGGTTGTAAAAGGAATCAGGTGGCACTGTAAATGCCACCCAACTATAACTAAGGGGAGAGAAATCAGTCAATGTCCTCTTGTAGGATTTGGTAGCAGGTGAATTTCCCTGTGACATGGTGCTAATATTGCAGAAGGCGACAAACAGTTCCCATGTTGTCAAGCACATATGTTGTTAATATTTGTTTAACAAATCATTCATACTGTGAAAAATTTTTAATTAAAGTGGACCTGTAGCCTGCAATTCATTCACACAGAGCAATCACTCACCCTGCCCTGGAGATTAAATAAGGAAGCTGAACGTCTTTCTAATTACCAAAGGGGAGGAAATCTCGTACCCAGGTCATTAGTTTTCACCTCAACCTCACAAAAGGAGAAAATGCAATTTAATTCATTTGCAATAACAATTCTGAAGTCCTAAGTAAATGTTAAAAAGATGCCCGACATTTCCTGATGTATACGAGACTATGAAGATGTGATGCCAATTTAAATTCTGTGTAGCTGCATGGGTTTGCAACCAGGAATTCAAGCATCCATGGGCAAATAAGAAATAAGGTACTCACTGTCAGATGCCTCACAAGTCATGCTGGTGGGTGACTGTCAGAATTCCTGCTGTGACTTCACAAAAGTCATCCAGGCTGTACCAAAAGAAGCCAAACCCCAAAATAATATTCTCTCAAAAACATGAAGCACAGAGAACCACTCTGTGACTTAACATGGAGTAATGGATGCTATGTGGCTTTATTTAAATTTGCTTTTCATTGTTTTAGTTTAATATTTTTACTACATTTGTTTAATAATAGTATTATTGTGTTAGTATTATAGTAATAATAGTATCATTGTGTTAATACATTGATATTAGAGTTGGATTCAGGTGAAACATCTTAGGTGTCCCATCCAAAATTGAAAGTAATATGAAAATACCCTTAAGGGTTATCTATCAAAAAAAAAAATGGGTGACTATTTTCTTCCTCTGAATGTATTACATAATAAAGTAGAAATAAATAGAAAAGGAATATAGTCAAAGAATAAGGCAGGAGACTTTCGGGTTTTATTTTTCTAAATTAGTAGCACTGGACTGAAAAAAAATTATCCTAAATGTTGATGGCAGAGCCTGAGGCTTCTCAGACTAGGAACAGAAATACAAGACCCTCAAGTGACCAGATCTATACCTATCTGGGTATTTCAGATACCCAGAGCTCAGGTGTTCAGTGGTATCCGCGGGGTTTGTAATTTCCTGAGATAGAGTCAAGTGCACTCTGGGACAGAGCTATCCAACTGAAGCACTAGGCACCACTCAGGGTCCTAGAGAGAGCACAGAATTCATTTCTCCTAGGCAGGGAAAGAAAAGATTTGGAGATAATGTGGGCAGAAAGCATACCTGCTTATTCCCCCATCTAACCTTCTCAGCAACCCAGTGAGTTAGTAAAACTGTCGTCTACACTTACAGATGGAAACACGGGGTCAAAAAGTTATACGGCAGGTGAATGCCCACACTTGGCCACACCTAAACTAGTCAAACAAATGTTCTGTTGATGCTCATGTAAATCCAGTAAGGTCATGGGGCATTGTGGAGATGGCTCAGGGGTTAGAGGGTTTGCTCTGCAAGCAGAAGGACTTTATATCAGATCCCCAGAGCCCTAATGATGGGATGGCATCCCTTGTGATCCCAGTCCCATAAGGAAGACAGAGACTTCTCGAACAAAAGGGCTAATCAGACTATTCTTAGCAGCAAGTTCTGGATTGGCTCAAGAGACTCTGGCTCAATAAAAAGAGAAATTAGAAAGATTCTAGATGCCAACTTTGGGTTTCTATACACTGTGCATATGTGTGTATGTACACTCACCCACAGTGACAACCAGCTTCCTCCTATCCCAGACACATCAAACACGGGCCTAATCCTGATATACACACATTTGCCTTATCTAGGACTTTTATAAATCAAGTTCCGTATTTGTAATTGGTTATATTTGCCTTCCTTCATGTAGTATGCTCCACATTACAGCTATTATTTAAAGCTATTATATGAATTCCTATTTTAATCTCTTATGACTTGGTAGCATTTTGTAATATGGATATTCCAGGGGTTGTTTTCTGTTTACAGGAGGAAGTATTTAGATTTTATCTGGCTTTCACTGTGTACAGTAACACTTTTATCTTCTTTTACATGGCTTCAAGGGCTCATGTCCTTTCTCCTGATTGAGAACTGGAGCAGACGTACTAGTCATGAGTTGAGAGCTTGCACACCATCATAAAGAGCTGCCACCCTGACATCATTATACACTTGCCAGCAGCTCTGAGACACTAGTTGTGCCTCTGGCCAATCATTAGTCCTGCTAGCCTCTTTACTGTCTCTTAAACTTATTTAAAAAATACAAACTGTATGATTCCATGTCTTGCAGTGGCTCTCAACCTTTCTAATGCTGTGACCCTTTAATACAATTCCTGATGTTGTGGTAATCCCCCCAACCATACAACTGTTCTTGTTGCTTCTTCAATACGGTAATGTTGCTACTGTTATAGGTCGTAATATAAATATCTTACATACAGAATCTGATATGTGACCCCTCCCCCAAGGGGGTCATGAGCCACAGGTTGAGACACACTGTTTGAGAGTCATTTAAACTAGGTATTACATCATAGTGCCAACATGGTTTGAATCTCATTTTAATGCTTTTGAGTTCACTGATTTTGACTAGAGAGATGGATCTTCTTAATGTACCTCTCCATAGCATTCTCTTCAGTTTGGTTTCTCCTCAGACCTTTCATCCATTTTTTAAACACTGGCTGTGTATCTTCCTGCAATTGAGTTTCTGTTGCATGTTTCTAGTATGAGTATATGCCTCCTCTGTCCTGTGCAGAGTTCCGAGGTTTCTGCTCCCTTGGCTGTCTGCACAGATCTGTGCCCAGGATTTACAGTTACGTTCTGTAAACCTCTTTGCCTGGCAGGCCTTTTGTCTGTCAACTGGAAGAAGTGGCAGTTTGTGCTCTAATACAACACTGGGGATTATATTGTCAGGCTACTTCCTTGAAGCAAATCTTCCAAGTGTCTAAAGGCAAAGATAAGAGCAAACCTGACATGGTCAAGAGGAAGTGTCAAGGGCGTCTAGAGGAACAACAACCCAATTATGGCTGGAGTCTTATCAGAAGACACAGGGCAGAGAACAATAGAAAACTATCTTTAGATGTCAAAATAAAATTTTACAGGAGAAACTGAATCTGGCATTCCATGGCCAGTGGATTTCAAGGCACACCCCCTCCCTGACACGCATACACTCTTGGAATAAGGCCACAACTTTAGTGCAGGCAATGTGGCAGTTTTCAGATACTTGATGAGGTGAGTCAAGGTAGGAGGTACAATCTGTAGTCCTTGACTCGGCATCAATTAAGCAGTAGCAGATGGTGACAGCCCTGTGATGGATTTACCCAGAAGTCCTCTTTCAGGTTGGCTCAGCAACAGCCAACTGGGCTTTAGAAGGGCTGCTGTGTCCCCAAGACACAGAGAAGCCTGGCTTCTCTGGGTATTATCCACAGTCAATTTCGCTATGCTGCCGGAGCCTTCAGATGTCATGAGGATAACACTCCTCTGTTATCAACTGTATAGATATTTAATAAGTAATTCACTAAGCCAAACAATTCAGCAAGCCTTCCCGTGGTATGCCTTGCCTGAGGCTTAATCTTGCATTTAGATACAAGTGATGTATCTAGCAGGGACCCATCAGAAATGGCTGGCATGTTCCTGGGCTATTTGGGAAGAGTGTAACAGGGATCATTGACAAGTATGTGGGTGAATGGTTCAGTTCCCCAGAGGAAATACAAATAAACCACCCTGTGTTATAAATGGACAGGAAATGGGACTTTTAGGAACTGGAATTTACCAGCAGGAGGGTAGTAAGCTGAGTTCCTGACAGGGCCTCACTGAATGGAAAATGGTTTTGTCTTGTGAGGGAGCTAGAGCACCAGCCATTGAAAGCCCCAGGGTCATGAGCACTGGAGCTTATGAAGACATTTGCCAGAACAAGCAGCCAACCCAGAGTGGTTTGCCTTCTATTGCTCAGAGTGTTACTTCCACACATACATGAGTACAAACAAAAAACTGCTTCTTATTCCATTTTTTGAGAACCAGCTTTCAATCTGAAATATGACTGTGACTTTTCCTTCCTTCTCTGAGCTGCTCATAATCTCCATCTTAGCCTGTGCCAAGGACTTGCTGGGGTCTTAGGTCTCTGCAGCTCGGTAGCTTGGCTTTGTTCGGGAAACAAGTTGGCAAGTGCTAACCCTTTTGATTGTTTTCTTAGCAAGTCCTTTCTGAAGGCAGAATATTCAGCCTCCTTTCTTGTTATCAATTCTCACCAAATTCCATTTTGTTTTACAGTACTACATGGCATCATCTCTCAAGACTGGTGACACTTTCTACCTTAAGGGGAACACAGGTCCTTAGCTGCCCACAGCTCCTAGGTAGTCATATAATACATGGAGATGACTTGGAGTATAATAACTCATCAGAGAGAAGCATTTCCTTCTAACGAGGAATTGAGATTAGCTTCTGGGTATGCCATTGGCCTAGACCTGGCAGAGAGCTGTGTTACATAAGTCAATTTAACCTGAAGGTGACATAAGTTCTTATTACAACCTGACCAAATGTCTCCAGAACCAAGTCATGGGTTGGAGATGGCCAAGGACACGGGTTCATCTACTCAGTCATATGTAAGGCAGCCAGTTGACTTAGAAGGTCTTAGAAGGTGGGGACTGGAGACTTTTTGGTTGACACATTTGTCTTCTTTTATGGCCTCTTTCATTTTTCTCTATCTACTTCAGCGTATTTGTTGCTCAGATTTGGCTTTGCTGGCTTAGTGACTCATACTGACCAAAGCCACAGGCTTTGAAAGAATGAAGAGGAATTAGGAGCTTTCTACTCCAATGCCCTCATTTTACAGATTAAAATAAAGAGGATCAAGTTACATGACTGAGTCAAGGACATGTAATTGGTAAGTTATACTAGTAAACATTACTGTGTGTCATCTGCTGTGTTCCAGACACTGCTAAAGTGGCCTATCAATCAATCCTTACAATGACTGATGATATAGGATCTTTGATTTTTTTTAATACATCAACCTTGCTAGCAATTGACTATAATGTTTCTATCAAATCTCCCTTTGGGATAAAGGCATAAAAAATATGGTGAAATAAGACTCTCCTATGCACATCCCTCATCTAATTGCACAACTGTTTGTTTACAAAAATACATCAGTGAGAATTTGACAAAAAAAAAAAAAAATGACATGAGCAGATGTTACACAGACACAAGAAAAGATGAAGAGGAGGAGGGACGGTTTCCTGGTCCCCTTATCCAGTCCATGCCGCACACAGTGAGGGAGACCTTTCTGAGCGGAGGGAGCGCAGGGAAATGAACTTGTGGGAGCCCATAGGCTGAAGCTGATGCAGAGGCCAGTACCTCGGAAGCCCATGCAGAGAACCGCGGAAGCCCATGCCGAGACCAGTACCATGGAAGCTGATGCAAGAGACCAGTACCGCGGAAGCCCATGCAGAGACCAGTACCGCGGAGGAAAAAGCCCATGCAGAGAACCAGTACCATGGGAAGCTGATGCAGAGACCAGTACCGCGGAAGCCCATGCAGAGACCAGTACCGCGGAAGCCCATGCAGAGACCAGTACCGCGGAAGCCCATGCAGAGACCAGTACCCCCGGAAGCCCATGCAGAGACCAGTACCGCGGAAGCCCATGCAGAGACCAGTACCGCGGAAGCCCATGCAGAGGCCAGTACCGCAGCCCATGCAGAGACCATACTGCGGAAGCCCATGCAGAGACCAGAACTCCTTTTCCCCAGGTCCCAGAAAATACCGCTCTAGGCAGGATGCCTTAACACCAGCTTCCAGGCTGGTGCCCCTGGACTATTCCACACTGAAGCCTCATCTGTGTTCATTTTTCTTGAACATGGTTTTCAGATTTTTTCCACCTTTGTGAACTAGGATGACTTCAAGCCTCAACTTCAAGCCTGCCCCAAGCTCTATGCCAGCTACCAGAAACTCAGATTTCAGGCTAGTCCCAGTGACCTCAGATTAATTCCAACAACCCCGGATTCCAGGTCCTTAGCTTTAGATTGAACCCCAGTGTTTGCTATGGTACTTGGTTAGATCCCACAGTCCCAGGAAGACCGGCTTTGAGTCTGTTTCATAGCCAGGCCAATCCCAACCATTCGGGCTCTGCCCCTGACCAGGATTTCGGTGGCTTACATTCCAGTTTCTCCCCAGCACTATGGCTTCAGGGCACACCCTAATACAGACTTTGCTGAAGCCCTTATTGTCCTGTGCTTCCCAACCCTGGCTTCAGGCTGCTTCAGTAGCTGTAGACTACAGACCTCTTCCACAGCAGGCACGTCCCTGGATCCCGAGCTCAATGTCAACCAGCAGCCAGCCTGGCCCACGTGTTTCCTCTTCTTGTCTATCCCAGAACAAAGTCAGCAGTGCAAGCTCCAAGTGGCACTTGTGTGGCTTTGCACTGGTGAGTGTACTGGCCACTTTTATCACAAGCTATAGTTGCCTGAGAGAAGGGAACCTCAATTGAGAAAATGCCTCCATAAGATAGTGCTATAGGCAAGCCTGGAGAGCATTTCTTAATATGGTGGTTGATGTGGAAGGGGCTCAGCCCATGATGGGTGTGAAGTCCCTGGACTGGTGATCCTGGGTTCTGCAAGAGAGCAGGCTGAGCAAGCTACAGGGAGAAAGCCAGTAAGCAGTGCCCATCCATCTGCCTCCAGGTTCCTGCCCTGTTCTGACTTCTGTCAGCAATGGATTGTGGAAGTATCATCCAAATAAAACCCTTCCCTCTTCAACTTGCTTGTTGGTCACGGTGTTTCATTGCTGCAGTAAAACCCTGACTAAGTCAGGAAGGCAGGAGCAGGAGGTGGCTGTCCACGCTGCATCCACAAGCAGAAGCAGGGAGCCATGAGTGTGTGAGAATAGCTCTCATTCTATTCAGTCCAGGACTGCAGCCAAGGAATGGTGCTACCTACCCTTTGGAGCATGCATTTCCACCTCCGTTAAACCTAATCTAGACAACAAGCCCTCATAGACATGTTCAGAAATTCATTTCTATGGTGGCTCTAAATCTCATTAAGTTGACAATAAATATCAACCACTGAACAATACAATTTGACCCTCTCAAAAATAGATTATTTGACAATACATATAGATGGAATAAAACATAAAAAAAGCTTTTGTTTTTCTGTGAATCTTTAGCTGTCTGTCGTTTCTGAAGGCCAGGTTTGTTATGAGTTTTCTTTTGTTGGCCCCGTGTTAGTTACTTCTATTGCTATGACAAACTTCAAGGAAGAGAAATTTTGTTTTTAGATTACTGTTCAGAGCTGTTTTCAGCCTGTCATCCTGGAGAGCTGTGCTGGAAGGCCCTGTTCAGTTCCATTCAGGGAGCTGGGTGGCAGCTAAGGCTATAGCTGTTCATGTCACGATGAACCAGTAAGTACAGACTGACTGGAGCCACATGCAGGCTCTGACCTTCACAGGGGCTTACTCTGCCCCAGTTGATGAAATCCTGCCATCTGGGCACCATCCATTTCGTGAATGGTGTCCCTGCCTTGGGAAAAAAAAAAAAAAACCTTTCAGAACACAAGCCTCTTTGGGGAACATTTCAGGTTTCAAAACCACAGTAGGCCTTTGAACTGTCCCACAGGGTTCTCCCTTCTAGAGAGTTCACTGAAGGAATGTAGCTCAGCTTGTGTGTCCTTCCATGTCTATGACCCAAGTTTGTTTGTTTTTTCCCTTTTGCTTCTTTCAGGGTTTTTTCTTTTGATTTTTAATAGTTTGAATGATAGTAAATCTTGATGTAAGTCCTTTTTTGGATTGAATCTATTTGAGGAACTCTAATCTTCTTGTACATGGTTATTTATAGCTTGTTCAAAATTTGGACTCCTCCTATTCTTAAAATGAGCTTCCTCCTGCCTCCCATAACTTGGATGTTTGTTCTCTTGATTGAGTCCCATGTGTACTATACATGTTCTGTACACCCTCATATATATACTATACATGTTCCTGTACACCCTCATACGGCACTGACTTGGTAACAAATCTCACATCTTCAGCACAAAGCCATGAAGATGATTTCTTCAACAAATTTGTTATGGAAGCTGGAGAGATGGCTCAGTGGTTAGGGGGACTTGCTGCTCTTGCAGAAGACCAGGTTCAGTTAGCAGCAAGGCATGGTGACCACCTTGCAAATCCAGTTTCAGGAGAAACCAATGCACTCCTCTGATTGCTTTGGGTACTGGGTTGCATGCAGACCAAACCACACATAAAAATAGTTTTGAGAATCTTAAAAAAAAATATTTATCATAAATTATACAAATAAGAACATTACCGATATACCAAAGCATAGATTGCGTGAGAGGAAAAATCAGGATATTTTAGAGTTGTGGTAAAATTCAAAGTCAAGTTTTACTGATAAAATAGCCTATTCAAACTATTGCGAAACTATTTATTGGAGTCTTGGGGAAACAAAACAAAGCCTGAATAGTTTAACAAAGAAAAGTAAGAAATTGGAATCATATTGTCAATAAAATCTACTAAAGTATGAAAAAGAAAAGGAGACAAATCAGAAATTAAATGATCTATAAAATAAAATCCCCCAATAATTAGCAAAATTAAATCTATAAGTTCTAACTATCAATGGTATTCCTTAAAAACAAAACATTTCTGTATCAAGAACAAGTAGATGAATGGATTAAATCGCACACATATAAACCCAATTATGATGCGTCTGAAAGTATTTTTTCACATAAAGACATGCATGGAAAAAGGTAGTCATCATGCAAATGAAACCCAAAAGAGAGCAGAAAGATTTATACTTATGTTGACAAGCAGATTTTAAGTAAAAAGTTCATAAAACAATGCAGCCACAAATGATAAAATATCATTTAACCAAGTAGATATAGCAATTATTAGAAAATGTATCCAACCTCAGAACACACTATGCAGAAAAGGCAATATGAATAAAGGAAGAGAACAATTGTTCTGTAATAGAAACAATTGCCCAAAGTAGGGACTTTAATATCCCCTAGTAGCAGCAATAAAAAATATTGTCCCAACAGAAAGATCAATGATTCAACCATACTTCAGACTAAATGAACCCAGGGGGACACAGAAACATTCCACCAAACCCTGTAGAATATGCATCTCTCTCAAGTACACATGAAAATATCAAACTCATTATCAATAACTCAAGCGCACATGAAACACGGCATATCAAAGCATATGGAATGTCACAAAAGAAGGTTCTCAGAGGAGTAGTTTTAGCTATAAGCATCTACATGGAAAGAACAAGGAAGGTTGGTGAGATGGCTCAGTGTGATAAAGACACTTGCCACCAAGTCTGAACACTTAAGTTCAATCTTTGAGACTCACCTATGAGCACTTGCACATATAATGTATACTCAGTACAAATTGGTGACAGAAAAATATTTAAAAAGAAAAGAAGTGCATCAAATAAAGAGGCTAATGTTATCCCTTACATAACTTGAAAGATAACAAAGTTCAAAGTTACTTTTAAAGACTGAAAAAAAATGAAATCAAGAACAAAAAAATTCTTATAAAAAAAAAAAAAAATCAACCTAACTATTAGTTTTCAAGGGACTTAACTAGGTTTGCAATATTTAGCTGTTCAAGAAGTTGTGGGGGGCGGGGTTTGAGGAAGAATAATAGCAAATCTTTAGACTAAGACAAAAAGAGGGAAATCAATTAAAATAAAAAAATAAAAAGGAAATACTGTAACAGATACAACATAAATAATAATGTAAGAGATTGCTATGAAAAATGATAGACCTAACAACTGGGTAACCTAGATAAATCGAAAATATCTACACATTAAAACTTCCAAATAGAATCCTGAATAAATAGAAAAATCTGAAGAGACCATTAATGAGCAAGATTAAGACAGTAATAAAAGTAGTCTGATGTGAAAGAAAAGAACACAGCCCAAGTGACTTCATGGTTAAAGCCCTTCCAAACACGTAAAAGATCAATATTTTAAATTCTAATATCAAATATTAATACCAATCATCCTCAAATGCTAAAATTCAAGAATAGGAAAATTTTAGCAGGCCAGCGGTGCGGGGCACTGCTGTAGTCACCGTGCTTGGGAGTCCAAGGCTGGCGGCTTTCCAAGTTTCGAGTCCAGCCTTTGCTGCACAGTGAGTTCATCTCACAGACTCGGGGGGGGGGGGGGGGAATAACTTGAAAAAAAAAAAAAAACCGAGCAGTGTGGCGCATGCCTTTAATCCCAGCACTTGAGAGGCAGAAAGCAGGCGGATTTCTGAGTTCAAGGCCAGCCTGGTCTACAGAGTGAGTTCCAGGACAGCCAGGTCTACACAGAGAAATCCTGTCTCAAAAAACCTTAGAAAGAAGAAAGAAAGAAAGAAAGAAAGAAAGAAAGAAAGAAAGAAAAGAAAAGGAAAGAAAAAGAATAGGAAATATTTTTTAATGTATTTTATTTAGATACAGACAAGGGCTTTACAAAAACTAAAACAAAACAAACAAACAAAACAACAATACAAACTTGGGCTGGTAGGCCCAGTCAACAGGCTTGCAAAATTCCTCAGCAAAATAGAAGCAAACCAAATTCAACAGAACATTTAAAAAAAAAAAAAAAACAATGTAGGCTGGTGGTGCATGCATTTAATCACAGTGCTTGGGAAGAAGAGGCAAGTAGAACTCTATGAGTTCAAGGCCAACTGGTCTACCCTGTTTCAAAAAAAAAAAAATCACTCATCAGTGTCAGGTAGGATGTAAGTGAGAATCAAGGATCAGTCTGACATAGGAAATAATCAAATGCTATTAGAATGAAGAACCAAGAAGATATAACATAGAAATAGCAAAAGCACAGAAAGTGCATTTGGCAAAAGTCAAACTTTTTCAGACTTAAACAAAACCTCAGAAAATTAGGTATTGAAGGAAGTGATGTCAATATGGTAACAAAAAATGTATTGACCAGTAGACGGCTGACATTTACTCCACAGGAAAAGGTTGGGAGCTTCTATTCAAAAATTAGCAGTGGACAAGGCCTTGTCACTTTACTTTCTACATTAATACTGAAAACCACAGCCAGAGAAACTATACAAGAGAAAAAAAGTCATTAAAATTGAAAAAAGATTGTAGATTACATAATTTTTATAGAAATCTTGAAGGCACAATGAAAAAGACCTTCTAGGAAAAAAAGTTAATAAAAATTGTGGATACAAAGTCAACATACAAAAACAAATTACCTTTTCTATATAGTAACAATGAACTAGCTGAAAAAGGAAATCAAGAAAACAGTCTACTTAAAACATCTCTAAATAAATAAGAAATAAATAAATCACTAATGGGTAGATTTAATCAAGACATTTCAGATCAAGGTATTACTAAAAAATTAAGTTATTAATGAAAGAATTTTAAAAGATACAAGGATCTTGGAATATATTCTTGGGACAGTTTAAAGGTGCTTTAAGTGTATTTTCTAAGGGTTCATATGATGGAAGTTTGGTTCCCAGTAATGGCAATGTTAAAAGTGCTGAGACCTTGACTGGGTGGCACCTTGTGTGTATGTAAGGGTGTATATGATAAGATTATCAGAGTTATTTTCTTCATAGGGATTCATACAATTCTTGAGGATGTTAGTTGGTCCCTGAAATACTAAATTTGTATAAAGCAAGACTGTCCCTCATACTTGGCCTCTTCTGCAAATGTCCAGCTCTCTTTTCATTTTTCCTGTCCAGCCAAGAGAGCCCTTGGCTGAGGCTGAAAAAGATGCTGGCACGCATCTTGGCTTTTCAGCTTTTAAAAATTTTAAAATAGATAGAATATTTTTTAAAAATAAAGTAGCTATCCTTAGGTATGTTATAATAACAAACAGAAGAGACTAAAACACCTAATTTTATAGATTAGGACAATTAATTTTGCTAAAGCATATGTAGACATTTTATGTTATGATCTATAGAATAAATGCAATGTCTACCAGAAGTACAAAAAAAGCATCTCAGGATAATATAAAAAACACTATCTTTAAAATCATACTGAACTGGAAAAGACCAAATAGCTGAATAAATCTTGAGCAAAAAGCACAGAGCTGGCAGCGCCTACCACATTACCTGACTTGAGAAATTCTAAAAAACCTGTGGCAACCTAGACAGCATGATACTGGTGTAAAAATAAGTACACAGGCCAAAGAAACAGAATACAGACCCCAGAAATAAAACCTGTGCATTTACAGTAATGAGCTTCAACAGTAATGCCAAGACTAAACAACAGGAGCAGAGAGTTTAAGCTGCAGGGAAGGTGAAGAATCTGGTTGGGTATCTGCAGAAGCTGCAGACAGATCCCATCTCATGCTATGCCAGAAGTCAACACTAACTATAGCCTTAACCCATAGGCCTGAAGGGCCCCCAAAAATACTGTAAGAAAGTAGAGGGGCAGTCCTTTAAAGCCATGTCATGAGTTCATGCATGGGTCTTCTATGACTCCAAAAGCCAGAAGTAGAAAGAGATGAAAGTGATCACAGTGATGTAAAACAAAAAAAAAAACAAAAAAAAGAACAAACAAAAACCCCACACAACAACAAACTGCTCATTTAAGGATACAAAATGGAGAGAACCTATGGACTACATAAAAACAGTTACAATTGTCTGGTAAGTGAAAATGTCCACAGTGTAAAGGGACTCGAGCCAATGTGAAGATATAAATATATTGATTTGCTTATGTGTGTGTTTGTGCAGGTGCATGTGTGTGTGTACATGTGTGCATGTGTATCTGTGTGTGTGCCATGTGTGTTGTGTGTTTGTGTGTGTAGTATGCACATTGGTATGTGAGGACACTTGCTTGTGCATGTACAGACCAGAAATAGATGCAGATACTTTCTTCAATTGGCTCTCCACCTTATATTTTGAGCAAGGACTCTTACTGAATCTGAAGCCCCCCATTTGACCCGGCTGTACTGTCAATGAGAAAGGAGACAGAAGCCTTCTGTCTTTTACCCACCGTGCTGGCTCACAAATATGTGCTGCCACAACCAAACTTTTTAAACGGGTGCTGGGATTCAAACTCAGATTCCTCATGCTTATGCAGCAAACACCTTACCCATTGGTACGTTGTCCTGGCCATGAGCTCTTGAGTCTTAAAATTAGGGAAGGATAAATAGGAATTTTTCTAAGAGCTCAGAATTTGTCAGTTGATGTAGAGTAATGCATATTAGAGAAATGGAAATTAATACCCCAATGAGCTCATTTCATAGGTGGTAAAATGGCTTCTGCCAAGAACAGGAAAAGACAGAGAGGAGAAAAGTGAATCCTTGTACATTCAGAATGTGAACTCCTATGGTCACTGTAGAAAAATAGCCATGGACCCTCTTCCCAGTATTAAAAACATACGTTATAAATGAGCAATCCCACTACTAAATATGTATATTTAATGAAACAAAATCAACACATCTAAAGGCACCTGTGGTTACTCAGATTGTATCACATCTTTGAAGCTAACATCTGCATATGAGAGAAACCATACTTGCGTCTCCGTGTTTGGGTTTACCTCACTCAGGGTGATGTTTTTTCTGAGAGCCATCTTTTTTTTTTTTTTTTTTTATTGAAAAATTTTTTATTTTTTACATTTCAAATGTTCTCTCCTTTACCCATTTCCCCCTCCCCCCAGGAACTCACTATCCCTTCCCCCCCTCTTCCTGCCTCCACGTTGGTGTTAAACCCCCACCCACCCTCCCCTGTACCTCACCTCCCCAGCCTCGAGTATACCCCCCCCCCCCACGACGTCCGCTTCATGGGCAAAGGATCTCTTCTCCCCACTTATATATAGCTCCCTTGCCTATATAGCTGGAGCCTTGAGTCCCTCCCTAAGCACTCCAGGCTGGTGGCTTAAGACCATGGGGGCTCTGGTTGGTTGGGATTGTTGCTTTCCTCATGGTGTCGCGAATCCTCTCAACTCCTTCAGCCTTCACTCTATCTCTCTCCATTGGGAACTCTCCATGCTCAGTTTAATGGTTAGCTGTGAGCATCTGCCTCTGAGTATGTCAGACTCTTGCAGACCTCTAAGGAGAACAGCTCTACTCAGGCTCCTGTCAGCGTGTACAATCCTGCCATCCACATCAAACCTCTACCTTTGGTGACTGCACATAGGATGGATTCTAGGTGGAATAGTCCTGTAGACGTTCCCTCCTTCAGTTTCTGTCCTGCACTGTGTCTCCATTATTTGAACCCTTGAGTATTTTGTTACTCCTTCTAAGAAGGACCTTGAAGGCTCCCCTATTTGGTCATCATTTCTTCATGAGCTTTTATGTGGTTTTGTGAGTTTGAATCTTGGGTATTTCAGGCTTCTGGGCTAAAATCCAATAATCAGTGAGTGAATACCATCTATGTTTCTTTTGTGATTGGGTTACTTCACTGCAGGATGATATTTTCTAGTTCCATCCATTTATATATGAATTTATCAAATTCATTGTTTTTTAATAGCTGAGTAATATTCCATTGTATAAATGTACCACATTTTTTGTAACCTTTCCTCTGTTGAAGGCATCTGGTTCTTTTCCAGTTTTCTGGCTATTATAAATAAAGCTGCTATAAACATAGTGGAGCATATTTCCTTGTTAATGTGTTTAGAGCATCTTCTGGATATATACCCAGGAGTGGTATAGCTGGGTCCTCAGGTAGTGATATGTCCAATTTTCTGAGAAACCGCCCAGACTGATTTCCATAGTGGTTGCACCATCTTGCAATCCCACCAACAATGGAGGAGTGTTCCTCTTTCTCCACATCCTCGCCAGCATCTGCTATCACCTGATTTTTGATTTTAGCCATTCTGGACTGATGTGAAGTGGAATCTAGGGTTGTTTTGATTTGCATTTCCCTGATGGGGCCAAGGATGCTGAACATTTCTTTAGGTGCTTCTCGGCCATTGGGATTTCCTCAATTGAGAATTCTTTGTTTAGCTCCTTACTTCCATTTTTTAATAGGGTTATTTGGTTGTCTAGAGTCTAATTTCTTGAGTTTCTTTGTATATATTGGATATTAGTCCTCTATCGGATGTGGGATTGGTAAAGATTCTTTTCCCAATCTGTTGGTTGGCGTTTTGTCCTATTGACAGTGTCCTTTGCCTTACGAAACTTTGCAATTTTATGAAGTCCCATTTGTCAATTTCTTGATCTTAGAGCATAGGCCATTGGTGTTCTATTCAGGAACTTTCCCCTGTGCCTAGGTATTCGAGGGTCTTCCCCACTTCTCTTCTATTAGTTTTCAGTTGTGTCTGTTTTATGTGAAGGTCCTTTATCCACTTGGACTTGAGCTTTGTACAAGGAGATAGGAAAGGATCGATTTGCATTCTTCTGCATGTTGTCCTCCAGTGAACCAGCACCATTTTGTTGAAAAGTGCTGTCCTTGTTTTCCCCTGGATAGTTTTAGCTCCTTTGCAAAGATTAAATGACCATAGTTCTTGTGGGTTCATTTCTGGTCTTCAACTCTATTCCACTGATCTTCCTGCCTATCTCTGTACCGATACAGGCCGTTTTTTATCACTATTGCTTTGTAGGTACAGCTTGAGGTCAGGGATGACGATTCCTCCAAAGTTCTTTTATTGTTGAGGATGGTTTTCGCTATCCTGGGTTTTTGTTGTTTCCAAATAAATTTTCAGATTTCTCTTTCAAGTTCTGTAAAGAATTGATTGGTATTTTAATGGGGATTGCATTGATTTTGTAGATTGTTTTGGCAAGGATTGGGCCATTTTTTTTTTTACTATTTAACCTGCCAATCCATGAGCATGGGGAGATCTTTCCATTTTCCTGAGATCTTCTCAATTTTCTTTTCCCTCAGAGACTTGAAGTTCTTGTCATACAGATCTTTCACTTTGCTTGGTTAGATTCCATTAAGGTTTTTAAATTATTTGTGATCTATTGTGAAGGGTGTCATTTCCCTAATTTCTTTTTCAGCCTGTTTTTATCTTTCATGTAGAGGAAAGGCTACTGATTTGTTGCGAGTTGATTTTATAACACTGCCACCTTGCTGAAGATCGTTTATCAGTTTAGATTCCTGGTGAGTTTTTGGGGTCACTTAAAGTATACATCATATCATCGCAAATAGTGATATTTTGACTTCTTCCTTCCAATTGTATTCCTTTGACTTCTTTTTGTTGTCTAATTGCTCTGGCTAGGACTTCCATACTAAATTGATAGGTAGGGAGAGAGTGGGCAGCCTTGTCTAGTCCCTGATCTAGTGGGAATGCTCAAGTTTTCTCTCCATTTAGTTTGATGTTGGCTACTGGTTTGCTGTATATTGCTTTTACTATGTTTAGGTATGGGCCTTGAATTCCTGATCTTTCCAAGACTTTTACCATGAAGGGATGTTGGATTTTGTCAAATGCTTTTTCTCAGCATCTAATGAGATGATCATGGGTTTTTTTTTTTTTTGAGTTTGTTTAATATAGTGGATTACATTGATGGATTTCCGAATTTGAACCATCCCTGCATTCCCTGGGATAAAGCCCACTTGATCATGATGAATGATTGTTTTGATGTGTTCTTGGATTCGGTTTGCTAGAATTTTTATTGATATTTTTTGCATCAATATTCATAAGAGAGATTGGTCCTGAAGTTCTCTTTCTTTGTTGGGTCTTTGTGAGGTTTAGGTATAGTGTGATTGTAGCTTCATAAAGGAATTGGGTAGTGTTCCTTCCGTTTCTATTTTGTGGAATAGTTTGAAGAGAATTGGTATTAGGTCTTCCTTGAAGGTCTGATAGAATTCTCCACTAAAACCATCTGGTCCTGGGCTTTTTTTGGTGGGGAGACTTTTAATGACTGCTGCTATTTCTTTAGGGGTTATGGGACTGTTTTAGATGGTTTATTTGCTCCTCATTTAACTTTGGTACCTGGTATCTGTCTAGAAAATTGTCCATTTCATCCAGATTTTCCAGTTTTGTTGAGTAAAGGTCTTTGTAGTAGGATCTGATGATTTTTTGAATTTCCTCAGTTTCTGTTGTTATGTCTCCCTTTTCAGATCTGATTTTATTAATTTGGATACTGTCTCTGTGCCCTCTGGTTAATCTGGCTAAGGGTTTATCTATCTTGTTGATTTTCTCAAAGAACCAACTCCTGGTTTTGTTGATATTTTGTATAGTTCTTTCTGTTTCTACTCGGTTGATTTCAGCCCTGAGTTTGATTATTTCCTGATGCCTACTCCTCTTGGTGTATTTGCTTCTTTTTGTTCTAGAGCTTTCAGGTGTGCTGTCAAGTTGTTAATGTGTGCTCTCTCCAATTTCTTTTTGTAGGCACTTAGAGCTATGAGTTTTCCTCTTAGCACTGCTTTCATGGAGTCCCACAAGTTCTGGTATGATGTTTCCTCATTTTTCATTAAATTCTAGAAAGTCTTTAATTTCTTTCTTTATTTCTTCCTTGACAAAGTCATCATTGAGTAGAACATTGTTCAGTTTCCACATGGATGTGGGTTTTCCCTTGGTTCTGTCATTATTAAAGACCAACCTTAGTCCGTGGTGATCTGATAGGATGCAGGGGATTATTTCAATCTTTTTGTATCTGTTGAGGACTGTTTTGTGACCAATTATATGGTCTATTTTGGAGAAGGTACCATGAGGTGCTGAGAAAAAGGTGTATTCTTTAACTTTAGGGTGAAATGTTCTATAGATATCTGTTAAATCCATTTGGTCCATAACTTCTGTTAATTTCAGTGTGTCTTTGTTTAGTTTCTGTTTCCACGATCTGTCCATTGGAGAGAGCGGGGTGTTAAAATCCCGCACTATTATTGTGTGAGGTGCAATGTGTGCTTTGAGCTTTAGTAAAGTTTCTTTTATGTATGTAGGTGCCCTTGCATTTGGAGCGTAAATGTTCAGAATTGAGAGTTCATCTTGGTAGATTTTTCCTTTGATGAGTATGAAGTGTCCTTCCTTATCTTTTTTGATTACTTTGGTTGAAAGTCAATTTTATTTGATATTAGAATGGCTACTCCAGCTTGTTTCTTGGGACCATTTGCTTGGAAAATTGTTTTCCAGCCTTTTACTCTGAGGTAATGTCTGTCTTTGTCACTGAGGTGCGTTTCTTGTATGCAACAAAATTCTGGGTCCTGTTTATGTATCCAGTCTGATAGTCTACGTCTTTTTATTGGAGAATTGAGTCCATTGATGTTAAGGGATATTAAGGAAAAATGATTGTTGCTTCCTGTTATTTTTGTTATTAGAGGTGGAATTATGTTTGTGTAGCTACCTTTTTTTTTTTTTTTTTTTTTGGGAGGTTGTTGGACGATTACTTCCATGTTTCTTCTAGGTTGTAGTTTCCTTCCTTGTGTTGGCGTTTTCCATCAATTATCCTTGAAGTGCTGGGTTTGTGGGAAGATATTCTGCAAATTTGGTTTTGTCATGGAATATCTTGGTTTCTCCATCTATAGTGATTGAGAGTTTTGCTGGGTATAGCAGTCTGGGCTGGCAGTTGTGTTCCCTTAGGGTCTGTATGATATCAGACCAGGATCTTCTGGCTTTTATAGTCTCTGGTGAAAAGTCTGCTGTAATTCTTATAGGTCTGCCTTTATATGTTACTTGACCTTTTTCCCTTACTGCTTTTAGTATTTTTTCTTTGTTTTGTGCATTTGGTGTTTTGATTATTATGTGACGGGAGGTATTTCTTTTCTGGTCTAGTCTGTTTGGTGTTCTGTAGGCTTCTTGTATGTTTTATGGGTTGTCTTGTACTTTAGGTTGGGGAAATTTTCCTCTATAATTTTGTTGAAGATATTTACTGGCCCTTTAGATTGGGAATCTTCACTCTCATCTATACCTATTATCCTTAGGTTTGGTCTTCTCATTGCATCTTGGATTTCCTGAATGTTCTGTGTTAGGAGCTTTTTGCATTTTGCATTTTTCTTTGACTGTTGTGTCGAGGTTTTCCATGGTATCTTCGTGCATGAGATTCTCTCTTCTATCTCTTGTATTCTGTTGGTGATGCTTGCATCTATGACTCCTGATCTCTTTCCTACGTTTTCTATCTCCACAGTAGTCTCCCTTTGAGATTTCTTTATTGTTTCTACTTCCAGTTTTAGATCCTGGATGGTTTTGTTCAATTCCTTCACCTGTTTTGTTGTGTTTTCTTGAAATTCTTTAAAGGATTTTTGTGTTTCCTCTTTAAGGGCTTCTACCTGTTTACCTGTGTTCTCTTTCAATTCTTTCAAGGATTTTTGTGTTTCCTCTTTAAGGGCTTCTACCTGTTTACCTGTGTTCTCCTGTATTACTTTAAGGGAGTTACTTATGTCCTTCTTAAAATCCTCCATCATCATCATGAGAAGTGATTTTAATTCTGAATCCTGTTTTTCCTGTGTGATGGGGTATCCAGGGCTTGCTATGGTGGGAGAACTGGGTTCTGATGATGTCAGGTAACTTTGGTTTCTGTTGCTTGTGTTCTTTCGCTTGCCTTTCGCCATCTGGTTGACTCTAGTGTTACCTGTGCTCACTGTGTCTGACTGGAGTCTGTCTTTCCAGTTATCTTGCTTGTGTCAGATCTCCTCGGATTCCAGATGTCTCTGTGTTCCTGTGATCCTAAGCTCCTTCTGCTCTGGATGCAATAGGTCTTCTAGGATGTCTCAGGATTCGATGTTTCCACAGGCACAGACCAGCTAAGTGTCCTCTGCACTGGGTGCAGTATGTCCTCTAGGTTGTCTCAGGATCAGGTGTTTCCACCAGAGCAGACCAGCTGAGGGACCTGTGCTCTGTGTGCAGTGGGTCCCCCTAGGATGTCTCAGGATCCTGTGTTTCCACAGGAGCAGACCAGCAACGGGCCCGCCCCAGGCCAAAGGACCAGGGTTCGGGCGCACGGGAAGTTATAGTCCGGAGGAGCTGGCTTTGGGTGCCTGCTATTTCCTTAAACCCCACCTGGCTCCCGGTTATAACTCTGGGTTTTGGGCTAGTGGGCAAGGTGACTTACTCTCTGCTCTGTGTGCAGTGGGTCCCTCTAGGATATCTCAGGATCCTGTGTTTCCACAGGAGCAGACCAACAACGGGCCCGCCGCAGGCCAAAGGACCAGGTCCAGGCGCACGGGAAGTTATAGTCCGGAGGGGCGGCTTTGGGTGCCTGCTAGTTCCCTAAATCCCACCTGGCTCCCGGCTGTAACTCCGGGCCTTGGGCTAGTGGGCAAGGTGACTTACCCTCCGCTCTGTGTGCCGAGAGCCATCTTTTTACCTGGAAATTTTGTAATTTTTCTTGACAGCTGGATAATATTTCATTGTGTAAATGTACCACATTTTCGTTATCCAATAAGGCATAGGAGGTTGGATCCACCAAAGAAGGGAAACTACAATTTAGAGTTCTGGGGAGACAAAGGGGAAACCAAAATATCCCATTAAATAGAGAGGGGTCAGAGAAGATAGTAAAGGAGGGGACATAGGGAGGGAAAATTAACACTAAAGGGGATTTGGAAAACCACAGGGAGAACTACTACAGTAGAAGCTGCTTCCTAAAATGTATACATACATGAAAGAAATATAAATGGAGTCACTATTTAATAAGGGAGACAGAGCCCCAACTAGAACCTTCAAGTAAAACCTTCAGTGCCATGAACGTGTTGCATCTTTCACAGTTGTTGGTCAAAGGGGTACCATGGAAATTCCCTAGGAAAACATCACTGTTGCCATGGTTACTGGGTGTAGTGCTGAAGGTAACACCTACTTATACCATCAAAGCTTGTGCCTAACCACTGTTGACTGGCATTCATGGCTATGAAAGGTACCCTTCATGCTGCCGGAGGAGAAAGGTAATCATCAATATCAACCAGCTACAAACCCTGTGACCTACAACAATGACCTGCCTGCAAGGTGTGCTGGTGCAATAGTCACATATGTTGTGGGAGTAACCAACCACTTCTTCAGTTGGACATATGGCCCAGTCTGTAAGATGAATCCCATACCTGACACTGCTAAAATGGACGAGACCCTGAGACTGGTTAGGTCATGGGCCCTATGGGAAACCTACTACTCTTATTCTGCTGGAGGATCATGGCAGTAAAATGACTCCTAAGGACACACAGCAATGCCCATAGATGCCCCTCTTATTCTTCATCAAAGAAGTTTCTTCTTGCAATATATAGGAGTCAACACAGAGGCTCACAACAGAGCAGTGTTCAAGAGTGAGTGATTTTAGAGTGCTCAGTCCTAAATGGGTGGTTCATCAATCCCTTCCCCAAAGGTTCAGGGAGCTATGCAGAAGAGGAGGAGAAAAGATTTTGAGAATCAGAAGGGATGGATAATCCAAAGAAACTGACTTTCAGACACAAGAGAAATCAGAGATTGTGACAGTAGGCACTAGACTTACACAGGTTCAGATCAGGTGAGGTCCCAGCACTGAGAGGGGGAAACAGACTTGGGGTCCCACCTCTAACTAAGAAGCTGTTTGTAATTGATACCCACTGGCAAAGAGAACATCAGTTTTCTCCAATAGAGTGTCACTGGGTATGCCAAGCATCCTTGAGGGCAGGCCCCATGCTGGGGAGTAGTTGGCCAACCTAAAACCAGTCCTATGATTTGTGGACTTTTTGTTTCATTTTGTTTGGTTTTGGCTTTTTAAAGGTCTAATTGGTCTTTTGCTTATTAGTTTACTTGTGGTTTTGTAGGGTGTTGGGAGCTGACTCCCACCTGAAAGCACCTATCATCTTTGCAGCCATCTCAGGCCATATAGTTGAAGGGTGATACTTTTCCGTCCTGACAAAAGACTTATATTTTAGCATGATATTTTTGCAAACAGCCCACAACAGCTGAGCACACTCTGACATTTTGTTTTTTCTCAGACACGTCCTGGACTTATGGTTTAGTGCCTCCAGCTGCAAGGCACTCATGGTTAAGTGTCTCCAGCTGCATTCCCCTGCTTGTGCTTATATACCCATAATTGCCTTTCAATAAATGGGACTTGATCAGACACCCTGTCTTGTCTCCATTCTTCACATCTCTTGCCCCTCCATCCCCACTCTCTCCTTGCAGACCCCATTAATGGACCCATAGACCAGGTCACCTGGCACCCAACGTGGGGCAGTGAGAATGAAAGACCCAGTGAGGGACATTACTGGAAGAAGGGTTGACTGAAAATTCAAAAGTGAAACAAAAGTGATCACCACGGGAACCTGCTACATTAGACTGGGGTGAGAAATAAGTCATCATAAATTATATGTGGAAAAGATAAAAAAGGCTTTAAAGACGTGAGGGGTAAAGGTGAAAACTCAGCATTTGTTGTCATTTTTTGATTTTATTAAAAAGTTACGTCCCTGTTTCCTCAAGAAGGAAACATTAATGAAAAAAGATGGCAGAGTTGGAGATGCACTTAAAGATTTTTACAGAACATTTGGGCCCAAAAAGTTCCCAGTTACTGCCTTTTCATATTGGAACTTGATAAATGAAATGATCTCAACAAAGTGTCTGTTGATAGCAGTGGTCATTGAAGAGATTGAAAAAAAAAATTAAAGACAGTGGAAAGAAAAGGAAAGGAAAAGAAAAAAGAAAAGGTTGATTCTTTTAAAGAAGAAATAGATTTAACTTCTCTAGATAATTATGATGATAACGGAGTGACCTCTCAAAGGTCATCCAATAGGTCTCAAAATTTGGATCATACTTTAGAGACAGAGAATCCAAGGGGGAAGGAAACAAAACCAAATGTGGTGCTCAGCCCAAAGAGAGAAATAACTCAATTGTTCAAAAGAAAAAGATAAAATGCATATATCCAAAATTAAAATCCAAAATATGACCAAAGGTTGATGATGATTTGTTGGAGTCAGACTGGGATGACCTAGAGAAAGAGGTGGACAAATATCATGACCCTGAATGGCTCCCTCCCTATGAGCCTCTGCCTCCAGATGCTCCCGCTATAGGGATGGTGGTTGTAGATCCTACAAAGGAGTTATAGGATAATTTCTTTCCCTTAAACAACAAGTAGAGTTAAAGGAAGAGCATCATGACTTAATTAATCAGCTACAAAAGTTAAAGACAGGGAAGATGTCTCTTCAGGGCAAGACCATTCTCGAAAATCTCGGGGTCCCTGCGTTCCTCGATGTGGAGTCCAAAGACAGCCCCTGTCCTCTGGCTTTAGTTTAGCTGCAGATCACCCAGAGGAGGGAGAGGCTGAGGTTTTCCTGTATCAGAGACCACAGATGCTCAAGGGTTTGCTTAGAAACATCACATAGGGTTTAATTTTCAAATCATTAAAGAATTTAAAAATGCAGTGTCACAATACAGTGCCACTGCTCCTTTGACTCTTGCAATCTTAGAATCTGCTGCAGAGGAGTGGCTGACTCCTGGGAATTGGAATACTCTAGTGAGAACAGATCTTAGCAGTGGTGACCATCTTATTTGGAAATCAGAGTATAATAAGAATTGTAAAGAGACAGCTAGGAGAAACGTTCAGGCAGGCAATGGTTGGTCTTTTGATGCCTTAGTGGGAGAAGGGCAATTTGCTTCAAGTGATGACCAGATGCAATATGACCCAAGCTTATTCTCTCAAATTCAAAATGCAGCCATGAAGGTTTGGTGTAAGCTCCTGGTAAAGGGAGACCCTGGTGCATCTTTGACAGCAGTCAGACAAGAGTCTGATGAACAATTTTCTAATTTTGTTCATCAATTGATGACAACAGCAGGGAGGATTTTTGGTAATACAGAGGCAGGTGTAGATTAATGTGAAGTTTTCACTGATGGTTCCTCATCAGGAACAGCTGATTATGCCTTTAAAGATCAAGTAATCTCCTTTGCTACATCATCTTTGTCAGCTCAATTGGTTGAATTATATGCTATGATTGCTGTGTTCCAAGCATTTCCAAATCAAGCCATTGATATTTATACAGATAGCTCAGATTTAGCTCAGTCTATCCCTCTGCTAGAAACTGCTGCACAAAAAAGCATTCCTCAGAAGCAGCTTATTTTTTTACAATGTCAACAATTAATTTTGAGGAGAAAGTATACATTCTTTAGATGACATCTGAGAGCCCACACCAGACTACCTGGTCCCCTCTCTGAGGGAAACAGCAAGGCTGATCAAGCCACTCGTGTAGACGCAGTGACTTTATCAGATCCACCATCTAATTTGAATCAGGCCATAAAGGCTCATGAGTTACATCACCTTAATTCATAAACTTTAAAGATCATGTTTAAAATTTCCAGAGAACAAGATAGGCAAATTGTCAAACAATGTCGATCATGTGTTACACTTTACCAGTTCCTAATTTGGGTGTAAATCCAAAGGAACTGATACCAAACAGTCTCTGGTAAATGGATGTTACTCATTATAATGAATTTGGAAATCAAAAATATATACATGTATGTGTAGATACATACAGTGGTTTCATTTATGCAACATTACAAACTGGAGAAGCAAACATGTATTGGGTGTGCCTAAACAGATAAAGACTGACAATGGCCCAGGTTATACAAGCTCCAGTTTCTACTAATTCTGTGAAAAAAATTGTAATACTACATAAAATGGGTATTCAATATAATCCACAGGGCCAAGGTATAGTAGAAAGGGCACATCAAACCATTAAACATCAATGTGAAAAAATTAAAAATGAGGAATGGTACTCTAACAAAGGATCCCTCAGAAATATCCTTCATCACACACTATTTTAAATTTTTTAACATTGGATTCTGAAGGAAAATCTGCTGCAGATAGATTTTGGCATCCTGATACCAAAAAGAATTTTGCAACAGTCCTCTGGAAAGACTCATTAACCAGAACCTGGAATGGCCAGACCGAGTGCTTATCTGGGGAAGAGGTTCTGTCTGCATATATTCCCAGACAGCAGATGTCACACGCTGGCTGCTAGGGAGACTGATTAAACAAATAGACAATAATAACAAATCTAGGGAGGAGAAGCCCCCTGAGAACCATATTTTTGGTCAGGAAACATGAAGATTCTTCACAATTGCCTTCAAACTAGAACAAATCAACCAGTATATGCCATATAACCTGACTTAGAAAGTCCTTAATGCTGAAAGGGACATCATCGTCAGTGCCTCCAAGGTAGCTCCGTTGAACTCTTGGTTCCCCAACTTATGATTTAGTGGAGTACATTGTTTAAGCCCAGGAGAGAACCCATTACCACAGTTACTGTAGCTGTCCTTTTGGGTTTGGGATTAACTAGGGCAGGGATGGGATTTCCTTGCTTGTTTTGCAAGATCAAAACTCTGTACTTCTATAGATTTAGATCTAGAAAGAATGGAATCCACTATATCGCATTTGCAAAATTCATTATCTTCCTTTGCTGAAGTAGTGCTACAGAATAGAAGAGGCTTAGACCTTTTTCTCCTCCAACAGGGATGTTGTATGCTGCCCTTAAAGAAGAGTGTTGCTTTTATACTGACCATTCAGGCATTGTTAAAGATTCTATAAAAAAAGTTCAGAGAAGGCCTAGAAAACTGCAATGCCAGCATAACCAGCAACGGGGCTAGTTCAAGCCTTGGTTTAGTACCTCACCATGGCTCACCACTTTACTCCCATCCATCTTGAGACCCCTATTAGTGCTACTTATTGTCTTATCTCTTGGGCCCATACTGTTCAACAAACTGATGGCTTTTATATAACAACAGATAGATGCTATTTAAATGAAACCCATACAAGTCCATTATTACAGGCTGGAAATAGGGGACTCTAAAACTCTGTTATCAAGACTGATGAGGATTAGCCCCTAACTTATGCTCTAAACCAGATAGTCAATGACAGGTAAGAGAACAACTCAACACCCATGTCCCTAAATGAGAGGTCTCACCAACCTAAGACAGGAGCTCAACCAAATGGCTGTTGAGTATCCAGAGACGGGAAAGGGAGGCTAGGATCTGTTCCAACCTAAGACAGACACCCTGTCTTGTCTCCATTCTTCACATCTCTTACTCTTCCATCCCCACTCTCTCCCTTGCAGAACCCATTGACTGACCTGCAGGCCAGGTCAGTAGGGTTCTACTGACAGAGAGAAAAGATGGGGCAGCAACATAAAGTTGGGTGGGTAGGGAACGAAATTCTGCTAGGAGGTAGGGGAAGGAACATGAAGAAATTAAAATTTAAAAATTAATTTAGCTGCTTTTAGACTTTTAAATTGTAAGATACTTCTATAAGAGGTAGCCTATAGATCATACATACATCCTTCAAGACCTACCAATTGGATAGCTTCATTCTCCTGACTTTGCAATCCTGATTTGTCCTGGAGGATTCTGTTATGTGCTTAGAGCTGTAAACTCTGTAAACATAAAATATGCTCCCCCATGAGACTGCTCATCGTCCTGTGAGAGTGGCTGCTGGAAACAAAAGGCAAGAAATGCAAAGTGCTTCAGGAAATTACTCATCCCCCTCCACTCTCCCCCTGTTGAAGTAATTATTTAAAACAGCTGCTGGTCAAGCTAAGCTGCATTGGCTCTGCCTAGCTCAGCCGCCATGTTTCTCGGCTGGAGGCCATATGTGTGTCACAGCTAGAAACATTCAGCTAGAAACACCAGCCCTGCCACCCACAAGATGCCAGCGTGGAGATGTCTCTGCCAATCTTCCATGCTGTCTCCACAAGACTGGGCATTGTCCAGACCATCCCATCACCCATGTGGGCCCAGTAAGAAAATGAGATTCTAATGCTTAAAGATTAATCAAAGGCTTTATATATTTGGTAATGCTCAATAACAATATGCCCATACAATTACAGTTGTTTCCCAACTAGCTAACCTAAATAAAAGTTGTTACCTGTGACGACTGCTCTCCATACCTGCATGGCTCTCCATCACTGCTACATCTCTGCTTTCCCTAGATCCTCCTCTTCCTTTTCCTCTTCCTCTCCTTACTCCTCTTACCCTAGCTCCTCCTACATCCCCCCCCCACTGCGGCTGTCACAAGTCTTAGTCACTGATGCAGTCAGAGCTCTAAAATTCTGATGTTATTTTGTAACCCTAAAACGTAAGCAAAATATAAAGGAAAAATGAGGTGCCCCAAAGCTGTGGACTCAAACATGATTATCTGGAAAGACTTTGTGGATGAATCTCATCTCTTTCACAGTTTCCTTTCTTTGCCCCCTCTCTTCAACCTTTCATTATTAAAATTTGGGTTTTCTTTTTTAACTTTCAGCTTAAAAGCCCTCATAAACACACAAAATTCCCATCTTAATCTTATTTTCAGAAGTGATAATCACATTCATAGTGCTATGAAATAGAAACCCATAACATAATCATCTTGCACGCAGAAGCTCCATGCTCACTACAGAGCCACGCTCCATTTCTTCCTGTCTCTGTCTTTCTGGCTGCTGTGATAAAATGCCCTTCTAAGGCTCAGGAAGCTTCTTGGAAGAGGAAGCAGAAAGACTGTAAAAATCCAGAGGCTGGGAAGGACCAGAATGAAGCAGTACTTTTTGGACATGACTGGACTCATGAACTTGGCATGTATGAATGACTTTGATCCTTCCCCTGACACCCACCCCCGACACACACTTCTAACTGAGGAGCTATAGATTGTTTATGTCTGGAAGAGGAAGACTGAGGTTTCTGCAATGGGGGTGGGGCCTGGTAGGTTGGCCATGCTACAGTGGATGGCTCCATATCCAGGAATATATGGGTGACACATTAGACATACTAGGTTATTTAAAAATACATTTAAAAAGATATTATAAAGTTGATGGGGGGGGAGTAGATCTTAGGAGTTAGTGGGAAGTAATGGGTGAATATGACCAAATGTGTTAAATAAAATCTCAATTTATAGGAAGAGTTCCCCTACAAGAGCAGTTTAAAAGAGACTGGCTCATGGCTGAGAGGTGGGGTTGATGGAGAGTTACTACAGTAGGAACTTGAAGCAACTGGTCAAATGATACCCACATTCAGGAAGCAGAAATGCAATGAACACATGTGGTTGCATTTCTCCATTTACACAGCCCAGGATTCCAGCAAGGAATGGGACCACACAGTGGGAGGGGCTTCCTTTCTCAATTACACAGCAGTCAAGATGTTCACCTAGAGGCCCCATCTCTTGGTAAAATTTTAAAAACCCCTTGGGAAAAAAAACCCAAAAAACCCCAAAAAAACCCCAATTTTTTGGGCCCCCTTTTTTTTTCCCCTTTTTTTTTTAAAAACCCCCCAAAAAAGGGGGGGGAAAAAAAAATTTTTTCCAAAAAAAAAAAAAAAAATTTTTTTTTTGGGGAAATTTTTTTTTTTTGGGTTTTTCCCCCAAAACCCCCCCCCCAAAAAAAAAAAAAAAAAATTTTTTTTTGGGGGGGGAAAACTGGGGGTTTTTGGGGGGGCCCCCCCAAAAACCCCCCCCGGGGGGGCCCCCAAAAAACCCCCCCCCCCCCCCCCCCCCCCCCCCCCCCCCCCCCCCCCCCCCCTTTTAAAAAAACCCCCCCCCCCCCCCCCCCCCCCCCCCCCCCCCCCCCCCCCCCCCCCCCTCCCCCCCCCCCCCCCCCCCCCCCCCCCCAACCCCCCCCCCCACCCCCCCCCCCCCCCCCCAAAACCCCCCCCCCCCCCCCCCAACCCCCCCCCCCCCCCCCCCCCCCCCCCCCCCCCCCCCACCCCCCCCCCCCCCCCCCCCCCCCCCCCCCCCCCCCCCCCCCCCCCCCCCCCCCCCCCCCCCCCCCCCCCCCCCCCCCCCCCCCCCCCCCCCAAAAAAAACCCCCCCCCCCCCCCCCCCCCCCCCCCCCTCCCCCCCCCCCCCCCCCCCCCCCCCCCCCCCCCCCCCCCCCCAACCCCCCCCCCCCCCCCCCCCCCCCCCCCAAACCCCCCCCCCCCCCCCCCCCCCCCCCCCCCCCCCCCCCCCCCCCCAAAACCCCCCCCCCCCCCCCCTTTTCCCCCCCCCCCCCCCCCCCCCCCCAAACCCCCCCCCCCCTCCCCCCCCCCCCCCCCCCCCCCCCCCCCCCCCCCCCCCCCCCCCCCCCCCCCCCCCCCCCCCCCCCCCCCCCCCCCCAAAAACCCCCCCCAAAACCCCCCCCCCCCCCAAAAACCCCCCCTTCCTTTTTTTGGGGGGGCCCCCGGGCCCCCAAAAAAAATTAACCCCCCCCTTTGAAAAAAACCCCCAAAAAAACCCCCGGGAATTAAAACCCCCCCCCCCCGGGGGGGGGGAAAAAAAAAACCAAAACCGGGGGTTTAAAAAAGGAAAAAAAAAAAAAAAAAAAAGGGGGGGGGAAAAAAAAAGGGGGGAAAGTTCCAAAAAAAAAAAACCCCAAAAAAACCAAAAACCAAAATCAAAAAAACCCCCCCCCCCCAAAAATTTTTCCCCACCCCAAAAAAAAAAGGGAAAAAAAAAAAACCTTTAAAAAAGGGGGAAAAAGGGAAAAAAAACCCCAAAAAAAAACCAAGAAAACACAGGTAAACAGGTAAAAAAAAAGGGAAAACAAAAATCTCTTAAAGAATTGCAAGAAAACCAAAACCCAAAAAGGTGGGGAAAGGGAAATTTAAAAAAAAGCATCCAGGGTCAAAAAGGAAGTAAAACAAAAAAGAAATCTCAAGGGGGAAAAGAAAACCCCAGAAAGAGATCAGGGGTCAAGAGGAACCCAAACACAAAAAGAATACCAAAAATAAAACAGAGAAAACTCATGGCAAAGAACCATGGGAAAACCCTTGACACAATTGGCCCAAAAAAAATGGGAAAATGTTTCCCCAAACCCCCAAAAAATCCAGGAAAACCAGGATACAAAGAGAAGACCAAATCTAAGGGTAATAGGTATAGATGAGAGTGAAGATTCCCAACTTAAAGGGACAGTAAATATCTTCAACAAAATTATAGAGGAAAACTTCCCTAACCTAAACAAAGATGTCCACAAACATACAAGAAGCCTACAGAACTCCCATATAGACTAAATCAGAAAAGAAATTCTTCCCATCACATAATAATCAAAACATCAAATGAACAAAACAAAGAAAAAAATACTAAAAGCAGTAAGGGAAAAAGGTAAAGTAACATATAAAGGCAGACCTATAAAAATTACATCAGACTTCTCACCAGAGACTATAAAAGCCAGAAGATCCTGGACTGCTATCATATAGACCCTAAGAAAACACAAATGCCAGCCCAGACTACTATACTCAGCAAAACTCTCAATCACTATAGATGGAGAACCCAAGATATTCCATGACAAAACCAAATTTACACAATATCTTCCCACAAATCCAGCACTTCAAAGGATAACTGATGGAAAACTCCAACACAAGGAGGGAAACTACAACCTAGAAGAAGCAAGAACGTAATCTTCCAACAACCCTAAAAGAAGATAGCTACACAAACATAATTCCACCTCTAATAACAAAAATAACAGAAAGCAAAAATCATTTTTCCTTAATATCTCTTAACATCAATGGACTCAATTCCCCAATAAAAAGATGGAGACCATCAGACTGGATACATAAACAGGACCCAGAATTTTGCTCCATACAGGAAACACACATCAGTGACAAAGACAGACACTACCTCAGAGTAAAAGGATGGAAAACAATTTTCCAAGCAAATGGTCCCAGAAAACAAGCTGGAGGAGCCATTCTAATATCAAATAAAATCGACTTTCAACCAAAAGTAATCAAAAAAGATGAGGAAGGAAACTTCATACTTATCAAAGGAAAAATCTACCAAGATAAACTCTCAATTCTGAACATCTATACTCCAAATACAAGGGCACATACATAAAAGAAACTTTACTAAAGTTCAAAGCACACATTGTACCTCACACAATAATAGTGAAGCATTTCAAAACACCACTCTCAGCAATGGACAGATCATGGGAACAGAAACTAAACAGAGGCACAATGAAATTAACAGAAGTTATGAACCAAATAGATTTAACAGATATCTATGGAGCATTTCATCCTATAATAAAAGAATATACCTTTTCTCAGCACCTCATGGTACCTTCTCCAAAATAGACCATATAATTGGTCAAAAAACAGGCCTCAACAGAAACAAAAAGATTGAAATAATCCCCTGCATCCTATCAGATCACCATGGACTGAGGCTGGTCTTTAATAATGGCAAAAACAATGAAAAGCTCACGTACACATAGAAACTGAACAACACTCTACTCAGTGATGACTTAGTCAAGGAAGAAATAAAGGAAGAAATTAAAGGCTTTTTAGAATTTAATGATAATGAGGACACATCATACCAAAACTTGTGGGACTCTGTGGAAAGAGAGCTAAGAGGAAAACTCATAGCTCTAACTGCCTACAAAAAGAAACTGGAGAGAGCATACACTAACAACTTGACAGTACACCTGAAAGCTCTAGAACAAAAAGAAGCAAATACATCCAAGGGGAGTAGATGACAGGAAATCATCAAATTCAGAGCTGAAATTAACTAAGTAGAAACAGAAAGAACTATAAAAATTATCAACAAAACCAGGAGCTGGTTCTTTGAGAAAATCAACAAGATAGATAAACCCTTAGCCAGATTAACCAGAGGGCAAAGAGACAGTATCCAAATTAATAAAATCAGAACTGAAAAGGGAGACATAGCAACAGAAATGGAGGAAATTCAAAAAATCATCAGGTCCTCCTACAAAGGCTTATACTCAACAAAACTGAAAATCTGGATGAAACGGAAAATTTTCTAGACAGATGCCAGGTACCAAAGTTAAATCAGGAGCAGATAATTCATCTAGACAGTCCCATAACCCCTAAAGAAATAGAAGCAGTCATTAAAAACTCCCCACCAAAAAAAAGCCCAGGACCAGATGGTTTTACTGTAGAATTCTATCAGATCATCCAAGAAGACCTAATAACAATTCTTTTTAAACTATTCCACAAAATAGAAACAGAAGGAACAGTACCCAGTTTGTTCTATGAAGCCACAATACCTACATCACACAAAGATACAACAAAGAAGAAAACTTCAGCCCAATCTCCCTTATGAATATCAATGCAAAAATACTCAATAAAGTTCTTGCTAACCAAATCCAAAACACACCGAAACAATCATCCATCATGATAAAGTAGGCTTTATCCCAGGAATGCAGGGATGGTTCAATATAAAGAAATTCATCAATGCAATCCACTGTATAAACAAACTCAAAGAAAAAAACCACATGATCATCTCACTAGATGCTGAGAAAGCATTTGACAAAATTCAACATCCCTTTATGGTAAAAGTCTTAGAGAGATCAGAAATTCAAGGACCATACCTAAACATAGTAAAAAAACATAGTAAAAGCAAGCCAGTAGCCAACATCAAACTAAATGGAGAAAAACTGGAAGCAATCCCACTAAAATCAGGCACTAGACAAGGCTGCCCACTCTCTCCCTACCTATTCAATATAGTACTGGAGTCCTAGCCAGAGGAATTAGACAACAAAAGGAAGTCAAAGGGGTACAAATAGGAAAGGAAAAAGTCAAAATTTCACTATTTGCAGATGATAAGATAGTATATTTAAGTGGCCCTAAAACTTCCACCAGAGTAAACTCCTAAACCTGAAAAACAACTTCAGCAAAGTGGCTGGATATAAAATCAACTCAAACAAATCAGTAGCCTTCCTCTACTCGAACAATAAACAGGCTGAGAAAGAAATTAGGGAAATGACACCCTTAACAATAGTCACAAATAATATAAAATACCTTGGTGTGAATCAAACCAAACAAGTGAAAGATCTGTATGACAAGAACTTCAAGTCTCTGAAGAAAGAAATCAAAGAAGATCTCAGAAGATGGAAAGATCTCCCATGCTCATGGATTGACAGGATTAATATAGTAAAAATGGCCATCTTGCTGAAAGCAATAAATAGATTCAATGCAATCCCCATCAAAATTTGAATTCATTATAGAGATAGAAAGAGCAATTTGCAAATTCATTTGGAATAACAAAAAACCCAGGATAGTGAGAACTATTCTCAACAATAAAAGAACTTTTGGGGAATCACCATCCCTGATCTCAAGGTGTACTCCAGAGCAATAGTGGTAAAAACTAGATGATATTGGTATAGAGATAGGCAGGAAGATCAATGGAATACAATTGAAGACCCAGAAATGAACCCACACACCTATGTTCACTTGATCTTTGACAAAGGAGCTAAAACTGTCCAGTGGAAAAAGGACAACATTTTCAACAAATGGTGCTGGTTCAACTGGAGGTCATCATGTAGAAGAATGCAAATCGATCCATTCTTATCTCCTTGTACAAAGCTCAAGTCCAAGTGGATAAAGGACCTTCACATAAAACCAGACACACAGAACCTAATAGAAGTTAATGTGGGGAAGACCCTTGAATACCTAGGCACGGGGGAAAATTCCTGAACAGAACACCAGTGGCTTATGCTCTAAGATCAAGAATTGACAAACGAGACCTCATAAAATTGCAAAGCTTCTGTAAGGCAAAGGACACTGTCAATAGGACAAAACGGCAACCAACAGATTGGGAACAGATCTTTACCAATCCCACATCCGATAGAGGACTAATATCCAATATATACAAAGAACTCAAGAAATTAGACTCTAGAAAACCAAATAACCCTATTAAAAAATGGGGTACGGAGCTAAACAAAGAATGTGGAGAAAGAGGAATACTCCTCCATTGTTTGTGGGATTGCAAGCTGGTACAACCACTCTGGAAATCAGTTTGGGGATTCCTTAGAAAATTGGACATAGCATTACCTGAGGACCCAGCTATAACACTCCTTGGCATATCTCCCAGAAGATGCTCCAACATATAACAAGGATATATGCACCACTATGTTCATAGCAGCCTTATTTATAATAGCCAGAAACTAGAAAGAACCAAGATGTCCTTCAACAGAGGAATGGATACAGAAAATGTGGTACATTTACACAATGGAATATTACTCAGCTATTAAAAACAATAAATATGTGTAATTCTTAGGCAAATGGATGAACTAGAAAATATCATCCTGAGTGAGGTAACACAATCACAAATAACACACATTGTATGCACTCACTGATAAGTGGATATTAGTCCAAAAGCTCGCAATATCCAAGACACAACTCACAGACCACATGAAGCTCATGAAGAAGGAAGACCAAAGTGTGGGTGCTTTGGTCCTTCTTAGAAGGAGTAACAAAATACTCATGAGAGCAAATATGGAGACAAAGCATGGGACTGCTCCATCTGGGTATCCATCCCTTGTGCAATCACCAAAGACAGACACTGATGTGGACGCCAGGATGTGCATGCTGACAGGAGCCTGATATAGCTGTCTCCTTAGAGGTCTACCAGAGCCTGACATATTCAGAGGTGGGTGCTCAGAGCTAATTATTGAACTGATCATTCGGTTCCCAATGGAGGAGTTAAAGAGAAGGAACTGAAAGGGTTTGTGGCCCCATGAGGAGAGCAACAATACCAACCAACAAGAGCTCCCAGGGTCTAAATCACCAGCCTGGGAGCACATAGAGAGGGACCCATGGCTCCAGCTGTATATGTAGGGGAGGATGGCCTTGTTGGGCATAGGTGGGAGAGGAAGTCCTTGGTCCTATAAAGGCTGGATACCCCAGTGTGGAGGAAATCGTGGGTGGGGAGGTGGGAGTGAGTGGGTGGGGACACATCCTCATAGAAGCTGGAGAGGGGGATGGGATAGGGGGTTCCTGGGTGGGGGGAATGGGGAAAGGGTATCACATTTGAAATATAAATAAAATACCCAATACAAAAATAAACAAAATTTATGTGTATTTTACATGTAGTTTGAGCTTGTGCACCACGTACATGCAGTGCTTAAGGCGGCCAGGAGAGGGCGCTGGATCCTCTGGGCCTGGAGTTAGAGAATTGTAAACCACTATGGGAGTTTAGGTAATTGAACCTGGAAGTGTATCCCCTGGTCTTAACCTCTGAGTCATCTTTCTAGTCCCACTAATTTTCTTTTTGAGAAAATTTTCATGCCACCTTTCATAGTGGATGCCCCTTTTACATTCTCTTCCTTTCTATGTAGTTTAAGGAGTTATACTCTGTTCTATGGCAAGAGCATTATCATTTGTGTCTTTCCCTGCTGGGAGTTGACCTGTGGACCACAGGTCATTCTTCTCTGTGACAGGGTCCTGAGGGAGAAAGAGGACCAGGAGATCAGGAGATAAAGAGGGAGGAAGACAGAAGACAGATTGGGATTGGGAGGTCTTGCACAAGCTATGTCTTATGTCAGACAAGCTTATTGAGAAGTACAGTACCATATGTACTATTTCTATGGAAGAATGAGACAGATAGGCAGATACTCAACAGTGAGAGCGCAGAAGCTATCACATAGTGGGACCAAGTCAGCAGGAAGTTAAGCAGTATTGCCCAAGGGGAACACAGGTATCTCAAGAGCACTGCAGACTGAGCACATAGCACCCTCAGGACTGATAACCACAGCTCCACACAGTGGGAAGAGATGGATCCTTAGGATCTGAAGCAGTGGCTCCCAGCTCTCCCAGGGTCCTGGCCCCAGGTTATCACGGGCTCTGATAAACATGTACCTGGTTTTGGAGAAAGAGCTATGTTCCTTCTCCATACATCAGGGCACTAGGGAAAGCCTCAGTCAGTATGTTCAGCCCTCAACAAAGGGAGTAATGTATTTGTGATGTGCTTGGGACTGAACTGAAGACAGATACTTGTTACACAAGTGCTCTGTCTGAGCATTATACATGTCCTTGGAATTCTCTCACAGTAGAGGTCTCAACAAGAAGTAAACAGTTCCCTTTCTATTCCACAAAGGGAGGTCATTGTTAGCTGAGAAAATTCAATGGACCAGTCAGAGCTCCTGCTTGAGTAGTAGATCGTAAACATGCCCCAGGAAAAATCCCTTGGCTCCTTCTCTTCACAAAAGAGGAGAAAGATAGCAAAACACCATTCATATCCCATAGGATCCAAGATGCAAACTAGGTCTCCGTTAAGTCAACTGAGTGGTTGTGAAGGGCTATACAGTGGCCAAGCCACTTTGTGTGTCAATATTGTGCTGTCTACCAATATAACCCCAAAGCTAAGATGCAGCATCTAACAGAGCAGCACAGGCCTCATCTCTGCTCATTACTGGAAAAAGACATACAAGTGTGGATGAGAAATGCATTGCCCAGAGTCTTAGACAACTCTGCGGGATCACCCTTTTGGGATTCCACTACGTTAGGTCTCAAACCTGGACAAATGACTGAGATGCCTAGAAACAGATAACTCTGGCTGCCAGTTTCTCTCAGCATTTCTCAGCCCCTACCTGTTACACATCCTCCTCTGGCTGGCATATCCTGCCCCCTACATTGACCTCTGCAGTTCAGAGGCTAGGCAGCCCTTCCCCTAGCTGCTCTTCTTTATATAATCCAGCCATTTTGGCTTTTGGCTTCTTGCTCTCTTGGCTTGTCTCTTAGCCCAGGCTATCCAACTCGGTTGGTGGTTCCTCTCTTGCCCCCCATCCCTCTCTCTCTCCTCGCTGCCCTGACTCTGCCTGGGTCACATTCTCTCTGCACTCTCCCAGATGTCTCTTCCTTAGGCTATGCTATCCCTCACGTCTACAGTAAACCCATTTTTCCTCCACACCTAGGAAGAGCTGTGACCCCCTCTTTTACTTCTGTCTTCATTCACACTACATTCTCCCAAATGTACTCTTTCTGCAAAACCTGTGTTACTGTTTGCCTCATCCAGCAGGGGTCCGGGAAGGTCACCTGAAAGAGAGAATGGGGAAACAGGCAGACACAAAGAATGACGGCTACTCTATAGGCTGATCAAACATACTTCTTATTTTTACACACAGGTTATATACACAAAAAGGCAGGATGTGGGGAAGGGGATGACACAGGAGCGTAGGTGTTCAGGGGGAGTACAGATATCTTCCAGAACAGAGTGTCAGCTACGTGAAGGTCATTATGACTCTGCCTATGATTCACATGCCCTTATCTAAGTTGGTACTGTCCATCAAGGCTACCCAAGGTTTATGACTATCCACAAGACCTATGACTACTTGTTCTCATCTAGGCTGGTAAATTTCCACCAAAGCTGCCTGTTAACAATATCTTACATCTATCTGTTTCAGTGTTTTTCCACAGAGACCCAAGACTGTGCTAGCAAGCTGACGTAGGCCTACTGCTGATTTTAGGCCTTCAGTGTATAAGCAGGGCTGGCCCTGACAACTGTTTACAGGTGGGGTTTTTAGTTTGTTGGGTTTTGGTCTCTTCTTGACATGTCTCTGTTGGAAATTAATGCCATGGAATTTTATACTGCTTCCCTTGCTAGGACAGAGGTAGAGCAGAACTGAGGGCACATCCACTTGTGGCTGAGGCCATCTGAGAACACTGGGGCCCTCTAACTCACTCAGACAACTTTCCTTCCCATTTATTTTCTGTTTGTGACACCAATGACACAGCAAAATTTGCATTTTGTACTAGTTATCTTTTGTCAATGAGGACAGAAGCTAGGGTCATCTAAGAGGGAACCTCATTTGGGAAAAATGAGGGGAAAAAGCTTCTGACAGACAGGCATGTAGGCAGATCTATATGGGCATTTTCATGCTAAATGATTGATGTGGGAGGGACCAGTCCCTCTCTTAGGGTGGTCTCGTAGGCAGGTGGTACTAGATTGTATGAGAAAGCAAAACTGAGCAAGCAAAGTGGATGAAGACAGCAAACAGCTTTCTTTTATGGCCTTGTGAGTCACATAAATCCTTTTCTCCACAAGTTGTCTCTGGTTCTAGTGTTTATCATAGCAATAGAAAAAAATTTAAGATGATGGCCAACCCCAATCACCTTGGCAGAACCTAATCTCTCATGCTGTTGTGAAACCAGAGTGGGTATGGAAGTCAAGGATCTGGTAAAGCCTGAGCCAGAGTCCTGGTGAGTGATAGGTTTCTCCAATGAATAAGCTAATTCAGCTGAATTAAATGTTTAAAAAAAGGGCAGGTTCATTTGGGAATGGACTCCCAGGTGAGCTCACCAGTCTCAGGGATGAAACGGGAAGAAGTCACAGGCAGACTATAGAGTGGGAGCTTTTTATAGACTCTCTCTCTCTCTCTCTCTCTCTCTCTCTCTCTCTCTCTCTCTCTCTCTTGTGTGTGTGTGTGTGTGTGTGTGTGTGTATGTGTGTGTGTGGTGTGTGTGTGCATATGTGTGTTGTCTGTGTTGGGTGGCTTGTGACTTCAGGTAAGGGGAGTGGGTTGGGGCATCTGTCAGGAACATCAGGAATGCTGAACTGGGCTTTTTGGTTTTTTTTTTTTTTTTAACCTGTTCTGCTCAGAGGCTTTCTGAGTGGGTTGGATGGAGAAGGAAGAAATGGAATTTTCTGGACCATGTGGGAGATGGGGGCAACCCAAGGACTCCAACAGAACTTCCATTAGGATTGCTTCCTGGGAATGCTCAGCCTAACCATCAGAGATTGTATGTATGCAGCTTGACCTCGAGAAGTCTCTTGGGCAGGTGGTCATTTGCTAGTCACGCCCTAGCATGGAGATGAAGAGAACCACAGCTTAGAGTCACTGTTCCACAAACCCTGAAGAGGAATCCATGTGTTCATGTCATCTCTCCAGCATTCCCAGAGGAGGAAGAAGCTGGCCAGCACCTTCCTCACCTCGCCCTGCCCCTCACCTCTGTCTGACCCTCCACTCCTACACTCCTGACCTCAAACCTCATATCTTTTATTAAAGCACATTTCCTGAGGTATAATTAATAAATTCTGAAAAAAATGTATAGAGCCAAAGAAATACCACAAACAAGATCAAGAAATCAAGATCAGGGCAAATCTATTGCCCTGTGAAGCTCATTCCTTTAAAGTCAACCCAGTTCCTACTTCCTGCCCCAGGCAAACACTGATTGTTTGTTTCTAGAATTTTCTTCCTATCTCACCATTCCTGGCAATCTTTAGAAAATATTATTTTTAAAAATCGACCCTTACAAACAACAGTTGGTTTGTTGTGTACCTTGAGAATTTTTTAATGCTGCTTCTTCTTACCTATTTAATGGAAAACTACTTAAGAGATAAACAGAATGTTATATATTATAAATGCCATAGGCTCTTATATGTAGTAAGTACTTAGTAATTGGTTGTACAGTTTTTTTCTAGTACTGTACCATTTATTTACTTTTTGGTTATGTTCACCTAATAAATACAAACTGTAGGAGAAGCTAAGGTGGGAGGAATTAGGAGAGGAAGAGGAAGAAGAGGAGTAAGGAGGAGAGGAGGAAAAGGAAGAGGAGGAACTAGGAGACAGGAGAGGAGAAAGAGAGAGAGGAGATGGAGGTGGATGTCTCATGTGTCTGTAGCAGTCAAAGGTAGTTGATATATCTAGGTTGGGTATTGGGTTATACTTCTGATTGTATGGGTATCTTATTATTGATCATTATCAAATATATAAGCCTTTGATTAATCTTTAAGCATTAGAGTCTCATCTTTCTACTGAGCCCATGTGGATGGTGGGATGGCCTGGGCAATGCCCAGCCTTGCAGAGACATCTCCCATGCTGATGTCTCATGGGCGGCAGGGCTGGTGTTTCTAGTTGGCCATTTCTAGCTGCAGCATGCATGTGGTCTCCAGACGAGAAACATGGCGGCTGGGCTAGGCAGAGCCTCTGTAGCTTAGATAGTCAGCATGGCCGGCAGCCGGTTTTAAATATTTACTTCAACAACAAACTCAAAAATTTTTTAGAAATCAATAGGGTGACATATGTTTGAACTCATACACATTTTATGTAACTAAATTATACATATCTGTCTTCTCAAACATTGATCATTTCTTCATGGAAAAGACATTCAAAGTGTAGCTTTCTGAAATTTGGAGCATTGGTGGTATGTTGGTTAGTTTTATGTCAACTTGACAAAAGCTAGAGTCATCTGAGAGGAGGCAGCTTCAGTTGAGAAAAGTCCTGCCTAAGATCAAGCTGCAGGCAGGCCTGTAGGGCACTTTCTTATTTAGTGACATTATGGGTGATCCCATCCCTGGGTTGGTTGTCCTGGGTGCTATAAGAAAGCAAGTGAACAAGCCGGTTGCAGCAACCCTCTGTAAGAATAATGCTTTTGTGCACCATGTAAAGGTTATCCTTGTGTTCTTCAAATGCTGATTTCTCTGTCATCACATCTTGTTTCAATAAGGGTAGAGCATTGTAATGCTTATGTGGAGAAAGAATTTTATGCTTATGTAAACAATTCTTACCATTTTTTTCTTTACCTTGTCAATAAATGCTGATTACCCAATGGCTGAGCAGAAGAGGGAATAGGGCAGAATTTCCACCAGCCAGGAGAAGGGGTGGGGCGGGAGTGGAGTTAGAGCCACAGGGAAGGGGTCTGAAGGCAGATCAGCCACAAGGAGAGAGGAAGAAAGTCTTTAGAGTTCAGCTGGACAATGGAAGCCATAATTGCAAGTATTTGAGATGGTGGCTGGGAAGAAGCCAGATTAGTTTATAGGATTAATAGATCAATACTGCCCAGATGTTGAGGTGAAGTTTCAAAATAAATCTTGTTTCTCTGTGTTATAACTGGAAACTAGCTAGGATAAAGACATACAGCATCCATATTAATTAAGGACCAGCTTACCTTACACCTTTAGCTGAAAACAATCCCCCTCAGGGTTCCCTCTCTCCATACAGACAATTACCATTCATCTTCCTACCCACAATGCATAGCGGCTCTCTGTCCATATAATCTAGCATCAGCAATACACTAAGATAATAATAATAATAATAATAGATAATAGATAATATAATAATAGATAAGATACTAATATAATATATAATAATAATATAATAATAATAGATAACATAATAATAATAAGATAATAATGGCACTAAGAGACTTCACTGGCTCTGGCTTTATGGCTCACACAAAGCCAGCTACTTCCGTTTCTCTATGGATAGATTATATTTGGAAAAAAATTACCATGGACCTTCACCAGAATGCAAAAAAAAAAAAAAAAAAAAGTAGTTGCTCGAATATGGCAGAAGTGAAATGAACTCTTTGGCTAGGGAAGAAGGGGGCTAATTGTAGATCTCTATCTCTACCTCTCCCTTCTGTTCTCCAAATCCAGTCTCCAGGTCTTATTCTCAGCTCTGTAGCAGAACACTTGCTGCAGCCTCCCTCCCCATCTCACCCCTCCTCCAGTGGGTCATAGGCTCTTCCCTATCCAAACTTTCATCCCTCAATTCATTGGTTTATCCCAGTCCCAACTCCAGCAAGCATTCCCTGGGAACGCAAAGGCCACTCAGCCAGGGAAGCAGGGAGGCTAACTCTGGGTCTTCACTTCTCCCTCCTCTCCTCCAAATCCAACCCCCAAATCTCTTGCCCATCTCTGTAGCAGAGCAGGCCTCCCTTCCTCTCTGTTTCTATCTCCAGCAGATAACACAAATCCTCTTTAACCTTCCTCTGCACTTACTCTGTTATCCCAGCACCCAACTTTAAGCAAACATTCCCTGGGAATGCAGCTAATAGCAAAGCCTGCCAGAGAAATAAGTAGGCAGGCAGAACAGGTAGGCTAGCTTCAGATCTTCACTCTTCTACTTCTCCATATCCTATCCCTGAGTCCCATTCCCAGCTCTGCAGCAGACTTCCTATTGTGCCCCCCTCATTGTCTGCCCAACCCCCATTCCCAAAGGACTAAGCAGAACCTGATAGAATACCCTGTTTTCCTCCCTCCTGGGGATCCCCTCAGTGCCTGCCCCAAGCCCATACCCATTTCTAGGTGTTGGGCCCCAATATCGAGAAACACATTCTATCCAAAACCTCCAGTAGCCATACCTGTCAGGATCCCAGAAGAATTTTCTACTAGGCAACACATAACTGTGGGGAATAATCTCTTGTGTACTGTGTAAAAGCATCACCTGTCAATCAAAAGCTGATAGCCTATTGGCAAAATACAGGAAATAGAAGGTGGGACATCAGCAGGGAGAGAGGAACTCTGGGAGATAGTCAGGTTGGGGAAGATTCACCACCTAAACTCTGAGGAGACAGATGTATGAAACTGAGGAGAGTCATGTGTCACACACAGACTAGAATAAACAGGTTAGATAACTTACGAGCTATTCGGGGAACAAGGCCAAGCCTATGGCCTAAGCATTTTTTCATAAATAATTAAGTCTCAGAGTCATTAGTTAGGAACTGGGGTGCAGGTAGTAAAGACTGTAGTTACACATGGCCAAATAATAATAATAATAATAACAACAATAATAATCTGAAACCAGAAAGGGCAACAGAAACTGTTGTGGATAGCCCCAGCCTTGTATTTTGATCCTAGATCCACTTTCTGGGAGGGGCTGCAGAGGATGATTGAATCTGTACACAGGTGATGTCTTGTGAACCTTCTGTCCAATTAAACCTGTAAAATAAAGGCTAGAGCCAGTGATTGGGCAGTATAAGGGGAGGCGGAGAAAAAGGCTTAGGGGAGGAAAGAAGAAGAGGAATTTGATATAAGAGGCAGTCGACGGAGGATAGGAGTTCAGAGTAGGAAGTCGATGGGAGAAGGAAGTCGACGGAGGAAGGTGAAGGAGTAGGAAGCCGACGACAAAGGAGCTGGAGCTGGAATAACAAGCACACGGCCTGGATAAACCAAACATTATAAGGGATCTCATAGCTGGGGATTAGCGTAGTGTAATTGTAAATCTGCCCAATCTAGGCATGCAATTCATATCATAATTATTGAGTTGTGTTTTCCTTGACTGGTCTTATTTGGTGGGAGATTTACAGCAACAAGAAACCAAGGAAAAACCCTACCCAACAAAGACCATATATTTCAGTACCTAGAATTATAATCTTCCAAACCCTAGATATCAGTATGAAAACACAATCAAGAACAGCCAGAACAATGTCTCCACTAGAGCCCAGCACCCCTCCTTCAGCAGACCCCAAGGAATGAAACATACATGAGACACAAGACAAACATCCTTTAGGAATCTGATAAGGGTCTTTAAGGATGGCATGAGGAAATCCCTTAAAAAACTCAATGAAAATACAAACTCAGGAAGGAAATGAACAATTCAAGACCTGAAAGTGGAAACAGAATCAATAAAGAAAACCTAAAGTGAGGGGAATATGGAAATGAAACATTTAGGGACTCAAACAGGAACCTCAGAGGCAAGACTCACCAACAGAATACAAGAGACAGGAGAGAATCCTAGGTAGTGAAGACACAATAGGAGAAATGGATGTCTCAGTCAAAAAAAAAAATATATTAAATCTAAGAAACTCCTGACACAAAACATCCGGGAAATCTATGACACTAAGAAAATACCAAACCTAAAAATAATAGGGATAGAGGGAGGAGAAGAAATGCAGGCCAAAGGCACAGAAAATATTTTTGACAAAATCATAAAAGGAAAGTTTCCTGTTGTAAAAAAGGAGATGCCTGTCAAGGTACAAGAAGCCTCCAGAACACCAAATAGACTGAACAAGAAAAGAAAGTCCCCTTGCTACATAATAATCAAAACACTAATCCTACAGAACAAAGAAAGAATATTAAAAGCTGAAATGAAAAAGATAGAAAAACAACTTACATATAAAGGCAGACCTATTAGAGTTAAACTTGACTTCTCAATAAAGATTCTAAAAGTCAGAGGACCTGGGCAGTTGTGCTGCAGACCACAATCCTTCACTGAAGGAAGTTAGGACAGGAAATCAAACAGGCAGGAACTTGGAGGCAGGAGCTGATGCAAAGGCCATGGAGGAGAGCTAGTTGCTGACTTGTTCTCATGGCTTGCTCAGCCTACTTTCTATAGAACCCAGAACACTATCCCAGGGGTGGCCCCACTCACAAAGGGCTGGGCCCTTCCCCATGTATCACTAATTAAGAGAATGCTCTACAGGCTTGCCTACACCCCTTAATTGGGGTTCTCTCCTCTTAGTGGATTCTAGTCTGTGTCAAGTCAACAGAAAATGAGCCAGCACAATTGACCCCTTGTCAGTTTGACACACACCTTTTAAGATACAATCTTTTCTTTTTGGTTCATCCTCAAGATCTCAGAATAATAAATATCGTAAACATAAAACAGATCGCAAATTTAAAAGTCCCACAGTCTTTACCAATTCAAACACTTTAAAAGTTCCATCTCTATAAAAGTCCAAAGTCTCAAAAATCCAAATCTCTTTTTTAAAAAAGTCAAAAGTCTCTCAACTGTGGGCTCCTATAAAATAAAAAATTAGTTAAATACTTTCTTACTTTAAGAAGGGAAAGCCAGGGTACAATCATAATCTAAACAATGAAAAAGCACACTCTCGCAGTGTAAATAATTCAATGTTCTCTATATCTGGGATTTACTCACAATTAGAAAATCGTTCCTCCATGGGATACAGGTCATGTCTCTAGCTCTACCCTCTGCAGCACACACAGATCAGTTTTTCTAGACTTTGGCTGGCCCACTCCACTGTTGATGTTGGTAGTCCCTTGGTACTGGCATCCCCCAAATTCTAGGGTCTTCTACGGCAACTGGGTTGTACCAATAGCATTTCTTGGGCTCTCTTCATGGTGCCAACCTTCAGTTTCTCTGTATGGACCCTTCAGTCCTTCAGAGGCTTCCACTGATACTCGAGCTTCACCTTCACCAGTGGTCTCTCACAGAACCAAGCCCTGGCTGCTCTCCATGACCTCTTCATACCTTCAAAACAAGGACCACTTTGGAGGCTCTTACACAAGTAAACCTTGGCCACCTCTGAACTCAGCTAGCATGTGCTGATGCTGAGGAAATACTTCTCAAAAAATTTCACCTCACATTTCTCCATCATGGATGACTCTTCAGCCCCAGCTGACCAGCATCCATTGTCCCAGCAAAACAAAAGTATTGTTTAATGGCTTTGGTCTCTTGTTAATCACAGTTGATTCTTCAACTCCAGCCTGAGCAGACGCCACACATTCTTTACACAAATAATGTAGTAGAATGTTAGTATGAAATTCACAAGCCAGGACTCCATTGACTGAACAACTGTCAGCATTTTCATCTCCCAAGCTCCTACAGAACATTTCACTGAGCTCTCAACGTTCAAAGGCTTTTCTAGCCCAAAGTTTCAAAGTCCTTCCACAATCCTCCCAAAAGCAACATGGTCAGGTCTCTCACAGCAGTACCCTGCTAACCTGGTACCAATTGATCTTTGTTACAGTTACTATGATGAAACACCATGATCAAAAGCAAGTTAGGGAGGAAAGGATTTACTTTATTTGTGCTTCCACATCATAGTCCATTACTGAAGAAAGTTAGGATAGAAACTCACACAGGGCCAGAACCTGGAGGCAGGAGCTGATGCAGAGGGCATGAAGGGTTGCTGCTTACTGGCTTCTTCGGCCTGCTTTCTTATAGAACTCAAGGTCACCAGCCTAAGGACTATGAAACCACCCAAAATGAACTGGGCCTTCCCACATCAATCACTAAATAAGAAAATGCTCTATAGATTCTCCTACAGCCTGATCTTAATTGTCTTAATTGTGGTTCTCTCCTCTCAGATGATTCTAGCCTATGTCCAATTGACATAAAATTAGCCAGCAAACACAACAGGAGTCAACAAACACTGCTCTCTGATATCTCTCAACATCAAATGTCTCAATTCCCCAATAAAAAAGACATACACAAACAAAAATGGATGTGAAAACAGGATCCATCCTTTTGCTATATCTGAGAAACATACCTTAACATCAAGGATAGACATCATCTCAGGGTAAAAGGATCGAAAAAGATATTTCAAGGAAATAGGCCCAAGAAGCAAGCTTGTATAGCCATTTTAATATCTGATAAAAAGAGAGTCATTATATGATTTACACTGTAGTAGTATTTTTTTCATGAACTTGGATGCCCTTGTGTTTGGTGTATTAGTTTTGGTTTGAACTCTCTTTAAGTTTGAGTTTTCCTCCTAGCACATTCTGTTGGGCTGGATTTACAGATATATATTGCTTAAATTTGTTTTTTATCATGGAGTGCCTTATTTTCTCCATATTGACCCTCACACAGTGGGAGATTTCAATATCCTGCTCTCACCAATAGACAGGTCATCCAGACAAAAACTAAACAGAGAAATGCTGGAGCTAACTGAGAGCATAAATCAAATGGACCTGACAGATATTTACAGAATATTTCACCCAAACACATAAGAATATTCCTTCTTCTCAGAATCTCATGGAACCTTCTCCAAGATTGATCACATACTTGAACATAAAGCAAATCATAATAGATACAAGAAAATTGAAATAATTCCCTGTATTTTATCTTACCACCATAGATTAAAGCTGGATATTATCAACAGGAGAAACAGCAGAAAGCTTACAAACACAGAAACTGAACAATTCTTTACTGAGTGAAAAATGGGTCAAGACAGAAATTAAGGAAGAAATAAAAGAATAGAAATGAGTGAAAATGAATATACAACATATCTAAACATATGGGACACAATGAAGATGTTCTAAGAGGCAAGTTCATAGCAGTAAGAATTACATAAAAACATGGAGAAATTTCATACTAGTAACTAACAGAACACCTGAAGTCTCTAGAACAAAAAGAAGAAAATACACCCAAAATGAATACTCAAACTCAGGACCAAAGCCTATGAAACAAACAAACAAACTAGACAATAGAAAGAATCAAAGAAGCAAAGAGTTGGTTCTTTTGAGAAAATCAATAAGATTGACAAATCCTCATCCAAATTAACTAGAAGGTGAATAGAGAACGTGAAAATTAAAACAAAAAAATTAGAGATGAGAAGGAGGACATAAGAATAGACACTAAGAAAATCCAGAGACCCACAAGGACATATTTTATAAACCTGTATTCCACCAAAACAGAAAAATCTTTTTTGGGGGGGATAATTTCCTCAGTATTTATCACTTACCAAAGTTAAGTCAAGATTAGACAAGCAATTTAAACAGGTTCATTAAAAGTCTCCCAAGCAAAAGCCTAAGGCCAGATAGTTTTAGCACAGAATTCTACCAAATTTTCAAAGAAGACTTAAAGCCAATACTCCTCAAATTATTTCAGAAAACAGAAGCAGAAGGAACATTGCCCTATTTGTTTTACAGGGCCACAGTTACTCTGATATCCAAACCACAAAAAGACCCAACAGTGACAGAGAATTACAAACCAGTTCCCCTTATAAACACAGATTTGAAAATTCTCGATAAAATATTGGCTTCATCATAGAGTACAGTGATGTTTCAACATTCATAAATCAGTAAATGTAATCTACCATGGAAACAAACTGAAAGACAAAACCCACATGATCATCTCATTAGACACACACACACCACACACACACACACACACACACACAAAAGCCTTTGACAAAAATCTAATACCTCCTTATAATAAAAGTCCTTAAAAAAGCAGAGATACAAGATATTACCTCAAAATAATAATAAAGGCCATTTAGAGCAAGCCCATAACCAACATCAACTTAAAGAGAAACGCAAAGCAATTTCAATAAAATCATGAACAAGACAATGTCCCCTCTCTCCACATCTATACAATATAGAAATCTTAACTAGAGCAGTAAGACAACTGAAGGAGACCAAAGGTACACAATTGGAAAGGAAGAAGTCAAAGTATGTTTATTTGTAGATGATATGATAGAATATATAAGTGACCCTAAAAATTTCACTAGAGAACTCCTACAGTAGATAAACACTTTCAGCAAAATAGTCAGATAAAAAATTAACTCAAAAATCAGTAGTCCTCCTATATACAAATTACAGACAGACTAAGAAAGAAATCAGAAAAACAACTTTTCACCGTAGCTTCAAATAATATAAAATATCTTGGGGTAACCTTAACCAAGTGACAGAAATCTTTGTATAATAAAAATTTCAACTCTTTAAAGAAAGAAATTGAGAAAGATATCAAAATGAAAAGATATCCCATGATCATGGATGGGTAGAATTAATTGAATAAAAATGACCATCCTACCAAAATCAATCAACAAATTCATAGCAATCTCCATCAAAATTCCAACACAATTATTCACAGACCTTGAAAAGACAATTTTCAGCTTCATATGAAAGCATGAAATGCCCAGGGTAGCTAAAACACTCCTAAATAATAAACATACAATAGATCTATACTTATTACCCTGCATAAAACTCAACTAGAATCAAACACTTCAACAGAAAACCAGATACGCTGAACCCAATAGAAGAGAAAGTAGGGTATAGCCTTGAACTCATTGGCACAGGAATGACTTTCTGACGAGAACACTGCACAGCACTAACATCAACAATTAATAACTGGGACCTCATGGAACTGAGAAGCTTCTGCACAGCAAGACACCACCATGTAGACCAAATGGCAGCCTCCAGAATGGGAAAAGCTTGCAACTAACTACACATCTAATAGAGGACTAAAATCCAAATATAGAAAGGACTCAAAAAAACTAGATATCAAGAAAACAATTAAAATAATTGTTAAAATAAACAGTTAAAATAATCTAAAAAGAGATCTAAACAGATCTACAGAACATTCTTAGGAAAACTCAAAAGACTGGGAAACAAAGAGATATTTAACATTCTTACTCATCTGGGAAAATTCAAATCAAAACTACTTTCTGATTTCATCTTATACACACATACACACACACACACACATACACATATATGTATAAAGATGCTCAAAATGAAGTTACAAAATAATGCACAGAGCTCCAATTAACCATCTTTTTTCCTAAACGAAGCTTCCAGTACTAGGACTGGGTAACATCTAATTGAGATGTTGGTCAAAGTAGTCCCATGGAAACCCCAAACAACCAAGGCTGTTTGTAGCCAAGACTATAGGCTACTCTCTACAACTGACAGCAAGGACCCATTGCTGTCTATACAACTCATTAAACATATAAAAGTCAAGCTGTTGCCCAAGTAGAGCCTAACCCCTAAGTGTTAGTGTCTCTGGCCCAGGAAGGTATTCTGCATGCTACCAAAGGAAAACCATAAACGTCAACTCGGTCACAAATCCTTTGATCCACAATGGTGTCCTGTCTGCAAGATTCACTAGGGCAATGGTGACACAATGCTTGTGGGAGTAACCAACCAATATCTGACTTCACTTAAGGCCCACTCTGTAAGAGAGAACCCATACCTGACACTGCTGTGGTGACCAAGAATCTGAGACTAGATAGCCCAGAGACCTAAGGTAAAACCAACACCAAACCAACAAAACAAACAAATAATGAATCCCTAAACTAAAACAAACAAAACAATGTAGCAATAAAATGATTCCTAATGATATTTTGCTGTACTCATAGATCAGTTCCTTGCTCAGCCGTCATCAGAGAAGCTTCTTCCTGCAGCAGTTGGGAACAGATACAGAGACCTACAGCCAGACATCATGCAGAGAGTGAGACAGGGCTCATGGGTGCCAAGGGAAGAGAAGGGAGAAGAGCCTAAGAGTCAGAGGGGATGGAGGACAGGAAGAAAGCAAAAGCCTCTAAATCAACAATATTGTTGCACACATGAACGCACAGAGACTGAGGCAGCATGCACAGAGCCTGCAAGGATCTGCACCAGATGGTTCTAGAGCTGAAAAGAGAAGAGGACACAGCCCCCATCCGTAACCCAGACACAACCTCCAGTTGATAACCACTTACAAATGAAAATTTAGTTTCCTCCCAGAGAGTCTCACTGGGGAAACATACTGCTCCAAAGGATGGACTGCATGCCCAGCAGTGGACCCCAACAGGACATGAACTCGACAGCTTCTTTGGAGTTCCCTGGGCTCACAATGTCATGTCAGGACTCTTCCTTTTGCTTTTTTGTTTCTGTTTGTCTATTTGGTAAATTTTATCTTATTTTTATTCTTTTTAATATGTTTTCTGCTCTCTTTTTACACTACAGATCCTTTGTGTATACATTATGGATTGAGTTTACTGTTTTTAAGGATTGCTGAATGTGTGAACAAGCAGGTCTCTGTTTCTATGCCTTCTCTTGGGCTATTTTTCTTCTTTTTATTTGTTTTGCCTGATTCCAATGGATTGTTTTTGTTTTACCATATTATATTTTACTGTTATATTTTATTTTTATCCCTTAGAAGCCTGTTTGAGTTCTAATGAGAGACAGAAGGGATTAGAGGGGAGGGGAGATGGGGGAAAATGGAAGAGTAGAGGGAGGGGAAAACCATAATCAAAGTATATTATGTGAAGAATTCTGTTTCTAATAAAAGGGGGGGAGTTAAATAAGTATTTCTCATCTAACTAACCACAGGAAGTCTGATGGTATTTAAAATATGCATGCATTGTAAACCATAAGTGCTGATGATCAGTATATACTAAGGGACAGTATACACTAAGGGACAGTACACATTGAGAGACAGTATGCACTGAGGGACAGACTACACTGAGGGACAGTGTACACTGAGGGACAGACTACACTGAGGGACAGTATGCACTGAGGGTCAATGTACACTGAGGTCAGTATGCACGGAGGCATAATATGTCTGATACTTTGCTGTTGTCATGATAAAACATCATGATCCAGGAACCTGACAGTAGGCCTGGCAGCTGGATCAGCAAGCTCAAAGCTCAGAGCTTGAATTCGAAGCCGGAACCTAGAGAACAAACTGAAGTACAAAGACTTGTTACTCTGAAGGCCTGACATACTTCCTCTGTGAAGGCTATACCACCTAATACTCTCCAAACAGTACTCCTGTGTGGGTACTAATTATTCCAATACCCAAGACTAAGATGGATGTTTCTCACCCAAACCACTTATGGGGCACTGAGGGCCAGTATCTTTTCTGATTAAGCAAATTCTGAATTATCTGCATTGAGAATTCCAACTTCATTGTATAGGTGGGTCCTAGTGCACCTACACTGCCCCCCAACCTTAAGGATCAAAACTGTGACCTTTCATGTAGTAACAGGCAATCTTCCCTGAGATACAACCCTAGATCTCCAGAACAACTCTTAACACAGAAAAAAAAAATGTCTACTGTTGTATATCATGTCATATCCATAAAGCAACATCACCCAACCCTGATGTTATTTGCAGATATCAAAGAACACAGTGTTCTGGACAGACCTGTTACATGTGTCACTGAATTCCAGTAGACATTTTTCTCTTGAAAATAGAATGTGATGACTAATGTAACACACAATGATTCCAGACATGGAACAGTGTTGTTTGAAATATTGGAGTCCATTCATACCAGCACTGTTGGTATAACTAAGTAGCTGACATCCTTACTAGCAATGTATAGAGAACTCCACACAGCACACAGCATTGTGAATGTTTAGCACCTTGTTGCCATGGAACATTTTGTCCCCCATGACTAGGTGCTTATTCCCTGAGCCTAGGGAGTGCTGTCCAGGTCTGCTGGACTTCCTGTGTGCTGAGCATGCGTTTTCTCTCTTCTCTGAGAGACCCATTTATGGAAAATTCCCAGCTTCTGCTTATGCATTTGGCCAACGTTCTCTTTGTGACAGAATCGTTGCTCAATGTTGGGAATACTCGGTGTTCCATCATTCTGACATGTGGCATATGCTTTTGACTCGGGTCTTTGTTGATCCTCTTAAAAGCACAGAATTCTGAGTATGGCTCTAACTTTATAATTTATGCCTCTGTAAATGTCTTGCTTGAGAAGCTGCTTGTTTTTTAAACAATTAAAGGTGGAGCAAATGTAATCGATCTTTAGAGGAAAGAAGTCGTGGGCTAATGAAAATCAATCGGATAATGTGAATGTGGAAATGACTTCCAGAAACGCTTATGGTACTTTATCATAATATTAGTCACAGACCTCAGAGGACATTAAGAAAATGTTACACTTGTATTAGAGCACAGGGAGTCTTTTTCTCAGTCATGTAACTTCAGATGCAGATGAGCTGTCATTTCTCTTAGATTTATTTAATGGCTCCAGTGCTTAGTGTCCTTCTTAATGGTGCTGCTGAATGTGAGAGAGTAACCAGAGACAGTCCTTTGGCCTAGATCCCTGGATCTCAGCAATAGACCAAAGGTCAGGCTGAAGTCCTTTTTCATCTTACAGAAAACTCCAGCTGGGATTAGAACCACACACTAGTTGTTGCCTCCTCTCTCTCCTCTATTGCCAATCTGTGTCTTACAAATGCCTCCTTTCCAATGCTCAGGGCTTTTCCAACTTCAAATTTAAGAGTCCCTCCACCTTCTTCTCATAGTTGGATTTGTCACACTTGAAGCCTTCAGTCCTTTGCTTCTCAATCAGTCCTCAGGCCCAAAGCAGCCTGTGATGAGATTCCATGGTTGCACTTGTCCCTCATTTTCTAATCTAATGCCTGTTTTTGCACCTCCATCTCCCCTAAGGTCCCAGCAGCATTTGCTGCTATTGCTCTCTCCTTGTACTTCTGATTCCACTAGTATAGAGGCCTGCAGCCATGGACTAGCTAGAGGCCAGTCATATAGACTGGGGCAATGAAAAGCCAACCCCTTAGCCCAGGAAAGGCTGGCCAGACCCTAACTGGGCGTCCAGGGTCCCTCCCACCAATTGGAAACTCCTTACCAATTAATATGCTGGTGTATGTTTGTGGGCTTGTGCAGTCTGGTATCAGGAAAGGTGGAACCGTGAGGTCTGTGTAGACCTATCTGGCTGTCCAGCCCATGTGGCAGAGCACCATGTGGGGGCTGCGGCGGCGGCACAACTCATGTGGTAGAAGTTTTGCAAGCCTTGCAGCAGTGGATGGAAGTTGCAGCAGCGGTGGAAATGACGGCAGATAGCAGCAGATGTTAATTCAGTGGCAGTGGTGGCAGTGGTGGTGGCCGTGGGGGTGAAACCGTGTGGTGGCTGGCAGGAGCTGGTGATACCTGGAGTATTTGGTCTTGGCCCAAATTCACCAGTGTTAGACTTTGGTGTGCGACTCAGAACAGAACACACCAGACCAAAGGATTCCACAGGGGAAGGGGTTTATTTAGGGTAGAGAGCAAAGGTGGGGAGAGAAACGGGACAAGATGGCAGGGAGAGAGGTAGAGGGTTCTGCCTATTTATATGAGCGGTGACATAGCCCTTTCCCAGGTAAAGGTGAGGTAGCCAAGTGAATTCTGGGAGTGTATGGCAGTTGCCTTGGAAACGATGTAGGAGTTGCCTCAGTCGCCTGGATGTGACGTCATTGAGTTCAGACCTGATACCAACAAAATGGTACCTGCAGAGTTGAAGCCATGGATTTATTTGCTTTCCAGTGGTCTGTTGTTATTTCCTAGACAGAGCCTCTGGCATGTGGATATACAAAGATGAGGCCACAGACATTGCTCTGCAGTTTCCAGTCTGCTTTCTCCTTGGCACCGAAGGAAGCCATTCTGTGACTGACCTTTCTTGCTAGTGTGCAGAATGCTGTCCTTGGACAGATCTTGGACAGTGAGAGAGCATTTCTTACATGTGGTAGCACTTAATCACCATTTTGGTTGAACCCCCAACCCGTCCTCACTCTACTAAATTTCCTTTTTCTCTTCTTGGCCTGTCTCCCAGGGTTACCCCATGCACCTGTCCATTCCCTGAGAGTGGAAGCCATCTTCAACGCCTGTGAAGAAGACTTCCCATCTGCATCCATGGCAAGCATCTCAAAACATTTTCTTTTTTCTTTTACAGAAAAACAACAACAACAAACCATATCTGTACTCTTATTAAAGAAAATTAAAGAGGAACTTTGGAACATCGTTCCCTGTTCCCTTTCCCCCAACCCCCATGAAGAGGCTAATTAACATTCCTTAGTCAGAGGACACTTGCTGGATTAACATTCAGAGAAGGAAGGGAGGGCTGATTAACATTCCTCAGACCACACAGGAGAGAACCCACCTGAGGGTGGGGAAGGCCCAGAACACATAGACACATTCCTCAGGACAGACCAACCCTTGCCACTTACAGACAAGGGAGGTCTTTGCCACTTCAATCCCCAAAGACCAATCAGTGTAAAAGTCACACTGTTCTGCCAGTCATATTGTGCCTAGTCACTCTTTCTCTAGTCCACCCCTTAAACTGTATAAAAGCTGACCAAATACGCTGCCTGAGGTCGCCACTCCACTTTCAGTATAGGACGGCCCCAATGCATTGGATCAGTTAAAATTCCTCTTGCTTTTTGCATCAATTTATGTCTCCACATGATTCACTCAGGGGGTCTCTGACAAGCTAAGGCTCCCCAAGAGTCTTACAAAACCTCAGGTCTTATACACATGGCTCAGGTGACAACCTCTCCACTGTCACTCTGCACACACTTCTGACTGCTCTTTCTTTTTCTTCATGGCTCCTCAGCCACACAGTCTTCTGATATTCCTCAGGGTTCACAGGCCCTCACCTTCACAGAATCGTGGCTCTGCTCCCCAGGTCCCACCAGACTCCCTCCTCAACTGTTCAAATGTTACCTGAGCCCCAACAACCTTCCCATTCTGTCCCTGGATTCCCAATGTTCCCAATTCTTGCTCTATCCCTTTGCTCACTGTCCATGACTCAACACTTTACTTCCTGAATTCACCACTGACTGTCAACTCTCCACAAGCAGGGATCTGGACAACCTGGTGCATCACAAGAGCCAAGAGAGTGCCAGATGCACAGGAGTGGTTTACTCTATTGTCGGATGAATAATTAAACAAAAGGACACACAAGAGAACAAATGGGTTCATTGAAGTAAATCACTCTTGTTTCATTTCCTGACAAAGCTTTCCCAGGTCTATTTATCTTTCTCATGATTTTCAAAGACCTGAGTTAAAGCTGGCCCTTGTAAGAAGGCATCACAGAGGTTCAACAGAAACTTAACTACTGGACCAAGATCATGGGTTGAGGTGGTAGTGGAAAGGGGGCATTCATTGTAGCCCCAGGACAAAAATAACCAGTAGGTGGGACCAGGAGGTTGTGGCTAAGGGAGGCTGAGGGATTATATACAGTCCTACTGAGTAACTGAAGGGGAATGTCAAACTCAAATGCTTAAGATCTCTGAGTAGGCAACAGGGTTGCTGCTGTTGACCTTAGCCCAGCTGTGGGTTTTTATCCTGTGAAGACAGACAGAGCAAAAGGACCAAAGAACTTCAAAAATTGTCTTGATTAGAGAAGAGTCTACCTCAGGGAAAGGGCCAGTACAGTGCAGCTGGAGACACAGGAGTCACTTTTGCAAATGCTCTGGTGTTATGGTGAGTCTCCTAGGGTGGCCCTCAGCACTGTCTCCACTAGAATTCCTGCTGATTAGCTTTTCAACACTGGGGTCAGGAAGAACAGATTGAGTCCAGCATTCTGGAGTCCAGCATTCTGGAACATTCTGGAGACTCTGCTCGGGTCTAGTTGGGAGTGAGAGATGCTAAGACAGAGGGCATGGTGATCCCTCAAGCAGCTGATAGGCTAGTGAGAAAGTAGGTATGCATACACAGAGCCAATTTGACCCTCATTAAAGATGGCAAGAAGACTTTGACAATGAGAGGTGTTTCTATTTGGTGTATCAGAGAAGTTTTAACAGAGATTAAAAGAAAGAGGTAAGGAGAATCTTAGTAGGATGTGCAAGATCCATTCCCAAGAGGAAATCACTCGGGCAGTGTGATGGTTTGAATACGAAGCATCAGCCATAGATGTCATAGACTCACGAATTTGGGACTTGGTTGTCAGCTGATTGGCTCTTGGGAAGTGACTGCATTCACACTGCTCTACTCTAATTGATAGGTTAATTTCTCTCTCTTTGTTTCTTGACTACCAGGAGGAGAACAGCCCCTCACATTTGTGCAGCCATTGCCTCTCAGGTTGTTCGGAAGGTATTGTTGCAGGATTGTAAAGTCTACTACAGGCAAGACAAGAATATCTTGAGATGAGGAAAAAAAATAGATTTTCTATTTGGTTAAAGACCTGGATAACACAATTCAAGATCTATAGGAAAGAACAACAGAGAAAAATGTATGTTCAAACTAGGGATGACTCCTGTGATGACCCAGGCATGAGGGTATTGTTTCTGTGTTTCTTAGAAGCAGTGGCAAATTATCGAATAAACATAAATGGCTTGGTGCACTTGTCTCCTAGCTACTGAGAAGTGAGGGATTAAAGGAGCCGTTCAGCAAAGAGGAAGCAGTTTGAAATTCTCAGGTCACAACTTCCATGAAGGCATTGACATCTAAGGTGAAACCAAGTATCCCAGAAGCCGGGGCTCTCCTGCTCCAGACCTGCATTCTGTTTAGATGGCTCTGGACTCTGCTAAGGCAGGTGGTGACAGGCTGGAAAGATGAAGAAAGCACATCATATTCCAGGAGAAAAAGTCCAGTGTGTGAATTTATATTTCCTGAATAGGTTTCCCAGCTTAAATCGTTCCAGAGTTTTCTGATTTATTTTTTCTTTGTTTTACATTAAATCAAATAGCTAATAAAATAAAATAAAAAGACAGACACACTGAATGAAAAAATATAAAATGAAGGGAGCCTTCATCATATTACATATGATTATTAAGTATGACTAAAGTATTAAGTATAAAGACAGGATGATTTCATCCTCTTGAGGACATGGTAATATGGTATTATTTAATGTCTGATTAGATGGCACTCATCAAAAAAAATTACATTTGGTGGTAACTTTGCTGTTGTATGTGTCAGCGTTAAGTCTGGCTCCTTCGGAGGCACAAGGACACTAGAGGAAAAAAAAAAAAAACACTTTACAACTAATCCTCTGTCATTTTTCAATTTCTAAGTAAAAATTGGCTTTGGGCTCAGGAAGTACCATCTGAGAGATAAATCATTTTTAAGAAGCATGGAACTGCTATTAATTTTTTTTCTTTATGTGGCCAATGATCTCACTTTAAAGAGTTATATGTAGTTTACAATTAAATTGTAGTGAGAACATTTGATCTACCCAGGCAGACAAGAAAACATGTTTCTGTGAATGTGACATCTATTTTACTGGCCTTAATTCCATGTTCCTTCATGCCTACATGTGTCTACACACCTGGTGTACATCATGCATTAATAATAGTGTGGCATGTGTCATCTTTCTGCTGCCAATGGGACAAAGTGGCGGATTGATTTTGGCTATTCTGTGATTGCATTGTGCTGTACTGAACAACAGTCTACACTCATGCCGTTCATTCAGTAAGCAGTTGAGGGACAGCCCCACATCCTTTACTGATACCCAGGACACTGACTGTAGAGCTGCAACTGAATAATACAAAGGTGTAGTAGCCCTGATTAGCATCTGGACTGCTTTGCTCTTCTTTCTGTAATAGGCAACTCTGGTTTTAACAGGTATGTTAATTTTTTTGATATTTTAAATTTTAATAAATTACCTTCCTGTAACAAGTAACTCTGATTTAACAAGTATTTTAAACTTTTCAATATTTTAAATTTTAATAAATTACTGTGTATCCAGAAATACTTCAATATTAATACAAAATATCATGTGCAATGCACACATGCCTACCCATGTGCACACCAGGATGCTGAAATTATAATAGTTCTTTTTTTTTTTAAGTAGACTTATTTATTTAATGTATGAGTACTCTATCTGCATGCACAGCTGCATGCCAAAAGGGCATCAGGTCATATTATATACAGATGGTTGTGAGCCACCATGTAGTTGCTGGGAATTGAACTCAAGACTCTGGAAGAGCAGCCAGTGCTCTTAACCACTGAGCCATCTGTCCAGCCTTACAGTATTTATTTGAAGACATTCAGCTAAGCAGCCAGAACCCAGCACTTGAATTAGACAGCAATTGTCTCTGTGTCTACCTTCACTTGAGAAGCTCTACCAGATTTCACTCAGGCTCTCTGTTCCTGTCTTTCCATAGTGTGTGTCTGGAAGGCTTGTACAAGGTCAGCAGACAATGCTAATCAGCTTGAGCTTCCCACAGTTTGCAGCTACAGGTACAGCATGTGTCCAGTGCTGAGAATTTACAGACTAGTTTTGACAGCTCTGCTCCTCCATGCCATGAAGAGCATCCTTTATGCCGTGTGTCCGGCTTCAGCTTCCCAACACACTGCTGCTGCATCATTTAGTTTACACTGAAGGTCCTGTTTACCTGTCACCGTGGTTCTGACTTTCTACATGAATCTTTGGTCAACATAATGTATCCTGCATCTGGGTGATGCTTCTGCTTCTATTCCAGCTTTCCAGGTGGACTTTTAACATGTTTTCTGGTTATTTTTCTATACTAGGATGTGAACAACCACCCCTGGGGCATTAACAGAATCAGTGATGTATCCAGGAGGTAGAAATATTGATACCATCATCTCAGGATGCTGGGGAGAGGGGATTTGTGACCATGGGCCATCCTGGGGTGTGACTGTTGCTAAGAACATGAGCAAATAACTAAGTTACACAACAAGCATGGCATGGCCTAGAAAACCATATTGTGCATACCCTTCAGCATACTGGTAGCATCCACAATCTCTGCCATAGAAGAGCCTCTCTTTGTTGCTGCCTACAGAAGGAAATGTCTGAGGAAAAGGAGGGGGAAGTGGGTCCTATGTGCATCATGGAAACAGAATGAGAATCAGAATGGAGAAGTACAGAAACCTGACACACACACACACACACACACACACACACACACACACACACACACATACTAACAAGATGCAAGTTGCATCTGGAGTTGCCTGCTGGGATGAATACTCTGGAGAACTCCAGGGTGAACCACAGGCTTATTTTGTTTGAAAGCTGGCTGCAGTTTAGAATCCCTTGGGGAAAATTCTAAGGACTAAAGCTTCCTGAACACCACAGACTTAACTAATTAAAATATCCAAGGTCAAATAGGCAGTAAATTTGCCCCTTGGTAAAGTCCCCAGGGGATTTAACTATGTTACATTGGGAACTACTTAGAACATAGAGTTCGGAGCTCTAAGAGTTTCATGGAGCCCAAAAGATGTGGCCTGGTGGGAAAGCCCTTTCTTCGCATGCTTGAGGCTCTGATTTCAAGATTCTTGTGACAGGCACAGTAACAGTTATCACAGCACCTTTGTCAGCACCCCCGCTATGCCTACATTTTGTTTTATTTTGTTTTTTTTTTTTTTCTCTGCCTAAATTTCTCTTTCCTTGACTTTCTCTTTGGTTTCAGTCAGGATATCCCCAGAGAGAGGTCTTAATTCCTCCTGAGCACAAAACAAATTTGTTCAGACGCAAAGGTAAGTCCCTTGTCACTGAAAGCTGTTTCACTTTAATGACACTGTTAGAGCAAATAGACCTTCCCTGCAGGGACCTAGAACCTATGGGTTCCAATGTCCTCAGGGTACTCAGGCCTGACACTAAACTCAGCTAACTGCAGCATCTGCTGTTCCAACTCTTTCTCAACTCAGCACATCTGCAAAACAGCATGAGTCTCAGCGGAGGGTATGGGGTGATCAGCCATGAAGTGGTAACAGTACGCACAAACTTGGTTTTTACTGTTGTATGCTGTCTACTCTCCCCAAATGACAGACCAAAGTATGGATGGTCCAAAAGTCCAACACGACAAACCCATGAGTTTTATTGGGGTCACTTGGAAGAATATGGGTAAGGAATTACTTACAGAAGCAGAAATAACTTAAAGACAGCTGCATTGCCCAAAACCTACTCTAGTATAGGTGACAGTTCACAAAGCTAGGAACCTGGAGTAAGACCTGCAGACAGCTCAGACAGTTGGAGAGTGTCCTTTCCAGGTGGGTCAGTTCACTTGAGCCCCTCTCAGGCAGCTCAGTGGGACATTGTTCTTTCTAGGCAGTTTGGCTGATTTCTAACCTCTCAGGCAGATATGCTTGTGTTTGTGTTCACTGCTTAAGAACTTTTAGCGAGGGAGGAGCCTAGTGAATATGGTCAGTTTCAGGGACTTCCTCTGAAACTTTTGAGTTGTTTACTTCCCATCTGCTGGAGCTTCCCTACAATGTTTCATCTCCCTTGAATACCCTCTTGTTTCTGCCTTAAGAAGTTTCCCTCCAAAATGGAAGATTTTCATCTAGGAACGACTTGCTACACAGCTGTATGTCTTTGAAAGCAAGAATAGGAAGATACTGATCTCTTATTTTGTTTATACATTTGTCACCCAATTTTCCTCTCCAGAATGAGACAGAATTACTCTTGACTGGCTCAAGTCTATCCCTGGTGCCTAGAACAACAACCAACATCAAATCAGGAAAGTAACTGGTTTTAATTACAGGAAGAACAAATTCATGACCAAATCTGGTGCTTTACATGTTCCCTCAGAGACTTGACTGGGGTGAAGGGGTGTAGCCCACTTACCTGTCTGAGCACAAGAAGCCTCACAGGAATCTGCAGTCTGGGTGCTATGTTGCCTGGGCAGATTAATTTGGTTCAGCCAACATTCAAAACTCAGAATCCCACCTGACTACCCCAAAAGAAGCTGGGTGAGGTTGAAGGACTAGGGAGTGGCAGTTATAGGGAGATAGGGAGAGTGAGTGCTGTTCACTACACTGAAACAGCAGGTTCTCCAGCAGTGCCATGGGCTTCTTGCTGCCAAATCCTGGAAATGAGGATAGGTGTGCCAAGCTAGTGTCTGAGAACTGATCAGAGGCCCTTGCTCCTGGTCCTGGTGTGTTTTCCTAAGATCTTAACTGCCAGGATTCTCTTCTTTAGACAAGTCACATTTGCAAATGAAAAACATCCTCTGGTTTTACACTATGGAAATTCAATTCTTAGATCATTTCCAGAGTTATATTTACAGAGAATATCCTGTGTTCATGGGGATCAGTTGCAAATGATCACGTGGTAGCCTGAAGTCAGGGGGAGAGACGGAGCTGGGGGTACCAGGCTACAGGTAGCCTGCCAGGCAGCCTTGACTATACCAGTCCAAAAGTTTTGGATCTGACATTCTACACTCCAGACTTCAACTAGAGTCAATGGAGTCAATTTGAATCCCTCACCACCACCACCCCCATACACACCTACCATCTAAACATGACAGACCATATTTGAAGAGTTTTCAACACCCACAGCCTGACAACCCAGAGTAGGAGGGGAAGAAAAAAGAAACTACTGCACAATACACACTTTAAAAATGTATTTTTAGTTTCTCCCTTGAAGTGACATTTTACTTTACTCATTAAAAACATTTAACTGTCAGCAAAGGTTTATGCCTGCAATGTTCTGTAACTCCTGTGAAATAATTTGCTTCGTTCATTGAGACAGTGAAGAGTTTCATCCAATTGTGTTTGCTGAGAGTGTAGCAACACTAAAAATATAGAGTGGGCATAGTAGAATCTGTTCTTCTATAATATATTAGGAGTCTATGTGCTAGTCTATCAGACAAATACATTTGTCTGAAAATGTTACACTGTCCCTGGGGGCTCATTGGTATCTGTAGGGGAAAAATGGATGATCCAAACCAGATAACTTGAGCAGATATTTTTTTAAAAAGAGATTTATTTTATGTGTATGTGTGCTCTGCTGCATGTACGAATATGCACCATGGGTTTGCCTAGGATCCTTGAGGGCATGTATTCCCTAGGAACTGGAGTTATAGATGGTTCTGAACCTGGATCCTCTGCTCAAGGAGCAAGTATTTTAAACTCCTGAGGCCATCTCTCCGGCCCCTAAAAGACTTTTATTGTTTTTATAAGTATTTGAAATGGTACAGGCAGATCAGGGAACTGGTATGGAAAGCCTTGGGCTATCAACAAGCTGGTTTCCAAGTCTAGTCCTGAGGTCAGAAGGAAAACATCTTGGAAACCAGGAGGAGTCCAGCACAGAGTATCTCATAACCCAGAGTTCCCTGTCCGTTTACCTTCCAATCTCCCACCTGTGCTCTTACTGGACGAAATGCCACCAGAGCCCAAAGGCAAGTGTGGTAGCTTAAGCACTGAAATCCAGGACAAATGACATGGAGAAAAGGTTGGACATGAAAGTGTCCTGCAGCTGAAAGGTTTGCAGCCTGCCAACAAGGAGAATGTAGGAGCTGGGTGATGGAGTGCTGTTAGCCATCTTGTTATTTATCTTAGCACTCGGCAAAGGAAAAAGCACAGGGAACATGGCAAACATGACAAGCAGTGCCTTGTCTCAGGGAGCTAAAGACGAAGCTTAAGCTGATAACACACCCACATGGAAGCTGTGCTGTGTGGAGCAGAGCAAGCGACACTGTGCAGTACAGAGAGGCTCCAGAGAGTGGGCTCTGGGTTGGGAGGCAGCATAGCCATCCTAATGCCTTCCAGCTCCCACCTCAGCACCTGCCCTATTGAGCATTCCCTCTTATTCTTTTTAAATTCTGAAATTACTAGGAGACTATCTCATGGCAAACTGCCAGATCCTCTGGCTCTTACAATATTGTCACCATGCTCTTGTATAATGTTCCTGAGCCTTCTGGGGGCATGGTCTACAGATGTATCCATTTGAGAATGGGCTCCACAATTCTTTATTTTGATTGGTTGTGGGTTTCTGTATACTGGTCTCTGTGTAGAGGAATCAAAAACTACAGACCATCTTACATCCAATTAAGGGAGCTGTTGGTTACCACCAAGGTGTGCATGCCACTACTGCACCCTTACGCTATGGCGCTGTACAGGTCATTGTTGTGGTTCAAACGGTCATACCTGTGTATGATTGTTAATTTTTGGTTGTTTCGCTCTTTTGGAAGCTTGCATGGAACCTAGTACTATGAAAGCTAGTCCTCAGGGAGGAGGCATCTGGGTCAGATCCAACTCACAGAGCCTTTGGGCTCTGTGTCTGAAGTGTGTGGTGTCATCAACAACATGGATTTTTGTTCTACTTCTGTGGGGTAATCACAATAGCAATGGGCTGAATGTTTTGAAAGTCTCTTTTATAACCCTGACCAACAGCTCAAAAGAAGGCTTCTGGTGCCTGATTTGGGGGTTCTTATTATGTGGTCTTTAGCTCTTACTGAGAGCACTGACAGCCAAAATGGGAAATTTTCATTACAAAATTTCTATGTAAATATATATTTACAGTAATCAGCTTGAAGAAGTTAATGAAGAGTCAGCGCCCCTATTCCCTGAGCTTGGGGACTGAGGTGGTTAATATTGGGCTGTCTTTCTAGGGAAAAGTAGTGGCTTTGTTGGAACAGGGAGGAATAGCTAGGATTTATTGCATAGCCATAACCTATTGGTAGAAATCTGTATAATTGTTATTAAGCTGAAGTTATAGTTTCTTAAATGGTACAAAATTTACTTTGATTTCAAATATAAGGTTTTCATTGGTATGAGTTTCTTATTGATATAAAAGTGAGATTAATATTGTTACTCTCATAGGCATTGTGTCTATATAACAGATTTAGGAATACAAGGCTTAGACCCAGTCCTTCTTTAACTTTTTTAACTGATTTGAGATGGTTAGCCTGTGAGTTAAGGGCCTATAGCAAATTCATGGTTCTGAATTTATTGTTAGGATATTTTCTATATTTTATTTAGAAATAGCTGAGTGGAGTTAACAGACAACAGTTCAGATTGCCTTATATGGATAGTTGGTTTTCAAAACATCAGAAGTCCACAGAATTGATGTTACAAATATTTCTATATTAATGTTCATTTTGATTAGAGACCTGTTTGCTCCTGACAGCTTCCTGTCTTGGGTTCTAAGAAGAAATTGAGGATCTTTGGAGTTACTCCAGTTGTGGTGAGACAGCCATTAGGTAAGAACTGCCTCTTTTCATCTACAGACAAATTACTGTCCTGAAAAGGACACACTTTCGGAATAGTCAACTGATTATATCTGCCAAGATAGAGTAATCAGCCCTTAATAATTCTGTATCACTAGGTCTGTCAGATGATCCTGGGCCAGAAGACTAAAGATCAGATGCTCCAACATTTTGTAGTATAGGGACTGTCTAGGTGTTCAGCGGTCTCTATAAATTGGCTGTTTTAGAAGCTATGCTTTGTGCTTCCCATAATTTCAGTTAATTCAGTCATTCTGGATTTCTGACAGGGTTGAAGACTTACAGTCTCATAGCCAATCCCAGCCATTTACTTTGAGAGGAAAGATTTGAGAGGATGGTTTTCAGCTGACATTCATTCTAAAGCCAAGAAAAACACCAGGTTCAGAACTAAGTCTTTTAGTTAGGAAAGATGACAGAGGTTCTGGTTAGTCAACAAAATGAACTGGGTATTAGGTCTATCTTGTACCTTACTGATACAAATTGGTATGTTATGCTCTAATTGTATTTTGAGAGAAAAGTTTTATTTTAACAGGAAGGGTGATATGTAGGAGGAGCTAAGGTGGGGGGAGTAAGGAGAGGAAGAAGAGGAGTAAGGAGAGGAGGAGGAGGAGAAGGAGAGAAGGAGCTAGGAGATGGGGGGTGGAACATGGAGGTGGATTGACAGCTCCGGTGCTGCCAGTGGTACCGAGGTCGAGCGTAGGCCTGGGGGACTAAAGAAAGACTCAAACTCAGGTCATCCGTTGTGAGAGAATGCCAAAACTTTTACTAGGCAGGTTCAATATATATACATCAATATATTTTTTTTTTTTTTGAGAATTCTCTGCTCAAGTCCCAAGCCCATTTTTTTTTGAATGGGTCATTTTTTATTAGATTTTTAATTTTTTTTCACATTGTGGATATTAATCTGTAGGAGAGTGAGTGGTTCTGATGCTTTGTTTGGGAATCAGTGTCTGTATGCTAAGGTACTTGTTCCCAGTTGGTTCTTGATCAATCAATAAAGATGCCAGCAGCCAATGATTGGGTGGAAAGAAAGAGGTGGGACTTCCAGGTACCTGCAAGCTAGGAGAGAGAAGAGGGCAGGAAGAGGAGAATTGAGATACTTGGGGGAAAGAGACGGAACAGATTCAGAGGTGCAGAGGAGATCATCCAAAATGTTGACAGAAAGGGAAAGCAGCCCATGGAAGGGCAGCCTGAAGGTGTCTTGGGCAGCAAGAGCAATGGGCTTCACAGAAGGTACCTGGGCAACTAAGATGAGGGAAGTTCTAGAGGTGTTGAGCTTGGAGTAAAGGGAAGGGCAGGCTAGCCACTGACCCAGTAAAGCAGGCTAAATACGAGCTAATGTGTGTGTGTGTCTTTCATCTGCGGATCAAAGAGAACCCAGGCAGGTGGCTGGTAGCATGCCTGCCCAGGAGCATTACAGTAGGGCATTAAAAACTACATACATCAATCTATCAGACATATAGCTGGCAAAGATTCTTTCCCATTCTTTAGGCTTTCTCTTCACCAAGTTGATTGTTTCTTTAGCTGTGCAGAAGGATTTTAGTTTTATGATGTTCAACCATCAGTTGTTGGCCTTCATAGTTGAGAAAATGGAGTCCTCATTAGGAAGTCCTTTCCTACCCCTAAGCTAAGTAGAATACAACCCTATATTTTCCTCTAGCAGTTTCAGGTTTCATGCTTAGGTGTTTGATCCATTTTGAGTTTTAGTTTTTGTGCAAGGTGATAGATACAGTTCTATGTTTATTCTTCTATGTATGGACAACCAATTTTCTGAATAAAATTGGTGAAGGTATTTTCTTTTCTTCAGCAGATGTTTTGGTATTTTTGACAGATACTAAGTGGCTGAAGTATCATGTGCTCATGTTAGGGTCTTTGATTTTGTTCTAGCACTTTACATGTATGTTTTTCAGCTAGTACCCTATTGTTTTTATGACTACAGCTCTGTGCTATGTCTTAAGTCCTGGAATGGTAGTCTACCCAGCATATTGTCCTTTTCACTCAGCATTGTTTTAGCTATACAGGTTCGCTTGTTGTTCCATAAGAATTTTGGGATAGTTTTTCTATTTCTGTTAAGAATGGGCCAGCAATTTTGATTGGGATTGCACTGACTATAGCCTTTGGTAGAGTAGTCATTCTCAATGTCAGTTTTACTGGTCTATGAGCATGGGATGTCTATCCAGTTTCTCCAGCTCTTTCCTCAGATGTTTACATTATTCTATTTCCTTGTTTAGGTTTATTCCTGTATATTTTATTTTCTTTGAGGCTATTATGAATGGAAATATGTCCCATGATCTCCTTCTCTGTATGACTGTTGTTGGTGTATGGACAAGCAAGTTGATTTTAGTTTTCTGATGTCCTGACTGTCCAGTGTTGATACTGTATCCTGCTATGTTGCTGAATTTGTTTATTGTTTCTAGAAGTTTCTGTCAGATATAGTTTTGACTTTTTTCACTATTTGTCTCTATTTACTTTCTTTCTCTTGACTTATTGCTCCAGCTAATACTTTCAGCACAAGATTTTCTGAAAAGGAAGGTGAGTAGTGGACAACCTTGTCCCATTTGTGACCTTAGTGGGATTGCTTCAAGCTTTTCTCCATTTATCAAGTTGTTGACTGGGCTTCTCATATATTTATTGTGTTGAAGTATTTCCCCTCTAGCCCCATATGCTCTATGATCATGTCGGATTACTAAAGGCCTTTGTGCATCTACTGAGATAATACTATGGTTGGTTTTTGTTTTATTTTTTGTTGGTTTGTTTTGGTTGTTATCATTTGGGGTTTTTCATTTGTTTGTTTGTTTGTTTCTTTTGGTTTTTGAGACAGGGTTTCTCTGTGTAGCTTTTGCATCCTGGAACTCATTCTGTAGATCAGGGTGGCCTCAAACTCTGAGATCCACCTGCCTCTGCCTCCAGAGTGCTGGGATTAAAGACATGCACCACCCCTGTCCACTGATCATATGATTTTCATATTTAACTCCTTATGTAGTTTGTCTTTATGTGGTTTATTACAAGTATTGGCTTTCTTATGTTGAATCATCCCTGCATATTAGGGATAAAGCCATTTTGGTCAGGGTATATAATCTTTCTTCTGTATGTCTGAATTCTGCTTGCTGGTATTTAATTGATCATTTGAGTTTTTGTTCATCAGGAATATTGGCCTATAGTTATCTTTTTGTTTTTGTTATGTGTTTACCTGGTTCTTGTATTAGAGTGATAATGGTCCCATAGAAGAAGTTTGGGCATGCTCCTTCTGTTCCTACTTTTTAAAATAGTTTAAGAAGAATTGGCGGTATCTCTTCCAGTATGAAGGTCTAGTAGAATTAATTCTGTTGTGAATCCATCTGGCCCTGACCTTGTTTTAGCTTAAAGGCTTTTTATCACTTTTCACTCTCATTTGTTGTGGGTTTGCTTGTTTACTTTGTGGACTACTTTTTGGTTTAATTTGGTGATTCAGCTGAATCTTGAAAGTCATCCTTATTTATTTAGTCAGTCATTCATTTATTTTATTTTCTAGCTTAATGGAGTACAGGTGTTTTAAATGTTCCCTTATAATATTCTGACTTTCTTTGGTGTCTGTTTTAATATTTCCCTGTTCATTTCTAATTTTATTAATCTGGGTCCCCTCTTTCTTTTGGTGAGTTGGGCCAGCCTCTCTCAATCTTGTCTACCTTCTCAAACTCCCAACTCTTAGATTCCTTGATTTCTGTCTTTTGTTTTGTTCTGTTCTGTTTTCATCTTTCCTTCTGTCTCACTGGACACTGCTCTATAACTCACTTGTTATCAATCATGTCTCGCTGTCAACAGGGTTTGAATTTGTTTTTTTCTTGTGTTTCCAACTTTCTGAGTTACATCATTAAGTCATGTATTTTATCTTCTTTCTGACTTCTTTAGGTAGGCACTAAGAACTATACATTGCCCTCAGAGGACTGCTTTCAATGCACTCCAGAGGTTTTGTTGTATTCAGGTTTCATTTCATTTAGTTACAGAAATTTTTCCTTCCTTGACTTCTTCTTTAACCTATTCATCATTCAGTAATGAGTTCTTCAGTTTCCAGTAGTTTGTGTATTTACTAAAGATGTGTTTGCTGCCAGTTTTTAAATTTTATTGCATTGTGGTCAGATAGGATACAAAGAGTGATTTCAATCTTTTTGAATTTGTAAAGATTTGGTTTGTGTCACAGAATGTGATGTATTTTAGAAAAGCTTCGCTGTGCTGGTGAATAATGTGTGTATTCTCTGGTGTTTGATGGAATATTCTTGAGATATCTGTTAAGTCTATTTGTTATAAGTGTTGTTTTAAATAGGTTTGACTCCCATAGATTCATGTGTTTGAATGCTTGGCCACAGGAATGACACTATTAGGAGATTTGGCCTTATAGGAGGAGGTGTGGCCTTGTTGGAGGAAGTGCATCACTGTCAGAGAGGGCTTTGAGCCCTCTTATGCTCCAGCTCTGCCCAGTGTGGAAGACAGTCTCCTCCTGGATGCCTTCAGATCAAGATGTAGAAGAACTCTTGGCTCTTCCATCACCAAGTCTGCCTGCATAATGCCCACTATGATGATAATGGACCAAGCCTCTGAAACTGTTAGCCAGCCCCAATTAAATGTTTGCCTTCATAAGAGTTGTCTTAGTCATGGTGTCTCTTCACAGCAATAAAACCCTAACTAAGACAGTGTATGATACCAATTACTTCTACATTTCTCTGGGTTTTATTGTTTGTGTTTGTTTGTTTTGTTTTTTATTTTTCGTCTAGATGACCTGTTTATTGGAGAAAGTATGGGACTAAAATCACCTGCTAATAATCGATTTATGTTAATCTGTTTCTTCAAATCAAGTAATATAGTTTTATGAAATTGGACGCCCCAGAGTTCAGTGTACCTATATTTAGGATAGTAATGTCTTCTTGGTCAACTATTCTCTTGATCATTGATTATCCCTTTTTATCTCTTCTTATTACTTTTAGTTTGAATTCTGTTTGTCAGATATTGGGGTAGCAATGTTTACTTGCTCCCTGGTCCCATTTGATTTGAATGCTTTCATCCATCATTTAAATGGCATCCTTCTAAGGCAGTGTCTATCTTTAAGGCAAAGATGTTTTGCTTGTAGACAACAGATAGATTTTGTTGTTTGTTATCCCTTCTGCCAGCCTGTGCCTTCTGGTTGGAGAATTGAGGCCACTGATATTTACAGTTATTATTGTAATATATGTGTGTTAATTATGGTCATGTGTTGTTAATTTTGGTGTTGTGTTCTCAGTGTACTGTGGCATGTGGACGTTGTTTGTCAGTTCTATGTCTGATTGGCCAACACATTTTGGGAAAGAAGAGAGGCTGTATGAGTAGGTTAGACCAGGCTAGACTCTAGAGTAGAAGGTTGCAAGTATGGTTAGGGGAAGGGCTGGATGAAGTACAGTGAGAATATGTTGGTGATGGCAGGAACAGTGGGTCCTAGTGGAAGCCTAGAGGTTGGCTGAGGCACAGGTACCTGTGACCAGACCAGGCTAGGCCACTTCATGTGGCACTCAAGTTAGATTTAGCAACCTGGGGAGAAGATGTGGATGGGGAGATCAGGAAGACTCACTGGACTGCCACGTGTTTGTTTGTTTGTTTGTTTGTTTGTTTTTACCAATGAATTCCAGGACTATACATTAAGCTTAAATACATACGCCTCTTTTATCGAGTACTTAACAATGTGTCAGGCATATTACACATATCTTACTGAGGCCATACAACTCTGCTGAGTATTATATTTTCTATTTTAGGTGAAGTATCCTATTGAAGATCACAAATCTAGTGGTGGAAGATCTAAGATTCAAAGTCATTGACCTTGTGGTGATTTCAATATGCTTGGCCCAGGGAGTGGCCCTATTAGGAGGTGTGGTCTTGTTGGAGGAAGTGTGTCATTGTGGGTGTGAGCTATAAGAACTTTGTCCTAGCTGCCTGGAAGCCAGTCTTCTCCTAGAGGCTTTCAGATGAAGATGTAGAACTCTCAGTTCCTCCTGTACCATGCCTGCCTGGATGCTGCCATGCTCTTGCCTTGATGATAATGGACTGAACCTCTGAATCTGTATGCCCAGCCTCAATTAAATGTTGTCCTTATAAGAGTTGCCTTGGTCAGTGTACCTGTTCACAGCAGTAAACTCTAAGACAGACCTTACTATTTAGTAAGAACATGGTTTGAAAATGTAGCTCAGCTGGTGCAGTGTTTGCCTAGCATGCAGAAATCCATAGGTTTGAGGCTCATATTTGATCCCATCATCACATAAACTGGGTATGCCTGTACACACCTATAGTCCTTAAGAGGTGGAGGCAAGAAGATCAGAAGTTCAAGATCATCCCTAATTACATAGTTAGTCAAGGCTTTCAAAGTTACCTTGAACTAGAGACAATGTCTCAAATTTAAAACAAACAAACAAAAACAAAACTAAAACCAAGGAAGGACTTAGCAATGGTGTCTGCTGGTTTAAAGCACACTTCTCAGTGATAGCAATATCCTCCATGTTACCAGATGACTGGTCATTAATACCACCTCCCCTCCAAGCCCCATTAAGAAGCTGCCTGAACAGTAAAAGAGGATTGTGTTTTCATATGCACTGTCTGCGTGTAGGTGTAGTGTGTGCAGCTGGGATAGTCTGTACTGGGTACTATCTTTGTGCATTCATGCTTAAGATCCCATAATGATTTCTCACTGCATGTAGAATTAGTTCCAGAAATCATCAGGAGACATGATTTGGCCCTTCTACCTCTGATTTGGCCTCTAGAACTGGACTTGTTATTCGTCAATTACCTTAGAATTATTTTTTCTTGTTTTTTCCTTGTGCCAAATGTTCCATGGTTTACTTACTCTGTCCACACGAGAGTTGAACACATTCAATATTTTATGAAATGCTGGCTCATCCCTCACTTTGACTATTGCCTGCTCCTTAAATGTTTACCAAAGGAGTGAATGAAGTTATAAAGGTAAACCCTGGCAAAGAAAGAAATTAGCAGTGTGGTACCAAATGGTCATCTATCTCTCTAGTATTATTTTTACTTATATTTCACTATGAGAAAAGAGAAGTTCAGAGTTGTTCCACCAACAGAGCAGAAATAAAATATACACCTTTTGACTCCATGTCCAGTGGGTTTTCAAATCCACTGCTGCAGCTGGTATGATTTATGGCTGTGATTCTGAGGCCTCAACTACAGTGGCTTAACTGCAAGACAAATGCTCTTCTCTCTCCAGTGTTAGCACAGAAGTACATCTTGTAATTTCCGAGGTAGCAGGAAGGGAAACAGAGGAGTCATCCCTCGACACTGTATGATCAGGAATTCCTATGATTCACCTTCAAAGTTGTAATGAAGAGAAGCCAGTAAATGTAATAGTTAGTTTAGAGAATATGTGCAAGTTAAAACTGCAGATTTTAGCACTAAAAGTAATAAGATGCGACTAAACATGAGAACAATCAGCAGTCTCTGGCTTTGTAGCAGCCCCAGCAGAGGAAGGCCATTATCAGAATTCACAGTGGGATGGGATACAGTTCCCCTTTGATCATTTATTTTGCCGGATCGCATACATGCACATGGTTAGATAGTTGTTACCCCATTTTCATCATTGGAATGCCATTTAGTCTTGACCTCTTAGGGGGGTTTTAACCATCAAGGGCAGTGGGGTGGTTTGAATAGGAATGGCCCCCACAGACTCATGTTTGAATGCTTGGCCCATAGGGAGTGGCACTATTAGAAGGTGTGGCCTTGTTGGAGGAAGTGTGTCACTGTGGGGGTGGGCTTTGTGGTCTCCTATGCTCAGGTTATGGCCGATGTGGCATGCAGTCTCCTGTTGCTGCCTTCGGATTAAGATGTAGAACTTTCTGCTTCTCTATCACCATGGCTGCCTGTTCACTGTCATGTGTCTGAGGTGCATGCAACAAAGTAAATAATGACGGCCAGGATCTCTGTCTGCTAGGATGATCCTTATTCACAGCAATCGTTACAGTATAACCATTAGGATTATACTGTATACTGTGTACTGTTACAGTTTAATCATTAGAATTTCAAGAATGCCCTAATTTGCCCTAAGTTACACTGTCACCCTGTCAATATGCCTGTTCTTGTTGATACCAAAGTCAAAACCATTTGGGGCAAAAAGTATAAAGATGTTCACAGATTTACCATGAAGGATACATCACTAACAATATCCTGAATCTGATTCCCACTGGAAAGGCCCAGTGAGAAATGGCTCAATATTCCCTAGTTCAAAAGAGCAAAGCTCCTTTCTTCTGGATAAACTCAAACAATTTAGGAGTCAAGGTTAATTTGATAATTCATTCCTAGATTAACAAACAGCATGGAAATGTCTTGAATAATGTTTTATGTTGCAGAATCATTAATGATTAAAATGTCCAGAAACAGAAGTCTGCCTAGTCACAAATTATTCAAGCCACAAAAGACTTTCTAAAATTCAATCTGTAAGAGGCATTACATAAATAACCTGGAACTCATCCATTTCATGCCCGTGCCCTTTGGTTTCAATGGCATTCCCATTTTTCAAAATTATATCGAGTTATTCAATACATGGAGTTTGAGAAAAGTTTCCCTGTTAATCAAAATTTACTCAATTTGTAGCACAGCAGTTCTATTCCCCAAAGGTCACTATCAACACATCTTTTATGATCCTGACCAAAATATGTCCCACAGGTAGATTTGTAAAATAACAATTCTCAAGGAACTTGGAGGTTTCAACCCAGACAGCATTGAAAAAAATCAACACGTAAAACAACTGATTGCTTCCTAAAGTTAAAATGAAACAAGAGATATTCACTAAGAAAAAGAAAGAAAGAAGAAAAGGGGGGAAAAGCTACTTAAATATATTTAAAATATAATCTGAATTTCTTAGGAAACAACAAGAACAAAACAGTTTGATAGGATTTCATTCAGATTTTGGCATCACTTTAAAACGAAAGTATACTTCAGCAAAAAGCATGTCAAAAGCATCATAGTCAACAGGAAAGTGTCTTACCTTTGTTGGTCTCCCCAAGGAATCTGCTTAAAGTTCTCATAGCTAATCATTCTCCTGGAGAGTCTAGCTCATCAGCTGCCACGTCCCCACCCTCTGCGTCCATGACTGGTCCTAGTGTAGCAGGGAAAGGCTCATCAAGGCTCAACTTTGTGATTTTGAGCATTACCTCCATCAACCTCATGAAATCTTGTATAGATCACACAATCCATGTTTGTGCTTGCCAGTCACTTTGCATTGACTAATAATAGTTCATGTGGATATTTTTAAAATTCCTAGGAGTCTAGCAATAAAGGCATTCATTTAATTTGTGAGAACCAATACTGATAAATATTGTTACTGAAGAATGTTTTTATGATTGGTCCATTAGAGAATCTGTTTCTTGTAGCAAGCCCCTGTGTAAACAAGGCAAAGCCTTATAATGGATTCTAATAGCAAGGATTCCCTTGGTAAATAACTGTATCTGATATATGTAACTGTAACTTGGTGCCTGATTTTCATAGGACGGTAAAGAGCATCGTGTTCAGCAGCAAGAACAAATGTCAGTACTTCATCAGCTCCGAGAAGAATTCACTTCAACCTCTGACATCTAAATATTAATTTGAAGTGCTTAGCTTGCGCTGAGGCTGCCTACCAACTCCATCAACTTGTCCTGTGGTCTTCATGAAGTCACTCTGATCTAAAAAAACCTAAAAAACATACAGGGAGCCAAGCACACTCTTCAGACCTACAGACCTAACCAGATCTCAAAAGGTTGCTGTGTCTCTAATGTTCACACTCCAGTTCCTCACTGGGAACAAAAGTGGATGATCAGATCAGACCAAAGGGAAAAGATTACCAACAATTACGTATACCCAATAATAAAGTATCCATAAGTAATACATGTATTCTAGCAGGCAGCCTACTTCCCAGAAGTCTCTTGAAACTTACTTTGAGAAAAACTAACGATTTTCTTTTGAGTGGATCGCTTCAGGTGAAGCAAAACTATATTGAAGATCTAATGATGTCTGTGCAGCTATGAATCATGACAGAAATACTGAGCATACAACAAAACCAACTTCCAAGCACCACTAAGTTATTAGGATACTATATTAGCAATTGTGACTGAATCACAACAAATTATCAGGGCTAGAAAGACAGGAAATGACACATGTGACAACAGAGCAAGCGGTCTTCCTGGGAAGAGCAGGCTATTGTTTTCTGAACCTTGAAATCACCACAGTTACAACTTTATTAAATACTAAATGTCAAACCAATTCTGAAGACACCTCAATGTGACATTCTTTTTTGTAGTTTTTCCAGACAGGGTTTCTCTGTGTAGCCTTGGCTGTCCTGGAACTCACTCTGTAGACCAGATTGGCCTAGAACGCAGAGATCCACCTGCCTTTGCCTCCCGAAGCTGGAATTAAAGGTGTGAGCTACCACCACATCCTTGCCAAAATGAGAATTTTAAAGAACTCTTGAGAGACCAAATGTGCTAGACTACTACTGATCAGACTACAGTTTTCACGCATGAGCTCTATGTATGACATGTATGAGCTGCCTGTATGTATGACATGTATGAGCTGCCTGTATGTATGACATGTATGAGCTGCCTGTATGTATGACATGTATGAGCTGCCTGTATGTATGACATGTATGAGCTGCCTGTATGTATGACATGTATGAGCTGCCTGTATGTATGACATGTATGAGCTGCCTGTATGTATGACATATATGAGCTGCCTGTATGTATGACATGTATGAGCTGCCTGTATGTATGACATGTATGAGCTGCCTGTATGTATGACATGTATGAGCTGCCTGTATGTATGACATGTATGAGCTGCCTGTATGTATGACATGTATGAGTTGCAGGCAACACTGGAAGGCTCCTGACTGACAGGCAGCCTTGTGGAAAGCTTGGTTCATAAGGCTGACTATGTGCCTTCCTGTCTTTGGATGAAAATTAAATATAAATATTGGCAACTGACGATAAGAAGGGACTCCATCCTCCTGCTGACCTGAACTTACGGAAATCTGTTTTCAAAGGTTACGTCATGGTGAGGACTGGAGAGTTGGCTCAGCAGTTCAAAGCACTGTTGCTCTTGCAGAAGCCCGGATTCAATTCCCAGCACCGGTATGGTGGCTCACAACTATTGGTAACCCTGGTTCCATAGAATCCAACTCAGACAATGCACACGCGGGCAGACAGAACATTCACACTCAGGAAGTTGTGTTAAAGCTCTGAGAAGAAAGATTTCCCCAACGCAAGTGTTGTAGCTCTGAGGGGACAAGTGTCCTGCCAGTCAGAAACCAAGGAAAACCACAAAGTCACACTGCACAACCTCACACAAGAGACTTTTCAGGAATGACACAGAGGGTGATTGCCTCTGCTCAGTTAGAAGCAGCAGAGAACTGCGTGGAAGACAGGCGTACATGGGGGGGGGGGCGGTTCTTAGGGGCAGGTTTTCTAGGGTAGAGATTTCCAGGGTAAGGATTGGTGGGATTTAAAGCCTTAAACTTGGCTGGGCTCAGGGATTGGTGGGTTTTCAAAAACCCAGACATGAGCTCAGGCTTTTTATTTTTTTTATTTTTATTTATTTATTTTTTTTATTGGAAATTTTTTATTGGAAAATTTTTTTTACATTTCAGATGTTCTCTCCTTACCCCATTCCCCCCCCCAGGAACTCACTATCCTTCCCCCCTCCTCCTGCCTCCACGTTGGTGTACCCCCACCCACCCTCCCTGTACCTCACCTCCCCACCCTCGAGTATCCCCCCCCCACGACGTCCAGCCTTCATGGGATCAAGGATCTCTTCTCCCACTTATATATAGCTCCCTTGCATATATAACTGGAGCCATGGGTCCCTCCCTAAGCGCTCCCAGGCTGGTGGTTTAGACCCTGGGGGCTCTGGTTGGTTGGGATTGTTGCTTTCCTCATGGTGTCGCGAATCCTTTCAACTCCTTCTGCCTTCACTCTATCTTCTCCATTGGGAACCCCATGCTCAGTTTAATGGTTAGCTGTGAGCATCTGCCTCTGAGTATGTCAGACTCTTGCAGACCTCTAAGGAGACAGCTCTATCAGGCTCCTGTCAGCGTGTACATCCTGACATCCACATCAGCCTCTACCTTTGGTGACTGCACATAGGATGGATTTCCAGGTGGAAGCTCAGGCTTTTTAACCCTTCAAAAGTAAAATAAATCTAAGAAAAAAAATCAATAAATATATATTTTTAAAATCACATCACTTAACCAGAGGAATTTGCAGATTATTGTGATCTTATAAGGAGGGCATTTAGTTTCCCCAGCATTCATCTCCAGTGTTTAACAGCCCGAATTTTCCATTGACTCCACCCCTTCCCTACCAACAGTGGATAGGACTCCATGCAAGCATAAATACGGGACTTGGCATTATCCACGACACTCTAGTCTCTGTGGCTCTGAATGGAACGGATGTGACTGAAGCAGGCAGTGGTCCTACTGACTTAAGTGCACATGGCTGAACTCCTTTTAATTTTAACCCCACAAGGGCTATGAGGATGGAGCTCTACATACTTGCTATCTTGAGAACACATAGTTGACAGTCATTTGAAAGAACCTGAGAAGAAACATAGCTGAAAACTGAAGAGACACTGAATCTTAGAGACATCATTAAGTCTGGGACCCAGCCATGACTGGAGCAAGCTGGTTCCAGGCCACCCAGCTACGGAAGCTTATACATGTCCTGCTAATGGCCAGCTTGGACTCATTGGTCTACCACCTGGGGCTAAATAGTCTGGTGAATTAGAGGTGCTGGCTTAGCGCTGAAGGTGTGGCTTTTGAAGAATACATTTCAGGACAAGTACACTAGGCAGCTGCTCTTCGCTCCATTTCAAAAGGACAGATGAGAATTACAAGCGGCTGCACAGCTGAATCACATGACCTCAGGGCACTACTCAGCAACTACTGTGCAGTGATTCGCTGCCCTTGGACTTGATTGGAGAGTACATACCCTTATTCTCTGGGATCTAATTCTGGACAGTGAGACCTTGAAAGGGAGAATTTCCAAAGGAACTGTTAATGTTAAATGTGGGCTCTCACGGCAACTCAAGCCTGGAAACGGAATATAGATGGGTTTGCCTGAATAAAAGATCTCATGATGATTTCAGGCTGACACTATTCCTAGTCAAAGTAGACAGCAGCTAGCAGGAAACCTGTGACTGTATTCTTATAAAATTTCGAGGCATGTTTCACTAACCATATTACAAATGTGGATTTTAGATTAGTGGTTCACTATTTCAGTAACATGGATAGCTTTGCTTTGTACAATGCTGAAGGTATAGAATGTGGATAACTAAGTTTATCTTTAAGAGATTAATTCTCTTAATTTAGAGTCTCACGAAGTTGATCCTTACTGGTAAGCTGGGAAACCTGCTGCATCTTCTAACTTCTTTAGGGATGTCTAGGAATCTGGGGGCCACTGTGATGACCAGATCTGGCCAGGAGCTCCTAGAACTTTCAATAGATTTCTAACTTGTTCCCTATGCTTGCCACAAAGCATAACCCCCATGTTCAGAAAAATCACTTGGGTCCATCCAGCAGGTAATTAGCCTCACCTGAAGGTGATGCAGCCTGCCAGCTCATTTAATTGAACAAGAAGCTCAAGACAGCAGGAGGACAAGTAGGGAAAACTACATTAAGTTGGACCAGGGAGGCCAATAAGTGAGGGGGTGACATGTCAAAACTTTGCTGTTACCATGCAGAGACATTCCATATTTTGTTACTAGACTTAACAGGCAAGTCAGTCCTTTGACATGCACATTAGTCATTCAATGCGGACAGACGATGTGTCCCTTGTGATTGTGTCACAGGAATCACCTGCAGTATAACATCAGCAGCCTGCGCAGTGGCCATTGGTTAGAGGCAGAAAGACTAGATGTGGTACCCTATGCCCTGCATAAACTGAGGTTCTACCCATAAAAAGAAACTGCTAATGGCTTCAGAGCTGGCTCAGTTGTAAAATGCTTGTCACACAAGCATGGGGACCTGATTGTGCTCCCCAGCACCCACAGAAGAAAGTGGGGTGCTTCCACAGCCTTAAAACTCCAGCCCCGAGGAGGCAAAGACAAGATATCCCTGTGATTCACTGGCTAGCCCGACTAATATGAGGGTCCATCAGAGACCCCGTCTCAAGGACACAAAGCAGATGGCTCCTAAGGAATGACACCCAATGTTGACCTCGGGCCTCCACACACAAGCATAAACACTAGCATATAACACACACATACACACACACACAGAGAAAGAGAGAGACAGAGACAGAGACAGAGACAGAGATGAGTGGATGCTAGAGGCAATGAACAGAATCTTCACTACTGAAGGACAATTAAACTATGGCCTAAAGAAGCAAAACCAAACCCAAACCCAAATCAAACAAGTAAATGAACACAAACCAAAGGCAGGTTTTAAACCCTGTCCTGGCCCTGAGCCAGTGTTTCCCTCATTACATTAACTATAGATGAGCTACCACTGGGGGCACAGAAAACCACAGGGTATAAACCAATGTCAGAGTAAATCCATTTCCACCTTCCTTTTCAGGGGTATCCAGTAACTACAACCACGATGTCCAGCACAATCATATCCTGTTTTTGTTGTGATTTTTCCCTGATTTGGTCTTGATTGTTCTCACTAAAAAGTAGGTATACTCTTACCCCCACACTAATAGGACTCCAGGGGAAATGCTTTTGGACGTTTGTTCCTTCTACAGGACAGTTCCTCATGCTAGCTGAACTTAGCACTGAATGTGCCCCAACCTACCTGGGGCTGGAATCGAACCCAGGGCTATGCTCAAGGTAGGCAAGTACTGGATCACTGAGTTCTACTCCAGGTTCATGAAGCTTGTTTACACCTTTGCATGCACCTTTGTGCTTCTTGTCTGAGCAAGTGCAGATACCAAACTAGCCACTCTAGGTGGGCTCTGGCCAGGGTGTGTTAGGCCGAACAGGCAGAGAATCAGCAACAATAAACATGAAAAGACAAGAACTGTATCACTCCCAGGTCCAGAAGAAAAGAGGGGTACCTCTGTGGGCTGATGAGCAATTCAGGTACAAAGAAGTTCAAACCGTGATGGGGGGCGGGGATGGGAGCCATGTCTGTCCCTGTCCTTGGTTGGGTCCATGAACACCACTCACCAGGCTTCCCTGCTTGCTACACCCAAGCTTGCAGACTGCTAACGACAGAACAACATGCAGGAAGCGAGGAATTGTTTGACAGGACTCTGTCGCAGCTATTAGGCCTGTCATGGCCACAGCTGTGGGGTGTGCTGGCTTGGGGCTGACATAAGAAACAAGCAGGTGGGGGTTCCAAATCTGCATTCAGAGAGAGGATGTTTAAGGGGGCCAGAAGAGGCCAGGTGTGGCAGGGTTTCAAATAACTCCTGTCAGGTCTAAAAATAGATTCTGAGGCAGCAGCTATATTAAACAAATTTACGATACTCGCCTAACATCAAGTTTAAAGTCTCATCTTTCAAGGGAACACATTTGCATTGCCTTGTATTCAGTCCTAGCAGAGGTGGGCATGGGGAGGTGGGCATGCATCCCTTTACACAAAAGCCTTCTCTTTAGTCATCATTTTCAAAGTTTACAGGGAGCTAGGGAGGTAGCCAGAAGCCACCCAGGAGGGGCAAACACATTAATGGAACAAAGCTGCCTGCAAAATGTCTTGATTAAAAATGTAGCCCTTGAATTCTCGTGTGAATCAGGTTTCGTTGACATTTTTAAAATGTGTATGTGTGGTGGTATGGGCACATGTGTGCTGGTTGTGTGTGTATGTATGTGCACATGTGTGCTGGTTAGGTGTGGTGGTGGTGGTATGCTCATGTATGTGCTGGTTGTATATGTGTGGTGGTATGTGCACGTGTGTGCTGGTTATGTGTGTGTGTAGTGGTGGTGGTATGTGCATTTATGTGTTGGTTGTATTGTACGGTGGTATGTGTGTGTGCTGATTGTGTGTGTGTAGTGGTGGTGGTATGTGCACATGTGTGCTGATGGAAGCCAAGATGGATGCCATGCAGGGAATCTCAGGTAGTCGTGAGCTGCCTGATGTGTGTGCTGGGAACTGAACTCTGGTCTTCTCCAAGAACAAGATGGTGCTGTTAACCCCAGAGCCATCTCTCCACTCCCACCTTAGTTTTGTTGTTAAATAGTGTAAGCATCACTGTACTTTATCTAAGAGCTCTGGGGAAAGTATGATTAGGAGAAATTATGGCTATGCTGCTCTTCCCAGTCTGTCTCTGTGTGTGTCCATATATATATGGTGATGGGAATCAAACCAAGGACCTTGCAGTTACTAGGTAAGTACTCTAGCTCTCAGCAGTGTCTTGTCCCTTTAATTGTATGCTATTTTAATAATAAGTTGATGGCAAATGACTCCCATGAGCATTGGACATTTCCTCTCTGTATTTTCAACATGGTCCAGTTGAAAATAGATAAAAATAAGGTAAGAATTGATGTAATGTATTTTATGTTAATTTCCAAACTTTGAGCCAATCACAAAAGTTGAATATATCATAAATAACTCTATTATCTAGATCTATTTGTAACTTCCAACTTTTCTATTGCCCCTGAATGCTTTTAAGTATGGATTTCTGACAGATGATAACTCTTATGCAACCACAGTACAAGTGTCAACAACCAGGAATTATCTGGCCTCCATCACCAGGAAATCCTCAGCCCTCCGAGAGTAGAGTCTCCTAACTGTGATCCCATGGCTAAGTCAGATACTGGTTCCCCATCACTCTGGTACCATTGGTCTGAAACCATTTGCTCCTTTACTGTCATCCTCTAGTGCTTTCCTTGGGATGGGCATTTCCTGCTGTTTCCTCAGTTACACTGGGGCTGTGTGTCTCAAGATGGAACTATCATGAGTCCTTCTAATAGAGTGCTGGGCTGTCTACCACATGGCTCAGCATGTCAGAGTGTCTCAGTTTGTGATGTTTCTTCACTGTGACCAGGTAAGCAAGGGTTTCAGTTACTTTCCTATTGCTATGCAGAGACACTATGACCAAGAAAACTTAACAGAAAGCATTTACTTGGGGGCTTGCTTACAGTTTCAGAGGCTGAGTCCATGAGCATCATGGCAGGGAGACAGGCAACGTGCTGAGCAGGAGCGGAGGGTGTCCATCGTTTCTACATGTTGGAAGCTGAGAGACAGCTAACTGGGAATGCTGTGGAATTTTGAAATCTCAAAGTCCACCCCCCAGGAGACACAGCACCCCAGCCAGGCCACAGCTCCTACTCCCTGCAGAACAATCATTCAAATATATTCACCTATGGGGGCCATTCCCATTCAAACCACCACAGGAGGTAGCTGCCAGATGTTCTCCTTTACGCTTAGTTCATCTTTATCCTTGTGGAGTTAGAAGCACTGGGAATTTTTAATTTCACATTAACATCTCATTCAAGCTCAATTATCCACTTATTTATTTATATCTGAATAGATTGCTATTTTGTTATAATGGTTTATTGCTACTTTTTAGCTCAACCTACAAACTGCTCCCACTTTTGCTAGGGGAAGCCCCTTCAGCTGTCTTCAGGGCACTATTTCACTGTTTGGTCATTTTTTTTTTTCTGGTCCAAGATGTTTTGAGTTCAGTTTTACGTTCTTCACCCAACTTTGTAATCATCTATTCTTTTTTTTCAATGAACTGATTCCTTTCAGTGCAAGACGGCTCTTACAGGCTATAACTGTTGGGGGGTATGCATACCCAGTCTATATTTGCATATATATTCCCAGAGATCATGAATTCACACTGATTCCCTTCCATCTCAACAGCCCAAGGCTCGTTCTAGTTTTCCCCCCTCTGTACATTTGTAATTCCCAAGACTGATAATGAAAAAAAAAAATCACTGTTCTACATCATTAATACATTCATTCATTTCATTAACCCGCCTGCACTGTGCCAGCCTTCCAGCCTCTGCCACTCCCAGACATTCCCCTGCACTCCGTTCCAAACAGTTATGGCTCTTAGCACTGGGCTGCCCCAAGTCTGATGACACCCTTCTCACCCCAACATGGCTCTAATTACCTGTGGTGGGCTGTCCTCTGTGGGGCTTGGATAGTGAGCTCATTTCCTGTGGGAGTAACCTTCTCTCCTTACCTCTTGGATTCTGGGCCCAGCCTTGGACTCCCCTGGCACTGGATGCAAACCTACCTTTCTGCTCTGCTTAGTGGCTTTCTTTAGGCACTAACTTGTTCAGTAAGAAAGGAAAGAGGTAGTCTTGTTTAGCCTTTAAAGTAAAATTTAAAAACAGATTTGATGCTGAATACGAGTCACAATTTTTGTAAAGACAGAAAGGGGAGAAGGGGCTTTCTGGTCAATGGCCCTGTGCTCTTTTGTACTCCTGGCTCTGGGCAAGTGATCAAAGGATTACATATGCCTTTAAAGGAGTAGCCTGCCATCTAGTAGAAGTGGATTTCCTTAATGGATGAGGGAATCAATAGTCTAAAGAAGGACTTTCATTGGCCTAGCCTAGGCCCCTCAATACCAACTGCACCATCCCATTGTGAATGACTGCACACATCCTTCCCAGGGCCCCATGGCCTCCTAGTGCCTGACTGACTCCCTTGGCAGCCTGAGCAACCTGACCCTCAAAGATATTTCTCCTCTGCTGCATAAAAGATAACCTTGTAGGAGGCTTCATCATTTATTTTCAGAGCTTTGAAAATAAATTTGTGCTTGCGTTTAGAGTACTATTTAAATTGAGGCCCTGCTGCTTAGGAGAGTGGATTTAAATATTATTCATGAGTTCTGTGAGAATCTGGGTGATGATTTTATCCTGGGCAGAAATTTTGAATAATTATAAAGGAAAACATGAGATTTTAAAAAGTATGTTTACTCACAAGCTTAGGAAATGAAAGAAGTTTGTGTTAGTGAGCTGTGAGCTACATTTTATCAGAGCTTGGCACACCAAAACCAGGTAGTGACTGCACTTAGGGACAGGCTCCTCTTTAAGTCAAACCTACCACAGTCTGAAGACTTTCAACCCCAAGGAACAGTAACCAAGAAAGACCTGTGGAACACTGCGAGAGTTTAGAAACATTCTTATTTTTCTAAAAAGATTAGTGAAATTCTCAACTTCAGTAAAATACAACTGATCTTGGGAGAACATTTAGCAGCCTGAGTCTCTGCTGAGTGACATTCTGTAGGTGCAGGGCACCCCGGAGGCCAGGAGCCCTGTCTCTTTAGTGCCTGCAGAGTTCCAGCCGCCCTAACTGGGTTGCTACTGGGGCTCCAGACTGGACAAGTGGAGTGTTTACTGTTAGTTTGACATCATAGCTGGGTGTTCCTGGGCACTGAAATAACAGAGAATATAGGAAAACTGAAACCTTTCATCAGGTCCAGCACTCTAATCAAGGAAGTAAGAAGTGACTTTTCAGGCCAACCAGTCCAGAGATTGGCAGGACTCAAAGGGTTGGGAGTGGGGACGAACCAGGAATCCTGACTGGTCAATCTATATCTATTAGGATGTCTTATAACAAAAACTACTAGTGGAAATTTCTAGGAAAAAAAAAGAGAGAGAGAGAGAGAAAGTTATTGTGTTGAGAGTCTTTGAAATACAAATACACAAGACATAATCACAGTAGATTAATTTTGCTTCAAGAAAAAGATAGATTGTAAAAATCCCTCTGTGGTTTTCTTTCTAATGACTTTGGTAGAAAATTAAGCAATCTTTTCCCAAACTGTAGCGTGTATAAGAATCTCCCAGGATCCTGCTTAGAATGCAGACTTCGCAGCTCCAGTCCCAGAGACCATTTCAAATGCAGAATCGAGACATTAGCGGGAAGGAAAGGCAGCACTGGAAAAGGCCAGCGTTGCTTTGCAGAAGAGCAGAGTGAGCCCAGTGTTTGCCCTGACAGCCATGGCTGCTTAAAGGTGATGAAACCCCTATAAAGGGGTTTAAAGGTGATAAAAACCTATGTCACATGCGATTTGAAAAAGAGGAACAGCAAATGTTATAATCCAAATCTGCTGTCAAATCCCGTTATTTTATCCCTATCTTTTGCTGAGATGCCCGATTTGACAAGCTATAACTACCGGGCCTATGTTGATTATGTGTCTGTTCCTCTCCTCAGGGCATTCCACACTTCCAGCTCTCTGTGTCTCTGGTCTTCCCAGACACAACTGTGAGAAACTCCATATTGTTTGGTTCTAATTACTTTGCCAGCATACTGCTTCTGGTTTTGCTGGGTATCCCTGGAAAACCTGTTTGATCTGACTGCTCTCCTCTTGTAACCTTCCTCTTAAGCTTAGTGGATCAGCCTCAAGAGAGTCGAGCTGGTCAGGGTGGAAAAGCCGTGGGGTTTCATCACTCCGAATATTGGACTTGTGAGCGTTCTTGCGTGTCTGTGTGCGTGCTCGAGTACGCATGTGTGTTCAAGTGTCCATGCTTGTGAAAAGCAAGCATAATCAAACAAGAATCGTTCTGAGCTCAGAGCAGAGCTGAGGGAGTTAATGTTTGGTTTCTACCAGGGACAAGGGACTGAGGTGCATATTTTACATATCAAAGCAGACCTGGCCTCAAGGTCCTCCCAGCATCCTTCAGTCTCTACCTGGCATACCCTGCTCCCAACCATGAACTTTTCAGCTCAGGAGCTAGGCTGGCTGCCCTTCCTCCAGAGGCTCTTCTCTATATAATCTAGACACTTTGGTCTCTCTTCTTCTCTATCTGTGCGGGCACCCCCTCCTCCACCCCTGGTGACTTCCCTGGCTTCCTTCCTTGGGGCCACTGAACTTGCTAGCAACTTCCCAATAAATCTGCCTTTGATATATTCTAATCTCGCTTGAATCGGCTCATTTCACTGGCGGAAAAATAACCTATCAGTTAAAGGAAGCAGGATGTGAGGACTGTTGAAGGAAAAGATAGAAGTGACTGCACCTGCTTTTATCAAATGCTTACTTCTGAGAACTTGGAGGAGTCTGAGTAACTTAATACCTCTCTATCCCCATTAGACTGGATTGGGATGCTGACTGGAAGCTTCAAGGTATCCTGACAGGCCACAGGTGTCATCAGTCCAGATTTTCACAGTCCACCTGTGGCTGTTAGGTCTTTTCATTAGCCCTTCAGACAGAGAGGACTTCCTTAGGCCAACATTTTCTGTTGGCCTTCTACCTATATGATTTATTTGTTTGCAAAACTCATGGAGGTCTGGCACAAATAAAGAGTATTTATGGTCTCATCAGCACATGGGAAGAGTGTGCATGCTGTCTAGATACCATCAGTTGCTCTCCAGGGCCCGGGAAACATTTATCCTTGCTTTCTACTATGTGCACAGTTACTGATTAATTTCCTATTACTTCACATTAGAATATGTATGTCTTCTTGCCTCTGTAGTTGTGTGACAATTTGATGCTGGTTACAGCATGGCTCACAGCCATTATAGTACCCTGTGACCTTTGAGTAATGGCATCCACAAGTCTATCAGAGACACGCTGTGCTTCACCTGTCATAGCCACCTCTGCAAGTCTTATCCAGACCACGCAGGAGACTCTGAGCAATCACGCATACTCTACACTAGGAGGTTGAATGCTAAGTGTACAGGCTCTGAACCTCACATGATAAACACACAAGCCTAGCTTCCAGCCACACCCTCACTTCAACTTCCTGGACTGTGTTCTCTCCTAGCATGTGATTCTTTTCCACATGGGATGCCCCTGCCTTCCACATGTGTCATCAGCACAGTGGAGGGCTGGATTAGAGAAGAGTCATCCTTGATGTACAAGAAATCCTAGCTAAGCCAACCTATGAGGGGGCAGGAGAGGACAGACAGGGCCTGTCAGTGTAGGGAGTGATGGGTTTGTGCAGCCTAGGATGAGTTGGGCTCATACACTGGACTTCCTACAGGGGTGGAATAACAGCTATATAGGATTGGGTGACAGCCCTCAGAGGTAGCACTGGGAGTGGTACTACAGGATAAGGAGAAGAGCGCCTTCTGCCTCTGGAACGCTACACACTTGAAGTGGGACTTGTGTGACAACTCCAGCTGAGCCCTGAAACTGCTTTGTGTCCGACATGAGAGTCAGTTTGACTCAGTGTGACTCTGGATCTTACCATCATGCAATGGAGACATGTGCTACTCAGCAGTGGAATTCACTCCTAGACCAGAGCCTGGCTGGGGGCCTAGGCAACAACCCTGTGGACAGGAGCCCTGGCCCTTTGTGGACAGATAGCAAGAACAGCCCCTGGGGCATGCTCTAGTTTTCACACAGACATCCTGGTGGGTCCCTGGCCTGGGACAGAGACTAAATATCAAGGAAACAATTCCAAGGTCCAAGAACTCTGTGGCTGGGTCTTAACACTGTGCTTTCCATCGGCCACCCAGGCTGAACTGCAAGGCAGAGGCACTAGCTCACTCTACCAGAGAACAAAGGAGAATCTGAGACAAGCTCCACCTTCCAGAGGACACAGCCAGCCACTCCCCAGAAGACAAGGGTTAAGAGAGAGGGCGTGTCCCAGCAGAGGAATGAATGCCTGCTTCATGGAATGAAACCTAAAAGACAGAGACGTGTCCCGCCTTGATCTGACTAGGTGCCAGATTCTAAAAACTCTGTTCACATTACACAACCCTCATAATCCTGAACGACCCCTTCTATCCCTGCTGTACTGGAGAGGCAGCCGGCACATGGAGACTGAGTGCGAGGCATAGCAAGAATTTAAGCTTAGCAAGTCTGGCTAGTGAAGGGCAGGAAGAAAGAACAGAAAGAAAACTGATAGCTAGTGTCTGCTGTCTCTTGACAGGCAGCATCCTTTAATCCTTCCGTCACCAGGAGTGTGTAAATGTTGCTTCCCAAACATGCCCAACATTTTCTTCTCTACTTGAAAAGAAAAAAATTCTCCTTGGTCTTCACTTCTGTGGGCTTTATCCTTGCCACCCAAGGGTCGTCAGATATTCGTTTACTCAATTTACAAGGCAAACCTCTGTCTTTTAAAGAACCCAACAGCGTTCTCATGTGAGGAAGGTGAAGCAATCACAGCTCCCAGGGACTGCTAATTAGTGTTGTCATCCTTAAAGAGCTCGGAATTCCGTCCAGTACCTCTGCTTTCCTAAGGGCCAGCAGAATAGCAAGGCTTAGAGAAAAGGCTTTGTTTCCATACCCAAGCCTCCACCTTAAAATTGTCCCCCAAACTCCCACAAGGAAGCAGAGCAAGAGGTCCCCGGGGCTTTATGTGCTATTATTGTCCCGCTGTCTCAGAACAGGTTGTAGACAAGAGCACACTGGGACTCCGAGGCCTTTTCTGATCTAACTGTGGCCACTTCTTGACTGTCAGAGGATGGCAGTGGGCAGAGTGGACTTCTAACATAGTGTCTGCAGTCGGAGGCTACAGATGAAGTCCTAGCTCCAGCATTTTCTACAGCTGTGATCTTAGGCAAGTGAGCTAATAGAGCAGTGCTTTGTGTCTGTGTTGTTGTTGGGTTTGGTTTTAACTAGTTCTAAGTACAAAGCAGTCCAGGATAAGACAAATACCTTCAGCCAAGTTGCTTTGGCACAATGCTCACAGTCTCCCATGGTATCTGCTACTGGATATGAGCAGGGTCTGGGTATCCAGTAACCAAGGAATGAGGTGCCTGGGACAGAGACCAATTAGGGCAGGGCAAGAGTGGATTTCCTAGGCAGGAAGCAAATACAAGTAAAGTTACAAGCCCTAGACAGACTCCTTCCTTGAGAGACACATGACTGGTGGTGACTATTTAATCTGTTGGTTACTTCTGGAGATCATCAGATGGCCTACTTCTTAAACTTTCTGTGAGGATTAACAAGTAAAGATGACTCCAAAATATTCTCATAATATATACCCAGTGTCAACTATTTTTTTCCCAACTTTTCTGACCTTTATAATCAAATAGCTAAGTAAAGAGAGGCTCAGCCATCCTTTCCAGCAATGGCTTGTACATGTGTTGTCACAATAAGGATGTCCATTTTTGGCTGGCGATTCCCGCAGTGACAAAGCTTCCTTGTCTCTCACCACTGCAGGCCTTTACAAGCACCCTTACATATTGGGTTTCTGAGACCTCTGCAGCATTCATTCCTTAGCACAGTGGGGTACTGGGGAACAACTAGTCAGGGATTGGTTTCTGAATGTCTTCTGAGCAGCAAGCATGGGTAGCTGTGCTCTGTATTTTCTTTCCAAAGACAGCTGTTTTAGAAGCAGTCTTAAAATATACTTTGTTCCCCTCAGGTCAGAAGACAGATCTGTTTCACTGCCCTAGATAAGGAAGGTAACCCCAGGCTCTAAGGCAGGTTTGCCAGTAGCCGTCTCAGAAGAACAGGGTTTCCTAAGATTTCCTTGGTTGTGACACAAACTGCTGCCTGTATAGCACTTATCGTCAACAAGCTTAGCATCTTCCCAGTTCAGATCAGTAAAAGTAACTGAAGCAGTTAGACTACTTAGGCTGGAGGAGTGAGTCATCAATGTTCCCGGTGTCTTCTAGTCTGCTGGACTCTGGGACCCTTCGTAGCTCCTGACAGGTTGTAGGGGAGAATTTGCTGAAGTAGAAGAGTTGTGGCTGTCTGTGTGAACCTCTCTTTCAGCTTTGTGGTGGGCCGCCGACACAACCAGATTTGACAGTTTTGTGTGATGCATAACTATGTATCTATAGAGCATTTAGCTCCTCTGGGGGTCAATGTGTGTTCGTGTAACTTCTTCAGAGGCTGTGAGAGCCACAGTGAAGGAACTCTAGCAGTTTCTCTGGTGTTTATTCCTTGTGAGGCCTTTAGGTAAGGCAGTCTGCAGTGAACTGCTGTGCTTGAGGTCACCAAAACGTGCACTGCATTTCCCACCGGAGTACTCTGCCAGCCGAGCTTCAGAACCGTCTGGCTTATGTTCCATTTGGGGGTGAGACCTCAGTGGAAGCTTATGTGAGAATGTCTTATAGCAAAGGGAACAGGGAAGGTAAAAAGTGATGCACAACAGATAAACAAACCCCTGGCTTGCTTACCATTACATCCAGCTCCATTGCTAAAAAAGAAATGTTTTCAAACTGTTGTGGCTAGGGGACACCATGGCTAATGGAGGGCGTAGCGAGCTTCCTAGAGACCCCCAGCCCAGCAATGGGTCCTTTAGTTTCAGGTTCTCTCTGGTAGCTAACACACCCCAGTGGGAAACAGCACTCAGACTTTCTCCCTCCTGTGGTTGTTTCTAGCTTCAGTAACCACACAGCATCCTCTAAGGCCCCGAGCATCAGGTACTAAGATGGATGAAATTCCACCCCACAGGGGCAAGGGCTGGGGCTACTTGCACTGTGCTCCCTGCAACGCACTAAGCATTTGGTAGATATTTAGTAAATGGCTCAGGTAAGGTTATGTAGATAATAATTTGTTGGCTTTGGTGATGTTTCTTGGTGATTCAGGTAAGATGAGTTTGACGGTTCTGTGTAGTATTTTCACACATTACTGGAACAGTCTAGACCCATTGCTTCATTGCTATTTATTCATTTAGATGTGGGTTGCGACCAAGTCTCATTTTTGCTTTTTGTCAACATGATCAAAATTGAGACAAGAATTTACTTTCCAGACAAAACTGACTTTGCAAGCTTTCCACTCCCAACTTTATCTGCTTTACGTGTAAATTTAAACTAAATTAAGCCCCTGATATTTAGGAAAAACCAAATCTAAACACTGAAATACCAGGTTTAGAGGTCCTGGGCCTAGCTGAAGAACAAGATTAACCATTGAGCAAGCTCTGGGTTTGCCTGTGAGGTCCTGCCTCAATGATTATGATGGAGGGGAGACTGAAGATGACATGTACATGTCCAGCTACACACACAAGCCCACACACATACGGAAACAGGGGAAAGTTTTTACAAAAATCCTGAGTCATCCAGACAGTAGTTCAATACACTGTAGTAGATATTCCTATACTCCATGGTCAAACCATCTCTCTGGGCCCAAATTTTGACTTAATGTAGTTTTCCTGTCAAAATTTATCAACTCCTGGGGTGATTATAGGACATTTACAATTTTGTATGTACTATGTTTGTAAAACTCCAAAGATATTCCTAAAAGCAATGATGGAAACCAAGTACTTAGGACAGTACATAACAAAAAATATTTCAAACTTACTCATGAGCAATTGTGCAGAGTCTAATTAGATTTATCACTCTGTAACAAAATTAGAAGCAGAGTAATTATATCATTTGTCAATGTCATATTATTTCAGACAAAATTTGAACAGGAAAAAGGTAGGTTCCAGAAGTTAAGATGAACTTGACACTGAAGACTTACCAAACCCAGAACAGACTCCTAACCAGATGGCAGATGAGCAGCAGGAAGCAGAGCTTACAGTTAGGAAGCAAGCGTTTCCAGATGACTTCCTTTCCTTTCTTAATTTAGTACACTAGCAGATTTAACTATCTTCAAAGACATCATGGCAAAAATGTTATTATGTCTTTTCAGGGAAAAGATGAAACGGGCCCACAGGGTGGCTGGCAGTTACATGAACTGGAAGTACTAATACATCAACCTAGAGAGCTGTCTACGGTGCTACCCTAGGGCTTTTAGTCTATCCTTAACACTTATCAGTAACTTCAAAACCAAAGAAATCCCCCCACCAAACATGGACAGTATGCTTCATCAACACTGGAGCCAACAGCGTCTGGAAGGGTGTTTACATGTTAAAATTACTGTGGATGGGTGTTGCTCTTCAGTTAGGTTATAAAGAAACTCTGTAAGTAAAAGTTAGTAGATATGGGCTTAAGGGCAATGCCCAAGTTCTTCAGCCATGCCACAGGCTTGCCTAAGAATGATGATAGCAACTAATTAACTGCACCCACCCTTCAGAATGATTTCAAAGTTGGCAAAAATGCCTCTAAACCCTCTATTTTAGTTAAATTACAGAAGAACTGTTTACCTTATGAGGCAAACACTGTAAGAGAATGACTGTAAGAGCCAGCCCTAGACTGGTCTGGATCAGATATACTGGAACTCTTAAAAATGTGGAGCCTGAGGGAAGATAGGAAGAGGTGGAAACACAACAGACACAATTTTGTATTCTAGTCTTGTATGCCTCCTATGTATAGAGAATCTGAACGACACTGTTTTTATAATGAAATTCTGCCTTTGCAGGGGACAAGGTGGCTGCAGCATCAATGACTGGACAAGGAAGATGCTACTTCAGAAGTAGTTTAGTGCTGCTGTGCGGACATAGGAACACCATTGCTATTCTTAACCCTAAGACTATTTTTCTAGTATGTTTTATTAGGAAAATTAGAATTCTAACCCTACTAATCAAAATTAGCTTTTGTTTAATTTAATAATGTGGATATAACATATTATGCAACTGACTAAGAAATATACCTTTGAGCCCTTTGTGAATCACAAAAGATCATTCTTGATGAGCATATTTGACAGCAGTCCCGCGTTTGGTTTGGGGACAGCCAACTCAAGTGAGGCATCACAGAACTTCAAGACTTTCTACAGTCTGAGTCAGGCTCTGCAGAGGACGATGGGATTGCTGAGAATGTCAGGCAGAAAAGGGCAACAGCTCTCAAGTCAGAGCCTCAGCAAGAACACAAGCTTGCTAGCTGTACATGGTCCCTAGATTTCTTAGGAAAAAAAAAATCTGTCAGCTCAATCTAGAGTTCTTTAAGAGTTGTGTTCTTTGTTACGGACTCTAAATCCTTCAAGGACTATGTTATAAAAGTGATAGGATCACACAATTAAATATTAGAAATGAACACCGAGTATATCCTGTTTATTGTTTATGATTTACACGGAAAATGCCGGGCTGGGATTGTAGAACAATAAACCAATCATTACAGTTAGACCTGGGCTTTTGAAAACCTTGCATTCCATTTTAACAGCTCATATATATTTAACAGCTTATATATAAATCCATATCACAAATAATCTTAAAAGTTAGTTAGCGTAGAGATAACAACTAAGAAACACAAAAGAAATCAACATGAGTCAAATTTTAAATATCAGCATTCATATTACAAGAAATAAGAAAATGTTCAAAAAATTAAAATTAATACGCCAAGTAACAACATAAAATAGAGAAATAAGATAAATGACATTTTATCAATATTTTTACTATTTCTAATTTACCTTCATATATTCTTAAGTTTTCAAGAGGATCCAAGATAAGATCAATATATACTGGGGTCTGAACTTGTCAGGTTTGTTACCATGAAAGTCGTAAAACTTCATTTTCCTTTTTAAAACCATTAAAACAAGTCTCGTTCAGTGTTCTCCTTCACAGCAGCTGTGTGTGTGGAGTAAGGAGCCAACAATGAAGGATGGGAACAGATGGGAAGCAAAAAGTACAACAGCGTTCCTACGTTCAACTCTCTGGTTGAGTTTGGAACCAAACCCCTTAACAACTGGCAGATAATAGCTAAATCTTAATAGGCAAAGAAGAAATATTTTCTTTGGGACAGCTGCTATCTAGAAGAATAAAACCAAGGTCCCGTAATACTGACTAAACATAACACGTGGCTTGTTACACAGCAATCTGCAGCAATGTAAGTTTAATCAGTAAGTGCCATAACTAATCAACAGTACATAAAAAAAAACAAGCAAATAAACCACACAATTCACAAATTTCCACAGTATACACATAGGAACTAATGTTAATCTGGTATGACTTCTGACACTAACTGATCATCAATGAAATATGGTATGGAAAGATCACAGAGTAGAAAACAAGCAAAGATTAGTTTATACAACGTTGACTATATACATCAGAAGGAAACATGCTAGCTAGAGCAACATTAAGGCCTGAATTTAAGCATTCAAAGTCACAGAAGCCCCAGAAAAGCCCTAAATTACAAATTCCCCACATTACTTGCATGCAATGTTCACTTTTGTTTTACCCATAAAAGGATACACAGTATTTGCTGTAAATACCAGCCACATTTACAATATATGCAAAAATCAGAATGCAAGTGTTATGTTTCTTATATTTAAGCCTCAAATGTGCCAACAGTGAAATCTCATTTATTTTTAAGACTGGAAAAAAAAAGAAAGAATATAAATACTCAGAGATATTATACAAAGTAAATGAAACTGCATTTTGGAAGCTATATAAATATTCCCGAAACTAGATGAGGAGCAGGTAGATGTGCACTCGCTGTGTGCTCTAGCACTGTACCTTCTAAGCCATTGTTCCCTAGTGCTGATATCAGGTCTTATCTTTAAGCTACCTATTACACCGATGTCTGTATAGACTTGCCTACTCATGTGATCACCTACAAGCTGTGCAATTCTTATTTGGGGTGATATAGTTACAAACATGACCATGTGCAAATCTTCAGACCTTCTAAAGTAGAACCCAAACTACCTTAAGCTAACTACATCCAACTTCTTAAACAAATATACCAAGAGTGTTCTGGACCGTCAAGTATTTAACAGACTAGACAAGGGCTTAGACAGTGTTTCGTAAGGCCAAACACATGAAACTGTGCCAAGCATGAAGCACATCAGATTATTCGCATGCTTTACTAGCCTTTAAACACATCCAGTGTTCACTGAATATTTTATTACATGACCATTTTAGGAGGTTTACATCTAAGATTTTTTTTCTTGGTGTTCTGGTCAAAATTTTAGTCTTTGTTGTATTCTGAAAAGCTTTAATCTCAACCTTCTCAGTACTATTATAAACCAAGAGGTTTCGATGTAGCAAAAGCAAAGGGACCAGTGAAAAAGCATGCTTTAGAACTCAGTTTATTTTCAATGAAACCAAATTGTACTACTGTTGTGATCCCAGTCTTCACATCTGATGTGGAAAGGAGAGCTTAGCTATGATCTCTTAGTGGCAGCACTTTAGACAAAACAGAAACGTATGCCACAGAGATGACTATGACGTTACAATGAACACCATGTTCAACTAAAGGAAATGGTTGCACTGCTTCAACATTCAGCTTGAAAATGTTTAGTATGGTCTGCAAATCTAAGTTCAGTTTAGAAAGGTTAATATTCTCTTTCTAAACTATGGCATATACTATATAGAGCATTTTAAATATATTTATATATAATTATTTGCACATCAGATTTAGAAGGAATTTGCAGATTTACTGTGATAGAATTTCCATTTCATTTCCACGTGACGTGACAGTTTACGGGGCTTCTTCAGCATTGTCATTTGCAGGTGAGACATCAGGGTCAGGGTCAGAGGAAGCAGCTGCAGATGCATCAATAACTGCAGGTGGGAAGTGACGGCGGCACACAGGGCATGTTCCAGACTGGAGGGAGGGAAACAAACCAACCAACCAACCAGTCAGAAATCATACGATCATCATCCTACAAACAAGTAACTCTTAAGAAAAGATTTGTTGTTTTAAATTTTGTGTGTGTGTACACATCGGGGTAGGTGCCCATGGAGCCACAAGTGTGTTAAGATTCCTCAAGAGCTGGAGATACAGCAACTGTAATTCACTTGACCTGGGTGTTATAAACCAAACTCAGCTCCTCTGTAAGAGGCAAATGAACTTTTAACTGCAGTTATCTTTCCCCACAAATCAAATATTTACAACCAAAAAAATGCACCTCAAATCCACATGACATAAGGGCAAAATTTTAAAGCCTTTTGTTTAATGCCATCTCAAAATTTAAATGCCAGACTCCAATTTCTTTTATACAAAACAGTGTGTTATGATCATGTCCGTACCTTGGATTCAACTCGCTTTTTGTTCATGGAATTTTTATTTAGAACTTCCATGCTTGGCATGGGTGCTATGGTCAAAGCTGAACAAAGAATCAGTGCATGTCCCTCGTGGGGATTGCAGTTTAACTTCCTAACAACCTAAATCAAATTGTTATGTTATCTGTTAGGCACATGTGAAAGATACCACATAACTGGCTCACCAAAGTATATTGCCCCCAGTCCCTTCCTTGTTATATACATGTAGTAACATGTAGTTACATACATGTTAGTGTAGACAGGTGTGATAAAACACATGGACTTCAGACCTTACTTTATTCATCAGGGAATTCATTTCTACAAAGAGACCAAGTTCTGTGCCATCTAAATAACAAAACAAACCAACCACAGACCTAGGAGAGAAGGTAAGGAAGGGAGTGGGTTTTAGGACCCATGGAAAACAACAGAGATATATCATCTAAAGCTGACAGATCTTTCCTTGCAAATCTAATCTTTGTCCCAATATATCTCCCTGATAGAAGGGTGGTGAAGCTATCACACTGTTGAAAGTGACAAAGAATTTTATCTTAGAAACCTCTTCTCCAGGGGTGGCTTCATGCTACGTTTTTCCTCAGATGACAAAAACTAGATTGTTAGCCCACAGGTGAAAGGTGGAGGGCTGGCTGGTGTGCAGGAGTGGACATGACTCACAGACTTGGGTACACACTGTGCAGATTTGTAGCCTGTATTTCTGCTTTCCTACTAATTTCAGAAATATCTTCTGACTAGCATCACCTCTGTTACCATGCACTAGAATTATAAGTTCTTTCCTAGATAATTCTGATCTTAACTTCTGCTAACTTACTGTCACTTTTCCACAGCAGGTGTTTATACTATAATACAACATATAAATATGTTAAATATAATATGGAGTATTTCAACTTGTGAGGTAGACAGATTCTATTGTTTGAAATAGCCATCTATGCTATAATCAACATAACAGCAAATAAACAGGTTAAGAGACGTCATCACCCACAATGCCGCGACGTGAAACACACATGATCTGCACTCATCCATTGGCAATCCCTGTGCTAACATGCAGTTCACTCAAGTCTCTGACAGGTCTTTGTAATTTGTATCATAAATTAAGGTTTATTTGCCATTTTGTTATTTCACAAGCCATCTCTAATTTTTACTAGTAGTGCTGATGTTACTTATGCTTTTAACGTTTCCTAGGCACTGGCTGCCTCCTGGGTTATCGAACTGGCTCTCACTACATTGTGTGATATACATATCACTATAGGAACACGTGCTTATCAAAACCACCTTAAAATTAAAAAGAAAAAGCCAGCAGTAATCAAGTATAGAACATTCAACCTCTACTTAAAAGAGCACTGCGTTTCATGGACATTTTTGTGTTCCATTATCCAACTCTGAGCGAGTCTACAACAGAATGAAGACATTTAGTTCTATCACAATAATTAAATTCTAATGAAAATGAGTTGGGGGGGAGCAGAAGCACATAAATAAAAGGTTTTAAAGTCTGAACAGAAAAAAAAGTACTCAGAAATATATTTTTAAAAATATATTAGGTATTAGAAAAAAACCTGTATAATCAATCTCTTTGCAGAAAAAAAAAAAAAGAAAAGAAAATCAATCCCATAAATGTCAACAACTGGGAACAGTGTAGATGCATCCACTTGTGGGTGGGAATATGCGTATTGGAGGTAAGGCAAAGAAGCAGTTAAGGGAGACAGGAATAATAAAAAAGGTTTCAGCGAATTAGAAAGTTCAGGGAGTATACAGGAGGCAGTGGCAACAGAGGCTGTAAGGACAGAGAACATCTCTACCCTGGATTTCAGGGGCTTTTACACAGTTGAAGCAGGAAGTGACAGAACAGAGAAACAGCAGAGAAGAAAGGAGGTAAGGAGTGAAGGGGCAGGGGCTTCTACTAGATGGTGAGCACCCTCATGTGACAACAGAGACCACGGGATCTAAGTAAAACTATTTCTTAAGTAACTTGAATACACTTAAAATTATTGGTAAGTCTTTAAGGTAGGTCTATAAAAACTACACGAGGGATCACTTGATTGATTATTGTATTTCTCTCATACCTTTCTAGCAACCCCTGTGCACACCTGCAAAATACTTTTTTATTATTACAGTAACCTTTGAGTGGTATAAAAGAGTCTGAGATACTTCTGAAAACACTTTCAGGGCTGTAAATGAAAACACACTAAATAGCTGCTGCTGTCTAGATATGTGTCTAGATGAAATACGCTTAAAGGTCATTACTCTTATTACTTGTATTAAATATTGTCAAACTAGTAAGTATTACGAAGTCCACCTAAACACTCACCTTCTGTAGCCAAATGGAGACACAAGGCTTATGAAAGAAGTGATGGCAAGGCAGCTCTGTGGCGATGTCATCCTTGATGTACTCACTGCAGCAGATGGGGCAGCATTGCTCCTGACCAATGGCTGAGAACAAACAGTGCACATCCATCAAGCATAAGTGTTCAACAGTAACAAAACTCATTACACATGACAGCTATGAAAGATGAAAGAGGCAGAGTTTTGCCAATTAACTGGCAAGCACGATTCTAGCAAAATAATTTGGAATTTCATAAGCATTCCTCTTTTAAAAAGACAGCTGGTAAACACTTGACCTTTGTAATTTTATTTCACATTTTCTACTAGGTGAATGTTTGTCAGTTTCTGGCTTAAGATATATATTACTTAACTACTTCGTCTCCTAAGTGCCCCAATAATACACCAAAATATACAACATGCCATCTCAAACTTGAGAACTCTGACCTTACCAGTATGATCTTCTAGAACAAGAGTTTCTGGAAGTCCATCAATGCTTTCCTTACTGGCAGGTGGATTAGCCACCTCAACATCTACTGCAAGAGACTCTAAATGTGCCAGTGCAGTCTGAAAAAGAAAAAAGTATAGTTCTTTGTTAGAAGACACTTTAAAATAGTAATGAGAAACCATTTTTAAGATATTTCATCAATTTATATTTACCACATTCTCATAGTCTGTCAGTCCTTTGCTCATTTAACTCCCTTCCAATAGGACCACCGCCAAGGTCATTAAGTCAAACACTTCAAATGCACACAAACACACACACACATCTGTAGAAAGTCCAGCCTATCACAACCTTGATCTTGTTTTTAGTAATAAGCTCCTTGCTCATTATGACTACATTTTTTCAAATGAATGGTCAGAGCTCTTATGTGGGATCAACAACGTCAGGAGAAGTAACACTTTACAAAAGCTTACTTCATGAGATAAAATGTCACAGTGAAGCTACTAAATGTTTACAATGTGAAAACAACAAATGCACTCCTGGGGTTTTATCTACTCCCACAGAATCAGCACATGCACTTTCTAGTCAACAAGTATTACAAGGTTACCCAACCAACTTTATTTGGGGCTAAATCCCTGTAAATGACCATCCAATGAAGGCTGGAAAAAAACAACTGGTCACATGAACATCTGTATGACTCCTCCTCTCCCTTTTATCTGACAGGCAGTCCTTTCCCCTTCTGCTGCCGGTTTTTATTACATGTCTTACTGCACACAGGGCTGGTTCCTTTGCCTGGCACTCTCTGTCCATCCAGAAAACTTACACCAGTAATCCCATGTCACAATGGAATCTTCCTTCTGAACTGCTCTCCATCAAGATAACTAATACTACACTCTATGTTGATATTACAGCATATCTTAATAACATCATAAGATCAGAAAGCTATAACACTCCATTAATCTAGCTTAATACTTTATTATTGAGATGGCTATCAAAACTGGGCCCCGTTCCTGGTATGAATGCAAAAAATGTTGTAGCCAATACAGAAAACAGTATGGAAATTTCTTAAACATTTAAAAATAGAATTACTTAGCCAGGTGGTGGTGGCATACTCCTTTAATTCTAGTACGTGAATGGCAGAGGCAGGTGGATCTCTGTGAGTTCGAGGCCAACCTGGTCTACAAAGTGAGTTCCAGAACAGCCAATAATACACTTTAGAAACACTGTCTTAAAAAACCAAATAACTAACTAAATGAAAATAAATAAATAAAATAGTTACTATGCAATCCAGCAATTCTACTTCTCAAAACAGCTGAAAGCACAGAACAGTACAGACGTATCTGATCACAGCATGACTTGTAATGGCCATACAGTGGGAAAGTAGGAACAAACCAAATGTGTACCGATAAAACACACACTCACATACACATACACACATACATTCATGAAGATAAAAAAAATAAAAATTTTTGCTGAATATGTTTTTCTAGGTATAAACTCAAAAAATAATCAGACAGAAAAAAGGGCCCCCCTCCATTTCATTAAGGAATGCCATTTCCAGTAAAATTTTGTATTTAAGTGTTCGCTAAAATTTTAATTTATTTGTAACTGTAATTATAAATGAGAAAACTGTAACTCAGTTTAAACCAATTTTCTGCATTAATTTTTTGATAATTACATTTTAATTATGTATCTATGTATGTGCATGTGCAGGAGTATGGACATCAGAGTACAACTTCCTGAGTTGGTTCTCCCCCACAATGTGGTAGGTTCCCAGGGTTGAAGTCTGCTTGCCAGACTTGGTAGAAAGCACCTTTTACCATTGAGCTATCTTGCCAACCTTGAATTAAATTTTTTAAAAAACATTTTCTTTGCAAAGATGCTCAAGTTATAAAAACTTAAAGACATTTGCTATTTTATTCTGTGCTCATTCAAATATGAGATGCTAATATGAGTCTAATATATATTGCAAAGATCTGCACCAAAAGCTACTATCTAAAGACAAAGATGGGCCTAGTACTGGAAGAGAAATAGAAATAAAGGCAACTATCGATGAAAGAGGTATGTTGCTTAGTACACAAATAAATGAAAGTTTTGTTTTTGTTTTGAAAAGAATTCCAGTGTCAAGGTTCAACAGAATAATGGGGGAACCTAAATGAAAATATCTGGGTTTTTAATTTTGAGGCAATACATTTCAAAATAAGCTTGTTTTTTTTTAGTTTAAGAATATAAAAAGAAGGCAAGGAGAGGTAACAAATGTGTCCCACTGCTGAAAAGTGTGCCCATGTGTGAGAGGAAGCAAATCTAACTGCAAGTCAGTACTATCTGGACAACAGGGTCTCTCTGTGCCCAGGTGTATTCATGTGTAAATAACACAGTAGGAGTTATCAGTTATAAAGATACCTCCATAGCCTGGGCTAAGCGTTCTTCTAGTGCCATGTAGGTGAGGAACTGAGGATCCACATAAGAAATGGCTTCAGCAACTCCAAGTCCATCTGCAAAACCATCAAACAGGCTGAAAAAAAAAATAAGACCCATAATTATGATTTCAGAAATCGTATAGTGAGGATAATTTTATGCTACCATATTGGTAGGCTGTACAAATTTTGTAAGCAGAAACTCTTGAAATATTTTCATATGAATTGTATGGACTGAGAACAGGAAAAGCAACAGAAAAGCTAAGTGTTAATTATAAAGAGTTAATATAACCTATTGGCTCGCCAGTCTGTGACCTCACTGCACAAAGCCTGCAGGAGACCCTCCCTGTGCTACTGACTCAGGAGTCTGCTTTACAGCAGTACTTTCACTCATACAATACCTTCTTCCATTTTCCTCTCTGTTAATTTTAGTTTCCAATCTGGGTGAAGGTGAAAATATGAGAAAGAAAATTATTGTATTTGAATTCTATATCACTAAATAAGAGCTCTCCTCAAACCTCTGCCCACCCTGCACCGTTTAATTACTTTAGGTTTTATAAGATTTTATTTTCTTAAGCCTTCTCCAATCTCTCTTCCTCCCCCTGGCTAAGAATCAGAGCACCTTCATTTATTAATATCTAGAAAACTATTTTTTACCGAGTTGTTCATTTTTATGACTTCTGGTGCTAAAGAACTATAAGCCCTTCAAGAAAAGCAGGTTTGAGTCTGGTGTAGTCCTTTATCCTTAAGTCAGATTCCAAATTTTCCCTGGCCCTAGAATTAAGTATTTCAAAGTTAGGAAACCCAGGCATGGGAGTACATGCCTTTATCCTAGCACTGAGGAGACAGAGGCCGTGGATTCCAGTGGGTTCCTGGCTACTTAGAATTATATATTGATATTGTATCTTAAAAAAGCAAAGCCGGGCGGTGGTGGCGCACGCCTTTAATCCCAGCACTTGGGAGGCAGAGGCAGGCGGATTTCTGAGTTCGAGGCTAGCCTGGTCTACAGAGTGAGTTCCAGGACAGCCAGGGCTACACAGAGAAACCCTGTCTCGAAAAAACCAAAAAAGAAAAAAAAAAAAAAAAAAAAAAAAAGCAAAACAAAGCACCCAAGCATGCCATTGGCCATTTGCTCTCTAATCTTGCTGCCTTGGAAATTAATTCAATTTCATTTCTTCTATGGTTTCTTCTGCCGGCAATTCCCACATTCTTACATAGTTCCAATCTCTGTACAGCTTCTGACCCACATCTCAGTTGCCTACGGGGTGCACTGCGTAGATGTACTCATATCACGGTATAAACTCATGAGTCTAAAATGGTTTGTCTAAAGGCTAACTTCTTTTGGCCTCCATATCTTCTCAACATCAGAGTCAGAAACAGTCATACAAGTTACCTTAAAATAGTCAACCAGATGGCTATCACTGAATTACAAATAAATTGCACAAAAAGGTATATTAAGAAAATTTAGGGGTATTGGAAATCAACAAACATCATATAGAACACAGGAACATTCTTTTCCACTCACACATTTTAGAATGAAAGGAATCACCAATCTATTCTTGCAATACCGACATTTTATCTAACAGTGAACAAGAATGCAAAGAGAATGGCTTGTGATCCGTCAAATAGGATTTAATTGAGTCACAGTTAACATGAAAAATGTATTTTATGACTCTGACTAGTTTTTCATTTATAAAATAAACAGGCACACAAGAATGCCAGGCATAGAGATAGCATACTGCAGATACACAAGAAACTAGAGAAATAGTCCTTCCATGCACACTGCTTTCCAACAAGTTAGATTAAAACTCTGAAACAACACACACATGTCTACTTCCTACAGAAAATCCATCCAAAGGACTGGACTAAATTACTTCCTAATCATTCTTTTCTTCAGTGGCATAAACAAACCTGGACACTGAGGACATGATATCTAGTTGTAATTGGGCCACTAAAGAATAATCAGTGTAAAAACTCATGTTTCAGACATCAATTACTAATGGATGCTAAACCTGGCAGATGGGAAGTTTGACAGTTGCAGAGTGAGCAGGTGATTTGTAGTCTCAAAGGAGCCATTGGCTAAAATGAGAAACGGTAACTGGAAAGTTCAAAGTTGTCTGCCACGTGTCTTCAGGTATGTACTTAGGACAAAATGTATCATTTTTTTGTTGTTCCTGCTAAAAATTAGTAACTCTATGTATGATACTGACATTACAATGTGAAGGATAGTGCATAAAATAAATGGCCTAAACTTTTAAAATATTTGTCAGAATTGAAATAAAAAGACTAAGGCCAGATTAAAGAAACATGTTAACTAAATGCAGTGATGGTCTTGGATTAGATCAGATAAACATTTCCTATAAAATCAGTCATGAGATAACTATGAACACTAGAGTAGGCCCTGGGGGTTAAATTATTAGTACTCTATTAATATTAATTTTATAATTTCAGCAATTATGTGTTATCTAAGAAAATGTTCACATTTTTCAGAAATTCATTATAGAATTTTTATAGGTAAAAAATAATTTCTGTGGACTTATTTATAAAGGGTCAGAAGAATTCATACCATAAATACAGAGAGAAAAGGAAAGGAAGAATGGTGTAAACACTGTTTTAAAATTTTAACATTTAAGAGCTCTTAGTGAAGGATATATGGGAGTACTCTGCATCATTTTGCTGATGTTTCTGTAAGTCTGAAATTGTTTCAGGTATTGACATATTCAAAGCCAGAGCCTTACATTTTTTTCTCTTAAAACTAAAGCTACAAAGATGTGAAAGCCAAAGAAGGGTGAGACAAACAGTGAAACAGCCCTTCCATGGGGACAGTGACGTCTGCGGGTGAGAGAGGACCAAGCCTAATGTCACCGAGCACATACAGGGCCTACGCTGTCTCCTCAGTGGTAACTAAGCATGCAGCAGCAAGGCACAAACCTCCAGTCCACATCCAGGTCTTCACTCACACTCGAGTCATCCTCAAGGTTGTTGTTCCCGTCCAACATGAACGCTTCCGGCTGTGCAAACTCATTGGCCGGCTCGTTCCCCTCGTCACTGCTGCTCTCATTGACCTCGTTGTACTGTAACCAGGGGATCTCTCCCTCTTCCAAGGACGTCTGCTCCCTGATAGAAACAGGAAAAAGGAAGGAACGAAACAATGTTGCTTTCAAACATCATACTGCATTTGATAGCCATTCCACTTAGTACACGTAAGTGCACTCTTGTTGTTTTAAGTCCTTGGTACCTATGATTCTATTTTTTTTTTTTTTTAAATTGGAAATTTTATTTACATTTCAGATGTTCTCTCCTTACCCCATTCCGCCCCCCCCTCCCAGGAACTCACTATCCCTTCCCCCCTTCTCCTGCCTCCACGTTGGTGTACCCCCACCCACCCTCCCCTGTATCTCACCTCCCTAACCTCGAATATTCCCCCCCCCCATGACGCCCAGCCTTCATGGGACCAAGGATCTCTTCTTCCACTTATATATAGCTCCCTTGCATATATAGCTGGAGCCATGGGTCCCTCCCTAAGTGCTCCCAGGCTGGTGGCTTAGACCCTGGGGGCTCTGGTTGGTTGGTATTGTTGCTTTCCTCATGGTCTCACGAATCCTTTCAACTCCTTCAGCCTTCACTCTATCTTCTCCATTGGGAACCCCACGATCAGTTTGATGGTTAGCTGTGAGCATCTGCCTCTGAGTATGTCAGACTCTTGCAGACTTCTAGGGAGACAGCTCTATCAGGCTCCTGTCAGCATGCACCTCCTGCCATCCACATCAGCATCTACCTTTGATGTCTGCACATGAAATGGATACCCAGGTGGAATGGTCTGCAGATGGCCCCTCCTTCAGTTTCTGTCCTGCACGTTGTATCCATATTTGCTCCCTTGAGTATTTTGTTACTCCTTCTAAGAAGGACCGAAGCCCCCCTACTTGGTCTTCATTCTTCATGAGCTTTATGTGGTCTGTGAGTTGAATCTTGGGTATTTCAAGCTTCTGGGCTAAAATCCAATAATCAGTGAATGGATACCATGTATGTTCTTTTGTGATTGGGTTACTTCACTCAGGATGATATTTTCTAGTTCCATCCATTTACATATGAATTTATCAAATTCATTGTTTTTAATAGCTGAGTAATATTCCATTGTATAAATGTACCACATTTTTTGTATCCATTCCTCTGTTGAAGGGCATCTGGGTTCTTTCCAGTTTCTGGCTATTATAGCTTTATAGCTGCTATGAACATAGTGGAGCATATGTCCTTGTTATGTGTTAGAGCATCTGGGTATATGCCCAGGAGTGGTATAGCTGAGTCCTCAGGTAGTGATATGTCCAATTTTCTGAGGAACCGCCAGACTGATTTCCATAGTGGTTGCACCATCTTGCAATCCCACCAACAATGGAGGAGTGTTCCTCTTTCTCCACATCCTCGCCAGCATCTGCTATCACCTGAGTTTTTGATTTTAGCCATTCTGACTGGTGTGAGGTGGAATCTCAGGGTTGTTTTGATTTGCATTTCCCTGATGACCAAGGATGCTGAACATTTCTTTAGGTGCTTCTCAGCCATTCGCATTTCCTCAGTTGAGAATTCTTTGTTTAGCTCCGTACCCCATTTTTTAATAGGGTTATTTGGTTTTCTAGAGTCTAATTTCTTGAGTTCTTTGTATATATTGGATATTAGTCCTCTATCGGATGTGGGATTGGTAAAGATCTTTTCCCAATCTGTTGGTTGCCATTTTGTCCTATTGACAGCGTCCTTTGCCTTACAGAAACTTTGCAATTTTATGAGGTCCCATTTGTCAATTCTTGATCTTAGAGCATAGGCCATTGGTGTTCTGTTCAGGAACTTTTCCCCTGTGCCTAGGTATTCGAGGGTCTTCCCCACCTTCTCTTCTATTAGTTTCAGTGTGTCTGGTTTTATGTGAAGGTCCTTTATCCACTTGGACTTGAGCTTGGTACAAGGAGATAAGAATGGATCGATTTGCATTTTTCTGCATGCTGTCCTCCAGTTGAACCAGCACCATTTGTTGAAAATGCTGTCCTTGTTCCACTGGATAGTTTTAGCTCCTTTGTCAAAGATTAAATGACCATAGTTGTGTGTGTTCATTTCTGGGTCTTCAACTCTATTCCACTGATCTTCCTGCCTGTCTCTGTACCAATACCAGGCCGTTTTTATCACTACTGCTCTGTAGTACAGCTTGAGGTCAGGGATGGTGATTTCTCCAGAAGTTCTTTTATTGTTGAGAATGGTTTTCGCTATCCTGGGTTTTTTGTTGTTCCAAATAAATTTGAGAATTTCTCTTTCTAGTTGTTTCCTTATGTGCATTTCAATCAAAAACAAATGGGCTGGTGAGACAATACAGTGGGTCAAATCTCCTTTCGCCATGCCTAAGGACTTTGAGTTCAAGCCCCGGGATCCACATGGTACAGACAACCAACTCTTACAAGTTGTCCTTTGTCTCTCTCTGTCCTCCCCCTACCCCCAACACATACACACACAAAATCTTTTTAAAAAGATTTTTGTATGTATGTGTGTGTGTCTGGGTGTATGTGAGTACACAGATTGTACATGCCTGTACACATAACACAGAAGCCAAAAGAAGACATTAAGTATTGTCTTCTGTAATGCTCCACTAATTCTTATGAGGCAGGGTCTCTTTGGGACTTGAACCTAGGACTTACATTTTCTCTGTAAGCCAGCAGCCCCAGCAGCCCAGCAGCCCCAGCAACCAGTCTACCTCTGTTCCCTTCACACCTACTAACAGTGCCACTCCCTGGGCCAAGCTTAGTCAACCACCACACCTGACTTGTTACCTTGGTGCAGGGATCTCAGCTCTGATCTTCAGATTGCTCAGCAAGTGATTACAACCACTGAGCCATCTCTCCCGACGCTACTTATACTTTTTTATCTTTAGTTTGCAAACATTAATATAACTCTTCTAGTTATTTTCTGGTTAGTTTTTGCCGAAAATACCACATTGTCCTTTTTTATATATATTTTTACTTAAATGGCTCTTCTTTAGCTTTCCAAAATTCTACTGATAAACTTCTCCATAAAAAAGCAAAGATAAGTCTCTTTATATGTATTTGTAACTAGTGATTGCAAGAACTATTTCTACAGCCTACCTTTTTACTCTTTTTCCCCCCTCTTCTTTTGTCTTTTTCTTTTTGGATAGATTTTAATGTTTTTATTCAAGTTTTAATTCCTTTCTCCCTGTTACTAGGGACAAAATCCCATGTCTTGTGTATACCACGAAACACTTGACACTGAACTACATTTCTAGTCCCTAACAATATGGTATTATTTTCCTCATTACAACAGTTATCCTTAGAAAATTACTATACACACGTAACATAATAAAGTCAACTGATCCTATAGCCTTCATCTAGTCATTTAAAAACTAATGGTGTCCACTGCTGAGTTATATCCCTATCATACTTAGAGCAGAACACATTACCAGGTAAATTATAAAATGGATGATTTTGATGAAAACAGTTAATATCCCCCAAATGTATTTTATTTATTCTTATGTGTTGGTATTCAACTTTAAGCAAGAATGAGCTCTTAAACTTAAGCTATATTCAGTGGTCTACTTGTCATTGACAGTGGATAACTGATAACTAACACTTGAAGTTCCTATTTTCTAGATCTCCTTCTCCATCTACTTGGTGATCAAAGTGAAAGCCTACATTATTACTGATGCCTCATTCTTCCTCAATACAACAACCTATTTTATTATTTGAAACTTCAAAATATTTTCAAACTTAAAGAGTATTTTTTTTCTGGAAGGAGAGGGCCTGAGCTGATAATCAACCCCAGACTTTTCTGCACACTGCCAAGTACTCTACTAGAGAGTCATATCCTCAGCTATAAAGCTTGTTTTCTAAAACTCACATGTATCCATCAATCAGAACAATTCATTCTCTTTTTATAAACTTTAGCCCATTTCCAATTAATCAGCACAAAGCAGATGATCTTTTAAAATACCTATCAGAACAGTTAACTCTCCATTTAAAAATCTCCTGCTTTCTGAATAAACTTCAGATGGTACAGCAGGGGCTGCAGTCTGAGTCCTACTTACTTTTATCACATCAGGTCCACCACATCACCAACGTTACACAATCCTTTTTGGTATTTCTGCCCTTAACTTTGCCTAGATAGCTCTACTTTAACCATTAAATTTATTTTTTTATTTTACAAAAATCTTCAAAAAATTAATATCTATTTTGTGTGTGTCTGTGTGTATGCCCATGTGCGTTTGGTGGGACATGCATGTCATCACATTTTGTAGCAATCAGAGTACAACTTGCAAGAGGATTTGATTTTTTTTTTTCCAGCATATGGCTTTATAAACTAAAATTGGAAAGAATTTAGTTGTCATTAAAAAATTTTTGCCGGGCGGTGGTGGCGCACGCCTTTAATCCCAGCACTTGGGAGGCAGAGGCAGGCGGATTTCTGAGTTCGAGGCCAGCCTGGTCTACCGAGCGAGTTCCAGGACAGCCCAGACTACACACAGAAACCCTGTCTCAAAAAAACCGAAAAAAAAAAAAATTTTAAGTAATCAAAGATATTCACTTATAAATAAAGTAGCTAGATGGTATTTCATCACCCAATGCTAACAACATTTACCAGAATAAATAACTTATTTTAACAACAGAGGAAAAACTACAGAAAAAAAAAAAAAAAGAGAAACATTATGTTTTTAAGGGAAAGCAAATTGATACTGACATCAAAAATCTATAAATCATTCTAATTTATCAACAGTTAAGTTCTATACAAAATAATACAAACAATCCATCATTAAACCATAACTACATAATCATGCTTCATATATTTTTTAAAAAAAAAGTAGGATGGTTAAGTATTATTAAGAAGTTTAAGCAATAAAATTTCCTATGATCAACAGGCCAAAATGATTTTGTTACAATTTTTATATTGAAAAGATTTAAAATTCAATATTCTTGCTAGAATCCCATAAAATAAATTAAAAAGTTGTTATTCCTTAATGTAATTTAAACAATGTTTTCCTCTAAAATTAGAGACAAGATGAGGGTGTCTACTCTCTCTCTTATTCAATATAGTGCTTTTTAAGCCTTATCTAGCTCAACATAGCCAAAGAAAGAAACAGGAAAGGAAGAAGCCCAATAACCCCTGGTTGGAGACAGTATGTTTCTAATCTTAAACAAACCTCAAATTTCTCACAGAAATCAAACAGATTCAATAAGAATCTGAAACAAAGTAACAGAATAGAATAAACATAAAAAATCAGTAATTTCTATATAGCAGTAAATGATCTTGCTGAGAAATAATCAAAGGGGAAAATGACATTCACAACAGCTTCTAAAATAACAGATACAGCTACACACATGGGGGTAGGAGAAAGAAAGATTCCAACTGTTCTACTGGTGAAATACTACAAGGATAGCCAAGCTGAGAGCCACAGGTCCTTTCTAGGTTTTGGAAACACAACTCTACCAATTCTCTTACATACTGCCTATGGCTGATTTTATGCTTCAGTAGAGTAGATGAGTAGCTACAACAGACACTGGCATACATAACCAACAATATTTATCTGGCTTTTCACAACTTAAACTTAATAACCCCTAGATAGGAATATTTTCATTCAAGTTACAAAGTCAGAGATATTTACCATACGTCACCAATGTTCTGGAAATACTATCCAATCGAGCTAGATAAAAATTAAAACATCAACTGCCTCTATTTCTTTGCATGAATCATTTAAACTACCAAGACATGCTAAGTGTAATTTACCACAGATTTACCTCTTATAGCAGATTGTTCTCCCAAGTCTCTTCATTGTATGGCAATGGGCAATATTAATTCAATTATACTTAACTCAGCTGAAATGACTTTTCAAATAAGCAGTTTCAACCTATGAGTTACAACACCTATCTCCAAAAATATTTACATTATAATTCATAACAGCAAAATTATATTTATGAGATAGTAACAAAAATAATTTTATGGTTGGGGGTTACCACAACATGAGGAACTGTACTAAAGAGTTACAACACTAGGAAGTCTCCAAACCACTTTTTAAATACTCAAATTTCCTTTATAAATATAAAAACATACATCCTAGCCTCATAAAAATACTGAAATTGCTAGCATTTAAAAGTGTTCCCTACAAAATACCAAAGCACCATGTAGAACCTATGTGTTCAACACAACGTGGGCTTCTATATATAATTAAGAGTATACCCTACATTTGAATGTGGTGTATGCCACTGTTGCACAATTAAATAAATGAGTCTCTCTGTTCAACATACCCCTCCTGAAGAGACAATTCTTGGTTTTCTTCCTCAGGGCCACTACTATCACTCTGTAGCTCAGGTTCATTCTCATCTTTTCCTGGCAGAGTTTCCCAGCTTTCATCGCTTGAGGACTGGTCTTTTTCTGTGCCAGAAAATCGGTGAGGCAGAGAAGCAGACCATTCCCCATCACTGCACTCTGAACTGCAAATCAGAACAGACATAAACTACCATCACACACTAAGTTATTTTTGTCATATGGAGTCATTATGGGCTAGGTAGGACTACTGATGCCTAGGCTGAATCAGGCACTCATTCAATATAAAAAAAAAAAAAACCATAAATAAATATAGATAACAAAAATAAATACTCAACAGAATGTAAAACTGTCAAATGATCATGGCTCATAGCAGGTATATGGAGTATATCATTTTATTTTTTCTTTATACTAGAATATACAATTAATGTATTTAAATAAGAGTTTGGACATAGGGACCTGGGTGGGAGAAGAGAAGGGAGGGAGAGGAGAAAGAGGGGTAGGATCAGGTATATAGGGAGACAGGAGAGAAGCCTAGAGGGTCTAGAGAATGAAGAGAAATATACAGCAGTGGGGGTGGGGAGGGTTGCAGGGGAACCTCTAGAAAATCCAAGACATCAGGGATGTGAGAGGCTCCCAGGACCCAACAGGGACGACCTTAGCTGAAACAGTGAGGAGACAGAACCTAAAAAGACCACCTTCAGTAGGTAGACATGGCCCCTATTTCACAAGCGGCTAACCATCCACCTTCAAAATTCCTGACCCTGTCTAAAAGAAATGCAGGTACAAAAATGGAGCAGAGACTGAAGGAAAGGCCATCCAGTGACTGGCCCAATTTGGGATCCATCCCATGCACAGGCACCAAACCCTGACACTATTACTGATGCCATGTTATGCTTACAGACAGGAGACTGGCATGGCTGTCCTCTGAGAGGCCCTACCAGCAGTTGACTAAGAAAGATACAGATACAGCCAACCATTAGACTGAGCCTGGGGACCCCTGTGGAAGAGTTACGGGAAGAACTGAAGGAGCTGAAGGGGATTAGAACCCCATAGGAAGAAAAGTCTCAACTAACTCAGACCCCTCAGGGACTAAACCACCAACCAAAAAGCATACATGGCTGGTCTGTTCCGCCAGGCCCCATACATATGTAGCAAGAGGACTGCCTTGTCTGGCCTCAGTGGGAAAGGGTGCCCTTAATCATGTAGGAACTTGATGTCCCAGGGAAGGTGGATGCTAGTAGGGTAATATGAGAGTAGGTGGGTGGGTGGGGGAGTACCCTCTCAGAGGCAAAGGGGAGGGAGGATGGGGTGAAGAACTTGTTGAGGGGGGACTTGAAGGAGGACCAGGAAGGAGAGCAACATTTGGAATGTAATAAATAAAATAATTAATTACAAAACAAAGGCAATTTGGGAATCAAAAACAATGTCTGAAATGAATATGTATTACTCACCTGATATAAATGAAACAATTTTCTATTTATAAACTGACCCTTTAAAAAAAAGTTTCTGGGCCTGTATTATCAGTAGTTCTTTATAAAGAAGACACTTTGAGAGCAGCCAGCAATGATCACCTTTGTCCCTTACACAGACTATCACTGTCCTCTGGGTGTTGTACTTTAATGTGTTCTTTCTCCATCAAAATGTCATCACAACCAACTGGCCTCTCACCCCTCAGGACTAGACCAGACTTCATTTCTTTGACAATAACTGTCATAAAATGCCTTTTGAGGGAGGCAATTATTCATGGATGGGGCACGTGGCTTAATTGGTCCAAATCTTTGTATTACAGCTACTTCTCTAACACTGCACTTATTTTTCTTAAGCATTAAGTAAACTTTGTGAGACACAATGGATGGGCTTACCAAAGCAGAGCCACCCAAAGCTCTCCCCATCAAGCTCTGGTGGCTGGAGATGGCCTAGTCAGGTACCTAAGCTGTAATCTGTAAAGACTAAGGAACTAAGCTGTACTTAGTAAGCTGTTTTCTATGCCTCACATCCTGCTCTAGTTCTGGGAGATACACGATTCATGAAGCATTTTGGTCTTGTTTTACTAAAACAGTATTACAAAATTTAATTGATCTAAGGTATTTCCTAGTTACATAAATATAAAATCAGTTTCCTCAATAACTTAACAGTTTCCAAGAAGACATTAAAGCTAAATGTTTATTAGCTCTTAGTAGATACTAAAGACGGTTCAATCATACAGCTTTATTGGTATTATGACCGGAAAAGGGTAGCAGAAGGCATTTATAAGGATGCTCCAAAAAGCATGTGCATATCTGTGACAAGTGACTGAAACACATGAGTAATTTCTAGTGCAACTTCAATTTGAATGTTACTAATTATGACATTAATCTTATGTAATTATGACTAATATATATTATTAATTTGTAACCCTAAAATCCTAACTGGCCCAGAAAGTCAGAGGAGACTGCAATCATGTTGACTTTCTACTACTAAAACCTTCAGACTTGCAATAGCCAATTTCTTTATTGAAGATACAAAGTAATATTGATAATTCCAAATTTCTAAGATCAAGCTTTGAAGCCAGACAGATTTGAATCCAGAATAATATTCTTAAAATCCATGATAATTTTTCTGTGCTTAATTTCCTCATTTATAAAATGACATTATTAATATTCATGTTTCAAGCCTACAATGATGTTTAGATTAAAAATTGGAGATAAAATATATAATACAATATTTGAAAAGAGGTGAATAGTTTAATAGGCAAATATTAACTTCTTTTATGGAGTTATCCATAAAATGGACTCTTAATCATTTTAGGTATGTCAGTGGGTTGCTTACTGGCTAACCACAATTTTTCTCTTTTCTGTGCCAAAGAAAAGCTACACTATAGCAGCTCACTTATCCTGATGACCTCGGTCTCCTGGGAGACCAACTTAGTCTTTCTTTTTTTTTTACACTAAAGATAAAAAATTATACCCTAGATCATTACCCAAACTAGGTCACCTGCTTCCTCATGAGTGAGAAAATAAGGTGTTTTATTTTTTTCAGTTTTGAACAGTTATAGTCTAATGTATTATATATATTCCTAGTGAAAAAAAATATCTACCCTATAGTGATCCTTTAAAAACTGTATTCAGAGCAGAGGTCCAAACAAAAGCTATCACCGTTATAGATTACAGTTCGACCTTGAATACCACTTGTACTTACGGGTATAAGGCTAAAAAGATAACCAACCACTTCTTTGTGGAGTCAGAGAATAAGAGGTTGCTTTTAGATGGTACTTTATGTTACTTCTACCTGAGATTTACAAATACAGCATTACATTTGATTGGAATATTACAATAAATATTTACAATTAAAAAAGGAGAGAGAGAGATGTCACAGAACTAAAGGTGGGATAGGACGTAGACATGGATCTGGGAGGAGCTGGGAGTGATTATTATCAAAACCTTCATTTGGTTGTCAACTTTATGTGTAAAGAGGATGACATTAAATTACAGTTTGATTTTAATATAACTACAAATGTTATTTAAGAAGCATGCCAATGATAAACTACATGAAGATTGAAGAGTTTTGCGAGTATTTATTTTTTAAAAATTTTTTCCATAGGGTTTTCTCTGTGCAACAGCAGCCCTGGCTGTCCTCAAACTCAGAGATCTGCCTGCCTCAGCCTCCTGAGTGCTGGGATTACTAAATTATTTTCGAAAACAAGATAGAGAAGTCTGTAAAAATATCTAAGCATGTGACTTAAGGTCTTTGGCTGTTTGTAGATGTTTGCTGTTTTCTTTGCTGTGGTAGTACCTACCATGTCAAAAATCCTCGTTTTGTTTGATACTCAATTTATATAGAATGTAAAAAAGTAATCTCAGCCTTTAACAACAAATTTGTGTATTCTGTCTGTTCTTTATAAGGCTGGCAGTCACCATGGGAACAGAGAGCATTATTACATATTTATAGAACACCTGTAACAGAGTCTGGTATCTTTTAATATATCAAATTATATTTTAAAAAAGCTAATCAGCATTTTATCCTCTGAACAATATCAAAAGAAATAGGCTTTTAGTTTGCATCTGTGTGGTTATGGGGATTAAATCTAGGGTCATCCATGTGCAAAGCAAGCCTCTACCACTGTGCTGTATCTCCAACCCATTCTATTTTTTATGTTGAGGAGGGTCTTGCTAAGTTTAGCCTTAAACTCTCAAGTAAGCCTGCAACTTTCTCAATCCTCCTGCTTTGCTCTCCTGTGTAGCTGTGATTCCATTATTTGTCTCTGATGGTTTCCCTGTATCTTACAGTCTCTTGTGCTTTGTTTTGTTTAACCTAGGCAAGATTAAGTAAGTCCTAGTGACAGGAAAAACTCTAAACAAAGCTTCAAGAGCTCTAAGAAATAATCAGAGGACAGACATCTCTCTTCAAAGCAGGCCCAAGGTTAAAAAGAAAAAGTGCTAGTATTACTGAGAGATTCTCCCTCCATCCCTAATCCGTCCCTCATCCCTTCACTCCCTGTTTCCTTCCATATCTTAATCCTTGTCCTCAGTTACTACAGTTCTCAGGGTATATTTCCAGAGTAAGTGCTAACCTTAGTTCTTTGGTGTGATCCAGTAATTATATACTGACTGTTAAAATTCCCCTTGCAGTTCTAATTCACTGATGTAGGACTTATTTTCTGTCAAACACCCCAGAGCAATGCTATTGGCTGGAATGTTTACCTGATAGACTGCAGCATTCTATTATGATTAAGCCATCACTTAAAGACTTTTTCAAGGAAGACAGTGACCACGTATTAATCAAATTTTCTACTTATAAAGAATGTATAATCACTACTAAAAGTTTTTAGATATACTTGTTTTATGTGCATTTAGCTTTTACCTGGTGTGTATCTGTATATAGGTATGCTTGGTGTCTACAGAGGTCAGAAGGTGGTGTCAGATTCCCTAGAATTGGGAGGTACAGATGGTTATGATTCACTATGTGGGTGCTGGGAACTGAACCTGGGTTCTCTGCAAGAGCAGAAGTGCTCTTACTTGGTGATCCACCTATTTTTTTTTAAGTAGCTAAATTAAAATACCTAATAGAATCCAAATGAATTTTAGCTGTATTCTTGATAAATGTTCTATAAATGTTACCTTTACAATAAAAACATAACAAAATATCTCAAGGTATATCACTGATAAGTTATACAAAGGAAAGAATTAACTCTTTTAATTAATTTTCAGACGCAAATAAAAAGGTTCTATATACTTCTTTTTAAAGACACTTTAGAAAAGTGGCCACTGTTTCCCTTTCCTCCAGTGTACTACTATCAGAGCTGCACAGAGTAAAGTATGTAGATGAGCAAGGTCAAAAGCAAGCTAGAGTCCATGGATACTCAATTAGGCAGATACCAGATTAAAAAGCATCCTGTTAAGTAAAACTTAACAGACTTAGAATAAGATGAGCAAGAGACAGAAGCAAGAGAAATAGGATCAGTAACAAGAAGATTCATTTATACTATTGCTATAATTCAATCCTAAAATACATTTTAAGGTTTTACAAAATACAAATGGAGTTGAAGGTAGACTCATTATTCTTCAGAAATTATTCTGAACTTACTTTCCACACCCAAGGAAGACCATGAACCCCTGAACTCCTACCTACCTAATGTGCTACGATTATGAGCGTGTGTCTCCATGACCAGCTTCTGTGAGTCTTCAACAACACAGACCTATTCTAGTATTTCATTGTGTCACCTCCATCACTCTGGCACACCCAACAACAGTCTATCAGCCAATACACTGCAACATGGCTCAAAGAAAAGCTTTTATTACAGCTACATGTTTCTCCTAATGTTCACTGTATTTACAAAACTCTAGCATTGTTCATAATAATGACATCACTTCTAGACACACTAAGAACACATTCCATAGCCATTTAAAATTTCCCTAGACAAATACACTTCCTACCACTGAACGGACCCTAATTTTTAAAAAGAAGGACTCATGAAAACTATACTTTGTTTTAGGGCTGATTTAAAAACAAAAACAAAACAATTTTTAACATTTTCCTTTGAAAAGCTGGCAATATTAAGGGTCCTTATTTTTGTTTTGCTCTAGTGGGTCCACAACAGTGAAGACACTAGTGAAATTTTTTTTTTCAAGAAATGTGTAACGAGTAAAAAACAGTAACAACCTTCCACTTGCAAAAGAAAAACTACTAAAGACGTTTTTTTTTTTTCCTTTTCGATAGTAATCTAAAAGCAGATAGAGACTCACATCAAATTCAACAGTCTTAGAGCTGAATGTTTTAGAACTTAAATCTTTTCTCCCAAGCTCAGAAACAATGGCTGACAATACCCAATAGAATACATGTCAGCAAATACTTTTCAAACATATAAATGTTTCTGAAGCAAAATATGACTGCTTGAAAAATGTGTCTTATTTCAGTTTGGATCCAGAACATCTATCAAAAAAGTTAATTTCAGATCAAGTTTTGTGGCCTATTTATGATCCTGGAACTTTGTAGATTTGCATAAAGACCACGCCTTCATGGCAAATACCTTAACTCTATTCATAGCTTAACTAATAGTTGGTCATACAAAACAATTTGAACCTTGTGATTTAATTCCTAAAATTCTATCATCTTCTACTCCCTAAAAAATGTTATCTACAACTTGCTCAGAGCAGTGTGAATTTAATTATTAGAGTTCTGTACATTGAATGTCTTCTAGCAATTCCTAATTCATAGAGATCAGGGACTTATCCAATTTATTTTGTGTAGCACATGTCAACCTATTTAATAGCTATTATAACATGTCATCTGATCAAATATTTAATGTATGTTGAATTAAATATATAGGCATCCACCTAGCTAATTTCCATTTCTATAGTAAAATCCCTGTCAAATACAGCATACAAAAAGAACTTGGAAATAGCTTAACAAAGGTCTATATTTACTGCAAGAGGAATTATCTTAGAAGGTGACACTGAGTTTGTTAGAAGGTGACACTGAGTTTGAATATTTCCCATTTCCTTGACCAATTCCAGCACATATTTTTGTAGTGGTAGTACAGTTTCTAAATCTAAGTTGTTGTTTTCCGCACTGTTCCCTTTTTCTTATCTGATCTCTTTTTCATTAACAGTTATGTACTGAACTCTGAGAGTAAAATAAAAAATAACTTTTCTCTTGATTTAAAAAGTGAAACAAACAAAAAATAGTCATACAAAAGTATCTGCCTTCCCTTAACATTTTTAAGCTTCAGAACAGTTATCAAAATCATATTTAAATTGCTCCCTATAATAGGTTACATATTACAATGGCTTAATTCATAATTCTAAGGACAATCAAATATTTTTTCTTTTATGGTATGAGATAAAATATTTTCATCTTCAAATTAGAAAATTCTCTTTATACATTTCTAGTTAAATGGTTTTTTTTAACAGCTCATAAAATATGTATATAATGGAGCACTGTTAAGTTTGTAACTAGTTTAAAAAAATACACAAAAATCTGTACTCTGGCCATAAAAACTGAGCAGCTGCACAAAATCTAACTCTGTATTCCCCCACCTCTACCCATTTTTGCTGTTTTATAGTTTGGGAAAAATTGAAGCAATCTATGTTTGCAAAGGAATTACAAAGTCTTGACAATAACATAGTAGAGTTTAAGGCATCAAGTCCCAGTTATAACACTTACACATATGACATTATACTAGTTAACTTTCTATGTCTGTTTTATCATCTATGAATGGAGGAAAAAATGGTACCTACCATACTAAACTTAATGAGAATTTTTGTTTTGAGATATGGTCTCCCTATGTAGGTCAGACTAGCTTTGAGTTCATGATCTTCCTACTTCAGCCACAAGAATGAGGGGACTTTAAGTCTATGTCCTATACTCAGAAATTAATTTGTAAATAAGTAAGAAGTAAGCTTAGTGACAGGAAGAGAGAATAAGGATCCAATACAAAAAGAAATGGGTGACATTAACTACTAAAACTTAATGCAGTATTGTCAATCAACAGTGATCTTAATCACTCTCTAAACACAGATGGTTTTAAGAAATTAAAAAATACAATAAATTTATACTTTGTATTGTGTTCACTGAAATATTGTTAATTAAAATAATCAGTTTCTACTCTTTGTAACAATCATTATGTATCTAAAAGTCTAATGTCTGTAAACTACTATAATGCTTAAAAGAAACCAAAATAATCTGCAATTTGTATTTATGGTTAGTACTCAGAGTATCTCACTATCAAGATGTCTAATTTCTTGATCACATATGATAGTCCATCAAACATCTTATTAGCAATAAAGTACTTTTTTAAGAGACACACAGACCAATGAAACAGAACAGATAACCCAGAAACAAACGCATCAGCTATGGCCACCTGATTTTGACAATGAAGTGAGAAGCATACACTAGAGAAAAGGTAGTCTCTTTAACAAACAGTGCTGGGGACACTGAATACCCACCTGTAGAACAATCAACGTTGATGCCCTTCCCCCACCCTTTCCAAAGACAGATGTAAATCACTTTGAGATATAGGTATAGGCAAAGACTTTCTGAAGTCAAGAAATGAAACCAAGAGCTGATGAGTACGACTACATAAAATTATAAACCTTCTGCATGACAAAGCAATTAACAGAGTAAAGAGCCTATAAAATGGGAAGAAATCTTTTACTAGCTATATATCCAACAGGGGTTTAATGCAAAAAAAAACAAGCATATACAAGCAATAATTTTAATACAATTAATAAATGGCCAAATGAATTGAATAGCCAGCTCTCAAAAGTACAAATGGCCAAAGATTCCGCATCCTTAGCTATTGGGAAAACACAAAACTTCACTGAGAGTCTATTTCATCCAGTCAGAACGGCCATAATCAAGAAAACAAACAACTGAGGCTGGGGAGCATGCACAAGAGGAGGAATTCTTTTACATTGCTAATAGTGATGCCAATTAGTGTATGCACTATGGAAATCTGTATGGAAGATTCCTTAACAGACTGAATATAGAACTACCATATAACCAAATTATATCACAAAAGAATTTAAGTTAACATATTGCAGATGTAAATATTCATGTTTATTTCAGCACTATTTTATTTAAATTTTAAAATCCCGTTTATTTTATATGTACATGTATGCATGGGTAGGTATGTAGATGTAAGAGTGCCATAGTGCATGTACAGAGGTTAGAGACTAACTACAGGCATCAATTCTCTCCTTCCACCTTGTGAAACCCAGGGATTGAACTCAGGTCATCAGGTTCAGCTCAGCAGTAAGCGCCTTTACCCACAGAGCTATCTCACTGGCTCTATCTCAACACAATTCACAATAGCCAAATTGAGGAATCAGCCCAGATGTCCATCAGCATATGAACAGTTAAAGAAAATATGAACATACAATATGGTTTTGCTCACTCATAAAGAACAAATGCATGCCATTCTAGAATATCAGATGGAACTGGGAAGTATCATATAAAGCAAAATAAATCAAATTTGGAAAAAAGACAAGTAATGCTCTCTCTTCTGCAGAATCTAGCTTTTAAAATATAAGATATGAAAAGTGGAAGGGACCTATTCGAGAAGAGAAAGGTGACAAGCAAGAAGGGAAAGGACTGGTAAAATGTGGCAATAGGGCACTGAATATGATCAAAGTGCAAGATACACATGTATGCGAATGTTATAATTAAACCCATTACTTTGTATAATAAATACATAGTATTTTTAAAAAACCTTGGCTCAGTACACAAGTCAACCAAATCCTATATGGACTTACCTGTCCTCATCTTTGTCAAAGAGTTGGTAATACTCTCCACAGGCATTCCAGAAGGCGTTTTCCCGAGCTGCTCGCCTTCCTGAGGCTGTCGCTCCATGTTCTGATGCTCCACGGTCTCGTTCTGTTTCCCTCTGTGTAATTCTCGAGTAAGATGGAGTTAAGTACATGCAGTCATGTTCTCCATCATAATCGTCACACTTTATTATAGGGTCATCTGAACTACATTCCTCAACTTCCAAAGCCTCTCTCCATCTCTGAACACTTCTTTGTTTAGCCTCATGCCTATTAAAACCGATTTCTTGGTCCACCTGGCTTGAACTTATCACTTTTCTAACTTTGGGCCTTACTACCTGTTCAGGAGAACTTCCATGGTGGCTGGCTCTATCACTAGCATTTTGTTCAACACGGCCTGGAACACAGTCTGCATCTTCAGCTGAATTTTCTGTCTGTCTTCCCTGATCAGTATCATCTTGTCGCCTCTTTCTAACAATGCCATCTTCAGAAGACCTCTGAAATTCCTGCCCATTCTGATGGACAAGCTCAGCATTACCAGTACAATTTTTCTCTAAAGGTGCTGAATCTAGCTCTTCAAACTCCTCTCTTATTTCACCATTGAGAGAGGGAACTGATGGTGACAGATCAGCGTATATCTCTGCCTCTGCATTTTCCAGCTCAAAGACTGAATTGCCTAACACCTTCTGACGTCTACCACCTTCCCCAGCTTCGGTACAAAGATGAAGAGAGTCATTCTCATCATGCTTGCTGTCTGGATCATAAGAGTCAGTATGAACCAACGCAATTCCATTCTGGACACTTGAGACATTACAAACTGCTGCAGTGTGCTCTGTCTCAGCGTGACTATGCAGATTCGTCTTGCTTTCTAAGGTCTCCCTGACTCCCTCACTATGACATATTGTGGCAATGGATGGACTGCTCTCAGTGGTTTGATTCAGTGCTGGACCACAAGTAGGAATTTCGGTTCCACTTTTTTCAACTGTAGGTTCACTGGGTAAAGAAGAATGAACTTGATCCAATGAATTGGAACCTTCATAAAAAAGACAGAAGAAAACATTTTGAAGGGAATAATTTAGATAAAATTTTATTTAATACCCATTCATGGAAATGGCATTATTATCTATTTGACAATACACCAAGTGTTTCTATAACCCTTAACTTTACTGCAGTCTGACTGGTTAGAGTATGAACTCAGCTCTCACCCCGGAGAAATTCTCATTACCCTCTCCCTTGTGTTTCTGCTGTAGATTTTTTTTTTAACTTAAGTGTCAATATCAAAAATCTTCTCTATGACAAAAAAAGAAGCTATCTATACAATGAGAAACAGAAGCAGCCAGAGAATAACCTGCCCTCTAACTACTCTTATCTATCTTTTAATTACAAAATTAAAAAACAAAAAAAAAAACAAAAAACAGAAATATGACGTATAATTTTAATACCAGGTAATAGAGCTATGAGAAATGAGATTCTAATCATATTTTGATATTAATTAAAAACTTATATCTTAGTTTCTAGACATTCATTTTTCTATGCCCAACATGTATTATTATATTTATAATTTAGGTATTAGAGATACAACTGAAAAGTAAGTGAATAAACTGATTCAATTTGTCATACTTTCTTGCAATTCTGACCCCTGAAGAAAATCAAATCTATAACTACTTTAAACTTGACTATCTTTATCACTAATTTCACAAAGATATTGAGATTTGCTATAATAAAATGAATAAGCCATAGAAATAACTGAAATTTAATCTTACAACAGAAAATCCTCTACTGAATAACTTAGCTAGCAATTCAGATTCTGGCATATAAATGACAAGGAAAATATTCTACAATATCCAGTTTGCTTAGAACCAAAAAATTGAAACCAGAAGACTTTATATAAAATGTACATAACAATGTAACCATTGTACAGAATATCTGTATATAACATTTCAAACTATTGAACAGTTAAGAAGGTTTAATTGAATATTATTACCAGATACCTTGATGTTTATTTATGTTTTAAAAAATAATAAAAAAGTAAGCTAGCTAAGTTATTTAGAGGAAGTTAAAAGAAAAGTTAGTTAAATATAGTATTTAAATATATGGAGAGAAAAACACTCTCAGTTCACATAAAAAAGACCTGGCATGGCCTAGTTTCCATAAATAAATGGATTTTTAAAAAATTCTCAACAAATATTGAGAACAAAACCCTAAAGGTCCCTAGGTCTTGTAATTCAGAGCAAGGCTTGTGAGTGGAAAAATAATGTCCTGTCACATTCTGCTGTAAAGGTAAATACAGAGAAGATTAAAAAAAAAAAAAGACTTGGGAAAGGAGTTAGCTGGTAGATGCGGCTATGTAATCACCGCCATGACAACTAGTTGTATTTTAGTGGCTGATCTTATTGAATCTTCTTCTGTATTTAATGTGTATGTTATAGATATTAAATTCAATAAAATTTTCAAAAATAGAAAATGTACTACATTTATAGTGAAAACCATAAGAATTTTACAATAAATAACCTTTAAATTACTATATGTTACATACCTGAGGTGTTTTCCTTTGGAACATCATCTAGTTCCAAAACTTCATAGTCATCACCAGCCCGGCCTAAGCTTCTTTCATGCCTGGTCATACATGGCTTAAAACTGACATACGCATGTCTTCTTCCATATCTCCTGCCTGTAATAGTTTGATATCCTCCTGCTGGTTTAGGCCAAGCAGCCTTGTTGGATTCTTGATCCATTACTGAAAATATAAATTAAATTAAGAGGGCCAGCAATGACCTTTACTATAACAACAAGTTGGGGGGAAAGTGCTTCCACAAATATGCTATTATTCACTAAACTATATACCACTGAACAGGCCTTTGTTTAAAGGTGTGTGGATGGCAAGAAACAACTGAACAGTTATGTACAGAAGCCTAGGGCAAGATAAAATTCTCTAAAAGAAAACAATCACAGAAGAAGTCAAACACATGCTATTCCATCTTCAAAATTACAAATGGATGGTATACATTAAGCTAAGAATAGACACCAGCATTTAAACAACTTGAATATTAATTCATATTTTACTAAAGAGTATATTATACATATATTAAACTTGCTTAGTCAAGTATTTATTATGAATGTTACAAAAAAGAAAAAGTATTTAATCACTTGTCTCAATAATATAAGAATCAACATCTTTTACTACTATTTTAAAAGAACAGCCTCTAAAATGGAATGTAGTATAGAATTGAGGGGGTGTTTTGTTAGGTTAGAAATTAATCTTTACAAATATTAAATAGCTATAGATGTCTTAAAATGAGTTATTACATAAGATCATTATCAGAGGATAACATGTCACATACAATATTCTTTTTTACTTGTTTATTTGGTTTGATTTCCTGAAACAAGTTCTCTCTATGTACTTTTGGCTGTCATAGAACTATGTAAATAGACCAGGTTGTCCTTGAACTCAGAAAGATCACCTACCTCTGCCTCCCAAGTGCTGGAATTAAAACTATGAACCACTTTACTTGGTTTCATATATTTAAAGTATCCCAGAAATAAAAAAAGGAGTCCTTAACATAGAATCATAAACATCTGTCAGGGGCTGCCCTGCTTATACACTGAAGGCCTAAAAACAGCCATAGGCCTAAAAATCAGCAATAGGCCTGATATACATGCCTGCTAAACATAAAGTCTTGGGTCTCTGTGGAAAAACACTGAAACAGATGACTAGAAGCAATTGTAAACAAGCAGCTTTGGTGGAAAATTGCCAGAGTGAATAGTCACAGACCTTGTAAATAGGTAGCCTTGGTGGATAGTACCAACTTAGATAAGGACAAGTGAATCATAGGCGGAGTCATAGTGATTTGTCCCCTGAACCTTCACCCAGCTGACACTCTGTTCTGGAAGATACCTGTACTCCTCCTGAACACCTACGCTCCTGTGTCATCCCCTTCCCCACATCCTGCATTTTTTGTGTATATATCCCATGTGAAAAAGTAAAAATTGCAATTTGATCAGACTATAGACAGATCGCCATTCTTTGCATCTTTGCCTGTCCCCGCCCCACCCCCCTTTCAGGTGACTTCCCAGGACTCCTGTTTAATGCCCTACTGGACAGGACATTTTGGTCCCCAGCGTTGTGGGCCTTGAAGACTAGACGTTCTGCCCCCCAGCATTCAGGGCATGAGGAGATCACAGAAGAGGGACCGCGACTCCCCCGAAGAAGGTAGGCCTACCAGGTTTTCAGGAGCGTTGAGGGTGGCTGCCTGGAGTCTCGGAGCACTTTTTAGAGTGACTCCCTCAAAGGAGCACCCAAGTGAGACGTTTCTTCCCCCCTCCCAGAGTTGCTTGAGAGCACTCCCAGTTAGAAAGATACCACAGTCCACCCAACTATGGGACAATCCTTGGGAGGATCAGAGTGGCCTCAGCCTTGAGGTAAAAGGCCCGCTGGGACAGGCATTTCGAGACACTCAAGAAGTGAGTCACCCCAGGCGCAAGGAATTAGGGTTAAGAAAAGACATGGGACAAACCTTCTCTAAACAGACACTCTTTGTGACACGGCTCAAGGAGCCTATCTTCAGAATGCGAGGAACTAGAGTTAAGAAAAAGGGATCTTTAAAAGTTCTTTGCTTTCATTAGTGTTTTCCCAAGAGGGGACTATTGATAAAAAATGTTATACCTCCTAAGGAGAAGATAAGAAGTTAAACCTTGAAAATGAGAGAGGAAGGGCAAAAGCAAAAAAAGTCTCTGACATGTTAGCAAAAGAAAAGAAAAAGCCTATTACAAAGCCCTCCTGGGAGCAGGAGAAAATCCTACAGGAGAGATTCTCAGTGCTGCTTTCTGTTTATTGTTTGTCATTGGTACACCAATTTGTCCATGTGTGTTGTCTGTCTTTGTCTTGTTGTTTAAATGATTGCTGTGTTCTATGTTTCATGTTCAAAAGAAAAACTGGTTAAAACTGATTGCTCGATTTAGTTTGAAACTTGCTTGGGAAGCAGTCTCAATTTACACAACAAAAACTGATAATTTACCCTGCTCTGTGGCTGGGAGAAAGTTACTGGCAGAAAGAATCTTGGGAAGAGTTAACTGTTTTCATAAGCCACTCTTGGAAGGGGGCCAACAGGTTTTTTTGGATTCTGTAGTAAGGGAGTTGATAGTGGTTCTTCCCAGTTAGATAAGTGGAAGGGGCTTTTCTCTTATAATTACAGCTAAAAAGGTAAGAAAAATTTGTTTAGATGTGCATTTATTTTTATTCTTGATTGGTATTAAAAAATATAAATATGTTCTATATGTCCTGGTTATATATTATTGGGTATGATTATAAATTTATAACTTTGATAACAAAAGCTGGGTTAAAACTGGTAATTCAGAGTTAGAGTCATTCAAAAACCAGATGTATAATAGAGATCTCAGAGTTTTTATATGGATCAAACAAGACCCTGATGAACACCTTCCTTCTGTTACACAATTGGCTTATTTATTGATCTCTCTAAAGGAGTTTTAATACAAGCCTTTGCTCTCATACAACAAGCTTTAACATTTTGGAGCGTGCTTGTTGCTCTAAAAACATCCAAAGACAGTATCTTTTAAATGTTTGAGGCATCAGCTATATTCTTAAATAAATTGTGACACAGAAAATTCAAATAAGAAAAGATAGTTTACTTATTTTAAATTATTTTCAAAAGTTTCTAAGAGATGCTAATTGGCTAAGATCTTATTTTAAGCTCTCCACAAAAGAATTTAAGCCTCTGTTTAATATTCTCGAGAGATACAAATCCTAATTTCCATCAACAATTTATTGACAAAAGAAGAGTAATTTTACAAAAAATAAAAGAAACTATTATTAATAGATATGTAGATTAATTAGTTGTTCGCTGTTTTATAACAGTCCCTTTGATAAAAGAGATTATTAATATGGATTTGTATTTCTTTATTTCCAAAAGAAGTTTTAATATCCCGTTTTGAAGCTATTGCTGTGTTAATACAAAATTATATGTCAAGATCACAAAGGTATCTTAAGAAAGAACTTAATGAAATATTTCTTGTTCCAAATAATAATATAATTGGTTATTAAAGAATACTGATATTTGGCCTAATACATGATCAATTTACTATAGTTTTCCCCCATATATGCCTTTATATTCCTTATGAATTTATATATATTGCCCATAAAAGGTGTGTTTACTGTATTAATAGACAGCTCATTTAATGAGAAGACAATATACATAATTAGATTACATATTTACTCTCTTGAGTTTCCTTGGCTTCAGCAAAGATAATTAAATTACATGCTATAACCACTATTTAAAATACAAAATATTAAGCTTTCAATTGATATACTCATAGTCAACATATAGCTCATGATTTTAATTGCTTAAAATTGTTCCCTTCTTAGATATTGCTAATTTTCAAATTTTACAAATATAGCTCAATTTAAAAAAAACCATATATTTTTTCCTTAATTTTATATGACATTTAAGAGCTCATACTAGATTGCTGGGATCGCAGAAAAATGCCATAACAAATTTATATATCAGATAGATTACAGACCTTACAAAACCAATTTGCCATACAATTTTACTCTTTATATTAGGGTTACTATATAATAAAAGTTTGTCTATCTAGATTGCTGTGCCAATGTAGCTGATCTGCCTTTTGTGATCCTTGAGGCCAGAAACTGCAGTTTTTTGGCACTTAGTACTTCATTCTAAAAACAGCCAAAGATTAAGTAAACAGCTTTTGTTTTGTCTCGGAAAAAACTGCTGGGCTCTGACTTATGCCTGCTAGTCTGAGGCCACTTAAAAGAGTTATTGTAGAGTTTATTATTAGGAGTAGGGGGTTTTCTATGAAAGCTATGTAAGAAAAAAGTACAAAGAAAGCTTCTATTTTATTTGAGAAAGGGAAAAAGGTTCTATTTTATATACTATCCTAAATGGGGAAAAGACAAAGAGTTCTGTTTTATCTCTCCATTATATTTGCCCTCTTATCCTTTTGTCCTCAATATTCATATATTTTTTTAAAATGTGTGATCACATGTTAAAAAGTTCGTTACAAGTTTATACAAAAAAATTAAATTATAAATTGAGCTCACTGAGGGTTTAGAACTATAACTGAGTTATCAGTAAAGATTTGTGTAGGTAAGCCCAGATAGTATTTTATTTTCCATCCTAACACCTATGGTAAATTGTTGGTTCCCTTTTATAGATCTTTGACAAATTGTTTTATAACCTCCTAAAATGTCCTCTGAGTGGAAAAGACTGATTATCTAAAAAGAATTAACTGATGTTATTTGAGAGACTGACAAAATTCTTATTACAGTTTTGACTATCAGAAGAAGGCCTAATAACAGTCTCGTTATAAAAGAGCTTAATAATCATGGATATAATTTTGAGAATTTTTATAAGATCATTATTAAGATTTAAAAAGCCATCTATTATAAAACATCATTAGAAGATAATACATTTTTATAGATCCATGTTTAATAATAATAGCTTGAGATAATAATTTAATATTTTTAGAGAGTATATAAGTCAAATTACAAAAAATTTGTTTATAGTGTCCTCAATTTTTTAATAAGTGTTAATACTTGAGGACTTATATTTATTTAATCAATTATGGTAAGTAGATGTTACTCATTTTTTATTTTAAAAAATTAAAATATGCATATATGTGATTTAAAATATGTATATGTGATTTAACACCTTTTTAAGATTTCTAGTTACAATTATTTAACAGGAAAAACAATCAAAAGTACAATTAGTTATTGCCTATATTATCTTTTTATACTTGGTGTTCCATATTATATTAAAATAAACAAAACTGACTGTTACAGTCAGACATTTGAGATGTTTTGTTGACAATTTGGTATTACCCATGTTACTGGAATTACTTATAATCCTCAAGGACAAGGTATTGTAAAACAGATACTGTGAAACTTTAAAACAGTGTCTTCATGACTCTCTGAGTGTGAGAAAAGCAGCTGCTGGCGCTTCTGCCCTGGTTTTACAAGAGCTCTAAAAAATTGGCTTTTAGGAACACTCCTCCATTGTTGGTGGGATTGCAAGCTAGTACAACCACTATGGAAAGCAGTCTGGCGATACCTCAGAAAATTGAACATAGCGTTACCTGAGGATCCAGCTATACCCCTCCTGGGTATATACCCAGAAGATATTTCAACATGCAACAGGGCCACATGCTCCACTATGTTTATAGCGGCCTTATTTATAATAGCCAGAAGCTGGAAAGAACCCAGATGTCCTTCAACAGAAGAATGGATACAGAAAATGTGGTACATTTACACAATGGAGTACTACTCAGGTATTAAAAATAATGAGCTCATGAAATTCTTAGACAAATGGACGGAGCTAGAAAATATCATCCTGAGTGAGATGACCCAATCACAAAAGAACACACATGGTATGCACTCACTGATAAGCGGATATTAGCCCCAAAACACACAATACCTAAGATGCAACGCATAAACCTCATGAAACTCAAGAAGAAGGAGGAAGACCAAAGTGAGGGTGCTTTTGTCCTTTTTAGAACAAGTATCAAAAGATTCAACCAGAGCTCCCAGGATCTAAACCTCCAGCCTGAGAACAGACAGGGGCAAGCTTCCTCTGAGAGGCTCTAACCAGCAGCTGACTCAGACAGATACAGACATCCAGAGCCAAACAGTGGATGGAGCTTGAGGACTCTTATAGAAGAATAGGGGGAAGGATTGTGGGCCCTAAGGAGATAGGAACTGTACAGGAAGATCAACAGAGTAAACCAACCTGAACCCTTGGAGCTCTCAGAGACTGAATCACCAACCGTGGAGCATACCTAGTCTACACAGATCTACCTCCATGGGCTGGACCTAGGCCTCCCTGCACATATGTTGTAAATGTGCAGCTTGGTTTTCATGCAGGTCTCAAACATCTGGAGCGGGGGCTATCCCAAAACATGCAGCCTGTATATGGAGTATGGTCTTCTAGCTGGGTGCCTCATCTGGCCTAAATGGGAGAGGAAGCACCTAGCCTCTCAGAGACTTAAAGTGGCAGGGTGGGGGATACAGGAGGAGGGGTACTCAGAAAACAAGAGATGGGGAAGGATTGTGGGAGGGGGTGACTGGGACGGGTTATAAAGTGAATAAGCAAAAAAAATAAAATTAAATTAAATTAAAAAAACAAACAAAAAAAAGTAAAATAAAATCAACCTTCACCTACACATATTAAAGGCAGTTTTCAGGAAGCATATACTCAACATCAAATTGAATAGAGAGAAACTCAGAAAAAAAAATCCACTAAAATAAGGAACAAAACAAGATTGAGAAGGAGGTGCAAATTGGAATGGAAGAAGTCAAAAAATTGTTATTGCAGATGATATGTTGGATACATAAGTGACCTTACAAATTCCATAAGGAAATTCTAACAGCTGATAAAAACTTTCAGCAAAGTAGTTGGATGTAAAATTTCCAAAATAAAAAAAAAAAGAAGCCGGGCAGTGGTGGTGTACGCCTTTAATCCAAGCACTTGGGAGGCAGAGGCAGGCGGATTTCTGAGTTGGAGGCCAGCCTGGTCTACAGAGTAAGTTCCAGGACAGCCAGGGCTACACAGAGAAACCCTGTCTTGAAAAACCAAAAATGAATAAATAAATAAATAAAGATAAAAAAATAAAAGCTCTGCAAGAAGATATGTTTGAGTAAATTCAAGGTTAAATTTCCATGTCTAAGGACCCACATTGTTACTAATTGGCTGGTCCCTGTTATGGTTGGAATAGTAAAAGTCCAAACAAGAAAAAAAAAAAAAAAAAAAAGAGGGGGAACTATACTCCCAGAAGGAGTCTCCAGAAACACTCTCCATCATGCCTTGTTTGTTTTTAATTTTCTAAATCTGGATGCTCATGGCAAACCTGCTGCTGACTACCTTTGGCATGCTGAGACCAATAAAAACTATGCCACAGTTATGTGGAAGGACCCTCTTACCTTTAAATGGAATGGCCCAGACCCAGTTCTCATATGGGGCCGAGGATTGATATGCCTGTTTGATACCAAAGAAGCCATAGCTAAATGGCTGCCAAAAAGATTAATGAAACAAATAGGTACGTAACAATTGACATCCAGGGAAGAGAAATTTCCTTGAGAATTCCCTTCTTATTCCTTTCCAGATAGAAATGAATCACCTGTGGTGTTTGCTGTTGGAAGTTCTAATCCTGATGCTGGCCTCCATACTTACACTACTCAGACCTTCGAGGGGCCCGTGACAAGGCCATCAAATAGCTAGAGATTGACATCACTAATTTAAAGAACTCCCTAGTTTCACGGTCTGAAATGATCTCAAAAAATGCAAAGGACTTTATTGGACTTCATTTACATTTTACAATAGAAAAGATTGTGTACAGCCCTTAAAGAATATTGCTTTTACATAGACAAGACAGGGATAGTCAAAAAGAGCATGAAAAAGGTCAGAGAAAGCCTTGAAAAAAGACAGTGAGAGAGAGAGAGAGAGAGAGAGGAGAGAGAGAGAGAGAGAGAGAGAGAGAGAGAAAGATGAGAGCTGGTACAAGAATTGGTTTTCAACCTCTCCATGGTCGTCAACACTACTTCCTACAATTTGGGGACTATTAATTGGGTTATTTTTGCTTATTTCTTTTGGTCCCTGGGCCTTAAACAGGCTTACTAATTTTGTGAAATAACAGATAGATAATTTGATAGCAAAACCTATTCAGATACATTATCATAAGTTAGCTATGGAGGACCATGAGACTCAAGATGAGGTTGTTACTCTATCCAGGGTGTTCCCGAAACCCATCTCCACTCAACCTAAAAGAGGGGACTTACGCCCCTAGACCAAGCAGAGAGGGGCTACCCAGAACCCCCTCTGACTGGTGACCTAAATTCTTGCTTAGGTTGCAAGGCTAAGCACTGCAAGGGAATATAAAATTAAAAATATCTTTCTGGGTTTCCTGAAGGACAAGCCTGACTGCATAGGGGTTGAAGTCACAAGTATCCCCTCTCCAGGAAAAAGACATCAGGATGGATATGGTTCTCACGCCTCACTGAACAATGACAGGAGGACCAGAGCCATTATAAGGTCCCCTTTAATTACTGGAGGTCAGGACGCTATCCCTGCCTTTGCAAGATTAGAATCGCCATGGTTCCTCTATACTTGGGAGAGAGGCGGAGATGTCAGGGGCAGCCCTGCTTATACACTGAAGGCCTAAAAATCAGCAATAGGCCTGATATACATGCCTGGTAAACATAAAGTCTTGGGTCTCTGTGGAAAAACACTGAAACAGATGACTAGAAGCAATTGTAAACAAGCAGCTTTGGTGGAAAATTGCCAGAGTGAATAGTCACAGACCTTGTAAATAGGTAGCCTTGGTGGATAGTACCAACTTAGATAAGGACAAGTGAATCATAGGCGGAGTCATAGTGATCTGTCCCCTGAACCTTCACCTAGCTGACACTCTGTTCTAGAAGATATTTGTACTCTTCCTGAATACCTACGCTCCTGTGTCATCCCCTTCCCCACATCCTGCCTTTTTGTGTTTATAACCTGTGTTTGAAAGAGTAAAAATTGCAATTTGATCAGACTATAGACAGATTGCCATTCTTTGTGTCTTTGCCTGTCGTCAGGTGACCTTCCAGAATCCCTGTTTAATGCCCTGCTGGATAGGACAAACATCTATCTTCCTTACCTGATGGTTCTTTTTCAGCGTACTGTGACATATATGGCAGCGTCTATGCTTCCAGTTCAGTAGAATTATGGATGTAATTTGGTTTTTTTCTTGTACAGTGAATAAGCTGCAAATGATTCCTATAAACAAACAATGCATTAAACAAAGTATTAGTAATAAAAGAATAAATCAAAAATGCAAAATTAATATTAGTGAAGATATTAACCTTTTATTTACTTTGAAAAGTATAACTTAATTTGACAAAAGCAACAACAAACAAACACTCCAAACAATCATACTTAGAGAACTTGTAGGCAAATAATCAAATATATTATTGATGAACCAACTGGGCAAAATAATACTGCTAGTTAGTTTTTGTGTAACTAGACACAAATCTAGACATATCTGACAAAAAAAAAAAAAACCTCAGTTAAGGAATTCTCCACAAGGGATTGGCCTGTGGGTATACTTAGGAACATTTTCTTGATTAATGACTGATGAGAGCACAGCCCACTTGGCAATGCCACCTCTAAGTAGGAGGTCCTGGACTGTAAACTGAGAAAGCACACCAGTAAGTAGCAGTCTATCTTGGTCTCCCAGTGAGTTCCTGACTGGAGTTCCTGCCTTGTTTACCTTGAATGATGGACTGTAACCTGCACTCCAAATAAACCCTTTCCCTCTCCAAGATGCTTTTGGTCATTGTTTTATCACAGCAACTGAGATAAATAAAGGAGTGACCTAACTATGTTAGTGTCTACTATGCTACTTTGGCTTTTCCATAAATTTATTGAGCTCTCATTAGCAAAATTCTTGTTTAGCCTAAAAATATAATCTTCACCTTTTAATGTTTAATGGAAAATTTAAATATTTAAAGTATACAAAATAATGATGCACTTACCCATTATGATCAGATAATTTAATGCCATTACCTAGTCTAAACCAGTAAAGACCACAACTTATATTCAACAAGGTTTTTTTTTTTTTAACATATTTTTTCCTTAAACACTTTTTATATTTAAGCACCAAAACTACCACCAATTTTCTATCATCAACACAAAATTATTAGATAAGCACTCTACAAATGGTTTATTATGCCTATTATTACTTACATCAGAGAGAACATATCTATATTCATTCATAAAAATCACATATTGCAGAATATGCCATCTTCTAACGCATCTGGATCAAATCAAAGGCATATATAAAAATCATAATTTTACCATTCTGCCAAAAGCCAGAAGTTCTCATTAACACTGCTTTCATAAGAAAGTCTGAAATAACCTGATTTCACAAATCACTGTGTAGTACATGGCAATCTTTTAAAATCCTCACAGCTTTAAGTTCACATCACAAATACTTTATCCAAAGTCTTCTTAGAACAGGCTATATTCAAACATGTTCCAAGCACTATTTTCAGAGCTGAGAATATAAGAATTATAAAAATGAATGGATTTATCTGCTGACCTAAGACTATAGTGCCAAATACAAATAAAATAAGGAATAAATACATACTATATTCCTTTATCCTAGATTAAAGAAGAGAACTGTCTTAGTTAGGGTTTTACTTCTGTGAACAAACACCATGACCAAGGCAACTCTTATAAAGGACACCATTTAATTAATCCTAGCATACAGGTTCAGTCCATTATCATCAAGGTGGAAGCATGGCAGAACCCAGGGAGGCATGGGGCAGGAAGAGTTGCAAGTTCTACATCTTCATCTGAAGGCTGCTAGCAGATTACTGACTTTCAGGCAGCTAGGTGAGAATCTTAAGCCACAGTGGCACACCTACAACAACAAGGCCACACCTCCCGATAGTGTCACTTCCTGGGTTGAGCATATACAATCCATCAGAAGAACAAAGAGTTATTAGAGGGAGGAATTTTATTGAGAGGGAATCATTGATGCAAACATCAGAAGAGAGGAGGGAAACAGTGGGAAAGAACATTCTAGGCATAATAAAAGATTATATAATGAGGCTCCCCATAGAGTCTCCCATAGGCTAATGGGAGAAATGTAAGCTTTTATTTTGAGATTGAAAGCCAGTGAACAATCCTAAGCAAAGAGATTTCATCTGACTTCTGTTTTAACCTGGTTACTTTGTCAACATTTATCTTAAATGAGCAAGGTGCGGGAGGGAGGCCACTGTCAGGATGCCTGGGTGCAAGGTCAACAAAATAATAACAGCAGATCAGAGTGCTTTAGACTAGGGTAAACATGAGTAGTGAGAAAGAGATCTGACATACCGTGAATGAATTAAAGGCAACATTACTAACTGGAAGGCACAAGATCCATTTTGAACCCTGGGCAGCTAATGTTTGCCACTAAGTAACAGAGAAAATAGCTGCAAAGTTGGACAAAATACCTTGAGTTTAGTTTTGAATGTGTTAAGCACAAGAGAGCTACTAAACAATAAATTGTGTTAAATCCAAGACTAAACTTAACCAGAGAATTCTAATCAATTAGTATAATTTTGAGGTTTTTTACAGCACTAAGAGGACAAGGACTGAAATGTGAAGACAAAGCGACTGAGAATTGTAGATGTGGAGAATTTCAAGTGTGCTTTTTAGCATACGGTCTATCAACGGACATCAAAACACCCACAAAACCTTCAACCCACAAACTAACCGGCCTACAAAACGTACAGGGATAAAGATGGAGCAGAGACTGAGGGTACAGTTAACCAAAGACTGGCCTAACCTGAGACCCATCCCATGGGAGAAAGCCAACTCCTGACACTATTAATGAAACTGTCTGTTATGCTTGCAGACAGGAGCCTAGCATAACTGTAGCCTGAGAGGCTTCACCCAGAAGTGGAAAGAAACAGATCCAGAGACTACACCCAAACATCTGGTGGAGCTCAAGGAATCTTGTAGAAGAGTCAGGAGTAGAATTATATGAGTCAGAGCAGTCAAGAATACCACAAGACCTAGAATTAACTAACCTGGGCCCATAGGGGCTCACAGACACTGAACCACCAACCAAAGAGCATGAATGGACCAGACCTAGGCTCCCTACACATTTGTAATATGTGCAGCTTGGTCTTCATGTGAGTCTCCTAACAATTGGAATGACTCTTGCCTGCCATTAGATCCCCTTCCCTAGCTGGACTGCCTAATGGGGCCTCGTTGGGAGAGGCTGTGCTTAGTCCAGCTGCAACTTGATGTCCCAGGGCAGGGTAGTAACCAAGTAGGGTTTCCCCTTCTCTGAGAAGAGGAGGGGATAATGAAGGGGAGAGGGATTTGTGAAAGTGTAACGGGGGGTGGGGGTGGGGGGGGTGGGGCTGCCACCAGGATGTAAAGTGAATTAATACCTTAATAGAAAAAAAAAAAAAAAAGAAGAGCTATGTGAGATTTTTGAGTGCTTTGAGAAAACTCCAAGAAATCAAGACAAGAAAGAGTCTTGTGACCTCAGATTCTTCAAAATGACAAAATTGTTTTTGGACTATGCTTTTGTGCTCCACTCAGGTGTAGCTAATAAGAGTGAGTTTATTTCAGATTATTTTATTACAACTGGCTACTGTTATTTGTTCATATGATTCTATGGAAAAATATGGTTTTTGTGACATGCAGCTTACTCTCCAAGTGTAGCTTACCCTTGTGATTGTATACTTTATGCATGTGACTCCTCCTAGCCCAGTATAAATATAGTCTGCAGCTTTGAATTAAGAGCATTACATAATTATAAATGTTCAAATTTTATGTGTATATTAATATGGAAGGATAGGAAATTATTATCCAGCTGGTAAGCTATGGCATTTTCTTATGTGAACTGAACTTGTGATTATAAAAACTATCCAACCATCTGATATTCTGTAGACAGGTATTTTTAGTTTATTGATGGCTCATCTAATGATAAAGGTGGGATGCATCATCTAAATAGTCTTTTTCCTCAGCCCAACACACGGAACTGTTTTGATTCACCTATTGCAGTTAATTCATAAACCCCTAAATATTGTTTCAGGTTCTGCTTATGTGGTAGAATATTACCAGTAATATACTTCCCTGGTTTTACTGCAGAGGGAAATAAGCAAGCTGATGAATTAACCTGCCCTGTATTTACTTTTCCAAACCAAAAAAAAAAAAAAAAACCAAAACAATGGAAAGGGGTCTGCATCTGTTACTGTAGATTGATCCATTGAAACATTGTGCATTCCTCTTTAGCCCTCTTAGGCTCCTCTGGCCCCAGCCCATCAATGATGACTTCAGAGGGTAAGGAGATAGTGAAAGTCACCAGAAAGACAGCAAAACTCCATCTAGCTCAAGGACAAAAGGAGAGTATCTACCATATCATCAGAAGTCAAGATTGCCCACCTGGAGCCAAGTTAAGACTCTATGCGTCAAGGAAAAGATTGTTCTACGCTATACAAAGCACTATGTCACCTGATGATGCTAGCTGCTCTGACCTGTGCATCCGCAGTGAGTGCCTCTGAGCTTTTGTCTTATGTCCCTCACCCTCCTCTGTTTCAACCTTTAGATTGGACAGATTCAGCTCCTTTATCTTTACTCGTGACTCTGTGTTTATGACGAACCTTGGGACTGTAATAGACTCATTTATTCATCTGAATCAAAAAGGGAGAGATAAAGGAATATGGTCAAGAATGGAGTCATGTGAGATTTCTGAGTGCCTGTGAGAGAACTCCAAGGAACCAAGATAAAGGGTCTTGTGACCTCAGTTTCTTAAGAACAAAGGAACTGTTTCTGAATCATGCTTTTGTGACCCTTCTAGGTGTACCACATGAGTGATTTTATTTCAAATTACTTATTACGACTGGCTATTGTTATTTGTTCATATGCTTCTATGGAAAAACATACTTTTGCCATCTACGGCTTGCCCACCATGTGTGGCTTACTGCAAGTATACAATCACTTGGTCTTGTGATTGTACACTTTACTCATGTTTTTCCTCTCAACCCTCCGAGTATAAATAGTCTGATGCTCTGAATAAAGTTAGCTATTTTGTGAGACTTCAGTCGACCTCATTTATTGACACCATTTTCCCAAGTCCCACCCCTTCAGAATAGTGAACATGTGCCAAACAGTAAAATATGATGAGACCTACAACTAGTAGGTGGTAATAAAGAAGACACTAGAGGTATTGTTAAAACAGCACTGGTGTCTTAAAACCTTGATAGGAATGTGGATGTGAGGAAAGGAATTGGAAACAGAACAGGAATCATAAAAAGTATCATGTTTTTTTAAAAAAATTTCCCTTTAGAGATACTCTTAAGCTGGATGTGGTACTGCACACCTTTCATCCCAGGCAGATCACTGTGAGTCTGAGACCAGTCTAGTCTACACATCCAATACCAAAACCAGTAAGAACTATATAGTTATACCCTGACTAAAACAAACAAACAAACAAACAAACAAACACATACCAAAATCAATCAAACAAAATTCTTGAAGGCTTTCAACATCTTGATCTAAATATAAAGATCCATTATCAATTACTATTGTGGTACCTTCTGACTACACACTGAATCATATTTCCACTGTCCCTATTGTCCCTATTCCATATTATTTGTACAATATTCCCAAATAATTATTTCATTGAGTTTATGAAGAAGGCAAACTTGAAATTTTTTTGCATGTTATAAAACAACCTCATTAGTCTATTACAATCTAGGATAGTTAAAAGCCAAACCACTTTTGTGAACCCTGAAGGTACTGTTTCCTGACATACTTATAGCTGAAAGGGAAACATGAAGCCAATTTACTACTGCTTAAGTAGGAAAACCACATTTTTCTCTGTGAGATATTCCTGTCTTAATAAGCTGATATCCTGTTACTCCAAAAGTATGTACTATTTAAAATTTCTTCCTTCATAATAACAGGTAGACTATTTTAATTAAGACTTTTATCAGTGTCACAAAGATGTCTTTTTCTTTCCTATTATTTCTATATTTGACCAACAGGGATGAATTAATCTTTTGTTTTTAAAACTTATATATTTTCATTCTACAGACTGAGAGATTTAAATCGCTTTCCTAGCTTTCCTTTACTCTCTATAGCAATTTACAATTATTTTTCTTTTCTTTTTCCTCTTATTATTTTCAATAACATTTCTTGTGTTATATAGATGACAATGCCTCCGTATATACCAATTTTCTCTAATGCCATTATAAGCAACCATCTATGACAGTTTTATCTGTTTCCACACCACTCTAGAATATGAAAACTGGAACAGGGAGAAGGCACACAGAAAAGTTTACAGTTATGGGTCAAGATTAAGTTATTAATTTGCCAGTTTGGGGTTTGTTACTAAAGTAAACTGGAAGTATTTGGTCTGTGAATTTTTCTAAAGATAATTTCCTCCAGAATTAGTATGACTGTATTCTATTTGTGAAAATTATTCATTTCAAATGCTTTGAGTTTTTTAATACAGTTCTAGTTAAACTGTGTGTGTTGCTATAAAGAGGGTCAAGTCTGAATCTTGAGCTACCCATTAGTAGCTCAGATACTACCGGTTTATTTAAGATATTATGATAGTTCCAGAGAAGCTATACAACCTTAAAACTAAACAAACCGGAAAGACAAGCATGGGCACAGGAAAAGATGCCTACAGTAAACTACTTAACTTAAAATGGCCTGGTTTGATTTTATTTGAATACACTGTGTCTGCTATATTAGCTAACAGACTATGATAAGTATTCTTGGTTTTCAACTACATTTGGAATTTGGGTGCACTTGTGAGGGATTTTTTTTTCTTAATTAAGTCTTTAGAAGTGGGAGGACAAATGTTTAATCTGTATCTTCTGAGGTGGGAAGATCCACCTGTAATCTGGGCCACACCTTCTGCTGGCAACTTAGATAAAAGGAATGGAAGAAGGAAGCTTGCTCTTTTTGCCTGCTTGTTCTTGCTCTTGCTGACAAGTCTGTTCCTTCGCTGGCATTAGAGTCTACTTCTCTGGGATTCTGGTATACACAAATGACTAGCTGATGCATCCAACCTTGTGGACTGAACAACTACTGGATTCCTGGACCTCCTGTTGGTAGACGGCTATTACTGGACTAGCTGGACCATGGCCTGTAAGCCATCATCAATCAATCAATCAATCAATCAATCAATCATCTCTCTACACACACACACATTCATATAGATTCATATTCATTCTAAGTTCTGTTCCTATAGAAAACCCTGAATAATAAAAATATTATGTATAATATTTAAATTAGAAAGGAAGGAAGGAAGCAAGGAAGGAAAGAAGGGAGAAAGAAAGAAGCTGAAAAAATGAGCTCCTTTCATTGATGGACATATGGTAACAGAAAGGAGCTAGGAGTTGGGAATATATTGAGTCAAACTCAGATGATCAAACAAATAATTGCTCTTGATATTAGAAACCCCTCTTGTGACTTGTCTCTAAAGACATGGTAACTGTGATTGTGTGATATACAAGCTCATGTAAGAGGAATTATAGCCTTCTTGTGCTCTCTCAGAAGCAGGTACCCCATCAGGAGATCACTCAACTAGCCCAACGCAAAGGGCCACATGGTGAATACTGATCACTCTTTTTCCTGCCAAGAGTCACTGAGTTCTTCTTTCACATGAGAATAACTTCTAAGTCAAGCCCTCATGACTGACTTTCCAAGAAGCCTAGAAGGAAAAAAAAAAGAGCCAGGCTGCTCTTCAGAGACAGTATCTGCTGTTTACTGAAGGACAACACATGACTAGTTATCCTTCTATAGATATATAAATAATGTAAAAAGTGTTTAGATACTGAATTTTCTTATATTAGAATAAAGTTTTCTATACATCTCATGAAAATATATTTTTAATTTTGAACAAAAAAATGTGAAAATGGGAGGATCAATATTAAATATACTGTCTTTTGTTTTTTGGAATTTCAGAACTGTTGATTGTTTTGCCTAAATAAGTGCCCTTACTTTTAGAATTTACATGATGTTTTAGCAGAGAAAGGGTGAAATGAGTTTACAACAATGTTACTGACTTCTTTTTTCACCTGTCCTGGAATCTCTGTAACTTAGCTTACACTGTTATCTTTCTATTTTCAGCAGCTAAGCACCTATTTCAAGTGATTAATATGTAAAAAATTTTGAATAATGATCAACGCTTCCATTTAATGTTTTATTATACTAGCTTATTCCTTTCAGCTTATCAGTACAATTAGCTCTTCTATCTTCTAGCATAAGCACGTATGTTGGCTTATAATACAACTGAAAAATTGCTGCATACACCTGTTTTCTAACTAATAGATGCACGATAAAAAAGGACAGAGAGGTAATGTCATTCCTGTATCTCACTAAGAACTAGAAACATTATAGCTAATTATAGAAAAGCAAGTGTTCTACTACTATAACCACTATAGTTGGAAGCTATGCAAGAAATATTTCAATATTTAACTGCCCAATACCACAAAAGAACAACTGTAAAGGTGATTAACAGACTTCACGGACAGCGATTTAAAAAGTACAAGTGCTGGGCTAAAGAGGTGGCTCAGCAGGTAGGAAGGTGCACTGCTGAGGGTCTGAATTCAGTCCCCAGCACCCGTGTCAGACTGTATCAACCACTGCCTCTATTTCCAGCTTTAGAAATCTGACACCCACTTTGGCTTCTTTAGACACACATAGACCTGACATAGATTCACAAAGACACATACATATAAGTAGTTAAAAAAAAAAAAAGGCTTTTGAAAACTACAATTATTCAAACTCAGAGATTAATCAGATTTCCAATTCATAGGAACATCAAAAAGCAATCAGCCACTAGGTACATTATTACCGCTGCTGAGCATTAAACGGTTAGGTATGTTTCAATACTCTTCTTTAAGAACACTTTTGTTCACTGCTAAAGAGAAACAAACTTAGAATTCATGCAGAAAAAATTACATTACAAACATAACCCAATCACAAAGTATATCTTCTTTAGGCCAACTAAAAATCTCTGTAGTTAAAAAATTGTTACCTCAATTCTCATCATTAAAATTCTACCTCACCAAAGGTTTATAAATTATTATGTGGTTTAAAAAATATATATTTTATAAACAGCTTTATATATGTGTGTGTATGTGTGTGTCCTATTGCTAAAGACATCATGCATTTTGCAAATGGCTCAGACTCCTGGGACCCAAGGGTACATTAGTAATAGCATAACCTTAACCAACAGTTCTCAAATTAGACTTAAGATCCACTCAACAAGAGGGAAACAGTCCTGGTACTGAAAACCTATCCAACTATCTAGAGCTAGCAAAGTCATGGACCTTAGCAGAGAACTACAACCACCACTTTACTAAACCTGCATAGTCCCTAATCACATTCTAAATATTTGTCTTAGTTAGGGTTTTACTGCTGTGAACAAACACCATGACTAAGGTAACCCTTAAACAGGACAACATTTAATTAGGGCTGGCTTACAGATTCAGAGGTTCAGTCCATTATCATCAAGGCAAGAAAATGTCAGCATCCAGGCTGGTATGGTGCAGGCAGAGCTGAGAGTTCAACATCTTCATCTGAAGGCAGCTAGTGGAAGACTGACTTCAAAGCAGCTAGCATGAGGGTCTTAAGCCCATACTCACAGTGACATACCTACTCCAACAAGGCCACACCTCCTAATAGGGTCATTCCCTGGGCCAAGCATATACAAACCATCACACCCACAGATGTCCTCACCCCTCATCAAGAAAATTATTTGCAATGTATGAAGACCCCTTACAGAAAACTACAACCAATCAAAATGCAGAATTGTGGAGCCCAGTCCCAACTGATATACCTACAACACAACTCTTATGCTTATGGCTCAAGAACATTGTGGGGAGAGGGTGCAGAAAGACTTAAAGGTGACTGTAAGAGTTACTTAGATTTTTATTTTTAGTTTTCACAATGCAATTCAAAGTCACCTTTGAATACAATGCTTGATTTTTTTGATTGATACACAGATGATATAGCACAAGTTATAAAAATCTTGTAAGCTGCCATGTGGATGCTGGGAATTGAACTTGGTTCTTTGGAAGAGCAGCCAGTTCTCTAAATTGCTAAGCTATCTCTCTAGCCCCCTTTCTACTGTCTTTTTGTCTATGCATGTTCTAATCCAATACTATCTTACTATAATGTCATAGCAAGTTTTGATCCTTAGAGCTACTGGCATTTGAAATAAAAATTTAAAGTCTACTATATAAAACAAATAATAATCTGGGGTTTTTGACTGCAAATGTATTTCATCTATTTACCAAGTATGGAGAAAATGACATTTTTAACCATCTGGAATCTCCTACTATATGAACATGAAATAGTTATCCACGTAAGTGTTTTAAATGTTTCTGAATGCCTTTGCAATTTTCAGTATTCAACTCTTTTCCACATTAGATATCAGAAACATTTAGTTATTTTATGTATCTGGACAGTGTAAATTGTTTCCCTATTCTACATATACTTTTTTTGTTTTTTAAAGGTTAGAGTCTTGTTATATAGTCCTGTCTAACCTGTACTTCCTATGTAGACAAGGCTGGCCTCTAATACATAGAGAGCCACACACTTCTGCTGCCAACTGCTACCACTCCCAGTTATTCTACATATACTTTTATAATTCCAATATGGTATTTTTTTAGCTACTGTTAGACAAATTCCAGTTAATTTTGTAGGTATTTATCCTATGGCTAATCACCTTGCTTTTTAAATATCACTTAGCAGTTCGCTAGTAAACATATTTGGGTTTTGTGGTTTACCAATTTTATTTTGTTTGGCAGAGGGTGATAAATAGGGCTTCAGTGCAATACTGAATAGAGAGAAGAGACAGTGGACAAAATTCAAGCTTTTCATTATGGTAACTACAGGAGTTATTGTTAACAATAACAAACTAAGGGTTTTTCTCTTCTCTTGGTTTGATAACAGTATTCTACATAACTACTGAATTTTGTGATATGATTCCTTCTTATGTGAAGGTATAAAGCACTTCACTATTCAGCTAAATCAATGGACTGTTTATAATTTAAAAATTAAAAACTATATTTTTCATACAAATCCATGCTGGTTATATCTGTTGTTAGATTACATTTCATTATTTCTATATCCATGTTGTGGAGAAATAATGACCTGCAACTTGTCTATTGTCACATCTAGCTTTCTTACCACAATTATGATAAAAAAAAAATCATAATAGGTGCTAAGATGTTTATTTGGTAATTCTCAGGAAAAGGCTCTCTAAATATAGCATTTTATTTTACTTAAATGACTTCCCAGTGAAAACAAGTACCCTTGGGATATTCTTTGTGAAAAAGTTTTAAATAAATTCAACTTGTTTTACAAAGCCCAACACAGATTTTCTATTTCCTTATGTGAGTTTTCAAGAACTTAAACTTTGTCCAGGTGTGGTTGTGCACGCCTTTAATCCCCATACTAAATCCTAGCACTCTGAAACAGAGTCAGAGTGCCAACCTGGTCACCATAACAAGTTCCAGGACAGCCAAAGCTACATAATAGAGAAAGACTCTGTCTCAAAAAACTAAACAGAATTATGACCTTTCACTTAAGTTGAAGACGTTAACAGAATAAAGCTGCTTATAATTTCTTTTGGAAAATTTGCTGTTAATAGCAAATTTCCTTTTCTCATCTATTAATTTGGGTTTTCTCCTTTTTCCTTATCAATTTATTGTGGTTTTCATTTTTTAAGGAGTCTTAATAATCTGGATCTAAAATCTCTGCTTCACTAACTCCTGATTTTATATTACTTCCATGATTTTAGGGTTTGACTCATCTCTCCTTTAATAGCTTTGACTATTAACATCCAACACTCTGACTTATATAACACTATAAACTACAGCATCCCTTCTGTTGTGTTCTAGGTATTCTGACCTATGTAATTTTACTTTTCAGATATAAAAGTCTTCTGATTTTCACAGTAACTTTTAAAATACTTTTTATACTTTTAGAATTTCATACAGGTATTTAAGGTGTTTTGATCATTTCCACCCCTACTCCCTTCCAACTCTTCTCAGAATCACCAACTCCCCCCAAACCATCCATCTTCTTCCAACTGCTTATCATTAAAAAGAAGCAAACAAAAAACTATTGAGTTCAATGTTTTGTCAGCATGCACATGGGTATAGGGTCATCCACTAGAGCATGTAAACCTAGCTGGGACTTAGGCCTGAAAAAAAAAACAAAACAAACCCCAACAACAACACAAACTCTCCCTTCCCCAGCAGCCATCAACTGCTAGTAACTCCTCAGGCAGGTGTGGATCTCACAAACACCTCCCCCATCCACCCAGGAATTTTAACTAGTCTGATCTTGTGCTGGTCTTGTACAGGCAACAGCAGCTGCTCTTAGTTCAAGAATTAAAGCCACACAGACTAGTTGTTTATTTTTCCTTTTATACTGTGAAGTACAACAAAAAACCTTTCCAAATCAAAGAACATAAAAATATCTTAGCTTTGGGTGAGAAAGTAGATGGCAGGGAAAAAGAAGGGTAACTTCCCTAAAACTTCAAAGTTTTAAGTTCAACTTCATCTAGCTCAGTAGCTGCAATTCATAGGATCTGCTCAAGTCCTTAAATCACAAGCTAAGAAGACTGCTAGTCTGAGGACAGTAACCCAAGCACCTGGAAGAAACAGGTGACATTTCCTCTCTAGTGAAAGTCACTTTCTCTTCTTTCAACCAGGTCAGAATTTCCACATATGAAATTTTAAAGACTATGACCCCCTCTCCCCAGACATACAAGAGAATACCTGAGTAATAAAGGCAGCAAGTACTAACAAAATGAGATATCACTGGAGAATTACTAGAAGGACCAGATAGTAAAATTCTTTAATGTATGAAAACTAACACTTAAATATAGTAAAGGGGATAACATTTGAAATGTAAATAAAATATCCAATAAAGAAGAAAAAATGTTTAAAAAAAAGAGAAAGAAGAAATCAGAAAGAAAAAAACCAGAACTTTAAAAGCTAAAATACAGAAGTAAAAAAGTTCAGTAATAGGTGAAAAGAAAATCAACATACTAGAAGCCAGACTATAAGAAAATATCCAGGATATAATACATAGAAATACATAAGGAACAGAAGCATAAGGAAGAGAAAAGGCATTGAATGTGGAATAGGAAGACAGAAATAAAATATAAGTAATATTCCAAAAGAGAACATACAAATGTTAATAATCTGGAGTCAATCGAGAGTCAAAGACAAAAGTGAATTCTCACCCTCATGTAATCTAAGTCTCTAAGCAGGATAAATACAGATATAATTTCCATATTCAGTGCAGAGAAAACTACAGAAAATCTACAGTGAAGGCTACAAAGAGGCTTGGTAGTTTTCAGGACTAGAGTTTGGTTCAAAGCACATCAGCCACATGACAACCACCTGTAACTCCAGGGAATCTGATGCTCTAGTCTGACATTTGACTTATCATTTAAAGTGATATTCTATATCACTAAAGAAATTCAGACAGGATTAGAGAGATGACTCCATAGACTTGCCACCGGGCCTTGCAATCTGAATTCAGATTCCTAGAACCTAGAACATGGTAAAAGAAGAAAAATCAACTTTCCCAGGTCATCCTCTGACCTACAAGGAGGAACTAGGGTCTGCAGTGCCTGGCCCACAGTTTAATAAAAACTTTTACCATGCATTCAAATGAGATAATTAAATCACTCTCCAAAAGGCATAAAGTAATTTAAAATAGTTTCAAAATCATGTAGCTGACTTTATGAGCACAGAAAAAAATCACAAGCTGAGTCAGGGGTGAGAGTAGGTAGATTTGAGGGGGATATGGCTCTAATTCCAGTACTTGGGAGGTAAAGTCAGGAAGATCAAGAGTTCAAGGCTAGGCTGGGCTACATGCCTAGCTGAGGCTGGCCTGGGCTGTATGAGATTCTGCCTCAAATAGATTTTTTTAAAGTTAAAAATAGTTTAAAAAAAAAATCAACAACCAGAATTACTAAAATGAAAAATTACAGATCCACTCCAGCAATAAAAATGCAAAAAATTTAAACAAGATAACAAGCTAAATAATTATAGCAAATGCTATAAAGTGAGCTCTTCCAAAATAGTCATTATTAGATATGATGAATTATATCATTTGCTGTCATCTTTGCTGGAAGCAGAGAAAGCACTCAGGGGAAAAAAAAAACATGATGTTCAATGAGAAAACTAAATATTAAAATCAATTTCTCAAGATAAGCTGCAACAAAGGTACACTAAATGGTGAAATTACTATATTTTTAAAGTACCTGATCTCCATTTCTAATTAACAGTATACAAAGTTCTACTTGAAGGTAAAAGAATAGGAATTGGAAGAAGGATTTAGACAAAAAAGTAAAGAAATCTTAAAAAGTTAAAAATTCTATTTTTAAAGTCAAAAAGTAACCTGAAGAAAAAAAATCTAAAACAAGATCACTTGATGATACTGCCAGAGCTATGGTGCAAAGCTGACACGATTCCCAAAACTCCTCAAGAGTGGCAAGTGCACATAAATGCTGAGCCTCCAGGCCTCCATATAGCCTCCAGGCCTCTATGGAACTATTACACACTCAAATTTAAACAGCTCCACCCCCTAGTGGTTACCTTACTTAACTCAGATGGAAAATACTCAGGGAACAAAAGATTGTACCAACAGTGAAGATTTATACCCTTTCCTTTACCTGTCTTAATTATTCAAACAATATAGGGTAACACGTACTCATAAGATCTACATTATAATAAATATTTCAAGTACAGACAGGAATGTAGACAAATGTCATTTTATATAAGAGATTAATATCCCTGATTGTCAGTATTTACAGTAGGTCCCAGAAGTAAGTCTACAGACACCAAAGGACAATTGTAAAAGCAATTATGAATTTACTGCATATGTAAAATAAAATGTACAATGGCATAAATGACAGAAATAACCTGTAATATACTGCTTGAACATAGACTGCGATTGCAGACCTATAATATAAATCAGAGAAATTCCATTATTAATTTTCTTATTGCTATGACCAAATACCTGACCAAAAAAAAAAAAATCCTTAAGGAAGGAAGGGTTATTTTTGGTACACAGTTTGCAGGTCTCTCTATCATAGATGAGAAGACACTGGCAGGAAGACACTGTGGCAGGAACGGTTTAGGGGAAAACAAGTGAGGCCAAGTTACACATCTCAAGGCTTGCATCCAGTGACCCCTTCCACCATGAAGGATCCACCCCCTAAGGTTCCACATCCTCCCAAAACGGAAAACACTCATTAGCCAGGGACCAAGTATTCAAAGGAATTTGCATGGAGGTTTATGCAGTATGCAAAACTTAATGTGTGTTTTTTAAAACACAACTTGTTTATTTCCTTTTCAATCACTGGCCACTGAAAAAAACAGGGTTGTTTAAGTAGTTCTGGCATTTTATCTAATGTTCACAAAAGCTTCTGAAATACAGCATTTATAAATGTATAAATGCAAATAGTTTATAAATGCAAATGCACAATATATTTATTTTGACATACAAATTAATAACAACAAATTATTAGTTATTTTCTATGCAGACATCCTAGAAAATCTGATAGATGTTTCAGCTAATTAATTCTATCAAGAATGAATAATATGCTATTTTACTACGAAGTTTTTAAATCTTGTTATTTTAAAAATATAACTGATCCAAATAGTGGGCCCCTACTATGTATACATGAATAACCCATATTTTATGAAATAAGTATTTGGCTGTTGTGAAATTTAGAATACCAACTGTTTGTGCTTCACTAGGCATGTCAAGGACTAATAAAGGACTGAATTAGGTTTTAAACATCAAAAATCTTTCTTACATTCGAGACATAACTGTTGTCTTAAGAGTCTGCTAAGGCCATAACCTCCTGGCATTTATTATGAGCACCTTTGAAGGTGAAAAGTGGTTTTAAGTACATGCACTGTATGAATATAAGTATCTAAAAGTATACAAATAACTCAATAAAGCAAGCTGCATGTTCTACAACATCTGTAAACCCAACTCAAAGGGACTCATTTGAAAGGGAAAACATACTAGTATTTGTTAATGGATACTCTTTAGAGAGAAAAAGGAGGTAAAAATTATGATCCACTAATAAAAGTTAAGATAAATCAGAATTGGGTAGTAGATGGGCAGGAGTAGATGGTAGCTGATGTAAAACACTTGCCTACTATATATAGGCCCTGCACTTGAGCATCAGCACTCCTGGGAGAAGACATGATGGTAAAGGTTTAAATCTGAGATAGCCTCTGTTTCTATAAGGGATGAGAAGATCACAGCTATTTGGAGGCGGAAAAAGGAGGATCATTTGGCCCCAAAGAATTTACAGACAAAGTAAAAAACAGGTAAGTTAAACAGAAAGTAATTTATAAGCTAATATATTTAAATCTAACCCTACTGTATTAAGTCAAGAGTTATCTAGAATCACAGAACTTATACAATGAATCTCTCTATAAATATTAAAGGGAATTGATTGAAATGACTTATGTTGCAGTCCAACTAATCCAACAATGGCTACCCAATCTCCATTTCTAATTAACAGTATACAAAATTCTAGTTGAAAGATTAGGTGTCAGTTCAGGTAACTTTCTCTACTGCTCTTCATTTTATGTATCCATGCATGTATGTGTATACAGGGTCTCTTCAAGGGACCTGGAGTTCACTGATAGGGTAGACTAGCTGGCTAGCAAACTCTGGGTGGTCATCTCTGCTCCACCTGTTTTTATTCCTCAGTGCTGGAATCACAAGCACATGGCCATATTAGGCTTTTTTATGTGGGTGCTAGGAATTAGAACTCAGGCCTCCTACTTGAGGAGCAAGCACTTTACCTACGCTAAGCCATCTTCCCCAGTGCCAAACAAAGTGATACTTAAAAACAGCTCAGGAGTTCACATTTCCTGATTTCAAGACTTATTACAAAGTAAATGCCACGATGATATAGTATTTTCAAAATTTCAGGCACAGAGATCAAGAGGACATTCCAAAAGCACATCACATATGTGGTCTGACTATACCGATTTTTAACTAAGAAAAGGAATGTTCTCAACAAATGGAACTAGAATGACATATCCACTGAATAAGAAAACAATCCTTAAACCTTTTCTCACATCATAAAACAAAAAATATAACTCAGAATATTTAATGCATCTTGATGTAAAAGCCAAAACTATTAAATATGTAGCCAAAAACATAAGGAAACTTGTAACTTTGCAATTGGCAAAGAATTCTCAGAGCACAGAAAAAAATATGAAAGAAAGAAACTCATTAGCCAAATGAATTCTAATTCAAAGCTCTTTTTAAGGAATCATTTGTGGTGCCACATGAGCCAAGGCACCTGTGGGGCCAGCCAGAAGACATTAGATTCCATGGAACTAGAGTTACAGCCATGTGTGAGCTGCCACGTGGTGCTGAGAACTGAAGCTGATACTCTGAGGAGCAGCAAGTGCTCTTACCTGTAGAGACATCTCTTCAGTTCCTCCTCTTTAGTTCATAGTTTGGAAATAAAGAAAACAAAACAAAAAGCCTTCATTTTGAAATGTGTGTTTTGTGTGTCAAGTACACATGTATAAACAACATATTTAAAAAGCTTTAAAATTCATTAGGATAAGCTGAGTTTTATGGCTGAAAGATCTGAAGGAAGCATTTACAAATGAAGACATGGACAAGCTTATCAGCATCATGAGTCACCCAGTAAATACAAGTTAAAATTCACTGTGACCCAGGAATGATCCCAGATGTCAGAAGCCAAAAGCAAGAGGATGAAGAGTTCAAGGCCAGTTTGGACTACATAATTTGAGTTCATTACAGCCTCAACAGCTACAAAACAGATTTCTTTTCAAAAAGACTAATTTAATAAACAAGTGAACAACAAAAATAAAAACCAGTGTGATACTACTATACATACTAGAACGGTGTAAGAATGTGGATAAAGCAAACTGTTGTATGTCACTGGCAGACAAGTAACATGGCACCATGATTAAACATTCACTTTCTATATAAGTCAATAAATACCAAATCTAAAGATTTTCCAGGTTAAAAAAAAAAGTTTTAATTCACACAAGAACTCAGAATAAATGTTCACAGCACCTTTATTAATAACAACCCAAATCAGCAACAACCCAAATATCCATAAATTGATTAAATGACTAAAACAGTAGTAAATCAACTATCATGAACTACTTCACAAAAAACAGAAATAAACTAGTTATACGCACACACACACACAAAATGGCCTTCAAAAACATGATGCCAAGAAATGGCAGCTATTAAAAAAAGTAATTATATTTTTATGAAATAGTAGACCAAGAGAAACCAATGTATAATGTGAGAAAGATAAGTGGTTTCCTGGGACTCAGGGTCAAAGAAGTCTAGTTGACCTCAAAACAAAAGAAGTTTTCAAAGACGTGAAAATACTATCCTGATTGTGAGACACATATATCATATATATAGCTCATATATATATATCTCACATATGCATATATATGACATTAAAGTATACTTTTATGAAAACACAATGAGATATACATCTTAAGTAAGTACATTTCATTAATTTTAATTTACTCCCTAATTTTAAAAAGTTGACTTTTTGAAAAGAATCTCTTTTAAGGAACTAGTTTACAAGAACCACTAGTGACACCTAAAACTACATATATAGTTGAGAAGATGTTTAAAAAAGAAAGAAAGAGAGAGAAAGAGAAAAGAAACTAATCCCCACTACTTTTTCATAAATATTACGAATGAGAGCAACAGGAGTCACTGAGGCAGCAGGTAGGGTACTTCCCACAAAGCTTGGCACTGTGCAAGCTCCGGAAACCCACGGACAAACACAATCCCCCAAGTTGTTCTCTCATCTCCATAAGCACGCTGTAGCAACACATGTGCATACACTCTCGCTAAATAAATGTTTTAAAAATGAAAACAGTAACATTATCTTGGCAAGATAAAAATAGAAGGGCATATTTTAACAATTTTGACTATTAGGAAGCTTTGTGAAAAATCATATTTAATGCCAGCCTCAGAAACATTCACCTTAAAGAAAAAAATAACATTTTAACTATTAACCCTACTATTCAACTATATGTAGCACCTACTGGGCAATGCAATGAACAGAATGTTATAAAAACTGGAAAGAGAACAAAAAAAAAAAACCTTTCAGATAATTGTCAACTAAATAAGAGCATTAGTTCCATGAAAAACAGGGGAAAAAAAAAAAAATCAAAAGCTTTTTTATTGCCAATGACAGGGAAAAAAAAGTTACCTTAAAGTTTTCATCTACTAAAGCAATACAACCATAAAGGAGCTATAAATATTGAAAAGGAATGCCATATATATATATATATTATATATATATATCACATGTCATATATATATCATATATATATCACATATCATATGATATGTGATATATATATGATATATATATATAAACGAGGGATAACTAAGGCTTTAATATAAAGCAAAATGTGAATAAAATGGTGAATACAATTTGGGAGGGGCTGTACTTCTATGGATTTGTGCTCCAGAAATGCTCACACACAGTTCCCCTTATTAAAACAGTGTCTGAGTCTTGGAATGGAGGCAATATACTAGAAGGGAAAGTGGGAGTTGCTCTTTTTATGTTACAGTCTTCCACACTGTGAAATGTTCTAAAATAAAGGATTTAGAGCTTATAATTCAGCATCAATCAATCAATGAGTTAGTTACCTTTAGTATATATAAAGCATAACTCTCAACTGCAATTATTTAAACGGCTTTTAGTAGGAAAATTTAAAGTCCATCTCATTAAAGAAATAGGATGTACCCTTAGAAAAAGTATTAGGGAGGCCTACATAAAACAAAGGACTATGTCCAAAATATATAATTAGAGAAGAAACAAGCTTTACACAAAGTTCTCAGAATAACCCCCACCCCCATCCCCGATGGAGACAACTCTGCATGTATATGTGTCTTTAAAGATGTATTTGTGAAAGCACTTTGAAAGATGACCACCAAATCTAAATACTGGTGGGGCACTGGGGGATGAAAATATTCACACGAGTATTTACTTAATACTCCTTTCTTTATACTGTTGATTTTTACACCAAGGGTGCATGTCTGTAATGGAAGAATAAAATTATTTCATACAAAAACGACATGAAATCCAGAAAACAATCACAAACATGTTACGTTTATTTCTGTTATTTTTTATGTTCATGTACATACTCATCAAATGACCTGTTAGTCTTCAGCAACGATGACTGCCATCTTAAAAGAAATATGAGCAAATATTTCATGGTAAAAAAAATAGAGTAACGCCTCTTTAAAAAAGAGAATCGTATATTTGACAGAACGAGGAGCCTCAAAGCAGTTGTCTAAGTGAACATACAATTCTTTTTTTTTTTTAATGCCTGATGAGGACAACCTCCCGGTTCTTCATCCATCAGAAGCTGTTTACCTTTTCTTCAACTTGGTCTGGGCAGCTTTCAACTCACCATTTTGAATGTGCGCAAAAATGATTAACCAGGAGGCATCTTCGGGTGCGGGTGGGGGTGGGGATGGGGTGGGGGCGGGGGGCAGCCCTGAAGGTGCCTCTGACCGGCGTGCTCGGGCCTAACGCGGACTGAGAAGGCGCTAGGCCACTGGCACTGCCTGACAGGGTGCCTGGGCCTCGGTGACAATCGGGAAGGACGCAAATACCGGGGGCAGGGGTGGAAGGCGTGCCATGCCAGGCAGGAGCCCCGCAGGCCTAGTGCGCCACGGTCCTCCGCGGCGGGCCTGAGAGTGGGCGGCACTGCTGGGCCGCGAGGGGCAAGGCGCCGGGTCCTTGGCCAGGGCACCAAGGACGGCAGACAGCCGGCGGGAGCGAGCGGACGGCGGGCGCGGCCGCTCGGGCTAGAGCGCGGCCCCGGGAGGGCTGGACGAGGCCCGGGAGGCCAGAGGCCTCTCAGTCGCCAACCCCACCCACCATGGCCGGCCGCGGCTCGGCCAGCTCTTCGGGGACCCCCCGAAGCAGAAGCACTGGGGCAGTGGCTCCCTCACCCAGATCCCCTCTGACAAAATCAGCCAGAATGGAGAGAAAAAAAAAAAAATCCCCTCACCGAGATGTGCAGCGGCTCCAGAGCGAGAACAGCGCTCGATCCTCCACCCGCCACCACCGCCTTCTTCTCCGCCTCCGACTCCTCCCCCGCCGAACGCGCAGCGGCTGCAGCGGCGGCGGCGGCGGCGGAAGCAGAGGCGGTGGCGGCGGCGGCGCGTCCCGCCCCTTGCGCCGTGAAGGAGGCGGAGGAAGTGAGCGTTTTAACCCCGCCCCTCGAGAGCGCAGCCAATAACCTTCACGGTCCTCTGCAGGGGAAACGCACGCATCCAATCGCAGTCCGAGAAGTAGACTTACGTCATGGTTGGACGTGGCAGAAAAAGGGAAAATAACTCGGCCTGACTCCCAGCCTGGCTCGGAAGGCTCTCACCCAGGCCCTTCGTGGATTGGCCGAGGAGCGAGAAGACGCGCTTGGCTCCGCCCCCTGTCTGGCCCTGCGCCGCCCCTGCAGCACTGCGACGTTTGGGCGGGGCGGGGCGCCGCGGCCCGAGCCGCTGTCAGGCCTTTTGTGGTTTGGCTGGGAGAAAAGGGCGGAGTCTCCTGTAGGGAAGGGAGTGTGGAGAGCTGAGAGCAGCACTGGCGCAATTACACTTACTCCATTCCCGCAACCCCCAGCAAAATGGAGGTGCTGAATTCGGTACCGAGGCCGTGAGAAGCCACCCAGTATTTTCAATTTAAATACAAGAAAAGAAAACCCCCAACCAGTAACAGTTCTGTTAGCAGCGGGGGAAAGAAACCTACGTGAGGAAGAGCTTGTTTGCTCAAGACTTTCCGTGGTGCGCAGTACCCGCCCGCCTCTGGTCAGACCCTCGCCTGCTCTCTGATTCTGTTTGGATAGGGCATCTATAGGTGAGATGTAGATTTGGCCTGACCAAAATTTAGCAGCTGACAGCTAAGCTATATCGGGTGTCAGGCTGGAAGCTAACAGCTCTCGTCGCATGCAACCAAAATAAATACAACAGCTGGAGTCCCTGGACACCTTGCTTAATTTAAACCCAGTCACAGTTTAAGTTCGTTATGTCAGTGATGCACATGTCCTCTTTCTCATCCTGAAGGCTGCCTGCTTCTCTGATTACAGTTCAGCTCCCCAACCCCAGCTCCATCACCTAGAGCCCCAAAGCCCAGGATATATTTATCATGTCGCCTCCTTTCCCAACCCCGCGCCCCAGGAATTAAGAGCTCCACTTTTTGTGATGTCCTTTAACTGTAAATTCCGCCAGTGAGCTGGAACTGGTTTTTCTACCATTGATGTAAAGAAATTATTCAACATTTTCCATAGAATACTAGCCTATGAGAATTTGCTAGACATTTTTTGAAACCAAGTTTAATTCTCAGAACACCCCAGTAGCATATATTTTACTAAAAAAAAAAAAAAAAAAAAAAAAATTACTGTCTTTTACGTGTTTCCAAGTCCTTGCTCTCTTGAAAGAGAATGTATATTTTAATTACATTCCTCTGATTTTCCTTTAGAGTGTTGCAGATTGGTCCAGTTGAACACACTAACAGATTTGCAGGCACGGGATTTCTCAAATTTCAATCATTTCCATAGCATGTCTGTGTATACTGGAATGAACTACAATCCAGAATGGAGGACACATCTGTGAGAGATTTTTCTGGTTGGTTTGACATGGGTGGATCCACTTCTGGTCTAGATCTTTGACAGGCTTTTGAGAAAGGCACACCTTAAATCATTCATATATATATGGATGGGGAACAAGAAAGGTTTTTGCTCTTTGCCTGCTTGCTTTTGCCTTGGTAGCACATCCATTCCTTGACTGGCTTTGGAGCCTACTTCCTCAGGACTCCAGCATATACAGAAGACCAGATTAGGCACCCAGTCTTGTGGGACTGAGCAACTACTAGATTGTTGGATTTTCTGTTCACAGGTATCCATTGTTAGGCTGCAGCCTATAAGTCATTTCAGTAAATACCCTTTATATGTGTGTGTGTCTGTGTGTGTGTGTGTGTGTGTGTGTGTGTGTGTATAAAGAGAAGAGAGAGAGAGAGAGAGAGAGAGAGAGATTCATTCCATACGTTCTGTCACTCAAAAGAACCCTACTGATACAAACTAAACCCTGAATCAGGATCTCCTTTAAAAGGCACACTATCAAACATTAGGCATATAATAAAGATACAGCACTCAAATGACATTTTGCTGTGATGTCATGAAAGGATAGAAAAATAGACCGAAATAGCAATCACTTTCTCACCGTGAGTCATTGTCTCTAATCTTGCCAGCATGCGCCAAGTACAGTCATGCCAGACATCACAAGTGATTTATGTTGCAATCTGAGAAGTTCTGGGATGGAGCCTTAGAGCATGACTCTAAGCTCAGATCGAGATATTCTCACACTAGCTCCTGCATTTATAATTGTTGCTTCTGAGCAACCCTCTTACCTCTCTGGCCTGGATTTACTATTTTAAATATGTGAATGTAAGAATACCCACTTATGCATTGTTGGTATAGATTAAATAACCTACTACATGAAAAACATATCGTGCCCAGCATGAAGTACTGAATATATATGGGTTTATATACTATATTATTGTATGTACGTGAAATAATAGTACATGTTAATGTAAATGTTCTGTTGAATGTATTGTTGATTGCAAAGTTCAGAAACAGCAGGGTTGTGGGAAGTGCGTAGTCTAGTGTGCTCTTTATTTTTCCTTAATATTTATTTATTTTATATTGTTGCTGCCTCAGACACACCAGAAGAGGGCATTGGATTCCATTACAGGTGGTTGTGAGCTACCATGTGTTTGCTGGGAATTGAACTCCAGATCTCTGGAAGAGCAATCAGTGTTCTTAACCACTAGGCCATCTCTCCAGTCCTGTAGTGTACTCTTAAAGAATGCTCATCAAAACAACATCTGTATTGCCTGATGTGGTGGTACAACAGTAAAACACAAACTAAGACATCTGAGAACAGTCTCGGGCCTGAACCCCTATGAGGACCAGCTGTATTTTAACAAATCTTCCTAGCAATCTTGATGCTCATATATTTTAATAACCGTGGGCATAAGCTGAGAGAGGACCTGTGTTCTCATCATAGTCTTAGAGGGAAGCCAGCAAACATGGGAGCATAAGGACCTCTGAAAATGTTCTTTTCTATATAAGCCAGCAATTCTCATGACCCCGTTAGAGATTGAACCACATTTCACAGGGTCCTCTAAGACCAGTGGGAAGCACAGATATTATAATTCATAAAAGTAGCAAAATTGCAGTTATGAAGTAGCAATGAAAATAACTTTATAGTTGGGGTCACCACATCATGAGGAACTGTACTAAAGGGTCACAGTGTTAGGAAGGGTGAGAACAGCTGCCATAAGTCATGGGAATCCTAGCAAACAACTTTCCAGAGTGCTGGAAAGTAACAGACTACAACATTCAAAGGATTGTTTAACAAGACAATAGCCAGATCTACAGCTCAGCAGAGCTCAGTGGCTGACAGGTAGGTAGACTTGCCCTCTTCCACATGCTGTTGTCTTCTTCTGCTTGCTCTTTTTGTCTGTGTCTTAACTGACCGGCCAGTCAGTGATTTGAGCAGGATTTCTACAGGGGCTCTTAGGTTCTGTATTAGTCAGTGTTCTCTAGAGTCACAGAATTTATGGGTAGTTTCTATACAGTAAGGGAATATGTTATGATGACTTACAGTCTGTAGTCCAACTTCCCAATAATGGTCTGCTGTGAATGGAAAATCCAAGGATCTAGTAGTTGCTCAGTCCCACAAGGCAAGCAAGCGAAGAGCAAATCTTCCTTCTTTCAATGTCCTTATGTAGGTCACCAGCAGATGGTGTGGTCCAGATTAAAGGTGTGTACCACCATGCCTGGATCTGGGACTTGCTTTGTCCCAGATGACTTTGAACTCAGAGATCTCCTTGTCTTAATCTCCTGGGATTCGTAGCCAGTATGCCTCAAGATCTCCATGCCAAGATCCAGGTCAGAAACTTGTATCTTCCAGCCTCAAGATCTGGATCACAGGTGAGCCTTCCCATTCTGGATATAGTCATTCCAGTTATAGTCAAGTTGACAACCAGGAATAGCCATTACAGGTTACTTTTTTTTTTTTTTTTTTTTAATTCTCTTGGAATAATTTTGAACCCTAATCTCTGTGTCCTGGTATTGAATACATTGTGGATGTTACTTTCTGCTTGGGCTTCTCTTTGACACTGTGTTTTGGTAAATTCCAGTGTCAGGAGGAATAGCTCATGTGTTTTCACAATCATAGGCTAAGCACTGTGAACTCTCCAGTGCCCTCAGATACCCACCTAGTAAATGTATCCACTTTCATCTTTTCTTTCAGCAGGATGGTTATGCTGAGAGAAGCTATCAGTGGCACCCTACAGAGACTGCTCTTAATGAGACTCGCTATACCTGCCTCCTTGCTTATCTGTTGTAATAACCCTGCCCACATGTTCATTTGTGTTTAATAAACACACGGAATGTTTGAGATGCTGCATTTTCTACATCAGATAGCCCAGACCACTATCCCAGCTTTTCTGTGTCTACATATCTGTCCTCTCTTCATTCCCTTGCTGCTGTGGGGAGGGTAGAAGTTCTCATAGTAGTCCAGTATGACTTTGATATAATTTTACATTTATTTACATATGTATGTATATTATATAAATATATATTATTTATATGTAACATAATATATGCTTATGTTTGAGTCTGTTCTACAAGCCTTCCCTACAGTAGTGCCAGCCTTCCCCAAACTTGCTAGCATGGTTTTAAATGCTATCATGGGTGACTGAGGATCTCCCTTTAGAAACAGTGAGCATTGTGTCACTATGTGAGGATTTCCCTTAAGAAACACTGAGTATCGTATATAGATGCTCTAAGATTTTATGATTTATTCTGAATGCAGGTCTGTTCGAGTTCATGTGCTGGATGCTGGGGAAATCCTCTGTCAAGGCTTAAATCTAGAGGGAAGCTGTCTTAGACCACCATCTTTGGACTCTGGTACTCCTCTTCAGCCCCACCCTTTCATCTGTTTGTGAGTATTCATAAGCTTTGTCTTTAATCCCTTCTGTTGACTTGTTTTCTCAATCACTGGATTTTTCATCTCTATACCTTCTTTTCACAACACTCTTGCTCTTTATGAACATAATGCTATTTTAAAATTCTCCAAATATTTAATTTAGAGGTTTCCTTTTCATTGGGAGGGTTCATTTTTCTCTAGAATGAATGAATGAATGAATCCGTTTATTCCAGCGCCATTGATAGCATCTTTCCATTTTAGGATTCTTCTTTCATCATGTACATGCTGATACATGGTTTGGGTTTGGATATGAAAATAATACATTTATTGGAAATTCAGTGACTATGGTTCTTTAAGAATAGCTAACAATTTTACTGGTGAAACCTAAATATTTATTGCCAAAAGTGTGAACTGGGGCATTAAACTTATTTAAAGAAGAATTTTATTTTATTTTTTTTACCTTTAGACAAAGGTAAAAAATATCCTCTGTCTGAGAGGAAAGACATTTGTAAAATGTTTTGCATATAACATCATGTGGTGCTCTGCTGCCAACAAACCAACTCACATGGCTATGGGGCACTTGAGACGCTCTTACTAAGAGACATGGAAATGCAAAGTACAAAACATGTTTTTAAATATGTAATATCCTCAAAAATATATCCCATAAAAATTTCTATAGTAAGCATTATCATTTTATATGTTAGGTTTTAAATTTAATTTTATCTTTCTTTCTACTTTTTAAGGTGATCTACTGGGAAACTTGGGCTGATACATGTGATTCCTCCCATTCTGATGGACCTGTTTTCAGGTCCAGGTCTTACTACTGACTGATGTAGCACCAAAACCAAGCATTCTAAAATCTTGCCTGTCTCTGACATCAGCCTAAGTCTCTTTGTTTGCCATTTCCACTGGAACTCCTTCCAAGTCATCTTGAGTTTGCTGCTTTCTTGTCTGAATCCACCAGTAATACTCAAAACTATTTTCTAAAAATGTGTTGATATCTTTGGGTTGATGACTTCCTTCCCATTGTCTTTATGAGTTATGATTTCTGTTTATAAAATTCTCTAATAATATTCTAATGTATTTGTGAGGAATAAGATAACATGCCATTTTGAACAAACATAGATTAGTGAATAGATTATTAAAGCCTAGCAGGCATACTCTGGGTTATATGCCCATGTGTGACTTGGGCACTGCCTAGAGGGAGCACTGTATACAGAAGAAGTTCTTTCAACTCATGATGAATCTCATACTTTTTAAGAGGAAGATGTCAAACTGAAAGGGATTATCCATATTTCCTTATGTTGAGGATGGTAACAGGTTTGTTGTTTGTTTGTTTGCTTGTTTTAGAAAATGGCTGATTAAAGAACAAAATACATAATTGAAAGGCTTATTTTCTAAAAGATAGTTCCCAGAAGACTGGAGAGGTAGACTTGAGAAACTGGCAGGAACAAAAGGAAGCTGGCTGTGTAGCTTTATAGCTTGAGGCTTGCATCATAGCCAAACTGGTGAGGACATTGCACACACTGCACAGAGCATGGGATGGGGCAACACAGCCTGCTCTGGTACAGGCTCCCAATGACTTTGGCTGCTCAAAATTGGCTACTACTTCTGCCAAAACAAATCCTTCTCTAAAACATGCTTCTTTATCTTACTTGCTCCAGAGCCAAGGTCCCTGGAAGGGGTATCTGATTACCAGAGCCTAAGGCATGTGCCAGCAGAGAGAGGGATGGCAAGTAGTTGATACTTTCTGATACTATAATAGGATAAAATTTATAGGGTAGGGAATTTTTCAAATTGAAAAGAAATCTAGATTCCAAAAGAAATGACAAAAATCCATTGCAGGGCACCTAGCCAATATCTGAGCAGCCCTTAGCATTAACTTTTTAAAATGTGGATATTTAGGACACTTAGTATATACATTTTAATTACAGCAATTGCAAAACATAGAAACAAATAAGCTATGGAGTCCATAACACTTTATGAACTGAGTCGTGAAAAGATTAAAATAGAAGAATTTAGAAGACTTGATTGTCTTAGTTAAGAGTTTCCATTGCTGCAATGAAACACCTTGACCAAAAGCAAACTGGGGAGAAAAGGGCTTATTAGGCTTACACTTCCACATCATATTCTATCACCAGAAGAAGTCAGAATAGGAACTCAAACAGGGCAGCCACCTGGAGGTAGGAGCTGAAGCAGAGGCCATGGAGGGGTGCTATTTACTGGCTTGCTCCTCATGGCTTGCTCAGCTTGCTTTCTTATAGATCTCGGGGTCACCAGCCCAGGAATGGCACCACCCACAATGGGCTGGGCCTTCCCTCATCAATCATGAACTAAGAAAATATTCTACAGGTTGATCTTATGGAAGCATTTTCTTAATGGAGGTTCCCTCCTTTCAGGTAACTCTATCATGTGTCAAGTTGACATAAAACTAGCCAGGACATTGATATTGATTTATTCATTTTTTTATTTAATGAAAAGCCCTTCCCTGAGATTATTTAACATTTAACAGTTTTTGTAGAGTTCATTGAAATAAAGTTTCACTCTAAACTGTAAATTGTTAAGAGTGAAATGTTAGCAATTTTCTCACTGTAAGATTTCTTCTCACAACATATCCTGATGGCTCAAAATTCCAAGATCTATATACACACATGTGTCATCTATCTTTCAGATGACATAACTGAATATTACTAAAATATTACCAATGAGCCGAATCCCTCAGCCATTCTTTATATAAGTTATATAGGAAACTAAATGGAAAACAAAATTTTCTTCTACTATACTTAACATTTTCCATGCTTTTTGTGACTCAACATGTAGTCTTTTTTCCTTACACTGGCTGATTCTCCAATACCAGCTGAGTATTTTTACAATTCAAGTCTGGCATTTTCTACCTTGTATTAATTGTCAGACCTCATGACCGCAGAGAGCTCCCCAGTCCCACAAGACTGCCCCAGATTGAGATACTGATCACATCTGATGAGTTGCCAAGTCACTTCATCTCTTGCTTGCTTTATTACAAGTCAGAATTTCTACAACTAAGATAGCTCAGAGAACTCAGGGAAGCCTATTCAGTACGTTCTAAGGTGTATGATAAAGGATACAGATAAAAGCTGCATGAACAAGTATTTCAATGGACAACTTTTGAACTTCTGACTCAGTGGGATTTTGTGAAGGATTCAAGAGATATCAGCTTGACCAATCTTAGTAGTCAGACCCTCTCTCTTCTTGGAGAAAGGCACGGGGCTGAAAACTCTAAACTGCCAATCATATTTGGTCTTTCTGGACAAGCCCCTATCCTGACACTATCAAGGAATTATTGAAAGCATCTCATTAGAACAAGAGATATCCCTATCATTGAGGAAATTCAAAGAGGTTGAAAAGCTTTGAGTCAGAAACTAGGTTGAAGACCAAATAGCAGAATAAAAAAAAATATTCTGTTAATCTCACTGGGTGAGAATAAGACCTCTACCACAATCCGGAGCCAAAGTTGAAGCAAGCTTCAAATAAATGCAGGCAGGAAATGGACTCTGGGTAAATCCATTCCTGAGTGACCAGAAAATGGTCACAAGTCACGTTTTGCAGAGGCTAATAAAGGCAAACTGATAGGGTCCATTCCTGGGCAAGTATGCATCACAACATATTTCCTTCCAGTATACCTCCCATCTACATGTGATCAAGCATTTCCCGTGCAGTTGAGTCAGACCACCTTGTTGTTTATGAGCTCATTATCACTCATAAATAACAGCCTCAAGCATTTCAGGAAGTATCTGTCCTTGTGCAGGGGCTTACATGTTAGAGGATTTTTATTTAATGAATCTGTTAGGCACAGCAATTAAAAATTAAAACATAATGTTGGCTCCCACACTACCACCAATATTATTAGAGAATAACAAAGGCATTAGGATCCTGTGTGATTAAAAACTGAGAGTAAAAATTAAATATTATTATGTATTGCATGATTATATAATTTGACTCCCAAGAACCACAGATTTTTGTCTTCTTTCTCAGAAATGTCTTGCCAATGCTACTGTTAGATATAGTCCTTAGACTAGTAATTGTGAACTTATTTCTTCAAGGAACTGAAACTCTTACCCATATTTGAAAAAAAAAGTTGAGTATAAAAATATATGTAAATCTATAATATAACTCATAAGCCATATAGTTTCTATTGATTATTTATGAAAGAAATAACTCTAATCTTAGACAACCAAGAGTTGATTATCTGCTGACACTTTGAGTAAAGGGCTCATATTCCTAGAGAAAAAAAATAGTTTTTACCTTATTCATCTAAAAATTTCATGAGAATAAGAAATATGTCTAGTTTCTTGACTTGGTATTTATCGGTATTCACACTCACCCACGCACACACATGCACAGGCATATGCACACAGACAGATACTCACTCACACATGTACACACATATATATGCACACACACACAACAATTTGACATTCTGCATCATTTGAACAGCACTAATTCTACCTCCAAACAAACCCTGGCCCTGTATTCTCAGTTACTGACGTTGGTTTGAGGGATTGGTATTGCCAAGGCTTATGAATCACGCTTAAAAACATGGTGCTACCTATTTTTGCTAAAATATTTTAAACTAACTTTTCCACGCCTTTGAGAAGCCAGTGTTGACTATAGTCTATATTGCCAAACGTTTGAAAATGTCAACATAGACATGGGAATAAGTAGCCACAAGTTGTTGAACACTCTTTAATTTTGTTTTGGAGAGATGCAAGGATGGATGAGAACACTCAGAAGAGAGATATTTTGGACTGTGGGGCCCATCATTATACAGATGCTATTCAGCTTTATTGAGCCATACATCTCTCCTTCCTTTAGCCCAGATGGTAAAATGACTCATCTTTTCCCTGGGCCAGCAAACAAGTGAGAGAGAAGAGAGCCAGTTATAAGGCAGATAAAAAGGATAATGCTTCAGAAGCAAGGGGAAAATATTTCTAGGCAGTGACGGTACATTGCTATGCTTGACGGTACTTGTTAATGCTTTGCATTCCTCTTCAGATTCACAGCTTGGGTTTCATGTGGCCTCCAGGATCCCTGAGGAGTCGATCTGATCAAGAGTTCTTTTTGTCTTTGTGGTGTATACTTCAGTTGTAAATATTTTTGACCTTCAAATGACTTACTTTAGTAATTTCTCCTTGTGAAGCCTAAAGATCACCCTTTGAGTGTATCTCCTTTTCTGTTATTTTCCTTGAAAAATCACTCAGCAATTTTATGTGGACTGTATTTTAGTTAAGAACTCTGCTCGGTTGAATAGATAATACCTTCACTGAACAGCTGGGGGAAATGCCTGCTGGGTAGGAAGAACAAAGAGAGAAAATAATATGATCTGCCAGACACAAATAAAAGGAGTGGATAAGGACCCTTTTGTGTATGCCTGTTTTGTAGTTGTCATTATGTGAAGTTATACAGAGACTAGTGAAGTCACAGAAAGATCTTTCTTCCCCCAGCTGTGGGGACTGAACCTATGTTCTTCACACTCTAGTGAAACCCATCATGCCCCAGCCACCTCACCTCCCAGTCCAAGTCACAAAACAACCTTAAATCTTGCTGTGTTCCCCAAAGATCTAAAAGCTGGTTTCTAGTAAAACAAACTAATCTGCCACTAAATAGAAGCCGAAATTGTAATACAAGTGAGAGTAGAAATGACTAGGTAAGATGTCTGGCATAAATACACCTCTGAAATTAACTTCCGGTTCCATTTGCTAAAGAAGCCACTACTCTGAGCTCCCAGGATAATTCCAGCATTGTTATCACTTATCCTGAAACCCTTGCTAGTGCCCACGGCTCTGACATTGACTTACACCCTTTCACCTGGTCATTCAGGGATACGTCTACAGTTGCAATGCACTCCCTTTCCCACTGACCTAGTAAGGCTAGTTACGGTTTCACACCAGCAAAGCTAAATTTGTCCATAAAGTATCCAGTGCATTAGGATTCTACTACAAATTAGTTAATATTGCTTCTGTTACCCAAAATATCTTTGTCTGGTACAGTGGAGGTCTCTAGGGTTTGTCTGCTTAAGATGCATTTCTTCTTTTCATAATAATACCTCCATTTTCCATTGATAAAGAATCCCTTCCTATCGCCAATAAACTCGGGTGGTTTCTTCAGTTACGTTGTTCATTCTGTTCTGGCTAAGAAACATGTACATTACTCAGTGTAAACACGAGTCTTCCTTCCTCCTTGGAGGTTTAGTATTGAGCAGCATAAGAAAAAAGCATGTTTTGGAGCCAATTCATCAAGAGAGTCAAGTTTGTTAAAAGAGATTTACCAATTATGTCTTACTTTCTAGATATTTTGATTTCATTTTTAACATATAACTATCTTTTTCTGTAATTCATAAGCTTAACTTTCCCCTAGCTATTCAATTCCCAATATTCTTAATGTAGACAATGTCAACTACGTGTAAACAGAAAGCTGAAGGATCCCATGTTAGGCAAAATAACTGTTCTCCAAAACATATGCAAATTTTAATCCTGTATCTGAAATTATGTTATGCTGTGTGTCAAAAGAGGATTAAAATCACAGATGAAATGAAAACAGTTATCTGACTTTAAGACTCTATCCTGTATTATTACTCAGGAGGCCTCAGTGTAGTCACATGACACTCAAATGAGAAAGAGAACAGTTAGTCAGTCAAAATCCATGTTATGATGCCATGGTAAAAACATAGCCATGGATGGATGGCTTTGATGATAGAAAGGTGGGCCCTGAGCCAAGGAGCATGGCTGCCAGGGCATGGAGCTCTAAGAAACAGTCACCTGCACAGTTCCCAGGAAGGAATGTAGCACCAGTGACAACTTGATATTAACACAATGCATAGATTTTGGATTTCTGACATTCAGAACCGTGTGAGTCAGGGCTGGATTCGAATGTAGCCTAGTGGTAGAGTGTGTGTCCCACACGCCTGACTGAGACTGGATTCTACCCCAGGAATCACAAATAAGCTCTGGAAGATAATCAGTGTACGTCACTTCAAGACACTAAGTTTGTGATAATTTGTCAAAGCAGCAACAGATTACTAATACAGTTTCAGAACACATGAGTGCATAAATTCTATAAATCCTTCAAAACACATTCCACCTCTCTCTCTCTCTCTCTCTTCTCTCTCTCTCTCTCTCTCTCTGTGTGAATATACACTGTTTATGTGTGGTTAAAGAGGCCAAAAGTGGGCACTGGGTGCTCCTGGATGTAGAGTTACAGGCATTAATGAGTCACCCAACTGTATGCTAGGAGTCAGATTTCAGTGCTCGGGAAGAGCAGCAAGTGTGCTTAAGTGCCCTCATCTTTATAAATATTGGAAATGCTTGTGAGCTTTAAGAAAAATTTAATGTGACTATAGTTTTGTTAACTTTGTGATATTTTTATGAGTAGAAAAAATTTAAATACATTTTTGTTAAATTTGTGATATTTTAAGTATTTTTAAACTAAATAAAACTAATTGATATTAGCTACCTTAAATATAGTTTCCTTGATGTTAATGTCTTTCCAAATTATAACCTGAATTACTCTAATTCAATTATTTACATGTAAATAAAATGTAATTTTCTTCACATTTCAGACATATAGTTCAGACATACATCTGTATGTGTCTATAGACATATATATATATTTCCATACAAGTCATTTATCAACTCACTTTAATTCACTAAGAATTACAATTTTTAAACTTTATCTGTATGGAATTTACAAACCTAATACATTTCTTCTAATTTTAAGATCTAGAAGTGGATCAGATAAAAAGCAGTAATAAATCCTTCAAAACAGAGTAGCTTAAAAACCAATTATAAGAGCGTTCTTTCTTATACGGTAGCCCAGACAAAGGTAACGCAGGGCTTGTCTTCTGTCGTCCCATGCGGTTTTTAGATGAGGAATAAAAATGTCTCTTCTATGTCTTCTATTTGTTCCCCAGCACAGCAAGGAGGGGGTCAGAGTAACATTATCTTATCCTTCATTGGCATGGCCGAGACAATTCACGTCTCACCAGCAAACCTAATCACAAAATCACGCGCAGCTGCAAGGAGGCTAGAGCACGTGACCTCTGGCGAAGAGGCAAAACAATCAGCGAGGACATGGGGGAGGGGAAGGCGTGGGGTGAATGATGTCATGAAAGAGAGAAAGCCGAAGCACTCAGATCTCAGGAAAACAGGCATCATGGTCAGAAATGCAACCCGGACAGAAAAAAAAAAAAGAATACTGCAAGCCAACGGAACTTGTTAAAATGTACAAAGCATTCCACTTAGCACTATCAGAACACTTCTCTTTTGAAGTGTCCAAGCATTTACTATGATAGACCAGATCCTCAGACATACAATAACTTTAACAAGGTGCGAGAACTGAAGTCATGCAAAATACATTCTCTGACCTTAAGAGAGTTAAGGTAAAGACCAGTAAAGGAAAAAAAATCAAGAAAATGTTCAAACATTTGAAATTTATAATATGCTTCTAAATAATCCACCAGTCAAGGAATAATGTTCAAGGCCAATTAAAATGTTGATCTAACTAACAATGAATATAGAAGATTTCAAGACCTATGAGACACAGCTAAAGCAATACTGAATGACAATTTATGCTTATAAATACTTACATGAGAAAGGAAGAGTCAACGGAAGCTAAACAGGCAGTTCAGCAGTTTTAAGCACCTCTGCTCTTTCAGTGAACAGAATTCAGTTCCCAGAACCCTCATCATGCAGCCCACTACCATCTCTAAGTCCAGTTCCAGGTTCCTCAGTATCCTCCTGTGGCCTATGTGGTATACACACACACAGACACACACACACACAGACACACACACACACACACACACACACAGACACACACAGACACACACACACACAGACACACACACACACACACACAGACACACACACACACAGACACACACACACACAGACAACACACACACACAGACACACACACACACACAGACACACACACAGACACACACACACACAGACACACACACACACACAGACACACACACAGACACACACACACACAGACACACACACACACACAGACACACACACACACACACACACACACACTTGCACCATAAGGATGTATGAATAAATAATGTAATAAACCTATTTAGAAAAGAAATATTAAGTTAACAAACAAAAATCTCAAGCTTCTTTCAAAAAAATTAAAAAATTAAAAATCTTAGGGGGGAGAACAAAGAAATGATGAGTTTAAGATTTAAAAAATAGATAAATTGTAAGCATAAAAGCAATAAATAGCCGGGCGGTGGTGGTGCACGCCTTTAATCCCAGCACTTAGGAGGCAGAGGCAGGCGGATTTCTGAGTTCGAGGCCAGCCTGGTCTACAGAGTGAGTTCCAGGACAGCCAGGGCTACACAGAGAAACCCTGTCTCGAAAAACCCAAAAAAAAAAAAAAAAAAAAAAAAAAAGCAATAAATAAAATCTGTTTTCAAAATCCATTTTGCAAAGGCCAGCGAGAATGACGAAATTTCAGCCAAGACTAAAGACTATGCAGAGGAGACCCTAACTCCAGTATCAGAAATCCAAGAGGGAACATCAGCACAGATCAATCTCACAACTTAACAAGATAGTTAAGACCACTGTAAAAAAAATTCCAAATTCACAAATTAAATAACTTAGGTAAAATGTAAAAACACCTGAAAACCACAAGATAAGATAAAACACAATGACATTTTGGTCAACTATGGACCTTATATATGACAATGCTCCTATAAAATTATAACAGGCTGAACAACTCATACAGTCTACAAATACTGTAGCTGTGTAAAGTCATAGCCCAGTCATTGCCCAGGGCAAATACTTATTGGTTACATTGGTGAAAACAAGCCAACTGTTCTGCCAAGTGTTTGGGAGAACTAGCTCGTGCAACACACAGCACATAACAGCTGATAATGAATGACTAGGTTACTGTTGTATATTGTTACTACATTTCCAATCTCTACTGGATAGTCTGTGCCCCTATTGATAAAATATCTACGGTAAAACAGTACGTTGTATAATGTTGACAGCAGCCTCACAGCTTTGTACTTATCATGCTTCTCTCTTTTTTTAATTGATTAGAAATGGCTAATTCTACAGCTTGGGGGGAGCATATACAAGATATGTTTAACCCACTGGTAATGTTAAAATGTAAGGAAGTACTAGCTCCCACACTCACAACCTTTGATGAGGGTGTGCCAATGAATACAGGAGCCAATTTAAAGGAGCTCCTGATGCCTGATGTTGCAAGAATTTGAGCAAAAAGTATTTTTGGTTTATTGCCAAAGGTATAAGATAACTATCAATGAGGCTATATTGATATAAAGAAATGACTGAATATGACAATTGGGGAACGGGGTTGTGGGGTGGGTGTGGGGAGATGTATCTTTGTAGAAGAATTTCAAACAGTTTATGTAACTACTCCTTCTCCAAGGACACAGAATGTAATTCCTGTCTCATAAATGTGGATTTGCACAGTCATGCCCTTTGAAACAGTAAGGTATGGAAATATGCAAGATCATAGTGATTTTGTAGTGGAGCCATGTGTTCAAGGACAGGGTCAGTACAATGCTAATTGGCAGAATGTTGAGTGATGTACTGAAAATGGCATTCCATATTCAGACCCATCCTAGAGGATCTGTCTCACTCAGAGCAGTTGGTAAGAACCTTCCCCAACGACCTGAAGTCCCAGAGCTGCAGCTGGGAGACCAGCTGTGGCACACTAGGGAACCATCTCCCACCAAAACTCTGCCCTCCAGAATACCACTCCCCTTCCACCGCCTCCCTCTGGTCCTTCCTGTTTGGGCAGACTCATAGCTGGTATGCTCCCGGGTAGACACCATATTCAGACCCATTCCAGAAAATCAGCTGCACTCCGAGCAGTTGAGGATCCACTGTACCCTAGCTGGTTTGCTCCCGTGAAGACACCAAACCCTGAGCCACTGAATCAGATTCCTTCTGATCTGAGCCAGTGCACTGAGTAGACCTTGGGCACTACCTCTGCAACCAATCCCACAATACCCAGAGGAAGTTGGACTCCCAAGCGCTCTAACAAGCCCAAGATCATAGAGGAAGCTGGACTCCCAAGATCTTTAATACACCCAGGATCTAGGATTACAGGATCCCAGAGGCAGCCTGACTCCCAGGAGCTCTGGCACGAATGATCACAGGATCACAGAGACAGCTGAACTCTGAGGAGTTCTGACACAACCAAGAAAACAGGAAAGACAGGCTCCAGTCAGAGACAGTGAGTGCAGGGAGTACTAGAGTTAACCAGATGTCGAAAGGCAAGCACAAGAATATAAGCAACAGAAACCAAAGTTACTTGGCATCATCAGAACACAGTTCACCCAACATAGGAAGTCCTGGACACCTGATCACACCAGAAAAGCAAGATTCAGATCTAAAATCACTTCTAATGATGATGATAGAAGACTTTAAGAAGGACACAAATAACTCCCTTAAAGAAATACAGGAGAACACAGGTAAACAGGTAGAAGCCCTTAAAGAGGAAACACAAAAATCCCTTAAAGAATTACAGGAAAACACAACCAAACAGGTGAAGGAATTGAACAAAACCACCCAGGATCTAAAAATGGAAGTAGAAACAATAAAGAAATCTCAAAGGGAGACTACTCTGGAGATTGAAAACATAGGAAAGAGATCAGGAGTCATAGACACAAGCATCACCAACAGAATACAAGAGATAGAAGAAAGAATCTCAGGTGCAGAAGATGTCATAGAAGACACTGACACAACAGTCAAAGAAAATGCAAAATGCAAAAAGCATCTAACCCAAAACATCCAGGAAATCCAGGACACAATGAGAAGACCAAACCTAAGGATAATAGATATAGAAGAGAGCAAAGATTCCCAACTTAAAGGGCCAGTAAATATCTTCAACCAAAGTATAGAAGAAAACTTCCCTAACCTAAAGAAAGAAATGCCCATGAACATACAAGAAACCTTCAGAACTCCAAATAGACTGGGCCAGTAAAGAAATTCCTCCTGTCACATAATAATCAAAACACTAAATGCATAAAACAAAGAAAGAATAGTAAAAGCAGTAAGGGAAAAAGGTCAAGCAACAGACAATGGCAGACCTATAAGAATCACACCAGACTTCTCACCAGAGACTATAAAAGTCAGAAGATCTTGGACAAATGTCATACAGACCCCAAGAGACCACAAAATGCCAACCCAGGCTACTATACCTAGCAAAACTCTCAACTACCATCAATAGAGAAACCAAGATATTCCGTGACAAAACCAAATTTACACAATATCTTTCTATAAATCCAGCCCTACAAAGGATAATAATAGAGTGAAAACTCCAACACAAGGAGAGAAACTACATCCTAGAAAAGGCAAGAAAGTAATCTTCTTCCAACAAACCCAAAGGAAGACAGCCACATAAACATAATTCCACCTCTAATAACAAAAATAATAGGAAGCAACAATCACTTTTCCTTAATATCTCTTAACATCAATGGACTCAATTCCCCAGTAAAAAGACATAAACTAACTGACTGGATACATAAACAAGACCTAGCATTTTGCTGTATACAGGAGACACACCTCAGTGACAAAGACAGATACTTCCTCAAAGTAAAAGGATGGAAAACAATTTTCCAAGCAAATGGTTCCCAAAAAAAAACCAAGCTGGAATAGCCATTCTAACCAAAAGTTATCACAAAAGATAAGGAAGGATACTTCAAATTCATCAAAGGAAAAATCTACCAAGACAAACTCTCAATTCTAAATATCTATGGTCCAAATGCAAGGGCACCCACATTCATAAAAGAAACTTTATTAAAGCTCAAAGCACACATTGTACATCACACAATAATAGTGGGAGACTTCAACACCCCACTCTCATCAATGGACCAATCATGGAAACAGAAACTAAACAGAGATGCAGTGAAACTAAGAGAAGTTATTAATCAAATGGATTTAACAGATATCTATAGAACATTTCATCCTAAAACAAAAGAATATACTGTTTTCTCAACACCTTATGGTACCTTCTCCAAAATAGATCATATAATTGGTCACAAAACAGGTCTCCACAGATACAAGAAGATTGAAATAATCCCATGCATCCTATCAGGTCATCATGGACTAAGGCTGGTTTTCAATAATAACAAGAACAACAGAAAGCACACATACACATGAAAACTGAACAACACTCTACAAAATGATAACTTGGTCAAGGAAGAAACAAAGAAAGAAATTAAAGACTTTTTAGAATTTAATGAAAATGAAGGTACATCATACCACAACTTATGGGACATAATGAAAGCAGTACTAAGAGGAAAACTCATAATTCTAAGTGATTTCAAAAAGAAACTGGAGAGAGCATACATTAGCAATGTGACAGCACACTTGAAAGGTCTAGAACAAAGAGAAGCAAATACACTCAAGAGGAGTAGATGGCAGGAAATAATCAAACTCAGGGCTGAAATCAACCAAGTAGAAACAAAAAGAACTCTACAAAGTATCAACAAAACCAGGAGCTGGTTCTTTGAGAAAATCAACAAGATAGATAAACCCTTAGCCAGACTAACAAGAGGATAGAGAGACAGTATCCAAATTAATAAAATCAGAACTGAAAAAGGGAGACATAACAAGAGAAACTGAGGAAATTAAAAAAAAAATCATCAGATCCTATTACAAAGGCCTATACTCAACAAAACTGGAAAATCTGGATGAAATGGAAAATTTTCTAGACATATACCAGGCACCAGAGTTAAATCAAGATCAGATAGACCACCTAAACACTCCCATAACCTCTAAAGAAATAGCAGCAGTCATTAAAAGTCTCCCAACCAAATAAAGCCCAGGACCGGATGGTTTTAGTGCAGAATTCTATCAGATCTTCCAAGAAGAACTAAAATCAACTATCTTCAAACCAGTCCACAAAATAGAAACAGAAGGAACACTACCCAATTCATTCTATGAAGCCACAATTACACTCATACCTAAACCACACAAAGACCCAACAAAGAAAGAGAACTTCAGACCAATCTCCCTTATGAATATCAATGCAAAAATACTCAATAAAATTCTCGCAAACTGAATCCAAGAGCACATCAAAACAACCATCCATCATGATCAAGTAGGTTTAATCCCAGGAATGCAGGGATGGTTCAATATACAGAAAGCCATCAACATAATCCACTATATAAACAAACTCAAAGAAAAAAACCACATGATCATCTCACTAGATGCTGAGAAAGCATTTGTTGAAAATTCAACATCCCTTCATGGTAAAAGTCTTGGAAAGATCAGGAATTCAAGGCCCATACCTAAACATAGAAAAAGCAATATACAGCAAGTCAGTAGCCAATATCAAACTAAATGGAGAAAAACTTGAAGCAATCCCACTAAAATCAGGCACTAGACAAGTCTGCTCACTCTCTCCCTACCTATTCAATATAGTACTGGAAGTGTTAGCCAGAGCAATTAGACAACAAAAGGAAGTCAAGGGGATACAAATAGGAAAGGAAAAAGTCAAAATTTCACTATTTGTAGATGATATGATAGTATACTTAAGTGACCCCAAAACTGCCACTAGAGAACTCCTAAACCTGAAACACAACATCAGCAAAATCACTCAAACAAATCAGTAGCCTTCCTCTACTTAAAGGATAAACTGGCTGAGAAAGAAATTAGGAAATGACACCCTTCACAATAGTCACAAATAATATAAAATACCTTAATGTGAATCTAACCAAGCAAGTGAAAGATCTGTATGACAAGAACTTCAAGTCTCTGAAGAAAGAAATCAAAGAAGATCTCAGAAGATGGAACGATCTCCCATGTTCATGGATTGGCAGGATTAGTAATAGCAAAAATGGCCATCTTGCTGAAAACAATCTACAAATTCAATGCAATCTCGATCAAAATTCCAACTCAATTCTTCACAGAGTTAGAAAGAGCAATTCTCAAATTCATTTGGAATAACAAAAATTCCAGGATAGCAAAAACTATTCTCAACAATAAAAGGTCTTCTGGGGGAATCACCATCCCTGCCCTCAAGCTGTACTACAGAGCAATAATGATAAAAACTGAATGGTATTGGTACAGAAACAGGCAAGAAGATCAGTGGAATAGAATTGAAGACCCAAATATGAACCCACATATCTATGGTCAAAAGTGCTAAAACCATTCAGTGTGTGTGGGGGGGGGAGACATTTTTGACAAATGGTGCTGGTTCAACTGGAGATCAGCCAATTGATCCATTCTTATCTCCTTGTACAAAGCTCAAGTCCAAGTGAAATAAAGGACCTCCACATAAAACCAGACACACTGAAACTAATAGAAGAGAAAGTGGGGAAGAACTTCGAACACATGGGCAAAGGACACCAATGGCTTATGCCCTAAGATCAAGAATTGAAAAATGGGACCTCATAAAATTGAAAAGCTTCTGCAAGGCAAAGGACACTGTCAATAGGACAAAATGGCAACCAACAGATTGGGAAAAGATCTTTACCAACCCTATATCTGATAGAGAGATCATATCCAATATGTACAAAGAACTCAAGAAATTAGACTCCAGACAACCAAATAACCCTATTAAAAATGGGGTACAGAGCTAAGCAAAATGTTCAACTGAGGAAACTCAAATGATTGAAAAGCACCTAAAGAAATGTTCAGCATCCTTAGTCATCAGGGAAATGCAAATCAAAACAACCCTTAGATTCCACCTCACACCAGTCAAAATGGCCAAGATCAAAAACTCAGGGACAGCAGATGCTGGCGAGGATGTGGAGAAAGAGGAACACTCCTCCAGTGTTGGTGGGATTGCAAGCTGGTACAACCACTATGGAAATCAGTCTGGCGGTTCCTCAGAAAATTGGACATTGTATTACGTGAGGACCCAGATATGCCACCCCTGGGCATATACCCAAAAGATGCTCCAATACATAACAAGGACACATGCTCCACTATGTTCCTTTATTTATAATAGCCAGAAGCTGGAAAGAACCCGATGTTCTTCAACAGAGGAATACAGAAAATGTGGTACATTTACATAATGGAGTACTACTAAGCTATTAAAAACAATGAATTTGAGAAATTTTTAGGCAAATGGATGGAACTAGAAAATATCATCCTGAGTGAGGTAACCCAATCACAAAAGAACACACATGGAATGCACTCACTCACTGATAAGTGGATATTAGCCCAAAAGCTCATAATACCCAAGATGCAACTCACAGACCACATGAAGCTCACGAAGAAGGAAGATCAAAGTATTGGTGCTTCGGTCCTTCTTAGGAGTAACAAAATACTCAAGGGAGCAAAAACAGAGACAATGTGTGGAACAGAGACTGGAGGAGAGGCCATTTGGAGACTGTCCTTCCTGGGGATCCATCCCATGTGCAGTCAACAAACCCAGTGTTGTGGATACCAGGAAGTGCATGCTGACAAGAGCCTAATATACCTGTCTTCTGAGAGGCTCTGCCAGAATCTGACATATATAGAGGTGCATGCTCGAAACCAACCATTGAACTGATCATGGGGTCCCCAATGGAGGAGTTAGAGAGAAGACTGAAGGAGCTGAAGGGGCTTGTCACCCCATGGGAAGAGCCACAATATCAACCAACCAGAGCTACCAGAATCTAAACTGCTAGCCTGGGAACACACATGGAGAGACCCATGGCTCCAGCTGTATATATATTTGAGCATGGCCTTGTCCGGCATCAGTGGGAGAGGAAGTCCTCTGTCCCATGAAGGCTGGATGCCCCAGTGTGGGGGATTTCAAGGGCAGGGTGGGGGGAGTGAGTGGATAGGTGGAAGCACACCCTCTTAGAAGTAGTTGGAGGGGGGATGGGATAGGGAGTTCCTGAGGGGCAATGGAAAAAGGAGATAATACCTGAAATGTAAATAAGTAGAATATCCAATAAAAAATACATTAAAAGAAAAAAAAAAGGAAAATGGCATTCCATCTATGTGACTCTCCTCCCTCAAACCCATAAGCTCACTCTTACAGTGGGAAGAACCAACAGCCCAGTAGAGCTTTTGAGGACTGGGAAAGTCCCCAAGAGCAGGTGACTCAGAAACTGCTGTCCAAGGAGTTAAGGAGACACACAGCTCAAGTGTTTTGTTGTTTCCTGGTTTATCTTCACAGGACAGAAAGGAAGTTGGGTAAAAATTATTGAAATCTGGATGAATTATAGACTTTATTCAAAGTACCACACTGACTCACAGTAGTGACACATACACCACATAAGAACAGAAGGCGTTATAGGAACTCTTTGGGTATCAAGCTTTCTGTAAGTCTAAAATTGCTCTAAAACGTAAAATGTGGTCTTTAAAAGTTGAACAAAACAAAAAAATAGAGGATTAAATATTAACTATAAACATGAAGAAAAACAGAAACAGAAAATAGGTATTAAAATTGATTTTAAATTTATGGAAAAGTATTTGATTTCATGTTAAGTGAAATGCAAAGACAATATTTTATGTTTGTCTTTCCAAAATATCTTTCCTGTTTTGAAGACAGGAGTCCCTTCTGTTGAAAACCTGTCCTTCCAATGCAATTTAGTTGAAGATTCGATCACAAACCAAGGTCATATTGCAAGTGCTCAGTTCTTATTAGCCAGTAGTTTGTTGTTGGTCTGTAGCAAAACCTGCGCTTGAGAAAATTTCTATTCATGGATGACCTGGAGCTGAAAGTTGGTCCACTCATTTGACTGGGAAATTGGAAAGTAGGTAATAGTCACTGCAGTGAGGGTATCGCAGGAAGCTATGCTAGCAGGAGAGTATGATACACACACACAAACAGCTATGCTAGCAGGAGAGTATGCACACACACACACACACACACACACACACACACACTCAGACTTACATTATGATTCTGAAGGCTTGGTAAATTCTTTTTTTTTAATTAACTTATTCATTTATTCATTTTACATCCCAATTGCAGCCTCCCATTTTCCTCCTAGTCTCCTCTCACATAGCCCCTTCCCCACGTTCCCTCCCTTTGTTCTCTAATAAGGAGGAGTCCCCCTACCTTGTGCCAACCCACCCTAGCACATCAAATCACCAAAGAATTAGGCATATCCTCTTCCACTGAGGCCAGACAAGGTAGTCCAGTTAGGGGAACAGCATCTCCAGGCAGGCAATAGAGTCAGGGACAGCCCCCACTCTAGTTGTTGGGGTCCCGCCTGAAGATCAAGCTGCACATCTACTACATATGTGCAAGGGGTCTAGGTCCAGCCCATGTATGCTCTTTTGTTGGTAGTTCAGTCTCTGGGAGCCCCCAGTGGTCCAGGTTAGTTGACTCTGTTGGTCTTATAGAGTCCCTATCCCCCTGGATCCCTCAATCCTTCCCCAAACTCTTCCATAAGACTTCCTGAGCTCAGCTTAATGTTTACCTGTATGTATCTGCATTTGTTTCAGTCAGAAGCTGGGTGGAGCTTTTCAGAGGTGCAACCACTCTGGAAAACAGTCTGGTAGTTCCTCAGAAAATTGGACATAGCATTACCTGAGGATCCAGCTATACCACTCCTGGGCATATACCCAGAAGACATATAACAAGGACATATGCTCCACTATGTTCATAGCAGCTTTATTTATAATAGCCAGAAGCTAGAAAGAACCCAGATGTCCTTCAACAGAGGAATGGATACAAAAAATGTGGTACATTTACACAATGGAATATTACTCAGCTATTAAAAACAATGAATTTGAGAAATTCTTATGTAAATCGATGGAACTAGAAAATATCATTCTGAGTGAGGTAACCCAATCACAAAAGAACACACATGGTATTCACTCTCTGACTATTGGATTTTAGCTCAGAAGCTTGAAATACCCAAGATTCAACTCATAGACCACATAAAGCTCATGAAGAATGAAGACCAAGTAGGGGGGCTTCGGTCCTTTTTAGAAGGAGTAACAAACTACTCAAGGGAGCAAATATGGATACAACGTGCAGGACAGAAACTGAAGGAGGGGCCGTCTGCAGACCATTCCACCTGGGTATCCATTTCATGTGCAGACATCAAAGGTAGATGCTGATGTGGATGTCAGGAGGTGCATGCTGACAGGAGCCTGACATAGCTGTCTCCTTAGAGGTCTGCAAGAGTCTGACATATTCAGAGGCAGATGCTCACAGCTAACCATTAAACTGACCATGGGGTTCCCAACAGAGAAGATAGAGTGAAGACTGAAGGAGTAGAAAGAGGACAGGACCCCATGAGGAGAGCAACAATACCAACCAACCAGAGCCCCAGAGTCTAAACCACCAGCCTGGGAGCACTTAGGGAGGGACCCATGGCTCCAGCTATATATGCAAGGGAGGATGGTCCTGTCAGATATAGGTGGGAGAGGAGATCCTTGGTCCCATGAAGGCTGGAGGCCGTGTGTGGGAATTCGAGGGTGGAGAGGTGAGGTGTAGGGGGGTAGGTGGGGCATATCCTCATAGAAGCAGGAGGAGGGGAATAGGATAGGGGGTTCCTGGGAGGGAGGGGGAAATGGGGTAAGGGGAAAACATCTGAAATGTAAATAAAATATCCAATTACAAGAATCAACAAATGATGGCACTTAGTGCTATGCACTTTCCTCTTAGCACTATTTTCATTGTGTCCCATAAGTTTGGGCATGTTGTGCCTTCATTTTCATTGAATTTTATATAAGTCTTTAATTTATTTCTTCTTGGACCCAGGAATCATTGAGTAGAGTTGTTCAGTTTCCATGAGTTTGGGGCTTTTTGTTGTTTCTGTTGTTGAAGTCCAGCTTTAATCCATGGTGATCTGACAGGATGCAGGGGGTTATTTCAATCTTCTTGTATTTGTTGAGGCTTCCTTTGTGACCAGGTAGATGGCCAATTTTAGAGAAGATTCTGTGAGGTGATGAGAAAGTATATTCTTTTGTGCTTGAGTGAAATGTTCTGTAGTTACCTGTTAAGTCTATTTGAGTCATAGCATCTGTTAGTTTCATTATTTGTTTAGTTTCTGTTTTGATGACCTGTTCACTGGTAAGAATGGGGTGTTGAAGTCTTCCACTATTAATGTGTGGGGTTTGGTTATGCTTTAAGCTTTACTAATTTATTTTTCAAATGTAAGTACCCTTGTGTTTTCGGCATAGATGTTCAGAATTGAGATGTCATCTTGGTGGATTTTTTCCTGCCCCATCTCTTTTGGTTTCCCCATTACTTAAATGGTTAAATGTCTATTTTATTAGATACTAGAATGGCTACTCCAGTTTGTTTCTTGGGTCCGTTTGCTTGGAAAACCTTTTTCTAGCCTTTGCTCTGAGGTAATATCTATCTTTGTTATTGGGGTGTGTTTCTTGTATGCAGCAGAATGATGGATCTTGTTTATGCATCCACTCTGTTAGCCTGTGTCTTAGTATTGGGGAATTGAGTTCTTTGATGTTGAGAGATATTAATGACCAATGATTATTAATTCCTGTTGTTTTTATGATGGTGGTGTATGTGTGTGTATCATTCTTTTCTTTTGGTTTACTGGTGTGAAATTATGTATTTTTTGTGTTATTTTGGGTGCACTTACCCTTCTTGTGTTGGAGTTTTTCTTGAAGTATCCTCTGTAGGGCTGGATTAGTGGAAAGTTGTTTAAATTTGTTTTTTGTCATGGAATATCTTGTTTTTTCCATCATGGTGATTTAAAGTTATGCTGGGTACATCTGTGTTCTCTTAGGGTCTGTATGACATCTACCCAGTCCCTTCTGGCTTTTAGAGTCTGTTGAAATGTCAGGTGTAATTCTGATAGGTCTACCTTTATATGTTACTTGGCCTTTTCCCATTGCAGCTTTAATATTCTTTCTTTGTTTTTGTATATTTTGTGTTTGAATTATTATGTGGCGGGAGGATTTTTTCTTTTCTGGGCCAATCTATTTAGTGTTCTGTAAGCTCCTTGTATGTTTATAGGCATCTCTTTCCTCAGGTTATGGAAATTTTCTTCTTTGATTTTGTTGAAGATATTTTCTGGTTGTTTAAGCTGGGAATCTTCTTGTATTCCCAGCTCTTTGGTTTGATCTTTTCATAATGTCCCAAATTTCCTGTATGTTTTATGTTAGAAACTTTTTAGGATTAGCATTTTCTTTGACCGATGTATCAATTTCTTCTATCGTATCTTCTACACCCGAGGCCTTTCTTCTGCCTTTTATATTCTATTGGTGATGCTTGTGTCTGTAGTTCCTGTTCTCTTTCCTAGGTTTTCCATCTCCGGGATTGCCTCAGTTTGTGTTTTCTTTATTGTTCCTATTTCCATTTTTAGGTCTTGAATGGTTTTATTCATTTTCCTTCACCTGTTTGATTATATTTTCCTGTATTTCTTTAAGGGATTTTTTTCATTTCCTCTTTAAAAGCCTCTGTCATCTTTATAAGATTAGATTTAAGGTCATTTTTTTTTTTTTTGTGCTGTTGATGTGGTAGGATGTCCAGGGCTTGCTGTAGCAGGATATCTTGGGTCTAGTGGTGTCATATTGCACTGGCTTTTGTTGGTTGTGTTCTTATGCTGGCCCTTTAGCTATCTGGTCGTTCCTGGTGTTGGCAGGTCATGTATTCCCTGACGGCAGCAGGCCTCTGGGATTGCAGGTCGAGCTGTGGCTCAGGGAATGGAGTGCTGAGGGGACAGGGTGGAAGTCATTCTTGATGGTAATTTGTTTCTTATTTAAAACAATCTGCCCATCTCATATCTGGTAATTGTGATCCTTTTACAGTTGGAATCTAAGAAAGCAATTTCCTTTGTTTTTAACTTCCTCAAGTCCACTTGTATATATAGTTCTCAAAATATACTATACCTACCTTCTGGTAACACGGCATTTTCAAGTTGCTGTCATGTGGAGAAACACTTATGAGAAACTGACAGATGATAGCTGTAGACGTTTCTCTTTATTGTGAAAGGCAACAGACAGGTGCAAACTCGTTGGATTGCCAAGTTAAATTAACTAGACAAGATACATCCATAAAGTGATCAAAGCAGAAACTTAGTCTTCGCCTCCATGTGCACATTTGGAGCATTCATCGTATTTTCTGTGATTTGGTTGACTTTTAGTATTCGAGGCAGTTTTTTTCATAATAACTGTAGTAATGATCCATACCAGATGAGGTTGAATTTGTTTGAGAATAAGTAGCTCATGCTATAATTTCTTTTGTGAAACCCTCAGTAATGTCTGAGAGCAAACTCCACATATCTGCAATGCAAGAAGAGTCATGTTGCCAGCTAAGACTGGACCAGATACTAAGGCCAGCACATCCTTTTCCTTTCTTGATCTTGTCAGACAAGAAGGTTTGATAAGGCTCAACTATGTGTCAAGCAGGCAAAGTTTAAAGCCATGAAATGTCATCAATTCAACAAAAGTTTACATTCTGACCATCTGCCACATTAACTTTATCACCTGGCCCTGATTTCATTCAAGTTCATTAACGGTCACTGTGCACTAGCTATATGACGTAGCATATCTGCCACAAATCTCTTCGAAGAAGAACATCTTTTAGTTTATTATTCTTATTCTGACTCTAGAGAAGAACTTAAGCTACAATGGAAACCAGACTCTAGGTATGGATAACAGTGACTAGCTGTGTTTACACCCAGTAACAGCTGGGCAACTATGCTGGGGGAGGCCTGAGGGAAGTCGGAGGCACTTCCATCTTGGTGAAATGAAAGACCTAAAACTTATAAAAAGTTCATCCAAGACACATTCTCCTCATTCATAGGAAAGGAAGTTTTAGCCTTCCTATGTCCTTACAGCTCACAAATACTTTCATAATTTTTTTCTGTCAGGTTTATCTCTCAATGCTTATCTTATCCTTATATTAAATACACACACACACACACACAGAAAGAGAGAGAGAGAGAAAGAGAAAGAAAGAGAGAAAAAGAAAGAGTGAGAGAGAACAAGAAACTTGTGGAAGCATGGAAACATACCAAATCCAGAAATCCTTACCATATACCTCTCAATTTAGTACAAATTAAAGGGATAAAATCATAACAAGAATATTGCAGGTCAATGAGATGGCTCAGCGGGGGGAGGCACTTGTCCCTAAACTTGATGGCCCGAATTCAAAGCTCAGACCACACACAGCGTAGGGAGAGACCTGACTCACACAAGATTTCCTTTGACCTCCCGCCCCCATGCTTGCTGTGAAGCTTTACTTCTCCTTCCAATTAAATAGTATAAAACAAAAAGCTTCAAAAGAATAGTTAAGTCATAGGATTGCAAGGACTAAAGGCATGACTGATGGATATATTAAATGGTATGTGGGAAATAGATCTTATCAGATGTCTACCATATAACAAATGCACAGAACACATTCATGAAAACTGATCAGACACATTCCCATCATCCAAAGAATAGAAATAACACAAACAGGACTTTCTAAGCACAAAGCAATGGTTAAAAATTAATAAATACCTCTTAAAGGCCAGCACATAAGTTCATTTGCTACCTCTAGTCCCGAGGATTGAACCAGGGGCCACGTTCATGCAAATACTCTACCACTGAGCTACATCCCCAGCCTTTACATTTCTAGCAACTATACTTTGTTAAATAGTTCTTAGATCAAAGGAATAATTAAAATAACATTATTTTTCATTAGGATAACAATAATATATGTATGTACGTTCTTGTACTCAGTAAAAGAAAACCTGCTTTTCAGTTTTCAACTATCAGGATCCACTAGGGAAAGCCAAATGTTTTCAGATGTCCGTGAAGGTAAGTGCATTTTTTCTGTTTCTCATATTTATATTCCTGGCTTGAAAGGGCTCTAAGTTTAGCTATCAAAACTCTGTCCTTTGGCTTCTGTGCACTTTTATTTATTACTAGAGTAGACTAAGTAGAATGTTATCCTTTTCTTGCCTCCAAGTAAAATGGAGTTCTTAAACTTGTCCGAAGTCTCCTTCAGTGCTCAGAACTGCTCCAGAGGAATTCTCTTCTCTGGTCTTACCTTTCTCTCTTTTGTTTTCCCAACCAACAATGCAAAGTCATGCTTCTCTTGGCTCCACAAAGTTTGGGGATAGACTTCAACGCAACTACAAGCCGTGACTTGCAGTTCAGTGAGTAGCAGGGAAGGTGGGCAGAGATAGCAAGCTGGGATTGAGGGCACAGTGGGGCTCTGTGTAGACCCTGTGGATTTTGCTCCATTCTCTCTCATTAATAGTTCACAGGGTTCACAGGGGACTACCTACAGAGCTCTAGGAAGTGAACCTGTGACAGATTAGCACTTCCCAGATCAGGACAGTGCAACATACAGCCTTGCTAATTAGACCATGCTAATTAGATTCAGGGTTTATAGCAGAACTATTTGGAAAAACTCTCTTGACCTAGAGCTCCCTTTCTAGCTAGATGTATACCATGTTTACTGCCCAGCAAGTCAAAGGAAAAATCTGAGGCTTCAGAGAAGTTTTCTTCCCATTGTCTGACTCACCAATGTGAGCACAGAGATTACTCCCAATCCCTACCAAGAAGGAAACCTCTGTGAACCAGATGATGCCACCAATCACTCAGCCATCTGCACCTTTGGGAACTCAGCAACCTGAGGAGAAAAGCTCTGGACACGCCATTAGTGAGGACAGTGTCTAAATCGTGTTCTTTTCAGGGGTGGTCATGTTTTATGGGGATAAATTTCAGGCCTGGAGTGGTCTTGGTACCAGCTGCATTTCAACTCGTTTACAGCAGCACAAACAAAGCTCTCATTGTTGTTGGAAACATTGTTTATTATTTTTGTAGACTGTTCGAAGCTTGGCGGAAGCCAAGATTCCCTAGCCTTCCTAACAGGACTGTAGCCTACAAAGTAGCCTTTTGTGACCTTTTAAAAAATAACTCTCAGTTTATGGTGTAGTCACAAGAAAGAACTCTGACCATAAATGTTACAGAGGAACCGCTTGAAAATACTTTTTCTTTTAATTTCAAAAAAATAAAATATAAAATAAAATAAAATAAAATAAAATAAAATAAAGGAAAGTATGCCCGAACAATTAAGAGTTAGACAGACACTGACATTTGCCAGACAATGAACAGTGATGGCCTTCCCCCTTATTTTAGATTGTGATAACTGCCATTGCAATAGGAGGTGCTAGGATTAATAAGATCTCTATAAACATAAATGTGCACACATGTATGTACATTCCATCATTACACCCTCCTTCCTTCCACAGTGTATTCCTATCATTACCATGTCTATAATCAGACACGTAGACTACCCAGTAATTCTCCTTTGTTAGCCTTGAAGCAAAGGTCAGAGGTTTATACAAATGCTTGCTAATTCAAGTATGCTTGTCTTTTATTTTTCTTCATTTTGATTTACAAATGAAGTGTGGAAGGTGATCTAAAAGTGACTTGAATGCTCACCTAAGTAATTAGAACTCAATAGTGTCATGTACTTTTTATAGTTCTGTAGAACAGGAATTTCCACTATAAAGAGGGAAGCATTAAATACAAAATTTCCCTTTAAATGAGCTTGCATATTCTGATTCAGCAGATCCATGTCCAAATGATTGAAAGGAAATAATTGCAGCTACCTGCATCGGTTAAACCATATATGAATGCTTATCATATATAGGTAGAAATCCCCTCAAATAGTGAAATAGAAATCATGGTAGATCGTGGCTATATAGAACTTTCAAGCTGACTTTGATGAGACTTTTCCCACATATTTACTTTAAACCATTAAGTTGGTGGCATTTTTTCTTATCTCATTGTTAAGGGAATTAAGCCAAGGATAAGTAAATGCCTCACCAGCGTCCCTGCATCAGCTCCAAGCCTGCCCTGGACAAGCTTGCAAGTTATGCCAAGTCAATGCTGTCACAGCCTCCTCATTAGAAGTGAATCAGCAAAGCTGGCCAGCGTTCCTGGGGAAGGGATTGGATTGTACTCCTTATGGGAAGAGACACAGAGAATCTGTGGGTGTATTAAAAATCTCTGCAGTCATTCAGCGATAGGCGATTTAAACCCAGGAATCCTGTCTTACTATGCCACAGGGAGTTATTATTCAGAATATACACAGGTCCTTCAACGCTATATATGTTAAACACGTGACTGTCTTTTTAGCAGCAGTTTTAACTATGTGTAAGGTGCATTTTTATAAAAAGGTTCTGCTAGGGACAGTTTTGGGTGGGTTAGACCACTTAGCTGCATCCCAAACTCTGGAGCTCTTAGGTGGTACCTCAGGGAAAGAGTCATATTGGAACAAACCTAGACATGAGAAGTCACATGGTCATTAAATGTGTTAATGTGTAATCATGTTTTCAATATGTAGGGTTGGTGAGAAAACAGGTAAAATTAAGTGTGTGTGCTGTGGTCTCTTTATTATAAAAAGAGAGTCTCTCACACATACAGGAGTAGAAGCACATAAAGAGACATGAAATGTGAATGGCTTACTGAGCACCACAGTGATGATAAGGTGTTATATAATAATGACTTAATTTTATTATAATAATTTATTTAGTAAATCATTTAATTTTTTAATTTAATAAAATAAAATTTAATAAAATAAGTTAATTTTGTCATTAAATTTAATGCTTAAGTCTTAATTTATTAACATGCATATTAATATTTAATTGAGATAATATAATTAAACAATAATATTAATGTTTATCAAACTTATTAATGTTTATCAAACATTATTATTATATTATAATAATATTAATGCATATCAAACTTCTTGTTCCTGATTTGAACTTACAAATCTTGTTTTTTTCCTTCTATCAACTATAATTCCCCAAACCACACCATACTTATATATTTAAAAACATTTTCTTAAAAACCACAGCATATGAATAGACTTAGTACTACGGATGGAAACATCATTTATTTGCTACAGAGACCCCTGCTTCTCCCATTTTAACCCCTTTTCTGCCTCTTACATGGAGGTGGACATTAAGGCAGCATGCACTGCATCTGTTCGAGTTCGGTGGTGACCAAAATTAGCCCACATGTAGATAGAATTCTTCTATCACGAGTGGAAAAGGGGAGTTACTGATGGACTTTCATTACCATCAGTGAAGATTTTCTCTCTCTGATTAAACCATTTAGTTTTTCTTTCAAAAGTCACCAAAACAGACGGAGAGACTCAAAATCCCCATTTTACGTTCAAATGAGCCAGAAAGCACCCACAGGTTTATAGAAAGCTATAATGAGAAAAAACACAGCGTTACGGCCTTGAAAAGGATCTCGGAGGTTGCACATAGGGACCTACGCGGCTGGTCGTGGAACAGACACGGCAAGATTGGAAGTTGCAGCAATTACAGAGCTCAGAACAAAAAGACTGGGTGTTAGCTCTTCTCATGCAGTCTGAGAGCACATGGTTCCTTTCTGCTCACACTAGTCTGTACTTCCTTGGGAAGACCATCCTGAAAACTTCCAACAGCCTAGAGAGTCCTGGCATTTCCAGGTAATGATTTTTCTTCTCATGGAAATGTGGCTTTGGTAGGTCGCGACTGTCATTCTTCAGTACAGCATGCCAGGGTCACGGTACCCTTCTCTGGAAGAGCTGCATGCTCCTAGTCAGGATATGTAATGCCTATAAATCTCCCTCAAGGAAGCTATACTTGTATTTATTGAGGTCATACTTTTCTTTGGGGGGTAAGAGTAAAGAGGGTGAGATGCCTTTTATTTATATAGATAGGGCTTTCCCACAGTCTTGGATCTAAAACTATAGGTAGAATTTCATCTGCTCTCCAGTGGTCAACTAAGAGAGATCGACCCTGCGGGTTGGGACAGATGACCATTCTCACCATCAGGTGGAGAAACTAAAGTCCTTTACTATTTGTTTGTCACGGAACCACACAGGAAATAAAGGGAATGTGAAATGTTCTACGTGTTGGTGACAGAGTCTCCTCCTCACTGGAGCAAAAAGGACTGTAAATATTTAAGACCCTGAGTAAGAGCTGGTCTGAGTTTGGCAAGTCTCCACAACTCTATGACAACACCGGCAAGCTGCTTTATCTCATAGGCTTCCACACCAGCCGAGTGGTTAGCAAAATTGAGGATAGTGATGTCCAGACAGTTAAGTGGTAGAGCAGGGGCAATGATTCCTGTGCTGAGAGAGGAGTCAGTGATTCCCGTTCTTAGTCCATTGCAGAAATAAGTACAGAGATCTTGCAGATAGAGAATAATCAGTTTAGAAGAATCTAATGTGAATTCTCACAAAAACTACTCTGTTAAGGGCGAAAATGTTGTGCTCCAGTTAACGCACTGTCCTCCCGGGAACTGGTATGTCACGTGTTCCTCGATTAAAGTCTTCTGACTAGCTTCTTTGCACTCAGGTTTCTGGATGCAACTGTGACTCTCAGCTGGGAGAACGAGAAGTCTAAGCAAGCAAAAATGTTTATTCTTAGACGTGTATCCGCAAGGAAGGTGACGATTTCCATGCTGCTTAACGCCATTGTCAGAGTTGCTGAGAACAGCTCCCATTTAACGTGTCCTTACTGTGGTCAATAGGTTTAAGATTCAATAAAAACAAAAAAATGAAAGTCTTCTGTCTGCAGAGCAAATGAGCAAACCTTCCTTGTGCCAGAGGCCACCTAGGCAGATGTAGGCCATTGGTGGCTATTTCTTTAGGCATGTGACAGCTTTCTCTCTTATTCTTGTTTCTCATTGCTGATGGACTGGGTCCCTCCGGGTCTCTCTCATTTCATTTTCTGTAATCTGCCTGGCCAGTTTAGCATAACAATCCCTAGGATGAAGCAGCATCTGCCTTCATTCATAGTTTGGGGCCGCCAGGGTTTCTCAGACAGCAAGCCAATGAGTTGCTCTATTCTGCTTCTTTTCCACCTATTTGTCCCTTGGTCTGTGATCTTCTTGGGGAAATCCCCCACTTGTCTCTTTGCCTCTTCCTCTTTGCCCTACAAAATTCTCTCTTCCGAAAAGACTTGTCCCACAAATTCCATCACTGCCAATCAAGACGTTTATTGATAACAGAAGAGAACAGATAAAATTGCTTGGGAAGACTAAGTGAGACTCCCATCTCAAGACACAAAGTAGTTTTAAATCACAAACTTTATCAAATATATTCTGTGGTGGATTGAATAAAAATATCCCCCCACCCATGGGTCCTTAGGGAGTGTCACTAGGAAGTATGGCCTTGTTGGAGGAAGTAGAATAAACCACATTTGAACTAAGAAAGAGTGACTGGTTTTCAAGAGGAATTTGATGGAGCCCTTAAGAAAATGACATTTTAACAAATATTTTCTAAAACCCAAAATAACTCTATTCCCTTTAGTTCTTTATTTTCACAAATGGGAAACTAACTTTTAAACATTCCTATTCTTGAAATAAATCCTATGATGAGTGTGAAATTTTGGTTCTTCCTTACATATTAATTTTGTATTTTTGATGCCACTCAAGGGCTGTCCTTAAAGGTTTTGGGGTGTTTCTTTCCCTTTTGTTTCTTTGAAGTTTCAAAGTCCTTCACTGGAAAAGCTCAGTCCTGAGCGTCTGGGTGGGTGCTCATCAGGCAGGACCCCCTTTCAGGCCTGTGTATGGCTCTGGTAGAGATAGTTCTTTATCACCTTTGTCAGAGAAGCCTAAATGAATTCTACTTCATTAAAAAAAAAATCCAGAAACAGGATTTTAAAATGAACTCCCCAAAGTTTTGTTAAAAAGCCTCTTTACTTTTTGTGAAGTATATAAAATATTATATAGTCTTAGAAATCAAGCCTTCCAAAATGATTTTCCAAGAATATGGACCATTTTAGCTTTTTGAGATGTCCACCGTTGTAGACAACGGTTGAGTTTCATAAAAAGAATCTGAAGAGGACAAGTATTATGTTTCAATTTAGCAATTTCAAAGATCAAAGCAAAGATGTAGTCTATCTCTGGAACAGCATGTGGAGCCCGTTAGGCTGCGAGGCTCTTTAAGAAGGAAGCATGCCCAAAGCCCTTGCACTTGATTTGATCTCCATTACGAGAACACAATTTGTAAGAGCATCATAACATTTTTTTTTTAAGAAACATTTTTAAAAACATTCTTTTTCAGCTAACCTCACTAGACCAAATAAGTGCTTTCATTTATATTGAACGGTTGCTTCTGGATTGTCTTTGATCAGACTAGGCCATCCTGCAGTAATGAAGGAACCCAGAGATCAGACTAGGCCGTCCTGCAGTAACAAAGGAGCCCAGAGATCAGACTAGGCCGTCCTGCAGTAACGAAGGAACCCAGAGACCAGACTAGGCCGTCCTGCAGTAACGAAGGAACCCAGAGATCAGACTAGGCCGTCCTGCAGTAACGAAGGAACCCAGAGATCAGACTAGGCCGTCCTGCAGTAACGAAGGAACCCAGAGATCAGACTAGGCCGTCCTGCAGTAATGAAGGAACCCAGAGATCAGACTAGGCCGTCCTGCAGTAATGAAGGAACCCAGAGATCAGACTAGGCCGTCCTGCAGTAACGAAGGAACCCAGAGATCAGACTAGGCCGTCCTGCAGTAATGAAGGAACCCAGAGATCAGACTAGGCCGTCCTGCAGTAACGAAGGAACCCAGAGATCAGACTAGGCCGTCCTGCAGTAATCAAAGGAACCCAGAGATCAGACTAGGCCGTCCTGCAGTAATGAAGGAACCCAGAGATCAGACTAGGCCGTCCTGCAGTAATGAAGGAACCCAGAGATCAGACTAGGCCGTCCTGCAGTAATGAAGGAACCCAGAAACAATCATGACGCTGACACAACAAAATTGATAAAATTCTAATACAAGAAGATTCCGCCTCTGATTTGGAGACTCAGGGATTTGGGCAGTTGCCCAGATCTTGCTTAAGGTTTTGCTGTGTTTCGTTGTGACATAGCCGCTGTCGCTGAGTGACTGCAGGCCAAATCAGTTCATACGTCTAACCCATTTACACAGTGAGCTGTGAAAGGCTGGTTTCTGTTGAAGTAAGGCCTGGTTCTGCCCTCCTGAGCTCCCAGAAGTAAGACTCAGACTCAAATTATATTTCAAATACCTTGGCCATACAGCTGGCTCATCTCTTACTAGATCATAACTAAATAACTAAAATAACCCAGTCATTTTAACCTACATTCTACCACGTGGCTGGTTACCTGTGCTCAGGTGCCATGAGTTCATCTCCTCACATCTTCCCAGACCATCTCTTGCCTTGCTCTCTCCTAGAATCCTTTATCTCCAGGATGCCCCGCCTCCCATTTCCTGCCTAAGCCACAGGCCATAGGCTTTTTAATTGACAGGTGACGCATCCATACAACACATAATATATTCTCTCTACAGGTTTCTGTTGGGTTTAGGAAAAGAACCGAAACAGCAGTATAAAGGCACTGAGCACACTCGCTCTCATGTGAGATCCTCTGAAGGTATTTTCTCTAGACCCAACTAGACTTGTAAAAGCAGAATCCTGTTGATTCTCTTTGAGAATTTTTGTTGAGACTCTGTGGGCATCATCGAGTCTTTCTAGTTCCGGAATTTACTTATACAGCACTGGACACCTCCTTGCAGAATTCATGAATAACCTGGCCTATTACTGCCTTCAAGATTTAAGGCTATGATTTGTTTTATCTTGCTTGGACTTTGCAAATGAGGAAGGACTGGGGAGTATAATAATGTACCTCAGTTTGTAGCTTTGTGAGAGTGTAAGTCTCCCATCGTAATTTTAGTTTTGATGTTCAAAATATTAATTATATCTTCGAACATGGTTTGCACATCTCTACAGTATAGACAGTCTTCAAACTTTCACTACATTAGCTTTTGATGGATTTGAGAACTTACACTAACCAAAAAAAAATTATATCAAATAAAGCTTTCTATAAATGTCACAAAGATAAATGAGTTATTTTCATAACTTAAAGATGCATCTCTTCTGGAAGCACTTTTAACCTAAGTAAGGATCAATCCCCAACCTCCATTCTACCATGTTTGTCTAGTTTGAACTGCACTGGAGTGAGTTTCTTTCCAAACTTTAAAGATATCGTCAGAGAAGCCTGAAATATTTGCTTTGCTTTACGAATGTAAAAACAACTGGAGTGCATTAGGGAATCCATGGTTGTATATCCAACACACAGACTTTTCCTTGGCATAAAGAGCATTTGGAGGGAGCCATATAGCTGTCATTTGAGGTCCGTAGGTTGACCTACTGGGTATGGCGTCAGGGTTATATATGGCAGCTGGCTTGGGCAGCCTGACACTGGTGCAGTATTTATGGATTCCAGCTTTGCTCCTAGATTCTCTACAGTCTCAGGTAGGTGACAGCTGAACCCTGAGAAGTAACCTTACTATTAGAGGAGCTGCAAAGTCTTGCTTTAGTCCAAATAATAAATGAACAAACAGACGAAACTTTCTAAAATGTACAACAACCATTGCCTCACATCCCTCTCCTTTCTTCCCTCGCGTCCCTCGCGTCTCTCACATCCCTCAAGTTCCTCACGTTGCTTTTACAACATGGATGGTAGAAGTTGAGGATGAACAACAAAAAGTTAAAAGAAACTCATTTTTTTGAACCTGAAAATATTTGTTTCCATATAATATATTCTGATCATTGTTTCACCCCCAGCTCCTCCTCACTTCCATGTTCATCTATCCAACGTCTTTCTTTCTCTTTAGAAATAAGCAGGCAAATAAAAGAAGCAAACAAAGCAGCATTTAAAAAAGGAAAAGTTTTTAAAAAACACATATACACACAGACATACATATAAAACATAAACACACACACAAAAAAAACCTATAAATACACAAAATCAGAAATCATAACATACAAGCAAAAAACCAGTAAGGCACAAAATGGCCAAACAAAGAAACATGAGAGAAAAAATATCTCCACAAATACAGTTGAGTTCACTTTCTGTTGGCTTCCTACTGCTTGTTATGGGACTTGCCCTTTGGTGTGGTTTATATGCCCTGTGAGACTCCAGTGGAACAAACTACTTTTTCTTTTGTGCATGGTTGTCAATTGGAGGTAGATTCTTGGTTAGGGATGGGAGCCCATGTCTGCTTTCCCTCCCAGCCCTGGGACCCTCTCTGGTTTAGACCTGTACTGTCCTTTGTGTTCTGCCAAAGTATTCACCTCTCAAAATCTCTACAAAGTACCTTACTTTTAAGCTATTCTTCATCCACTGCAGCGGCTCTCAATCTTCCTTACACTGTGGCCCTTTAATACAGTTCCGCGTGTTGTGGTGACCCACAGCCATAACATTATTTCCATTTCTACTTCATAACTATAATTTTGTTACCATTATGAATTATAATGTAAACAACCCATGTGTGACTCCTGTGGGGGTCATGACTCACAGTTTGAGAACCTCTGAAAAGCAATAGGTACTGGTCTCTGCAATGTCCTGAGACAGAAGCCAAACCATGACAAATCTACTGACTAACAAGAAAATCAGTTCAGTAACAGAACAATTTATCTTCAACACGAGGGAAAGGACCAATCTGGAAAGGATTCCTAGAGGTCAATACAACCGTAAGACATAAGACAGACAATGTGACAACAGAGATTTGGGAGAAGTCTAAATCATTACAGAACTTCAGGCTGGCAGCTAGGGTCTAACATCTCTTTGGAAACTGGAAACCTGTAAAAATATATTATTTATTTGTTAAAATTATGTGTGTTTGTTGGGAATGGAAACTTTGAATATGAATATGTGAAACTGAAGATTTAATAAAAGTGAAATAGGTTTTATCCTGATTTTGAAATATTTCTTTCTAATTGACAATTTGTTTTTCAGCATTCTGCCAAGAATCTAGAAGGACAGAAGACTCCGGGAGATGCCAGATGTGGTCATGACAAACAGCAGTCCAGTTCCCAATGTTTGCAAATACTTAGACAACCAGACAGCAAGCAAATGCAGAGAGAGACCCAAGGGCATCTGCATGATTGGTGTGGGCAATATGGGATTTAGGAAAGAGCAAGGTGACCGACAGGAGAAAAGAAAATAAACCTCAATTGCCATCTTAAAGCCCATGGCTGGAGAGAGTTCAAGTTCCCAAGAAAACTGGATTTAATAGTGAAGAAGACTGCAACTATAATACATACATAAGTTCTTTTCATTAAAAAACCAGGGACAAGCCTAGGCAACTCACATACTTTGTCAGCAGTTATCAAATTAAATAAAGGCATGGTGTAGAATATCATAAAGCCAGAGATAGGAAGAACTCCCTCTTTATAACTCTAAAGTATATTAAGAAAAGTCATGAAACATGAAACGTACAGAACAAAAGCACAATAATGGTGGCCTTATGTAAATAAAGGGAGGAGGATGAGTACGTGTACCTATGTGAATACGCATAAGAAATCCTTGGTGGAAAATACATGAAGGTGGAAACAGATTTGCCTGTGGTGAATGAGGCTTGGAAGTGAGATGCAGGAATTAGGACCCGTAATTTCAGATATACCCTTCTATGTTTTGAACTGTAGAACCACACGATAAAATGACCTTTAAAAAAAGGTTGAAAATAAACATATCAAAGGCAAGACTGGTTCTTGTGATGGCTGTCAGCATCAGCTTCAGAGGCTGTTCCACATGCCTGGTCACCCACAGTGACACCTGCTGGTGATCCCCGGCACTGTCAGGACAGTGGTTTTCAGTGCTGGATTAACAAGTGGGCCATGAAATCAGTTTTAAGCAGCCCACCCAGCATTCACAAGAAATACTGAAACAGAACACAAACCATCGGTGTATATAACAAGTAACAGAAACACATTAGGAACAGCACCACTGTATAAACCTTTTATTATTTCTAACATGTAAGTGTTTTTGAGATAACAGGTTTGCTGTACAAGTGAGAGGCTGAGTTTGGGTCCCCAGCATCCATATAAAAAGCCAGGTGAGACGAGCCGCTGTGTGCTTTTAATCCCAGTGCTGGGGTGACAGAAACAGGGAAAGCACACACACACACACACACACACACACACACACACACACACACACTTAGAAAGCTTAAATGCTCAGTGGTGCTCTTTCTGAGCCAATCTAATCTCCTTCATTCAATGGCTCAGATAGAAGAAATTCCCATGGTGGCCAGGATTTTGTCACTGGAGGTGGGATTCTCCCTTCCAAAGGCTGACACCTCTACTTTGATTCTGCTACCACCGAGCACACCGTCTATGTCATGCAGGCTTCAGGATGTATGCCAGGATACATGAAACATACTTGTTACCCCTGAATGCCCACATCAGATGCAGTGCTGTGAAGTAAGCGGAGCACACTGGACTGCACATGCAGTACCCGAGAAAACAGAACAGCCTGGAGTCCTTCATGCCACCTGATCTTTGGAGACTCCATGACTGACCCCCCGCTCTCACTAAACCAACTGCTTGTGTTATAAGGTCACACCATCAGCATCCCTCTGCCCACATCTCTTTCTGCCCCAGCTTAGCATCTTGCAAGATCCTGCTCAGGGCTGCATCTTTCATGAAACTTCTTTTAATGCCCTCAACAAAAGATGGTTTCTCACAGAATGATTATACTATCTTGAATCATATTCCCTTTGTTGCAAGAGAGTGAGACTCCGGTTAAAACTAGATCTGAGTCAAGGGAGGAACCAAGCTTAACTAATGTGGAAGTTCACTAGTCAATCGGTCCCACAATTGTAAGTTTTCAGAAGTCTCTCTTTTTGTTCTCCCTTCTTCCTCTCCTCCTCTGTGCTGGCTTATTCTTCATTGCATTCTTTCTTCATGGGGGCAAAAATGTCAGCCAAGAGCTTGAGGATTATATACTGAAAAATTTAGATTAAGCCAGGGAAGCCTTTCACAGAACAGTCTTAGAATGTATCTGACTGGCCTAACGTAGGTCATGTGCACAACCCTCATCCCAGTTATTATAGCTATGAGTTTAGAATCCCCACATGCTCTCCTCTGAAACCAATCCAGTCACAAATGGTACATATGGAAGGGCATGTGCTCTCTTTAGATGTGTATATACTGTAGCAGGGTGCTGTCCAATAGGGAGGATGGGATACTGAGAATTGGATGTACAATGACTACTCCCTGGTAGTATTTCCTTACACAATTACTCATATAAGGACAAGCGACTTGTGATAAATGTGTCAGACACACCACGGAGTGTCCTCCTTCTTAAGTCACTCCATCCAGCAGTCTCCATGCTTTGTCATGGTGTCTCCTCTCCAAATTTTTTGTAGATCTCCCACTAATCAGTTCTATAGAGAACTGAGTTTATACAAGTCACAATAATTGTGAAAACATTGAATTCATTGTTCTTGCCCCCTAGATCTTTGTAAGCATTTTAATAACAATAGAAATCCATAATTTATTTTTTTTTAAAAAATGCAAAACCCAAAGTACACTTTGAGGAGTGCCTCTCTGATCCCTGCCTTTGAGTGTGCTATTTCTCAGGAAACAGCATGTATTTACAGAGAAACATCCCTGCACATCTGGTGTGATCTTCTAGTTTCTCAGTTTGAGCCAAAAAAGAAAAAAAAAAAAAAGTAGAGTCATCTGTTTCTCCTTTTCACATTTTGAAATACAAGGCTCAGAAAACTATTTTCTAACAGATGTCAATTTAACATCTTCTGGCTCCTCGCTCATAGCCAGAAACAACCGCACTGGCGGCTCCCAAGGCAGTTAAAACTGTGTTCACTTTGTAGTTGTCAGTAATATTTTTACTCTAGGGACCCCAGTTCCCTAACACATGAATGGAAGCATAGAGCAGGAAGAGTAAACAGAAGAATGTGTCTGCAGTTAGATGACAGTAGAACAGTCAAAGGTTTCAAACATTTTTTTTTTTTTTTAAATCAGAAAGGCAATGGCACAGGTTGCAGACTCACTTGCTGCTCCTGGCAAAACATGTGTCACTGTCCCTCATCTGAGTTTCTCCTGTGACTCAACACCAAGAACATTTGGAAGCAGAATTAAAATGCTTTAGCTGTATGTAAGACTACCCAACCACGTTCAAAGTGTCTCCCACATTCCTTCTCCATTTTAGCCCTTGATAGAATTCAAAGTGCAACAGTTTCTGTTAGGGGATTCTTGACGGAATGATAGATTGACATTTATTGTTAAAAGAAAGAGTCTAAATGTTTGCCCTGGGATAGATTAGAATTTTTGTCTGCTTAAGGTAACCTAATACCCAATACATATTTGCCAACTTAATAAGTTTTAGACCTCCAGGTGTTTGGCAGTGTTTCTTTCCTTCCTCATCCTGGTGAATTTGCAGCTTGTTTTACTGGGCATCACTGCCCAATACGTCTTAGGCAACAGCACACTGAAGTGTCACTGTGGGCTTGTGAAGTCTGCATGTCAGCACTGACATTTCCCTAATGGCAAACCCAAGGCTGGATATTGAGTGTATAGAATTAATCCTGTCTCACAGATCTGCAATTAAATAGTTACTCTTGTATATCTTGGGTGACCCTACACAACTTACAAGGCTCAACATGTTGACCTCTTTAAAGAAAGACACCATGAATTCAGGTCACCCACTTCTACAAAAAGTTGTTCTAGGCATACTTAATACAATTTGATCATACTCACGGAGCTACTGGCTCTTGTTCCTCTCCCTGTCCGGCTGATCTCCGGCCTCTTTCCACATAGCACCTCTATAGGAGAACTGTGAAGATAGGTTTATCTAAAGTAGGAACTCTGTACTGGACACAAACCGTCACTGTGATGCTGGTCACACATGCAACTTTTTCAGCAGGGGTGATAGTTGTACACATAAATGCATTGTGAAAAGAGATTGTGTCGAGTAGAAACCCTGAATTGACTTTTTACAGAATTACTTAATCTCTACTAGCTTATTTTAACAGCTGCCTTACTCCTGGCATGATAGATTCAGTACAATAATGATGTGCACAGAAAGCTCAGCGAGTATCTGGAACTTGTGTTTAGTCACTAAAGTGATCTCATGATATTTGTCTCTCTCGAGACCAACAGGGAGAGCAGACTCAGTTAAGTACAACTTCAGCTTTTTGAAGCTTTGTAAGTTAAAGTCCTCAGCAGGTTGTTACTATAGCAGGATGGGAAAGGGCCTTCTGTGGTTGCATGTCTTTAGCAGCAGGGTCTAGGAACATCTAGATTTTTAGCCTGTTAGGGACAGCCCTGAGGAAAGTGATGTCATGAAGCCCTCTGGTGACAACGTTTGTGTGTTGAGAGAAGGGACATACTTCATATTTCAAATCACGCTTCCTTCCCCCTGTACAAATTTCATTTTCCCAATTTGTGAAATAAAAGCCCTAGAGGGTCACACATATTTTTGTGTGGTATTTTGTACAGAAGCTCTATGTCACGGAGACTGAACACAAGTGTCAGTTTAATTCTCGGGGTGAATCAACTGTAGATTTTAGAATGAGCCCCTCCCGTTTCTCTCCCTTCCTGCCTCCCCTCCTATTATCTCTGCTCCCTCTCTTCAGATGTGACAGGTATTGAACACACAAAGAATATTTTCAGTTAATGGGATAGCAGATGAAAGGGATTCAAATACGTTTTTTGCTTTGACCTATTGTGAAAAGAGGTGAAAGCTATTCCATGAAAAGTTAAGCGCTGCAAAAATATATTGACTTTTGGTTCACCAGAGAGTTATTAGGGGTTATATCCAAAAAACTTTCTGACACACTAACAGAAGTTAAATAATTCCAATTTCAACTTTCAGAGTCTATTTACTGAAGCTTTTATTAAAAGTGGTTGTCATGTTTCTCCTTAGCGGAACAGACAGAGGGCAAAACACAAACCTCCCAAGCAACTGGTTGTCAGAAGGTATTTACTGAGAACATTAGGCAGCATGAGCCTCAGTCAAGAGCAAGGGTTGTGTGTCTACCCAGCTGTTTATACTCTATAAATATTGAGAGTATTTATAGATAAACAGAGGAGCAGCCAATTATTCCAGAGTTAGTTTTCTTGAAGAGTATTTGTTAAAGTGACAAATCACTTGGAAGTTTTGCTTCTTTGGGGAAGGAAAAAGAGGACTTTGAGGCCTGTCATGTGGCTACCGGGCATGACACAGTAAACACTTAAGCTAATCCTGCGTGTGTGCATGATCTCAGTGAATACTCTTTAACAGATATATCACTATCACACACACACACACACGTTTACTTCTATGAATTTAAATATAATTATTCTCATCTAAACTTTACTTATTTGCGATCATATCTTTAAATCTTTTAGTTATTTGAAAATTTCACACATGAATATAGTATGTTTTAAGTGTTTTGATCAAATCTACTCTCTATACTTCCCCTCCAATCCCTTCTCAAATCCTCCACCATTTTCTGCACCCAACTTCATGCAGACTTTTAAACAACCCAATGAGTGCAGTGAATGCTGCCTGTGTGTACGTGGGTATAGGGCAATGTAATGGAGCACACATTGCCTCACAGGAACTAACTCTCGCTCCTGAAGCAGCCATCAGTTGCCAATTGAATCTCAGCTGGACGGTCAGAGTCTATGAACCCCTCCCCTGAACCATGCTGTAATTATGGCTGGCGGGCCCTTGCACAGGTCCTGTGCATGCAATTGCAGCTAGCATGTACTCATATGTGTGACAGTCCTGCCATTTCTGACAAGAACTCTGCTGTAAACGTCCTCTGGCTTTGTAGTCTTCCTGCTCCCTCTTCCTTGTTGGGATCTTACCTGATATTAGCATGGCTGCTCTTGGAACTTGATGAATAAAATCCAAAGACATCTTAAACTCAGAAGCAAGGAGAAGGCCAGATAGTTTTGATGCTGCAGTTTCATGCACTCTAAGGTAATTTATTTCCTGGGCAAGATAAAAGGCCAATGGTGATCTTCTGTATGTTTTGCATAACTCATATTTTTATGACAGTAATTATAATGTATTATCTAAGCAATTTAATAGTGAATCTAATATTTTCTCAGCATAAAAGTTTTCACTATCTGCTAAGTGCATTCTCAGATAAGTCTGCAGTTAACTGTAGATTTGATTAGATTTTAGATTTTTATAAAGGTACATATGACACCATGAGTAATACATAGATCAATAATTTGGACTAAATCCAAACTATAATTGTTATTGTTTTCTGGCAATAGTCTTTATTCATCCGCTTTCCTATACCATTCCCATAGACTGTTCTGCCTTATCCCCACTTCTGTTGCTTTCTTTCCTACAAAATGTATCATTCTCTGTTTATTTAAACCTGAAATGCTATTTATTTCTTTCTTTCTCCACCCTTCTCTTCTTTGCAGTTACCCATTTTTTACCTAACAACCACTCAGAACATACTAGATTAGTACAACGATCATTTAAATCCTTTATTAATTTCTCACATATCTTCAGTTGGAGAAGCTTTACTTTGGAACATGTGGTGTCAGCTGGCATGACTCAAAATGGTTTGGTCATATCTGCCTAATTGCAGCTGGCTCTTGGATGGGTTACTTACCTGGACTGTCCATGGGGGAACCTCAGTTCCTTCCATGTAGATCTTTCCATGTGGTTTCCTAGGCTCCTTCAAAGCACAGAAGCTGGGTGTCACAGGGAAGTATCCCAAGAGTCTCAGAAGGCAGCTGCAAAAGACAACCTTGTGTTAAGTTCTCATTGGTTAAGCAAGTTACCAAATCAACTGAGATTCAACACATACATATCTTGAAAGTATCTTTCAGGGGACAAGGAACAAAATACTTGAGAGAAATTTCAACCTATTGAATTAGTTCTCCCTGTTACTCAAACAAAATAGTTGACATCACCCAATTTAACCAAGAAAGGAATGTATTTTGTTCTCAGGTTTAGAGTCTGAAAGTCTTAATGACACTACACTGTGGCTGAGGACCCTTGCTGTGTTGCCTCATGGTGGGTGCCAACATTGCAAGTGCCTGTGGGAAGAAGAGAGCGCATACTGAAACAGTGGACCAGGAGGCAAGGTATCTCCAGTGTCATTCAAATGCGAGCCCTCATTGACCTAGGGACCTTCTACCAGGCCTTACCTTGTAAATGTTCATCACTTCACAGTACTACACGGAGCACCAAGATTAACGGAGAGCAAATTACATTGCGTGCTCTGCCCTGTGTATTCAAATCATGCCCAGGTCAATCACAACAACTCTAAAATATCCCTATACTTTTAGTCACCCAATCGTCTTGGGAAGATCAGAAAGAAAGGATTGACAGTACTCGTGGGTTAGAAGGAGATGGCATTGGTCAAGCTCCATGTAGTCACAAAGGCAGTTTTGAATCAACTGAGGAATTGAGGGACACTGCCAGCATCATCCTCTCTTTTCCCATAGTTTCCCATGACTCTCCCAAGACTCCTTTCTACCTTTTAGAGTGACTCTGAATGACTGACTATATATTGGAATATATAAAGAAGAATAGTAGGCACAATTGGAGCTGCTTTGGGCTTATTTTTAAAAAAGATCTGGAGTAAGAAAATCCAATTACTCTCTCTTTGAAATTCTAAAATTCTAAAAGAAAATTAAGATGTGGGGTTTATTAAATTTTCTTGTGGTAAATGTTTTAAATTGACTTTTATACATTCTAAGTACATTTGCCCATTTCATAACCAATGCTGTTGAAAGCCTCATATCCACTTTCGTAAGGTACAGAGTATAGTTTTTTACTGATTAGAGTTATTATGGAAAGATATCATTTTTGAGCCTTCATTTTTATGTCAAGTTAAGTGGAAACAGTCATAATTTATTTGCTTTTGTATACTTAGACTGTGACCTTCAGTTATGACCCTCATTTGGGGGAGAGGAAGAAGTAGTCTGTGTCACCACAAATCCCTTTATGGTTTGGTGTACAGGAATGTACTGTGGATACAAATATCAATGCCTGGACTGTTCCAGGAAATGGAAATGATATGAATCAGCATTTGAGTGGACACTGAAATTTACCCTTACACCAACCAACCACCAATCTTGGGACAAGATGAATGATATTTCTAATGCAATTAGGGAGGAGAGCATTAAGTGGGATTTAGACAGCTGCACTTTGGTTTATGTCTGCTTATGACTCTATAGGTAATGAACTGTTTTCCTTAATCATACAACAAAATAAATCCAAGAGGACTAGAAGATATCCAATTTAGTTGAAAATGAATTCCCAATAAATGGCATATATTAAAACCAATTAATACTTTAAAATGGTATAAATAGAAGATTATTTAAATAAATGATTCTTTAGATGGACTTTTGGCATGAGTTGAATACATAATTTCTTGACTGAAGATCTTGTAGCCAGCTATTCCAGTAAAACATGACTGGAACATGATTATTGATTTAACAAAAATTCATACTCAGTTTGGCCAATTTTAAGATCTGAAAATTCTAAACATTTACTTAATGCTTCTATATTTACAATGCTATGCTAAGTGAATTTTTAACTATATCTTAAAATTTTTTTTGACCAATAATGAAAAGATTGTATATAAATATAATTTTACTGGTAACCCTTTGAGTACATCCAGGGGACAAATTTGATTAATCATTAATCACACTGTAATGTAGCATATAAACAAGAAGGTAGGAGAGAATTCAGCTTGTGTTCTTCTAAACCTCAGCTGGTTGAACAACTTCAACTAGTAAATGATTTCCCAGAGCAAACCTTTAAAGAACAGGGAATATCTTCTTTACACAGAACCTTATCCTTAGTGATTTTCATACCTGCTTTATTTTCTTTCAAATTTCTAAGGTAAGAAATAAGCTTGGTCTTTATACTTTGAAATTCCTCCCTGATCAAATCAAAAGGTATTTGAATTCTACAGTTTTCAAGAACAGTTATACAGTGGATAGCCTAGCTGAAGAAGTTTGAGAGAAAAAGAATATTTGTAAGTGGCCTAGAGACCATTTTTTGTGATATTTTGATGAAGAATATGGCTACTTTCTGCCCTTGTCCATAATAACATGCCTGAGGCTAAAAGTTTTGCTTTGGCAGAGGAGATTTCAAGATAGCCTAGTATTGAGTCTGCTGTGTGGTTGGTTATTCATGGTCACTCTTATGCAGATCTATAATGAAAGGGAGAAGCTGAGGAAAGAAAAATATAAAATGTTCAGTTTGAGAAGAACAGGAACACCAGGAAGTGTAGTCGATCTAAGTGCTCAAGGAGACAAAAGTTTAAAGAAAGGCCTGATGCTAAAGGGAGTGGTGACCTCAGGGTAAGACTCCACCCAGCTAAGCTTCCAACTTGTGAAAAAGACTTAAAGAAAAGCTTAAGGCATGGAAAAAAAACTGTCACCAAGAGATAGCTAGTATAAAGGTAATTGAATGAGAGAGCCACATTCCAGCCCCAGTGCGGTAAGCCATTCTACGTGGATACTTGGAACCCAAATCAGGTTCTCTGCAAGAGTAATAAACACTCACAATCAGACATAGTTCTCCAGCCCCCACCTAACACCCTGGGGTGGGGGGACCTTAAAAGTTAATTTGGCTTGGTGAAGACAGACTGAGAAAATAACTCTTAACAACCTGACTTTCATTCCTGTACTGTTATGATTATGATTTTTTCCTTCTCTACTTAGTACATAATTGACTCTGATTATTTATATACTAGAGGCTTTAATATATATGTATATATATTAAAATGTATATATAATTATAAGATTATATATACACACACACACATACATACATAAATGTATATATAGGCTGTGTTTGTAAAAGAAAGGGAGCAGGATACAGAGGCCTCTGGTTGGCTAGGCTTTGCCATGTAGAGTTGGATGCTAATTTCTGGGGTTTGCCTTGTGTAGGATTGCTAAGGATGCGTGGTGTGCTAATCAGACAAATAACAGGAAATTCATATTATTAAAATCCCTACTAACTGTATGGGACTTTGGGAACATAGTCTTCATAGTCTGCATGCCTCTGAAGGAATCAGTGTTTCTTGAACAGTGATGACAATTCTAGCTCCTATAAGAAAGTTCTAGAAGTGTCTATTCCTGTACAAACATTATGACCAAGAAGCAAGTTGGGGGGGGAGGTTTATTCAGCTTACACTTCTACATTGCTGTTGATCACTAAAGGAAGTCAGGACTGGAACTCAAGCAGGTCAGGAAGCAGGAGCTGATGCAGAGACCATGGAGGGATGTTACTTACTGGCTTGCTCCCCTTGGCTTGCTCAGCTTGCTTTCTTATAGAACCCAGGACTACCAGCCCAGGGATGGTAGCACCCACAGTGGGCTTTCCCACCCTTGATCACTGATTGAGAAAATGCCTTACAGCTAGATCTTGTGGGGGCATTTCCTCAAGGGAGGCTCCTTTCTCTGTGATAACTCCAGCTTATGTCAAGTTGACACACAAAAACCAGTCAGTTCAAGAATTTAAAAAAAAAAAAAAATCTCCAAAACCAAAGCAAAACAAAATTGCTACTAGATCCCCTTTGCTATTTTCTAGAATCATTTCTTCCTAAATCCACACCTAAGACAATATTTTGAAAGTTACAGCACAGGAGCCAGGCTCTGTGATAAGTGAGGACAGCAGAAAGGCAGTGGGGGCTGAATGTGCTTGTTTCTCTACAAGTAAAACTCAAAGGTTACAGCAAGATCTTCCTTTCAAGTGGCATTGGTTCAGACATGTGGCAAATATGCGTGCCTGTCTCTCAGCTTTTCAGATCTAAGAGCATGTACTCTAACTATCCATTTCATATACTTTGTAATGAAATAAAAACAAAACAAGAACAACCAACAAACAAAAACCACTCTTGTGTTTCCTCCCATTTTCCTTAGAAATAACCTCTGTTATAAATGATATCATCATTTTCTGCCTTACAATCCGAACGTTCACTTTTCCTTATTTTTGAGTATTTTTTGAATACATGCAAGTTTTAAATTTTAACATGAGAAAATTTATACCTTTTCTTTGTGTTTTGTTTCTAGAACATTTCTTCCTAATCTGGGATGAAAACAAACTTATGCTTTCTTCCCACACCTTTGAATAGCTTATTTAAGTTTTTAGTTGCCTTGGAATATATTTCTCATTCAAGTGAGGTTAAAATTTAATTTGGATTAGATTTGTTTTGTCCACACGAATAACCTAGCTTTGCTACTCTACTACTTTTTGGATTTATGTACTATACAGTTTAATTTGTATAAAGTAAGTGAAGACAAATGTAAATCTTGAATTATTATGTACTGACTTTGTATCATTTATTTATACAAGAAATTGTACTGGCATTTTAATTTGAATTTATCTTATTGCTAGAGACCTATATAATATTTTTTTTTTTTTTAATTTATGAACATTGTACACCTCTTCATCTTTCAGAACTTTTAAATTATTGAATAATACTTAACAATTTCCTATATAAGCCACTATCTTTTGTTAGAATTACCTCTGTATAGTTTACAAATTTGATAATGGCACCATGTCATAAATTATGTTTTCCAACTGGTTATTGTTAGTATATTGTGAAAATGTTATTGATTTTGCTTGCTTATTATTACCAATTTGCAATATTTAATATACATTTCAATAAAATGTAAATGTAAAATAGACATGACATTGACTCAAATTAAGATAGTGTCATGGTTATCTAGATATAAACACAAATTAACAATTTACTACATAACAAGTGCTAACGGATAAGTTACTGTTCTTTTACTTTAAGGTCATAACATATTAAACTTAGTTTGGCAAAGACTTAATGACCCCATCTAGTGGCAGCTTAACTTGGATTGGATAAGGCAGTGATTTGGATAATGCAGTTCTACATTATGTTATATAACTGTTTACTTTAAAAAAAAAAATCTTGATAGCAATCAATATTGTTGCTGTAAATACCAAAAAAGATCGAGGATTAATTTGAGAACTTCAAAATTAATCATTTCTTCAGCTTTTATGCTTTGGGTTTTAAAATTCAAATTAGGTTATTCCCATGGGACTAGATATGTACGACCTCCCATGCTAGAACTGAATCGCGTATGAGGAAATTCAATTGTGTGTGAGGCTGAATAATAAACTTGTTATTCAGGGAGTTATAATAGGCCAGCAGACACAATGTTTCAAAAATCAAGGTTATCAGCAGCTGGTCTGAGCCAGTCTGTGTGACCTCTGTAATAATGTGGTCCCGAGACCACACCAGGAGGAGCACTGACACAAGGACCCTTAGACTCAGACCTGTTTTATATATGCAAGGCATGAACTCTTGTGTGTAGTTCAACTCACTTTCAAAAGAATCCATGTTGGAACATCTCTTTAATCATTTGAAAATAAAGTTCAGCCCAAAATACACTCAAGGTGGATTATAAATATACATGTAAAAATAGCTTAATGTTTATGCATATGAGTGTTTTGTTTGTGTGTATGTCTGTGCCTTACATACATGCCTGGTACCTGCAGAGATCAGAAGTGGTGTTGGCTCCCCTGGAACTGGAGTACAGATGGTTGTAAGCCACCATGTGACAGAACTTGTGTCCTCTGTAAGTACAAACGATTCTCTTAACCATTTAGGCGCCTCTTCAGCTCCCACCACACATGTGGGGAACCTTTTCAGTTTTTGTGTGAGAAAATTTTTCTAATGACTAGCAGTAATTCTAAGCTTAAAGGTTGACTAAACATTTCTACAGAACATTTTAGAAGTAAATTCAAACAATAGTATTATAATTTGGCAAACATTTAAAAATTATAATGCTACCTTTAGTATAATTATGAATGAAGATGTCAATAATTGGTATTATGTATTGCTGCTTGCAAATATATTTGGAATATACTCTCTCAGGGGAAGTCTGCAATGCTAATAAAAGCACACACACATTATATATATATATATTATATATTACTATAGGTTACAAAATTTCATACCTTGCACAAAGAAATAGCTATAGTAAGATATAATATATATACATATACATAACACATGCACACACACGCACATGCACACACATATATATGTCTCCCCAGAAATTCTACTCATAAGAAACTACAGGATTCCAATGACAACAACAAAACAGTTATAAGAATGTTCTTCGCATCAGTATCTAAAATATTTTAAAATTAGTAAAAATGTAAACGTTCCTTCATTGATAGGCAAACTGAGAAGCTAATAGAGTTTACATTTATAGCAGAGTTCTGTGCCACCATCAGCACTGATGGTACAGAATATTTGAAGGCATTTAAAATACTTTATTTAAAATTTTAATTAACTTTATTATAAAAATCTTGGAAATGAAAAACATTTTACACTGAAATTCATGTAAAGATCCACAGCTTCCGAATGCCTGTCCTAACTGAACAGTGGTTCATTGAGATGTATAGACTTTGGGTCTGGTTAGTGTTTTGGTTAATTTAAAAATACTCTTAATATATTCAACAATATTGAGTAACAACACAACTAAGTAAAAACTTTCAGAATAATATTAAGTAAAAAGCAAAAAGTGGGTTACAGAGCGGAGAGAGTGAGGAGGCTGCGTCTGGCTCCCGCTCTCACAGCCATTGCAGTACATTGAGCTCCATAGAGACAGCGCCGGGGCAAGCGAGAGCCGGACGGGCACTGGGCGACTCTGTGCCTCGCGGAGGAAAATCAACTAAACATGGGCAAAGGAGATCCTAAGAAGCCGAGAGGCAAAATGTCCTCATATGCATTCTTTGTGCAAACCTGCCGGGAGGAGCACAAGAAGAAGCACCCGGATGCTTCTGTCAACTTCTCAGAGTTCTCCAAGAATTGCTCAGAGAGGTGGAAGACTATGTCTGCTAAAGAAAAGGGGAAATTTGAAGATATGGCAAAGGCTGACAAGGCTCGTTATGAAAGAGAAATGAAAACCTACATCCCTCCCAAAGGGGAGACCAAAAAGAAGTTCAAGGACCCCAATGCACCCAAGAGGCCTCCTTCGGCCTTCTTCCTGTTCTGTTCTGAGTACCGCCCAAAAATCAAAGGCGAGCATCCTGGCTTATCCATTGGTGATGTTGCAAAGAAACTAGGAGAGATGTGGAACAACACTGCAGCGGATGACAAGCAGCCCTACGAGAAGAAGGCTGCCAAGCTGAAGGAGAAGTATGAGAAGGATATTGCTGCCTACAGAGCTAAAGGAAAACCTGATGCAGCAAAAAAGGGGATAGTCAAGGCTGAAAAGAGCAAGATAAAGAAGGAAGAGGAAGATGATGAGGAGGATGAAGAGGATGAGGAAGAGGAGGAAGAAGAGGAAGACGAAGATGAAGAAGAAGATGATGATGATGAATAAGTTGGTTCTAGCGCAGTTTTTTTTCTTGTCTATAAAGCATTTAACCCCCCTGTACACAACTCACTCCTTTTAAAGAAAAAAATTGAAATGTAAGGCTGTGTAAGATTTGTTTTTAAACTGTACAGTGTCTTTTTTTGTATAGTTAACACACTACCGAATGTGTCTTTAGATAGCCCTGTCCTGGTGGTATTTTCAATAGCCACTAACCTTGCCTGGTACAGTCTGGGGGTTGTAAATTGGCATGGAAATTTAAAGCAGGTTCTTGTTGGTGCACAGCACAAATTAGTTATATATGGGGACAGTAGTTTGGTTTTTGTTTTTCTTTTCTTTTGGTTTTATTTTTGGGGTTTTTTTTTTTCCATCTTCAGTTGTCTCTGATGCAGCTTATATGAAGATAATTGTTGTTCTGTTAACTGAATACCACTCTGTAATTGCAAAAAAAAATTGCGGCTGTTTTGTTGACATTCTGAATGCTTCTAAGTAAATACAATTTTTTTTATTAAAAAAAAAAAAAGCAAAAAGTGAGTTGTAAATCATTTAAGTTACAAATTTTACTTTTGACTTTATGCAACATGAAAACGTTTGACTGGGATTATTACCCTGAACATTATGATATGGGCTAAATATTGTGCCTTGCATTAGTGTATTGAAGATTTAGATTCTGATAAAATGATGTTACCCAGCAGTGGGGCTTTAGCTGATGACTAGGGTTAGTAGATGAAGTCATGAAAGTGGGGTCTTCATGGTGGGATTAATGTTCATAAGAAGGGATATTAAAGAGGCTTTTTTTCTCTGTCTCTTCTCTCTCTCTCTCTCTCTCTCTCTCTCTCTCTCTCTTCTATCTGTCTCCACCTCTGTCTCTGTCTCTGCCTCCATCTGCATCTGTATCTGCCTCTCCCTCTCACCCTCCCCTTTTCTACACCCTCCCCCCACCCCCGACACACACGGTGCCTCTGGCTTGATTTCGGGAGTCCTGGTTCTAGAACTGTGGAAGGCATCTGCTATTAAGTGCCTCAGTCTGCAGTATTATGTTTCAACTACCTAGACAAACTAATAGAAATGAAACAATGCTTACTTTTCTGTTATTTTAACATGGTCTCTAACTATTCTGTGACAGATATATTGCATACAGAACATGAGAATGTACAATGAAATATTTAAGGATGTATGATTATGATATCAGAAAAACTCTTCTGCATATGGATGATCCTGTAAGAAAGTCACCATTAGTTAAAGCAGTCATGTAAATCTTGCCCATGATTTCCTCAACATATCTTTATTAATTTTCTCTCTACACTAATTATTTGACCCATGGTTAAATTTAACAAGATAGATTGAGTATTTCTTAGTGTGGAATGTCCAAGATTGATAAGGAATCTGACACTGATTGATAAGGAACACTGGCAAACAGTTTCCCTTTCCCCTACTAGACTATTTGTAAACATTGACGGTCTTATTATATGTCCAATTATAGTGAATAATTAGCATTCTGCCTTAGAATTGCATGCATAGTAATGATGATATTGTATATTCCTTTCTTGCCCAAAGCGTTTTATAATTATCTGTGTGTCCCTTTTCTGCTTTCAAATTTCAAAGAAACAACTTTAAGCTTAAAGTATTTTTTCTATGGTTACAGTTATATCTAACTATACCAGAGGTGAGGTTCTATGCCATGACAGTATATGATGATTAACATGTACACATGCTTGTGTGTACAAATATACACACGTCCCTTATCACCTTTAGTCTCATGGTCTCAACATCCCCCATGGACATGTTGGTGAGGTGAAGAATAGAGAGAAGGGAGCTTTGTGTTTCACTGTGGGACTGGGAAATGTGGGGCTGTCACCAGCAGGTGACAAGCTGAGAAGCATGCAATATAGAACCTCTCTCTCTTCGGAGACAGAAATTCACAGGGTCTACGGAACATTCAAAATGTGATGTCGGTTTATCACCCAAACTACCTGATGTCTTTGGACACCCTCCCTATATTGAATATTGTATGAATACATAATCATGTATTTATAGTCACATGCCCCACCTTTCCAAAGTGGTGGAAGCCAGACAATTTGAGTTCCAGAATTCCTATACTAAGGTTCTGGCACATGACTTCACTTCCCCTAACTCCGCTGTCCTTGGGAGACAGACTTAGGGGGACCACATCAGGAGGCAAGGCACCTGAGAATGTCAGTCTTTTGACTAGCCCAGTTTACAAAGATTCATTTCCTGGAGATCAGAGTGATAATGTTTCTGCCATCCAGTCTCAAATGGTTTCCTACCACAGACTCGTATCCACAGTGTCTCTGCTAGAGGAGAGGTTGGGGAGGCCTCAAGGATGCTCAGGTTTATAGAAAAAAAATAAAGAAGGAAAGAAAACTCTATAATTACAATGAAGTCTTACCAATGAGGTAAGAGTACTTCCTCTCAGAACAAAACAAAACCTAACCCTAGGTCTTTAACCTGCGTGGCACCCTCCTATTTAGAGACGCTGAAGGGGAAAATGTCATGTGAATCAGTGCTGCTTGTTCATTTTCAGAGCTCTAGTGATTGAAAAGAAAAGAACTTTCCATACAAACATTTCCTCTGCTCTCAAGTTATCAGCAAATTCCTTCTTCCTGTTTCCTTGGTTTCACATAATCGGAGGATTCAGACAAGAACCTAGGAAGCCGACACTTTCCTTATTAACACACATTTAATCTTTGAAAATCTTTGACACTCATTTATTGGGTCCTTAACCACTTACTTCTCAGTGTATAAATGTCCCAAACATCTATTTCATGCTGCATGTGGGGTTGACTTTCACAAAAGCTCAGAAATCAGCGAGTGTACATCCTCAACTTCAACACCATCAAGGGAGTGTTTTTATGAGCTCCCTTGACAAGTGCCTGTTCAGGATGAAAGAAGGAAGGCCAAGACACATTTCCACTTTCGGGAATAGTAGAGAAGCATCGGGCTTGAATGGCTGGAAATTGGAATTTAAAGAGATTTTGATTGCAATAATAACCATTGCTTCATACATCATACTGTTTATATCCTCAAAGTAACTTTTATTTTTCACTTGATAGAATACTATGCCACCATAAACATTTATGTGTTATGAAAGTTATTAATATTTTTAGCTAAGATTTATTGGACAGTTAGTGTATGCCAGCGTTAAGACTTTGCATCCTGTACTCATTAATTACTCTTGACAGCATGGTGCCGATATTGTCAACTGTATTTAGAGATGAAGTGATTCCTAGGGAGGTTAATTAATTGTCCAAGGAAATACAACTACTAAATCACACAGGTGGAACCTGATCCCAGGCTAAACATGAAAATCCCTTCAGTGAATTATGAACGCCATGAGTCATCTTGCTAACAGTTTTATATGAAGAGTCAAAGGAATAAAAGAGGACGCTTATGCTACGAAACAGCATTATGAAAACTGCGTGCGTGTGTGAAAAGACAAAAGCCTGGAAGGGAACACTTCACTTGCTTCCTGCTTTTGTGTCCAAGAAGCTAATACAGTCAGGTGATTAGGCTGAAATCTGTAGGGGAGAGAATGTGGGTGGATTGGGTGTGCATGTACATGCCATCATTTTAAACAAGTCAGGAAACTTGAATTTCATTCACTAAACACAGACTCCCAGTGTCAGAACACTGGCTCTGTTCTCTACATCATAGACAGTGGGAATCTCCCTGACCCAGTTATAATAAATCTCTTTGTTTTTGAATAAAAAGAGAGATGTGGTAACACATAACTGAGAGTCCGGATTTCAGTCTCCCCCGGAAGTGCAGAGCAAACTTAGGCTGGGGGAACAGGAAGTCAGTATTTCCTCCTTTGCCTTCAGGGCTGGGTCCTCAGGCCTCCATGGGGAAGGTCTGGACTGAGTCCTTAAGGGCCTTGTAGAAACAGCATTAAAAAGTCATGCTCTGATGTTGACTGTCCCAGCAGGAAAGGCAACAGTTTATTCAGTCCAGGAAGGAAGCGCATTATCCTGGAATCCTACTGATTATCTTCTTCCGTGAGTTGCGAAATTAACAGGCTCTTTTCAAAAATTAGTGCTTTGAGAATCTCAACTTGTGAGATATGCCTAGACATCAGTCGGTCATCGGTGCAGTAGCTAGTACCTCTTTACTTTCCAAAGAGTAAATAGTAGGGAAAGAGAAATGCAAATGAAGAATAAATACAGGGAATGAAGGGATGGTAGTTCTGGGAGAGATTTCCCAGGAGGTGTCTGTGACATGAAGAGGACATGCATATACAGGGAAGAGGGTAGAAAGCCATCGGTGTGAATACTTGAGCAAATATCTAGGTGGATTTTAAGAAGAAGTTCAAGAGAAGAAAACCTTCTGCACTATACATCAGTTCAGTAGGGGTTTGTTGGTAGGAAAAAAAAGCAGGTGGCTAGAGAGATGGCTCAGCGGTTAACAGCACTGGCCACTCTTCCAGACATGATGGCGAGGTATTTCCAAAATCAGGTTAGAGGAGACATGGGGCGATATTTTTCTCTCTCAGTTCCATCATTCCTTCAGAGATCATGAGTTGTCCTATGAAGAGACCAACAACTGACCTGAAGATTCCTGCCAACAGCCACATGAATGCCCATGGAACCCAGAGGCCCTGGCTAGTAGCTTGGCTTAACAGAGAAATCTTCAGAGAGAATTATAGCGCCTGCCCTCCATCCTGGATTCTTGGCTCTCAGAAATGATGTGATAATGAGCGTTTGTTGTCTGAATTGGGATAATTTGTATCTAGCAATATACACCTAATCCTGAAGAAATGGTGGGCCCTTTAGGTTTCATGGGGGGGGGGGTGAACATTCTCAGAAGTCATCTAGGACAGAGATGAACAGTTAAGGGACACAGCAAAGCCACAGTGTAAGGGAGTCAGAGCTCATATGCCTTCACTGTTCTGAAATCTCAACAAAAAGTTCACTTTGCATTCTATGAACCTAGACAGAATGTCCATTTTCTGTTGGTTCAGATTTTTGTTTCCCAGATTCATACCATCTAAGTAGTGCTGTGTAGTGCCCCTGGTGAAGGCACGTGGATGGCTTATGTCATGGGAAAGTGATCAGAGTGGATCCTGGGGACTCCATATGAACTCTGTGGCGTTTTGACAGACATAAAGGTGCTTCAGGATATCCCCCAGGGATGGGACACTTACCTTCAGAACCACTGTTTAGAGAAGATGCAATTTCATTTTTGCTGAAATAAAAATTTTCATACACTACATTTCAATCATGCTTTGTCCTTTTCTAATTCCTCCCAGACCCTCCCCATTTCTATACCCACTCAACTTTGTTCTTGTTCTCCTTTTCTTTTTTTAAAACAATCAAACTACAAGAAACAGTAACAACAATAACAAAAAACCGAAGAAACACAAAAAACAATAAAAGCCCACAAACACAAATCAAAACAAACAAACAAAGACTAATAAGACAACAAATACCCAAACAGAGCAAATCTGTAAACAAGTCCATAAAAATACCGTTGAATTCATTCTGTGTTGGCTAGCTACACTCAGACATGGTCCTATATACCCAGGAGTATGGTTGAAACGCAATGTAGAAAACAGATTTTCCCTTGGCCAGTAGGTGTCAATTGCATTAGCTTCTTGGTTAGGGGTGGGACCCTGTGTCCACTTCCCAAGCCAGCACAGCTACACCTTCCAACGTCTATGCAAATGGCCTCATGCGAGCTCTTTCCTATGAATTCTTGTTTAGTTTATATAATCTACTCTATTGGCATTATTATTATTCTTAAAGGTGAGCACACGGAGGGCAAGGCCAGCTTATGTCTTGAGCCAGGTAGCTCTTAAATGACAGAACCAAGGCATGAGCGGACTGGTCTGACGGCAATGCCTGACCTTTGAGCTACGCTGGGCATGGTTAAAAGAGGTTGTTGTGACCTGTGGACTCTATCTTTTTGAATTCAGCCCATTTGGAGGCAGAGGTGTTTCCTTATTCACACAGAACTCCTGACCCTCTGCGGTTGACTTCAGCATTGACACTAAAGCATCTGAAAATTCAGTTTTCCCAAATGGACCACTCAAATAGTCTGCAAAAGAAAACAATGATTCTTTCATTAAAAAGTAGCCACATGGATAATGTGGCTTCCTTGTCAAGGCCCAAGTTTGTTGTCCATGGACAGTCATCTGGGATTGTCCCATGAAATCATCCCATGTTCTCTCCACTGCTCTTGGCTTTATGACAAGAGTGCTTAATTTGTTCCTCACAGAGCCCAGTCGCTCCACTGCTTTGCGTTATTTATAGCACACACTGTCCACTCTCTTGTGCTATTTTATTTCATAAGGCACTTCGGGTACCAGTTTACATGAAAGATGTTATTTGAAATGAAGTTATATCGCAAGCTACATTATCATAATTTCTTTCTTGCTTTTGTCCTATATCATTTTATACAGTGGCTTGATGTTTGATGCAGTGCTGAAATTTAAGTGGAAAGGGTGTCCAGAATTGATGCTTATGTATTACTTATTTAATCGGCTGCTGGAGCAATCCACTGTTGAGTTCTGTTTTCAATATATTGCTCTGACATTCATGGGTTGGGGGGAGAAAGGTATTGTCATTGTGTGTGTATCTCCAAGGCTAGCATAAGCAGGAAGCTGTTTGGCCTTTAGGATGGCACCACAGGGTATAGCTGAATAGAGCTGCAGTTATGGACGGTTGATATTGGTTCAGTCAGTCAGAGACTAATTGTTTTGGTTCTATTGTTTCTGCTGTCTGTTCTTTCTGTTCCTCTGCTGTTTATTTATTCTGGAGCACTTTAATACATTTGGATACAAACAGAAAGAAAACAAAATCAAACTGGTTATTCAAGTGACCATCGCTGGTGGGTCTTTTTGGCTGACACTGGTTGCTGAATTATGTACCTGGTGTGGGTTTGTGCACTTTCATCAGTTAACCTTCAGGCTCAGAGTAAATGTTGCCTGTTTTATTTTTCTAGGAGTTCTGCAGTGACCGTAATACAACAGATGATCATCACATGACTATGATTATCACGTGACTACGATCATCACGTGACTATGATCATCATGTGTCTATGATCATCACATGACTATCATCCACCAAAGAACTCACTTGCATAGGGTTTTTGATATGAAAGAGATATGCTAATATCAGCTGGTATATGAAATCTTGCTTCTTTGCTCCAATCTTTTGAGTTTCTAATGCCATCTTGCAGTTTAAGGCTTCAGGTTATCTCCTGTCTCAGGTCCCAGAACATTCTGTCTCTGGTAGCACCTTGGCAGTGGATATTATATAGTAAGCCCAAAACTATGACATATGCTTGTTGAGAAAAGAGATGGCTCCTGGTTCATGTTTTGCTCTTCCTACTATATTTGGCACAATTTCTCTGTAGAAAGTATATATTATAGAATGCTTTAAAAATCATTTAGTAAAGGATTACACTAACTTTTTTGCCAGCACTATTAGAAAAGTATATAACTATGTTTATATGTGTTAAGCCAGCATAATATTATTGATTTATAAACAACAATAAATTCTTCTAGTCATCCTTGACATTAGGGCAGATAGAACAACTGAAAAAGATCCAGAAATCTTCAAATTCACCCCAGATTTCACAGGAAAGCCATGGGTTAGAGACCTTAAGGAGATCTGGGTTTCACATCTATTGTTAAGAGGATCGTGGACAAGCGGTTTTCCATTTTTGAGTTAAAATATTTTCACAATGTTCTGAATATTAAATGAGGCGATGTATGTAAAAATGTTCTGTAGAGTTTTAATGTTCCATTTGTGCTCACTCAGGAATCTCTCTGTCTCTGTCTATCTCTCTCTCTCATACACACACACACTCACACACACACACATACACATACACACACATGCACTCATATGAAATAAAAGTTTCTGGATATGTCATACGATGCAAACTCATCTGATGTTTTGCTGAAGCAAGATCCATGGGGATAGGGGAACACATGATTTTTGGAGAGAGTATAAATTAAAGGACAGTGACCGGGCACTTGCCACTTACATAGCTAGCTTTTCAATGCTTAGTTGGTCTCAAGTTTTCATCTTCCCTGATCTTCACTTTGTTGAGAGAGGTACAACAAAGAACTTCTGGCATCCTGGCTGATTCTGGTCACCCTTGCTGACTCGTGCCAATTTGGCAGAGGCCTGGCTGTTTCTGCTGGATGATACCACTGATGCTGATTCATGTTTGCTATCCTGACACTACTAAACTAAATTGCTGGTATCTTGACAAACAGAAATTGAAACTGCCTCAAAAACTACTTCTAAAGAGGTCCACATCCCCTTGTTCTATTTACCATCTTTTCTCTCCCATCTTTGCAAGGTGGGCTAGAAGAGCAGGGGAGGGGGGTGAAGGCATTTTAAAACCCTTATTAAAAGTAGGTTTTAAAAATATCTAAGCCCACACACTTATACACTCACACACACTCACATTCACAGTGCCAACTCCAGATTCTATCTATCTATCTATCTATCTATCTATCTATCTATCTATCTATTATCTATTATCTATTCATCTATTTAATTTTTCCCTCTTATTGAAAATATTCTTTCCTCACATAATATATCCTAATTAGAGTTTTCCCTACCTCTATTTCTCTAATCTCCTCCCCAATCCTTTCTCCCATCTGAACCTATCCCTTTCTGAATTTCATTAGAAAACAACTGGTTTCCAGGAGATAATAGTAAAATACAAGAAAGTAAAATATAAAGATGATAAGACAAATACTATGACATCAAAGTTGGACAAGACAAATCCATAGAAGGGAAAGAGCCTAAGAGGAAGCAAGACCCAGTGTGTGGCAAGTATGGGTTGATCAGCTTGGCTGCCATCTACTCCATCAGTAAACTGTTGGTGTCATTGGAGGAACCAGTGCTACAGAATCAGATCCAAGAACAAGTCATCACCATCCAGGATGGAAACCTGAAGCATGATTGTGAAGAAGTCATTACCCACCACTTCGAAGAAGTTCCCAGTAGCTCGAGAGACTCCTGGAGGCTCTGAGGGCAGAAGAGGTGTGGCAGAGGAGTCTACAGGCCAGCAATATCTCTAGAAACACTAGAGATAGAACACAAGGTGGGTTTTTGGGAAGATGCTTTTACAAAGCAGACTCATGAAACTGGAAGAATAGATGGCAGATCAGAGCAGCTGTGCAGAGGAGAACCTTGAAACTACAGACTACGAGGCTGTGGCCCATGCTACTATAGGCAGAACTCACGTGGAAATCCATGGTTGCTGTTGCAACTGCACTGACTATAAAGGATTAGGAAGCTTCATTTGAAGGGTGTGGATGACTGCGGACTGACAGTTGGGAATGAGAGACATAGAAGGTTTCTGTAACAACCCTCTCACCCTTTCCCCCAACAAAAGGAACAGTCTGGACAGAAAGCCATTGAAGAGAACTCTTAAAAATTGTAATGAGGATGCTGACGTGTTGCTTTTCACAGTTGATATCTTCTGGCTGGGGTGTGGATGGGGAGGAAATCAGTTATCTCTAAGGGATTAGGCCCTGAGAGTGGCCATGCTCCATTAAGTATTTGGGCAACAGAAACTGGACATTTTTTTCTATTTGTTTTGGGGGAAGTCATAAGAGCAGGGGGTGCAATATAGACCTGAGAGGACTGGAAAGTGAATAGGATTGGGGGTGCATTATGTGAAATTTCCAAATAATGTATAAAAATATTGTTAAAAACAACACCCCCAAACCCACTAAACAAGCAGCTATAATCTATATGTAGAAGACCTGGTACAGACCTACATAGACCCTGTGCATGCTGCCTTAGTCTCTGTGAGTTCATGTGACTTTTGATCATGTTGATTTAGAAGGTCTTGTTTTCTTGGTGTCCTCCAAACCCTCTGGCTCTTATATACTTTGCCCACCTCCTCTTCTGCAGGTCCCCTGAGCTCCAAGGAGAGGGATTTTGTGGGGATATCCCATTTGGCACTGAATATTCCAAGGCCAGTCTCTCTCTCTCTCTCTCTCTCTCTCTCTCTCTCTCTCTCTCTCTCTGTGTGTGTGTGTGTGTGTGTTTGTGTGTGTGTAAGGTCTAGCTGTGGGTCTCTGTATGTGTTCCTATCTGCTGCAGGAGGAACCTTCTCTGATGATTGCTCAACAAGGCATTGAACTATGAGTATAGCAAAATATCATGAGGAATCATTTAACACTATCATCTATCTTTATCTCTATCTCTATCTATCTATCTAGAGGGAGGGGGAGGGATGGAGGAAGGGGAACCAGTAGTATTTGGGTTTAACCTAGGTCCCTGGGCTATCTAGTTTCAGGTTCTTGGTTACCCAAGGAGTATTGGGTATGGCTTCCAACTTGTGGAGTGGCCTTAAGTAAACTTGTGAGTTGGTTACTCCTATAAGGCTTGTGCCACCATTGCCCTAGCAAATCTTGCAAGGTGGACAGATTGTAGATCAAAGGCTTGGTGTTTCTTACATTTCTCTTTTGGTAGAATGCAGAGCATCTTCCTGTACCAAAGACGCTAGAGCAAAGGGGTGAAGGCTCTGTGTAGGTACCAGCTCGACTTCTCCATGTTCAGTGAGTTGTGTGGGTGCTACCTTGCTGTCCCTTGTGGAGAGCACAGATTTTTTATGGGGGGGGTGGTATTGGAGTCAGATTTTCATAGGCAGTTGTAATTGAACATCAGAAGCTACATTTCAGGCAGATCATGGCTTTATTTTCAATATATGCAGTGTACTCTCCCCACTTTGACTAATTTAAAATATAAGAGTTAGAGTCAAAATTTTGAAAAGTAAAACTGACATCAAGCCTCTGTCAATCAGTAACTGGCCCTGTTGGTGAGACACACAATAGGGTTGAGGTACCCAGTTCTGCTGTTTCAAATGGGATAAGGCATGTGGAAATATTTTTGTCAGGGTGCTATGTATATTTCAAGATATTGTCACTTGTCCCTTCTTCGTAAGCTTATGTTGGGCCTCTCACATCAGGAAGAAAAACATCTCTCATGCAAATGCTATGTTAAATCACAGGAGTAGCTAGCTTAGTTTAAAACTTTTCATAAAATAATGTTCACGTTTAAATTTTATTTTAAAGTGTGTGTGTGTTGTGTGTGTGTGTGACTGTGTGTGTTCAGGTGTCCATGAATTCCAGAGGCTTTAGACCCACTGGAACTAGAGGTACAGGTGGTTTGAAACCACCCAGGTGGTACTGGGAACTGAACTAAGGTCCTCTGGAAGAGCAGAAGAGCAGACTTTAACCTCTGAGCCATCCCTCCAGCCCCAACATTAATTATTATTTTCACAAGTATAACGATCCTTTCTTAATATCATTTCATTAAAAAGAATTCTTTATTTACTCTGTTTTTCTTCCAAAGGACAAGCCTGGTAGTCGTTTTTCTTTGTTCCCTGTTGCTGGGCCACCCTTCATCCCTCTTCCCCAAGTGACTCTTTCTTTCCTTCTGCATGTACCACACACCAACCATATGGAGTCTCACCAATAAATTCTCTGAATTAAGAGAACCTTTGTCAGGGGTTCTTTAGTTGCCCCTAGGGAAGACGGCTGAGATTTTACTGCTTGGGCTTCCCTTTAAGAGCATTGCTATAAAAGAAAGTGGTCCTGAATCATAACTTGTGCTTCTCCTCAGTTTACAGACCTCCTTCGGCAGAACGATCTCTACAGGAAGAATCTCAAATAGGCACCTAATAAAAGAAATTCAGCTCACATTAAAATACTAGAATACCAGATGGTGGAGTTTAAGTGTTATCCAACTACTGTTTATCCTACCCAGTGCTCATTTTAAATTCAACAATTTTTGAGAATTATTGATGGAGTCACAGTTGTATTTCATGCAGATAACAAGCTTAGTTTGGAGTGAATCACCGGAATGCACCCATCAATCCCATACTTCCCTGGTTGTTGTTAATTCAGATTGCAACTATTAGTTAAAGCTGAGAGGCTTTTGAAGCAAATCAACATCAAACAATCGCGGACAATAATTGGTTCAGCAATCTGCGGGGAGGGCAAATCATTAAACTTTACAGGGTGGAAGAATTCGCCAAAGGATGCAAGGCTCCATCTGCCAAAGCCCGAGCACACAACTGTTTGCTGAGTGTGCCTCTTCCTCTGTAGCAGCCTACCCACTGAGTAGGCAATTTTTCTTGCTTTCCTCTAATGTCTGTGGTGTAACTTTTAAGTCAATGTAAAAGACAATCTCATCTTCCACACTTCTCCATATGAATTGTTGAGAAGTCAAATACAAAGGTATCTTTAAGCACATCGCAAGCCCCATGCAAAGTCTTAAGGCTCAAAGTCACGATCTCTGCATCACTGCGCTTGTAAACTGACAAGCTCCTTTACCCAACGCCAGTCTCTACTGCACAACTATATTTTATTCACGTCATTTTAGAGAAAACAAAGCTCTTCTGCTTCAAGTTACTAAGGGAAATATTAGGAGACCTTTTAAAAGAACAACACCCATGCTATTGCTAACAGCCAGTGCTTTGACAGCTTGAAGCATTTTTCACTCCACGTTTAAAATTAATCTGAATGAAAAAGGTTGAATTCAGTGTGACACATCTTCAGTGCCTGTAAAGCTTTTATGTGGAGGAAAAGGAAAAGGGCTTAAAAGTCTCCTTCTGATTTTGTTCTTGAACCTTCCAATTGTGACAGCAATGGAAGTTAGAGGCTTGCTGCCACCCCGCAGCTCAGTGCTGGCACTCACTGTGTGTCAGAATGCTGCGCTGGGACATCTCCATTTATCTTCAGCTCCTGCACCAACCCTGCAGAAGATCCCTAGCTCACACATAGGGAGACACCTCAGAAAAGTTAGCAGCACAGGCCAGAATCACATCGCAGCACCACCTCACATCAGAGGCTTATTATGTTTTCCCTACCGCAACATGCCTGCCCCTTGGGCATAGTAGATGTGAGACCATGTGAGGAAGTTTATAGTCACACTTTAAATTGATATTCAAGAGATGAAACCACAATATATTTTTTCAAGACACCCAATACAAAGCTCATCTTAGGATACATCTTTCTGCCCAAACCCACTCTCTCACTGTTTGTGAGCTCAGCCACAACACCTTACAGCAGTGGTCCTCAACCCTCCTGATGCTGTGAGCCTTTGACACAGTTCCTCATGTTGTGATGAGCCCCAATCCTAAACTCATTTTGTTGCTACTTCATAACTGCAATTTTTCCACTGCTATGAATCATGATATAAATACCTGATATGTAGGCTATCTGATATGCAATCCCTGGAGGGGTCGGGACTCACAGGTTGAGAACAGTTGCCTTACAGGGCTATGTTTCCTGTAGTAAATGGAATGAGTTGATAAATCCTGAAACATTCCCATTGGAAAGCAAATGCCTGTGGCTTCAATGAAGCCACAATACTAAACTGATTCCCTCCAAGTCTCGGGCTCCTCATTTGTAAGGGAAATCATTACAGAACCTCATCATGGGAGGGGACGGTTCTTCATGGATAAGTCTGACCTTTCTGTGTGTCAGGAGAGCAGAGGCCCTGATCGCTTCTATCCACCTGGTAAATGGTCTTGGAGGTTAGTGACGATTTCTCCCTCTGGAAGAAGTAGCAGAGAGCTTACTATCTGAATTTGAGCAAGTCTCTCTCCTGTAATGTAACCTACTATTCTATACATAGCTCCTTGGTCTCACTGTGGTAAGTGAGGCTTGGAGAGGTGGTTCAAGAAACTGCTTGTGCTTTGGTTACTTCTATGTCTGAGTAATAATGTCTTTTGTCTTAGACCCAAGAGTCTTCACCTAGCATCCATTAAAAATAGAGGGTTAATTGATAAGCTTGCAAGTAGAGCAAAATATTAGCTCTGCCACAATCCTTGATATTTTATAAGGCTGTAGCAATTAAATGTTAAAAAACCACAGTCACTATCCCATTGAGACTACTAGATACATGTAAGCTATTAATACTATTAGTGCCCCAAATAACACCAATAATTAGCTCATCACACAGTATTTTGGTATTTGGCATGAGTTAACTTTAGACTGTGCCTTCATTTTCAAGTGATAATTTAACAGTGGTAATCCTTTGAAGGGGTTCCCATGCCACTTCAGTTGGCAGCAGTGGAGAGTCGAATACATTCTGTAAAGACTGGGTTCATGGTAGCACATGCTTGCAATAGCAGCACTCAGATGGCAGAGGCAAAAGGATCTCCACACATTCACAGCCAGTTAGGCCTTTAAAGCAAGAGGTAATTCAGGGCTACACAGTGAGACCTTGTCCCGCTAAACAAAAGCAAGCTTCAAATCCCAATAGATTGGTATTTCTGAATATTTTGCCTCTGTTGCTCTGGCAAGTGATATATAAATACTCCCAAGGCATAGCCTGTCTTATGGTGTAACTTCAATACAGATTTTATCTTATAATTCAGTGTTGAGGAAAATTATTAACCCGATCGAATAACTGGCATTCAGTTGTCTGCCAAAATTTAATGACTCAAAAACGCCAAAGCCTATAGTTCTTTATGTACTTGATCAGAGGAACACTGAAAATGTGGTTTTAAGCCATCTGTGAGCCATATAGCTTACTGATACAGAAATAAGTTGAGAGATACAAATGATAATGTAGCTCTGATAAGTGTGGGATCCGTCTGGAATCCCGTCTGCTTCTCTTCACATCTCACCCGTTTGTTGCAGCTCTGCACACAGCTTACTGAAAGTGAGAGGCTTCCATGCTATGAATGTCAAATTGTGCCCTTTTGAGGGTGTTCTGGTTTTACATACCCTGCCTTTAGCAATTCTAAAATCCTCCACTTTTTGGCTTTTGGTATTACTGATAGATTTTTCTTACCAATGCATTGGATTTCCTTTATTGAAAAATGAGATGTGAGGGGTGGGATGTAGCTGAGTAGAGTGCTTGCCTAGCTTGTCTCTGAAGCATTGGTTCAATTCCCAGCACCACATAAACTCAGGTGTCATGACACATGTTGTAATCGTAATGCTGGGGAGAAAGAAGAGAGAAGATCAGAAGGTCAAGGTTGTATTTGACTTCCTAACAAGTTTGAGGCTAATCTGGGCTACATGAATCCCAGTCTCCAAAAAATAAAAAATAAAATAAAATAAAAATAAAGCCAAAATTGAGCTGGGTAGGTGAAATTTCAGGAGAAATAGAACATTTACATCATATCAAAGAATACTTATTAATTATAAGGGAAAAGAAGTCTAAAAGGAGAAACATGGCAAAGAACAAGACTTATCTTTATGATCTGCCCTTATCTGATACACTTATGGTGCATATATCACTTCTGGGTATTTTTTATAGTAACACATAATCCCACTTTGGGCTTAAGAAAATGCTAAGCAAACTAAAATGGAGGTGTATTTCACAAAATGACCTCGCCAGCACCCTTCAAAAACTTTGGAATATGAAAATAACAAAAGAAACTTCTAGATATTAGCTCTCCAAATAGGTACAACCTGCCAGTGAAGTCTGAAGCCCTCCCTAGATGCTGGCATGGTGTTTTTGAAAAAGATATTAATAAGTAGAAACTGGTGTGCTCTGACTGAAGACTATAGTTTCATAGCTCCACACAAATGGCAGTTTCTTAGGCTAAGCAATAATTGCTTTGGTTATGTAAGATACTGTCACTGGGAGAAGCTGAGTGAAGACTATCTGGAATCCTTTGCACTATTTTAAAACCTCTTTTATAAGCTTCACATTACCTTAAAATAGAACTATGCTTTTAAAAAAGAAGTATGTGGTTTAGTAATCACCGTGACAAAACAGTTCTTTTTTGTGTTAGAAAACAAAGAGGGGAAAGGAAAGAATGTGAGGTGTTATTCTTCAGAAGTGAGGATAGTCAATGTCAGAATAACACGAGCTCCCTTGTGACAGTCATTTGACATGCTACTTAACACTCCTTTAATGTGTAGAGATGAAGTGAGAGACACGTTTCTTCTTGATGAAGTTTTTTTCTCTTCAAAAACTTACACAGCGTTTGAGAGACTCTCTGGTTCTGTTTTAAATCACAGTCACCCCAGGTATTTTCAAGCACACTCTGTCCACAGAGCACAAATGGACAGACACACGACTTTGAAAGCCTGAAAATAACAAGCTGGACCTGGTGGAGCACACCTGGAAGCCCAGTGCTTTGGGACTGTGTGGAGATGGGAGTGCCAGGTTCAGTGAGAAACTGCCCTAGAAACTAAGACAGAGAAGGATATATACCAGAGTTCAGACATTGGTCTCTGCATTCACACACACATGTGCACATACACACACACACACACATACACACACGCACTCATGCATGCACACATGCACACACCACACACACACACACACACACACATGTAAGCACTCACACACACTCACATGCAACCTACATATACAGCATAACATTTTATTATTAGACTTTAATTCCACAGCTGTTTCAAATGCAACCAAAATGTGTAACAAGGTAATATATTGAATTATGTTATTAAATCTCTCTTAATGTAGTAGCTGGCTGGAAGTCAGATTGAATTAGAAAAACTCAGAAAAAAATATGTGTCCTACATAGCTTTGAGTATCAATTTGTCACAGCCAAAAGTCACTTCAGAAGAGGGTGTCAATTGTGGGATTGCCTAGATCACATTGGCTTATGGGCATGTCTGGGGTGGGGTGGTGGGGACGGTCTTCATTGGTTATTGAATTAGGAGGGCCCGCCTCAGGCTGTATAAGCAAACCAGTAGAGCACAAGCCTGTGAGCCTGCTTGCAAGCATCAGTCCCCCATTGTCTGGTTCAGATAACTGCTTGGGTTCTAGCTCTGACTTTCTCTAAAGATGGACTGGAAACTGCAAGTTGAAATAACCCCTTCCTTCCAACAAATTGATTTTTGCCAGACGTTTTGGTTTTGGTTTTGGTTTTTCAAGACAGGGTTTCTCTATGTAAAGCTGGCTATCCTAGAACTAACTTTGTAGACCTGGCTGACCTCGAACTCACAGATATCCACCTGCCTCTGCCTCCTGTGTGCCCAGCTAGAGTTTTGTGTTGTTTGTTTGGTTTTGCTTTTGTCATAGCACCAGAATGAAGCCAGAAGAGGTAATAATCAGCAAATAGAAAATGAGGAAAGTCTATTAGAGATTTTATAATGAATATTCCCAGGTCAGGTTCTTGGCTCTGTCGTTTATTCGCTGGGTGCACTGCCTGTCTTCTAGCTATTTCTTGCACTGTTGAAGTAGATGACATTGGTTCACTTCCTGCAGTATTATCAGGTCTAAAGGAACTGAGAAATGTGCTAACACCAGGGTATCTGAACTGGACTAAGTACTGAAGGATTCCTGTTGTCCTTCTGTTTGTTTAACAGATGACAGACTTTGTCCCTTCTATAATGTTAACTAGAAACCTGTTGGGGATTTGATTTGTGTGTACATGGGAATTTGCACATCCACTTCAGGTCCTAGAAAACTGTTGTTTTTTTGACAGTCAATAAAGAGCAGCCAATGGCTGGCTAGGGAGACAGAGGCAGGACTTTGAGGGTTCCCGGAAAGGGAATTCCAGGACCAGGAGGAAGAGGATCATCAGGGCAGACGGAAGGAAGAAGATACTGTAAGAATGTAATTTGAATGTAAGAATGTAACTTCCGGTCTCAGCTTGAACTTAAAATTAAAAGATCCATAAGTTTGAGTCAAATATTAGCTGCCACCAAGGCACATCCCAGAAAGAGCACATTCCAAAGGCTCAAGCAAACATTGCAGAGGAAAGGGCCTAAGATAAGGGAGATGAAAAACCTGGGTAAACAGAAGCTACTTAAGCTAAACTCTCTTTGTTGTAAAAAGATAAGGTGCAAATTTTGAGTTGCTTAGAAACCGGGGCCTAGGAACAGCTGTTGGAGTTTGGCCTTTATGGTTATTGTTTAAGAGATGATTGTATAACTGCCCCCTTAAATTCTGTAAAAATAGTATATAAGCTGCCCTCAGCTTTAATTTGGGATTCTTTTTGCCTGCATGCAAGGGAACCCTAGTGCACTGGTATTTGTCAATTTATCAATTTTTTTTTTTTAATAAACCTCATGTAATTGCATCGAATCCCTTCCGTGAGTATTTCTGGGGGAGTGAGTCTCTCGGTTTTGGATCTTTAAGTCCAACAATACAAGCATGAGAGCTGTGGAAGACAGAACCAACCATGTAAGAATCAGGGGAAAGCGGCCCCAGGGGCCACTCCCCTGATTGGGTCTAGGGTAGCAGAGATAAAGTATAGATTTTAGAAAGTAGTAACTCAAGAATATCAGAGGGGAGTGTATTAGCCACATGGAGGTTCAGGAGCAGCCTAGCCATTGAGCTAGTTACAGCATATTAAAAATAATGCTGTGAATTTTTGTCTTTCATTTGGGGATGCCAGAGCATTGGGGCACGTGGAAATGTGCCGCCCCAGACAGGAAGGAAAGAGTGGACTAACAGGTTACCGCTACAAAAAACAAATTTTACTAGCCCAGAAACTTGAACAGTACTCCACAGCTGACTAAACACCATAATGAAGACTTCACTTAAGCTGACCTGGTCACTTCTGTATGCTGCAGACTGGTTGTGATGCACACCTGCTATATGACTCGGTGCAGAAGTCTAGAGATACACAGTGTCTCCATTTTAATCAAAACAGAAACTCCATTTCTTCCAATAGACTCCAGACTGACTTGGTCTAGAGAATGGTCAAATTGCAATAAAGGACGAGGGTGTCCATGACGGAAGAGACTAGTTGTGCCTCGACACACATCCAAGGGAGGAGCCACTGACAGTAGCCTCAGTTGCAGATGCCAAGCAAGGTGAAACTATAGGCATTCTAGAGGCTGGACAGAATAGCGTGGGGCAGAGCCTTGGGGTCAGTGTGTCTAAGGGAAGCAGATCTCCCGAAGCTAGGTCCTACTTTTAATTGCCTCTTCCTTGACTTAGAAAGATGCAGCTTGGGTTTCTATTTATCTGTGAATACCTGTTTCTGCTGAGAATCCAAACAGCATTTGTAGGCTGCAGCTGGTTTCTTTCAGTGACTGTGAGAAAGCAGTTTCATTCCTCCCCTTCTTTCTCTCTCTTCTCTTCCTTTTTCCTGTTCCTCTTTCTCTTTCCTCGCCCTCTCTTTCCTCTCCCTCTTTCCTCTCCCTCTTCCCCATCTCTCTCCTTTTCTCTCTCTCAGACAATTAAAAGTGACAAGAAAATCACTGCTTACCCTACCATGCTTTCCACAGAGGCCCCCCTCCCTACTCATCCATCTCCTGTGAGTATGACCCTACTGTGCATCAGTTTTGCCCTGTCATGCAAAACAAAATCAGAATGTCCTATCAAAATCTGCATGCCCTGTGCTTTTGAGATTTCTTTGAATGAGTAACACATCTGAATAGCCTGAAAACATAACCACCAATGTGAAGGTACTACCAAAAGAAACAGGTAAGCCATAAGCATCCTCCATACATCCTTTTGGATCACTGTTCTCATGGGTAATGCTATGACGATGTCAGATCTCTTGTTTATGCTTTACACTGGATGGTATCACCTTGTTGCTTACATTCTAATACAATACATGTTCTTGGTATTTGGATGCTCAGGAAAGACAAATTTTAAGAAAGCGTTCCCTGAGCTCCAGGAGTTTATATCCTACACTACAGGGTACCGTAGTCTCCAGGCTAAAGTAGGGTCTCTATTAAGGACTTAAATTGCTTCTAAACAATCAGCATTTGTCAGTTTTGAGGATACTTGAAAGTATGACTTTGACAATTTTTAAATCCCATAATCACAGTTAAATATATATATATATATTTCAAAATGACTAAGTAGATTTTGAATATTCTTAACATACCAAGAGAGGTGAAAATATGCTGATCAGCCTGATTTAATTATTCCACAATGTGCATATACATAATTAATCTTAATTAATAGTCAATGCACTTGCCATGCATTACCAAACATCACATTGAAAACCATAAATATGTACAATGGTTATTTGTTCATTTAGAAGAGTTAAAAATGCATGCTGTGGGTGATTATGTCAACTAGTGAGGTATTTTGGTAGCTAAGTGTCAAGAGCTTTTAAAAATATACATCCTCTTCCAGAAATTCTATTTCTAGGAATTACATCCACTGAAATAAATATATGTGTGCAAGGTTACTCATCATGGTGGCATTTATAAAAGCATACTGTGGAAAATATTAGCTATACCCAGCAATAAATTACCAGACATCAGTTGACTGCAATAAAGTTAATAAAACGGTAGTGAGAATAAATATTTAATAAAAGGGAAATATTCATAACCTGTCAATCGAAAAATTAGGTAATAAAACATGTGCAGTGTATTTCCAAATTTACTTTAAAAGTATGTTTGTGTAAGCAAATTTCAAAATGAGAATATACACCCACATCTTTATTAGTTGTGTTTGCTGAGATGAACATTTATTCCTTATGCATGTCTGTATTTCCAAAGTTTTTGATAATAAATGCTTATATTTTATAATTCAAGAATTAGTCACAGATTTTTTTTTAGTGTTTTGGCTTTAATTTTTATTTTTTATTTTTATAATTTCATCTATATGCAATAAATTTGGCTCATATTCACTCCCAAATACCCCTCAGCTCTTCCTAGCCCCTCTCTCAGTATGTGGCTCTTGTATCTTCATAAATATTTTATTTTAAAATTGTATTTCTTCTTTGAGAATTTCATAAATGTATACACTATGTTTTTAATATACCCATATCATACCTCTTCCCTATTTCCTTCTGAATTTCCCCATGTCCCTTCCTAATTTCATGCTCTATATTTAAAGATTTATTATCATTATCATGTGTGTGTGTGTGTGTGTGTTTGCGTGCGCACGCGCGCATAGGTATGTGCATGTACATGCAGTGTTGAGTGTCCATACAGGGCACGATTCTGGAACTAGAGTTTCAAGGGGTTGTAAACTACCCAACATGGGTGCTGGGAATTGAGCAGCAAGTGCTCCTATCTGCTGATATACCTCTTGAAGCTCTTGTGTTTTGGATTTTGAAGGCTGTTGTGGTGCTTTGGATGAGAATGGCTCCCATAAGCTCAATAATATATTGAAATGCTTGGTCTGTCCCCAGTTGGTAGAACTGTTTGAGAAAAATCAGGAGGTGTGACTTTATTGTGTTATGGGGATGGGGGTTGAGGTTTCAAAAACTCATGCCAAGCTCAATGTCTGTCTCTCTCTCTCTCTCTCCTCTCTCTCTCTCTCTCTCTCTCTCTCTCTCTCTCTCTGTATCTGCCTGAGGCTTAGGACATAAAGCTCTCAGCTATTGCTCCAGTGCCATTGCTGTCTACTTCTTGCCATAAAAACCATGTACTAACCTTCTGAAGCTGTAAGCAAGCCCCCAAATAAATGCTTTCTTTTAAGAGTTGCCTTGATCTGTTTCTTCACAGCACAGTGACTAAGACAGGGATTCAAACAAAGAAGTTTCCAATGTGTTGACTATTTCTGCTATGTAAAAACTTCCACCCAATGATGGGGAAAATACATCTATTTGGTCAGTCCCCAAACGTTGTTCCCTATGAATGCATTTACACTTAAAAAAATATTTGGGAAACATTTTTCTCTAAACAGCAATCTGAATACTTCATAAGGAAGCATCTAGTAAGATTAGTGAGAAAGAGCCATACTACCAGGGTGGGAAGGTTTGGAGTCACATCCCAGGGCACCTATCTATGTGGAAGCAGCCAGAATTAACAAAGGAGGCATGTCTGGAGGTCAAGGGTCTGTGGATCCTGCTTCTGGCTGGTCCTGTTTTCCATACCATGGCTTCATATGTGAACATCGACCGTCTCTCTTCTGCTCATCATGTCTATCCTACAGACACAAACAGCTTCACTGAAATCACCAACCTCCTCCCTGTGTGGGCTGCTCAGCCTGCCACCCCCTCCATCTCTGCCTCTTTCTCCTTTTCAATGAGGTTTTGCTTTTATGAAGGTAAATGCAGAAGCGTGATCACTACCTTGACTCACAAGCTTTGCCGCTAGACACTTTTTAGAAAGACTTTTGTATCAGCAGATACTGTGTTTCACTGTGGCATTTCTGTACTCGCATGTATCAGACTTTGATTGCAGACCTCCCAGGAAGTACTCATCTTGCTGCCTCTACCTGATCATGTTGTTGCTTAGCTTCATGATTCCAAGTAGCAATTTTTATCTACGTCTTTCTTTTCCATGGACATAATTTATTGCATAATTCACATTGCAAAACAATCAGAAGGGTTGATCTTCCTGATAATTATATTAAGACAACTGAATTTCTGTAGTAAAATAAAGCAATCATACACCAAGCAGTATAATCCGTGGAGACTTTAAGACCCATTTTTTTTTTTAATTTTGAGGATTATAATTACATCATCCCTCCATGCCCTCCAAACACTCCCATATACCCGACCCCTGCTCTAGCTCAAGTTCATGGCTTCTTTTTTCATTAATTACTGTTACATGTATTATATGCATGTACATGTATATTCCTAAATACGACCAACTCAGTCTGTATGAAGTCACTTGTATGCATGTTTTCAGAACTGACCATTTGGTATTGGATAACCAATTGGTACTCTTCCCTCAGGAAGACTATTTCTTCTGCTCTCAGTACTCCTTAGCTGCCTCTAGTTGTGTAGGGTTGAAGCCTTATGGTCTTTCCCCTGTCCACTTCGGCACGTCAATGACTGCCCCCGTTCAGTGGCTGCCCTTGTTCAGCTCAGGTTCAGTCAGTCATGCTAGTGAGACTTCAGAAGACAAGACTACACATGCCTTGCTTCTCTCCTTTCCCTTCTTCTTCCCCCTCCAGATTTGTGAGTCCATTAGTGGAGTTGTACAGTAATTATTGTTAAAGGATATCCCATAGTAACACATTATTATGACTATGTAACTCCAACAGTGGAGACAAGCAGTGATGTCATGTTTGCTCAGGGTTTTCTCCTATACAACACTTTGTTGTCCTTGGAGTTAAAATTGTTTTCTTCTTTTCCTTCTCCTTCTCCTTGACCTTCTCCTTCTCCTCCTCCTTCTCTTTCCCCCCTCTCCTTTCCTTCCTTCCTTTCTTCCTTTTTTCTTCCTTTCTTTCTTAACTTTTATAGCCATATTTCAGTCGCTATTAAATCTCCACCTTTCCAATATTCTTCTGACATCTTGAGTCAAAACTCTCTCCACACTAACAATGAGCTTTCCTTTTTGTCTAGGAAGTTTTCACTTGTAAAAGCTTTTCTCTTTGCCTGAGTGGAATCCTGCTCCTGTTTTGAGTGTGTGGTATTTTCTGAATTGATGCTGTGTTGCTTTTGTTTTTAGGTTTTATTTTCTTTGTATAGTCCTTGTTTCCTTCAAGTTGCTTTGAGTCTATTTTGGGGGAGGGGGTTCTTATCTTTCAAATTCTATGACTGCTTCAAGTGCTAATAAGTCTGGCTTGTCCTTTCGTGTTTTACGTGGCATAGCTGTGTATGCACAGACTGCTGCCTTCTCATACATGACCTCTGTTCTCTGCTCATATTTTATAGCATTGTGTTGCTCGCTGGCCACTGAGGTATGTAAGTTCTAGGTAGGGATATCTACTTGAGAAAGTTCTGGTGTTGGCATTTCTAGAAATCCACTTTGGAGTTATTCTTCTTTTCTAGAGACCATCTTTCTTGAATAGTGACAGCCAGGCAAGCAGAGTAGAGAGAAGTGACTGGAAATGAGGGTTAAATTCACTCATCGGTCTGTTTTCAGCATAGTGTCCATACTTTCCATTTTGCCCCCTTTCTCTTTGACAAGATACCCTTTGTTAAACTGACACACTTAAGATGAAAGTCCAATTTTCAGTAAATACTACTGTAATCTATTTAGAAATTTTATATGTTTACAATTTTAGTATACTTTATGAGAAAAACTCGGAAAGCAGAGGAGGGAAAAAGAGGGGAGAGAGAGGAGCAGGAGGAGGAGGAAGAAGGGAGGCAGGGAGGGAGGGAGAGAATGTGAAAGAATTTCCCAATGTAACAGTTTAATAAAAATAAATTTAAAATAAAGAGCATCAAGCATGCATATGAAGTGCAATGGCTAATAGTCAATCAGGATGTGAGTGTATGAGATAGAAATAGAAGGGTCATGTGACCTGTCCTCAGGTCAGAGATGCCATCCATTCCCGTCATAAGTGGAGTGAGTGAAAGGTGCGTAACGCCAGGGTTCCTCTATGAAGCCTCACTTGCTGGTCTGAAAACGTGCTGTCCTCCTACCCATGTCACGTTGGACAGCTGGAAACACCTTTCCTGACAATATATCAGAGACAGGAAGATTTTACAGGCAAAAATAAATATTTACTTTTAATACTAAAAATAAAATTCAATCCCTGGCATTTTGTACAGTGGAAAAGTCCCCAAAGCTGCCTGTTCAGCAGAAAATAACCTTTCCTACAGTGCAATTTGAAAAGCAAAGACACCAGAGAGTTGAAGGAAAAAGGCTTCTCTTCAACCACAGTGACAAGGCCTCTTTCATGTTTCCAAAGACCTTAGTCTTTATTTGGGTTTAATTTTTATTTTTTTATTATTGAGACGGAGTTTCTTTGTGTAGCCCTAACTGTCCTGGAACTCACTCTGTAGACTGGGCTGGCCTTGAATTCACAGAGATCCACCCACCTCTGCCTCTCAAGTGCTGGGATTAAAGACCTGAACCACTACCACCCAGCTTTGTTTAAGTATGTATTTTTTATTTCTAATAACATCTGACATTTAAGCATGACTTGTTAATAAAATTTAGGCCACCTTCTAGTGATTTTGGGGATATGATAACTCATCAATCAGTCAGGTTTTCTAATATTTTCCTGGTAAATTAACTCCGGAGCTTTGAAAAAATATGAAATAATCAAATCACTATTATTTGAAATAGATACAGTGTGTCATGAAGCAGTTTGGTTTATAATGGGAGCTCATTACCATACTCATTACTGTGAATTATAGGAGTTTCCTGGCTGGTCCTCATTAGCCATCTGGCTTTAAACATTGATTTGTGGTTAAGTATGTTATTTTTAGAAAAGAGCACCTGAATAGCTACCGAAAACATTTGTTTCATCTTGTTCTACATATTTTTAAAGGCCATGAATTTCACTGCTGTAGAAACTACATAGATTCTGAAACATCGTCATCTTTGACCCTTTTTGATCTATGTGCTGTATTTATGCAAAGGAAAACAGCTTTGTCATCAAGTTTTGATCCTATAAGCTTTTATTCCTCAAGGAAATTCCTAGGGAGTATGAGAGGAAAGGAAGTTAAATAAAGGCCAAATCTATTGCTGTAGATTTCCACTCTGAATTGGTGGACAACCTCATCCCCTTTCATGGACCATAGATGTCAAGGTGTCTCTAGCCTAAGAAGAACAGAGGGAAACCGTTTGCTTATCAACGTAGTCAGTAGATGCTACTGAACACTCAAGGAAGAGAGACTGACGGGGGAGGGGAGGCTGGAGATACTAAGGCTGTAACAGTGAGGAGCAGAGTCTCTCTCTCTCTCTCTCTTTTTTCTTTCTCTCTGTCTCTCTCTGTCTCTCTCTCTCTCTCTCTCACACACACATACACACACACCTCAACATTTATTGAGAACCTCCTCTGCATGAGCCATTTACTTAAAATGTTGGGAACACATGGATAAACATGATGAAATTCATGTCCTGACAGAAATTAAGTCTTAGCAAGGTAAAATGTGTGCTAGAGGGAAGGGATAGTAATAAAACCACAAAACAAAATTTAAGATGACATCTTCCTTCTAGCTGAAGACACCACACACTTTAGTTGCAGAACATAGAGAATTTAACCTTGAACTGACCAGGATACCCTCCCCGTTGGCCATCTTTTATAGTACTATGCAGGCTATTTGGGGAGGAAAGACACCAATGGTTCTATCTGGTACTGGATCCTGGAAGATACAATACTAGCCTGCCTAGCAAGAGGTGCCACCGGTGCTGTAGTGGCAAGACTGTTTAGGAGAGGAACCAACGACTTTCCTGATTAGATTTGGTCTGGTCCACAGGAGGGGATTCATGCACTGCACTGTAACATGGTCAATGGGAAGTCATAGGCCTTAGGGGAGAACCCATAGATGTTACTTTCCTAAATGTTGGTGTTGTTAAATGGCTTTCTAAATATTTATGTTTATATCCATAGGTTTGTGCTGCATAAGATCCTGCTAGTTAAAAAATCCAGTAAGGAGTGGATAGGGGCTCCCAAGGCCCATTCTTATCTGAGGAGCTCTTGATGGCCGAGGGCCGTCAGGAGACTGAGAACCTTTTTCTTAGGATGGTGACCACTGTCAGGGCACTAGGACTCCCATGCACCTTTGATGTGGGCACCATGAACTTGACTCATTAAAAATATTAAAAGTAAATAAATAATTATAAAGGAAAAATAAAATAACATCTTTTCAAATAGTGCTAAGTTATTCAGAGAAAACAAAGTCACCTCAGTAAAAGTAACCAAGGTCAGGGCTTTCTAGGGAGCATAGACTCTGCGTTGTGTGCATGCTAGTAACACTATAGTTTTCAGAAGAATGCACTATTTCTTTCAGTTTGATAGAGCTTCTAGGGGTTACATATATGTACAACTCAGTGGTAGAGCACTAGCTTAGCAGGCTCTGAGTTTAAACAAAGAGAGAACAGTCTTGGAGACCGGCAGTTTACTCTGAAGAGGTGTGCCTTTTCCTGAGACCCGATCGATGTGCAGAATCTAGGTATGTGAAACCCAGAAAGACATTCCATATAAAATATTCAGCAAACACAAGATGTCTGAGGCTGAACTGAACTTAGAGTGTTTGGGGAATGACAAGGGAGCATGAGGAGAAGAAAACAGTGTATAAAGGAACTTAGAAATTGTTCCGCATCTAATTAATTTACTTTAATAAAATGTCTTAGAAGTCCTAGTCAGTACCTTTGTGTTATGTGACGAGTGTCTGCATTGTCCCTGCCCCATTTTTATCTATTCCCTTACTCTCAAATGTGACGGTGTTGCACAGTATTTGGGTCTTTGCCAAATATTTCAGACCATATGAGATCATAAATGTATGTTCTCCATGATGAGGTGTGTGTGTGTGTGTGTGTGTGTGTGTGTGTGTGTGTATTTGAGACAGGGTCTTTTTGTTATGTAGCTTTGGATGTCCTGGAACTCTCTGCATAGACTAGATTGGCCTTGACCTCAGAGAGATCCTCCTGCCTCAGTTTCCCAAGTTCTGGGCTTAATTAAAGGTGTGCACCATCACTCCCAGTTTATGATATATTCTTGCTTGAGAAGAGACAACAGATGATCCTCTCTCCACTCAATGGAGAAAGTCTAGTATCCAGCCACTCACAAGCCAAGAAGAGAGTTCCCATCGGCATCCCACCATGCTGCAAACTAATGTTTATGGCAGCCTCTAGCTTATGATAAATACGTATTTGTGTAGCCCTGTCTATACTCCAGCTCAGGGTATTTTGTTACAGGAATTCATGTTGATGAAAAGACATATAGTGACTGCATAAGATTGTGCTGTACAAACGTTTAGTTTGCTTAGGTATACCTTCATGTAGCCTTTTGCTCTTACAGACAGTACTCGGTGTTATGATAAACACCATTATGGGTATAATTCTGTTCATTAGAATCATGAGATCTGTAAGAAAAGTCCTTGGGTATCTATGCATTACACATTTGGGTATTGTTCACTTCAAATTCTGGTATATGATTCCAAATAGACTTCTGGAATTTGCTGATTTCAAATGTCACCAGCTGACTTTCTTTTATTCCTCTCAATCCAATGGACCATTAAATGTTTAGTCTTACGGCATATTTTCATGTGCTTAAAAGCCCTTTGCTTTGTATGTACAAGTGTCTGTGTGTGCTTGCTTATGAAGTCTCAGTTCATGTCCCTTGTCCAGTTTCTTTAGATTGCTAAGTTTATTTCTGAGAATTTGTGATGTTGATTCCTCTGCAAACCCAGGAGCCAGCGATGGCCCAAGAATGGGAAGGGAGATCTTCATCCTCTTATTCCCTGGCTTTGCTGCCAAGTTAGTGATTGCCATAGTAAATTTGGGTTCTTCTCTTGTACTCTGGGTTGGGAAGGTGAAGCAGAGTGTATCCCAAAGAAGAACCACAGCATCGCTCTTTCTATTTTCCTACAGCCTCCAGGTCCTACATCATTACTGTGAAGCTGAGGCATGCTCCCTTCTATAAGCTAGACAGAGGAGATACAAAGGTGGTCATTCCTGATGCTCTGTTTACAGTTCCTGTATCCCGTATCCCAGATACGTATTGTAGCAGTCCTTGTTAGAAATGTGTTTCTCCCTTGTTCTTGAAGCGGGACGAACATGAGAATATTTCTACTGTATGTTCTACATGGTGACATTCTATTAAGGGTATTATATTTTAAAGAACTTGTCTCAAAACCCTTTGGCCTCACATTACTTCATATATAGGCTTATACAGCACACATCATATATTAAAATAGATACTAGATTTTTTGTTTGCCATACATTAAAAAACAGTAACCAAAGATCTAAGAGCTATTTTCTTCACTTGGAGCAACTATACAAAGAAAAGCTAAAGATGATACTATTCATAGCAGAGTACAGAATTCTGGAAACCACACACTCATACAATGCGTAGCCAGCTCAGTTGCTCTCTCAACACACAAAGGACAGTAGTCTCAGGTTTACCTAAACCCATTCATGGTTTCCCAGAATGCAGAACCTACCTACTCTGCCTTTAAAAAAACTTGCAAAGAATCTGAGTAGGGATTGAAATAGCCTTTATAAAAATATAAAAAAACCATGTGCAGTGAATTTGAAGGATTTCTTCAGAAATATTTAAATAATTCAAAGACCACCAAAGATATGGGTATAAAAATGTTGCACTTCATTTGAACTTCACACTCTCCCTGTGAATTGCAGGACACATGTTATTTTCATGTTATAGTGAGGAACTAGAGCCTTGAATGTTGGTTAAATAGGTTTGCTTGTACCTTAAAATTGAGAGTGCTGGAGCAACACACAAACCTAGTCTTAAAACCCCAAATCCACACTGCAACTTTCACAGTGCTAATGTCCTTCTTTTAGAAGTTCACGGAAGCATTGCTGATGTGACTCTTTACTGGCCCTTGACATCAGTGTCATAATAAATGAAATATGTCCATAAACAATTTAACTGCATATAATAGAGCCATTTTATTCTCTTTATCTATTCGCAACAGAAACAAGGACATATGCTCTGTCCCAAAGTTTGCCTTAGCTGTGCTTTTTAGCAAGAGCCAACTTTAGAATCCAATTAAGCCCGTGCACGGAGGGATCAGACTCATCCCTCAAAGCGAATCAACAGACATCTTCCTGGTGATCTTATCTCCCTTACAGATTTTCCTTTCGGCAGTAGCTCAAATTATCGAGGCATTCCCTGCAGAGCCAAATTTTCATACACGGCAAAGCAGGTGTGATAAGCTGGAGAAAGAGATAAGGCTAGGTATGTATCTCTGCTACAACAATGCAAGCTAACCAACTCTGAGAAGTGATTTACCCATGGGTGGAATTTCCACAGGATGGCAGAGAGCCCAGGCATTGGCTGCAAGATGAACGAATCTAGATACTGTGATTGTAAATAAATAACAGCAAATCCAGGGAGGTGCTCATTGCTTCTCCTATAGATTCCAGCCCGTGAGTGGCGTATAATATGACTTAGAACTAACCAAGACAAAAATACTTCCATATGTAGATGCCATTGGGAGTAAACACTTCCTCCTGTGCCCCTGTCACATTCTTGGCTTGATTTGATGAGGGAAAATGTTAGTCTAGACAGCACAAGAATTACCGTAGAAAAGGTATCTGACAGCAATTGATTAATTGAATATTTCAAAATGGCTAGCAGAAAAGATTAGAGAATGTTCCTGTCATAAAGGATAAATATATGTAGCCATACCTATGCCAATTACCCTGATCTGATTAATACTTTTTTATATACACATATTGCACTGCCACAACAGACCTTGTGAATACATATAGTTATTATCTGTGATTTGAAACTAAAATCTTTACCAAAAAGCTAAAGAGTCCATTTGAGGGTTAAACAGAACTCTAGGTTGCAACCTGGTGTTGGGGAACTCACCAAATCCTGTTTCAGTTCCTTGTCTTTCAGTGAAATCCTGGGCCTGATCATGCCTGCTGAGACTCACCTCTGCACTGTGCATGAGCTGTGTCAGTGCATTATATGTGCAGCTGTGTATCTAGATTCTTTGTTTGACTTCCTTCCCTCTCCTTCCTTAAGCTAATATGTCTGTTTCTGTCACTTGATATGAATAGGTCAATTTCAGAAAAAACAACAACCAACTTTTTTTGTTGGTTTTTGTACTTTTTTCGGACAACTTACAGACTGGGGGACAGTGAATCTGTACAATTCGTAAGGTTCAACATTGTCTCTTTTCTTGATGTGTTTGTGAACAGCTGAAATAAGTTTTTGTTGTTTGTTTCTTGGAAACATGGGCCAGAATGATTTAAAGTTTTACTTTGTAGTGAAAGTAAAAGGTATTCTGAAATCTGGAGACCAGAAATGGTTAAATATTTGTGAAATTAACAGCATTTTCAGCTGCTGTAATAAAACGCAATCTCTTTATTTTAATAAAGATCACAGCCTTTAAAAATCATCTAATAAATACGGTTGGTAAATTTCATAACAGTGCTTTCCTCTGCGTGATTTCATTACTCTGACTAGTTTCTCGTGATAAATACCTAGGTGTCAGCAACCCAGGAGCTCTGGTCTGATCAATTTGCTTACAATTCAGAACTGAAAAGGAAGGGAAGAGCTCTGGATGTCTATATCTTAAAGTTTCAAGATAGACTTAGTTTCACAGCCGGATTCTCTTTTCTTTCAAGAGAATTTTTATTAAATCTTTGAGAATTCCAAACCTATTTTTGAACATAGACACTCCTGGTTTACATCTCCACCAACTTCCTACCCCTTCTCACACAACTTGAGATTTCTCCCAATTGAGTTCAGTTTGCCTTGCTCAGTTAGTCGTGGAGATGAGATCTACCCTGCTGTGTGGATAACCTTGCAGGGCAGGCTAAGAAAACCAAACGCCAAGAAAATAAATAACCCAGATAAAAATTGGCATGACTCTAAGCAGAGATTTCTTGAAAATTAAAATATGATGTCCGATAAATATTTTAAAAGATGGCTTTCCTTTTTAACTCACTCCTCCACTCAACAATTACAACAAAGGGTGTTTGATGAGCTGCAGACGGGTGCACACAGCTGAGAAGTGCACATTTCCCTAGTGATATCTAGTTGCAGAAAAGGAGGGGGCATCAATAATGAGAGGCCTTCATGTTTTCTTTACCCTAAAAATCTTAGTGATGTTTTTTAAATATTTTCATTTAAAAGATTCTCACGTTTCCAAACTAAAGAGAGACTTTTGAGCAAGCAGTTTAAACATGAAGCTGGTTTGTAGTACAGATATGTTGCTTTGCATGTTTGTTTGTTTTTTTTTTATATATAACCAAGACATACAGGTAGCTGATGTTGCTTTGATGAGTCGTTTGAGGTCTAGAACAAAACACCAAAATGCCATTGACAGTTTAAGAAAGAGTACACAGACAGGCTATGGCCAGTGCTTAAAAGGCAGCTGTCACACAAGCCAAAACCATTTGATTGATCATGTGTGCCTTAGTTTCTTTTCTGCTGCTGTGACTGAACACCCTAACAAAAAATGGGGCCAGCCTGGCAGTTAGGATGTAGGTTGATAACATTTTATCACAGAAAGCAGAAAGAGAGAAGAGGAAGGGAGGTCAGACTATCAGACCTCCATGCTTCCCTAGTAATGTACTTCCTCCAACAAGGCTGCACCTACTAAAGGTGCCCTGACCTTCTCAAATAGTGGCACCAATCCTGGACCTAATGTTCAAATACGTGACCTGATAAAGACATTTTTCATTCAAACCACAACAATGTGATAAATACTTTTATAATAATAATTTTGTTAATCAGTTCTCATACCAGTAGAATGCCTGTACCACAGGTTCTAGGTACCCAATTTCCTCCTCCCACAGATGGCCCAATCCTCCAGGGTAGTTATGAAGACTAGGTAAGTCCTCTACAAAGGTCAACATGTTCTAAATCCCTGCAAAAAGATGTCAAGGGAGCAAGCACCAGCTACTGTTCAGCCCAGGGCTCCTGATTTCTGGGATTTCCCACTGAGCAGTGTTTTGAGTAGATTGGATTTAAAACATAGATATGCAACTACTAATTTGTTGCTCACTGTGTCTCCCACCAAGTCAAGCCAGGTAGCCCCAGGTGATCAGTCCCAGATGCTCACTCAGGGCTCAGATGGGGATGAGTTTTTCCTATGGAATCATACCCCCTTTCATGGAAATTTCTGTCTGTGGTTTAGTCCCCTTCCCAGAACTCACTCCTGGTTCTTAACTCAAAGCTGACTCAATTATAAAAAATTACTTTCTTTGTAACACCATTACAGGATCATACTGTCTAGGAAACCAACTGAAAACTTTAGATGGGGGGTGGGATTTAATTTCTCCATGGCTAGTTCCCTGACATTTTCATCTGATGGGGGTGAGGGTGAGTAAGGAGTCAGTTTACATTAGGGAGAATAGCTACTGGAAGTTTGACCATGCTCCAGTGAGTACACAGACAAGGGTTGAACTTTTTCTTCTTCCTCCTCTTCTTCCTCCTCCTTCTCTTCCTCTTCTTCCTCCTCTTCTTCTTTGAAAGGAGGGTGGTCACAATGGTGGGGGCAGACCTGGGAGAACTGGAATGTGTGTATAATCAGGGTCCATAATGTGAAATTCCCTAATGGTAAAAAATACTACATTGGAAAAAAGACAGCAATCTACACTGTCCTACCTCTTCTCTCGGCTTTGCTTTGCCTCCCCCATACTCCAGCAGGTCCGTAGGGACTCTTCCACTCCTGCAGCTTCTGTTAGTTAAAGCTTGTTATTCCCTGGGTAGTAGATGACTCTGCTAAGTTCCCTCAACAATCTCCATGCTACAAATGAAGACAGCAAGCTTGGATGTATTAATCATCTTAGGAGTCACAGAACCATGTCTTTCCAAGCCCTGTGCCTTTGCCATTCTCCGTGGTTCTCTTGCAATTCTGTCTGACACTGATAGTTGAATTACAAAATTGAATTGCAAAAGGATGGGCTTTTTATATTATTTGATATTGATCATTCCTTATGGCCAATCATCCTGCTTCTGAACAATTTCCACACAACATACAAAATGGGCATGTTCATACATTATAGTAGTTATATTCTTCTTTTACTTAAAATTAATTTATTTTCTAGTTAAAAGCAACCATCACATTGTAGCTTTTCAATTTTTAAGCAAACTGTGCCATATTTACACAAAAATATTATCAAGGAATATCCTCTAGGGGGAAACATTAAGAGATAAAAAACACTAAGTTAATTCTAGTTTTCATAATAACTTCTGGTGGGTCTCAGTATGTATCATCTTAATGGCATTGAAATGTAAGACAATAACTATCAATAAGTTGCTATGTTAGGTTGCAAGTGACCAATATCCATAATTACTATTGGAAGCTAAAAATATTTCTGAGACTTACTATAGTTTAAAATTTCTCTTGAAACTTATTTATGACATTTTTCTTCCTATTTGAGGGATTTTAATTCCATAAATTATTGTCTTAGGGTTTCTATTGCTGTGAAGAGACACCATGACCAAGGCAACTCTTATAAAGAAAATCATTTAATTGGGGCTAGCTTACAGTTCAGAAGTTCAGTCTATTATTATCATAGCTGAAAATATGACAGTGTGCAGGTAGACATGGTGCCAGAGAATGAGTTGAGAGCTCTACATTTGGATTCACAGAGAGCAGAAAAAGACTGTGTGCCACTGGGCATAGTTTGAGTATATATATATATATATATATATATATATATATATATATATATATATATATATATATATGAGACCCCAAAGTCCTCTTTCAAAGTGATGCACAGAACTACCCCTACTCCAACAAGGCCTCCTAATAGTGCCACTTCCTATGGGTCAAGCATTCAAACACATGAGTCTGCGGGGCTATTCCTATTCAAACCACCACAGTGATATTATTTTATTTTTGAATACTTTGTTATCTATTAGGTTAAAGTGATTGAAGTCCTTTGCAGATTTCTGACAGTCATATTGAATGTCACTTATTACTGATGACTTCCTGTAATATCCTCTTTGACTTTGACTTGGTGCTTTTATTGGGATTTGTCTTCTATGAAGCAGAATGTAAAGAGTCTTAAATATATTTATTCTTCGATGGAAATGACTTGGACATGTATCCTGGGGAAACGTTTTAGAGACTGAGGATTGAATAGGTTAGAGGCCAAGTCTCTGAAATCACATAGTAGAGGTGAGAAGATGCGTACTAGGCAAATACGTCACCCAGTGCTTTCCCTCTGTGGTAATAAAGAAGAAATTGAAAGCAAAATCCAATGAGCTGAAAAGCAACCAGGACTCTAGATTGTTTGCTTCCTGCTTCAAATACACCATTTACCATTTTCTTGAATCTTGGCATTCCAGTTCCCCTGAATCACTGAAATAACATCTTGTCTTTCACAGCAGAGCTGCAAACTCAGTCCAGTTAAGACTGTAAAGTAGGTAAGATTGGTCTAAGTCATTTATTTATTTATTCATTCAAGCAAGCATCTATTATATTAGTTCTGGTACATTCTTTTGGTAGGCCATTGCTGTAAGGATGTGAAATTATTTAGAGAAAGCCTTGTGCTTCCAAGGAGGCTGTGATAGGTCAATATTCTTACTTGAACAAAATGGAAAACATAATAAAAGTCATTTTCAATAACATCTAAGAGCCGGGAAAGCTATGAAGATGAAGTGCACTAAAATCTAGAGAGAATGCGAGCTGAGGTGATCTGATGATTGGCGGCAATTTTTCTCTCCAGGTGTCTGTCAGTTCTGGGAATGCACAGATGGTTGGGCTTGACCCTGCTAGAGGGACTCTGCTGGGAGCAGAGAACCCAGCAAAAAACATGCTGATCACGTGCAGCTTTGGGGACTCAAGGAGTTGCAGATGCGCGTCTGGTTTTCCATATTGTACTGAAATCTCCCATTGTCTCTGCGGTGCTCAGAAAATGAAGGCTCATCAGGGAAACAGCCTGCCTCAGATACACACCCAGTTCTTTCTGAAAAGATTTATTAAATCTGGAAGTTGTATGAGGCAGGAGACCAATAAGTGAGATGGAAACTTCCGAAGGGCAGAATGGACCGCCTGTGGTCTGCCAGTGCCGAAGGGGCAGAGAGTCACCGTGCTTGCGATGAAATCATTTGGACAGTCACGCCTGGGAACATGTTGAAATTTGAGGCAGATGGACTCTTCCTACAACTACAGTTTAATTCCTAATTGGTTTCAAGGATTCGTCTTTGCCATATGCCAACCAGGGTGTATTCATCAGCATGACTTGCCATAAAATGCCATGGACGGAGTGTCCCAAACAACAGAGATCCAGTCTCACGTTTCCACAGTTCTAGAAGATCGGAAGTCTGAGGATTTGACTTCTCATGAGGGCCCTCTTCCTGGTTGGAAGGTGGCTGCCACCCACTGTGGCCCTTCCTTGGCTTTTGCTCCTGTGCAGGAGCGAGAGGGAGGACTTGAGGGAATGTTGGAGAGTGGGAGAACTCTAATCCTATAGAATCAAAATCTCAGTTGTATTCAGTCATCTCTTATTAATACTTCCTTTGAAACCCCATCTATAAATACAGTCATACCAGGGAGGATACAACTCAACCGATAGCAAGAGAATATTTTTTGTGGACTATAATAATCTCAGGAATTTCTGAGGGTCCTTTCTGTGCTATATCCTACTGCAAACAAGAGTTATTTGACCTGCCAACAAGCATGGTTGTAAGGCCAAGCATAAGTGAGGGAAAGGTCAGTAAAAGCAAATAGTCAGCTGGCATGGTGGCACACACCAATAGTTCCAGCACTTGGAAGGCAGAGGTAGGAAGATCTCTGTGAGTTCAAAACCAGCCTAGTCTACATAGTGAGTTTCAGGGCAGCAGGGCTACATAGAGAGAGAGACCTTGTCTCAAAAACAAACAACAACAAAAAAGAAAGAAGGAAAGAGAGAGAGAGAGAGAGAGAGAGAGAGAGAGAGAGAGAGAGAAGAGAGAGAGAGAGAGAAAGAAAACAGTTAGAAAATCAAAAGGACATATGATTCCGAAAACTGAGTTTGAGGCAATTATATTTGGTGGCTTCTGATTATCTAACAATGGAAACAGCTGCCTGCCTACCTCCCTCCTAATGTCTTCCAGGGTAAAATCAACAAGGTAGGGAATGAAGATCTATATGAAGCCATGCCTTTGACATAAAGCAACTCTAAGTAAAAAGAAGAAATCACTGTATACCTGAGTCAGAGCTCCTACATTCTTCCTTAATACTTGTCCTCAATAATGACTAAACACACACAGACAGACAGAAAGACAGACAGACACACACAACACACACACACACACACACAGAGAGAGAGAGAGAGAGAGAGAGAGAGAGAGAGAGAGAGAGAGAGAGAGAGTCACAGATAGGAAGCTAAAGGGCCTAGGATTTCATTAAACACTACCAGTCCGAGGACTGAGTTCACTTTGTATGAAAATTCTCTAGCTGTGTCCAGGCAGAACACAGCACAGGCTGTAGGAAAAACCTTTAGAATGAGTGTTTAAGATTAAATGAGTCATGAGCTGTTTACAAGACACTATTCAAAGCACACTGTTAGGGAGAAGGAAAAGACAAAGGGGTCTGGGTTTTGATTCTGCACAGTGAAGGTGAGAGGAACAAAAGATGGAGAGTACACAGCCATGCCTCCCACCACTGAGACAAAGGAACAATGGACCACTAAAGCAAGGAGATCATCCCATTGGTAGATGGTGTTGTCATTAGACTAGAAACAGTACAAATTGCCATAATACTGTAAAAATGAAAGTGATAAATTCCTACCGGGCTGTTTCTCAAAATAGGAGAAGAAAATTTTTACACACATGAGTTGGTTAACAGCTTTTAGAATCTATAAGAACTCTAAAGTAGGAACAGTCTATGCATCCTGTACTCCAAACAGAATTATAATCATTCAAGCATTTGAGAAAATGAGAGAACAACTTAAGCTGTCAACTTGAGAAATGAAGAACAGTAATGGATCAAAGCTAGAGGAAGTGACACCGCCAAATGGTCACAGGAAGGAAGTGGACTAGGACAAAAGAGGAGAGCAGGATCTGAGGTGAGTGGACACATTCAGCCAAAGGAAACGGAAGGCTGAAAATGACGTCAGAAGAAAGTCAAAAGGAAATGGAACTAGTCAGAAAGTAGAGTGTTAAAAGAAAAGCCATGAAACTGTGTGTAAAAGAGCGGGCTGAGGGACTGGAGAGGTGGCTCAGCAGTTAAGAACACTGGCTGCTCTTCCAGCAACCTGGGTTCAATTCCCAGCCCCTACATGGCAGCTTACAACTGTAGCTCCAATTCCAGGGCCGCTGGCACCTTCAGACATACATGTGGGCAAAAAGACTAATGCACATAAAAATAAGAAGATCAGGCTGATACTTTCCTGAATGCTGGTACAAATATTCAAATAGGCATGAAGAATCCAGGGAAGCATTAATAGTTCACCACCAAGTGGGATTTATTATTATAATATAAAGTTTGTTCAATATTAGAAAAATCATTAATGTTATATCAATGACTTTAAAATAAAAAAATGACCCTCATAATAGTCTCCATAGATGCTGAAACAAAATCTATGATAAATTTCAAGATCCACTACAATAGAAGTAGTAGGGCAAAAGAAATTGATCACTTCCCAACATGTTACAATGAATATGCATGGACACATACAGTGATGGGCAGTGCTGGGAACTGGGTAGAACTTAGACTCACCTGAGAGATGGGTGTGTGGAGGTTGGGGTGGGAGGAGATTAGCTTGCTTGCATAAACTGAAATGGGAAGGCATCATTCCTTAGGTAGGGGATCCTGATCTACAAAAAGCAGAAAAAGCATCAGAGCACTATGCATTTATCTGGTGCTTTCTGCTTTGTTACTTTGTTACAATGTAGTGACTAGTGGCTTCCTGCTGCTATGCCTATGACTCCCTGGCAATGGTAGGCTGTAACCTTTAACTACCAGCTAAATAATCATTCCAAGTTGCTTTTCCAGGCCTTTTGTCATAGCAATGAGAAAAAGAAACCAAGATACATAATGCACCAGTCTCTCATGTTGTTAAGGAGAGACACTGGAGTGGTTCCCATTTATATTAGGAACACTGCCTCTATTACCATTTAACACTACAGGAGAGTTATTAGTCACCGAGTTATGCCTTGTAAATTGAGTAGAAGCATACAAATAGTTTTAAAACAACAGCAATAAGGACTAGTTCCTTATTATATAGGCAGATAAATAGTATATTTTGAAACGTTACAAGAAATCAAGTTAACTCGGGAGCCATAGCAAATTATCAAAACAACATGGGGAACTCAATAGCCTTCATATGTATACTCAAAAACAAAAAACTCTCAGCTTGGTGACTTGTAAACAGTAGAATTAGTTCTCACAGTTCTGTAGGCTGGGAACTAACTCTAAGGGCATTATTCTGCCAGATCCAGTGTTTGCTGAGGATATGAGTTCTGGCCCATAAATGACACCTTGCTGTGTGCTCACATAGAAACAGGGACAAAGAATTTCCATGGTATCATTTTATGTAGAAATTAGTTGTATTTATGAGGGCGCCATGCTTAGGACCTAAATACCTCTCCAAAATGCTGCTTAGTACCATCATTTTAGGGGCCAGGATTTCAACCTCTAAATTTTGGGCAACACAATCATCCAAGCATGTATATCTAGATATTCCTCTCATATTACACAATCGTTACCTTTCCGGGAACTTTTTGAGGCTTTTTGAGGAATTCTTTTTCATTATATATATATAAAAAAAGATTGTTCTTTACAATACCATTGGCAATACTATCAACATCCTAAGTGATCATATAGACAGAAGAAAGTGTGAACAAACTAAAAAAACCTCACACATTGGAGGCTAGGCAGCCATTCAAAGGAATTAGCAATATCTTATGAAACCATAATGAGATAGTGTCTTCCTGCAGTGAGAATGGCTGTGATCTGAGAGATGAATGGTGACCCGTGCTGTTGACAATGTCTAGGAGAAGAACTCTCTCACACCATTGGCATTAGATTATACACTGTAGAAAACAACACAAATTTAGACACTAAAGGTGGAACTACTATCTGACTTAGTGATGACATTCCTGAAGAAGGAAAGAAAGGTATTGCATGCAGGAGACGTGCATGGAGGTGATTTGCTGCTGCACTAACCAACAGTAGGTAAGAAACAGAAACAAGACATGCCTTTAACCTACAATCGGATAAGGAGACTTCAGGAACATGCAATGAGATTCCACCCAACCAATGAAAACAATGCCATCCTGTCCTTTGTGGTCTATTTGGAGCTTGAGATCGTTATGGCAAAAGAAAAACCCAAGTAGATGAAGCTTTGCTTTCACTCATACGTGTAACCTAAATCCTTTAACCTCATAGAAGCTGAAGATGAACCGAAGAGAAGAGACATTCTTCGGGAAGAAGAGAGGGATGGAGCTGAGAACAGTAGAGAAGAGACGGGGAGAGGGTCGTAGAGAGCAGATACGGTTAAAGCATGAAATAGGCATATATGAAAATGTTACAGGACAGTCTACTAATTTGTGCAACCAATGCCAGTTCAAGTCTGTAATAAAGTTTGAAAACAAAGAAGTAGAGAGGAGACCGGTGGCTGCCAGCGACTGAGGCGAGGAGGAAGGAGGGGAGGATTGATCATTGGGTCCTAGGTTACAGCTCGGTAGGGATGACAAGTTTTGCTGTGCCATCTTATGGAAGAGTGACTAAGACTCTTAATGAACTTTACCTTTAGCAAAGCTCTTCATTAAGACAGATAAATGTCTGGGAGACAGAAATGTTTAATTAAACACTGTACATACATGCCAGATAATGTGGCAGCATTGTCTTAGTACAACTGTCCATTGTAGGTCCAGTGTTTTTGTTCTTATACATCAGTTAAATAATACATACTTTGATAAAACTATCAACTGATAGTTAAGAACCTTACGCAGACAGCATGGTTTAGAATTTGTACAGAACTTATGTATGTCTTCCTGTATATTTTAAACCATACCTAAATCACTTAATGCTTAATATGAAACAAATGCTATGTAAACATTATATGTTTAGAGAATAATGACAATAAAAGTGGTCAGTATTGTTCAGTAGACAAAAATTTAAAACTTTTTTTCTACATGTGGCTGTTTGAAGCCATGCATTCAAATGTGGGGCTATGGATATGCAGTTTTAAATATTAGAACAGGAGGTTAGCACTCAGGTTTTCTTTTCTTTTTTCTTCAAGAAAGTTTAAGCATAGGAAAGGTTTTTTTTTTTTTTTTTTTTTGGTTTGGATACAAGAAGTCAGAAAGGATTCAATACTCTGTTTCTTTGTAATTTTTTTATACAAACTATAAAAGAACATACAATACTTATGTAGATTTTCCATGTAGAACACAGTTACGAGGAAAATCAGTATTTAGGTACAAATGGAAATCCTTTAATCTGAGAACTACAGGTTTATAACCAATTTCTTTTGACAAGAAAGTCCAAATACTTCACAGACCCATGCCATTGGGCTAGCTTATTCTTAGCAGTTGCCTGTGTGCAAGGGTTAATTCCTCCTAACCATGTTCCCACCTCTCTGAGCACTAACTGTCCTCAATTACATTCCCCTTTTCTGAGGTGAAAGTAGATTTAAATCTACTTTTTTAATGGTATTGAGACAGGCAATATGTTATGAAAGTCGCATCTCATTTTGTCCCATAAACATGGACTCTATAGAATTATTATAAATAATGGTTGTATGTTAGATGTCATTATAAGTAATAAAGACGAAATTGCCTTCAGTGTGTACGGCAATGCTGAGAGAAGCACAGGTCATCTAGGTACAATTGCTAGGCCATTTTGTATGTCTCTTTTCTCCTGCTGTGACTTGTATGTTATCTCAATTTGCCCCAAGGACTTGGTATAACCAAGTCCTGATGACTATATCCTGATGACTAGCTATTTAAGTTAGAATCTCATTTGACTTGGGTGGTGGTTTGAACCAGAGTGCCCCCACAGGCTCAGAGATTTGAATACTTGGTGATTAGGAAGAGGTACTATCTGACAGGAATTAGGAGGTGTGGCCTTTTTGGAGTAGATCTTGTTATTCACACCTGTAGGGTTGGAGTCGTCATGACAGCACAGAGAACCTCGGCTGTTGGGTCAGCCTCTGGTAACATTCATCCAGTTATTCCACATTTCTGTTTCTCCTTGCACACCTCCCCGCCACCCCCGGCGTTAACAAGAATTCATCTTTGACTGACATTTAAAAATCCACAGAACTGTGGCTCCTGAACTTTGTCTCTGTCTAGGTTATGACCACAAGCAGCAGAGACAACCTGGCTGATTCAGGAAGAAATTCACTTAATGAACGGATACTGAGCAGATCACAAAATCTCTGTAAAACCTTGAGAACCAGGCTCGGAGCTTCCAAATTAGGCCTCTGAAGATGTTAGGTTTCCTTGTTGTTACAGTGGGCACAGTAGCACTTGATACATTGTGCTACTCTGACATAGTAGCCAGGATAGTGCCAAGAGACCATGGAGATGGATGCACATGTATGCACATGCATGTGGTGTGTGTATGTGTGTGTATGTGTGTGTGCGTGTATGCATCCTATATAAAGTAAGATCCATTATTATACACAATTGGTATAATAATACCCCAGGTAGGATGGGTGAAAAGTTTCCCAGTCTGTGGTCTATTTACTGGAGACCAGGGAAAGTGGTAGTACATGTACATGTCTGAAACTAGATGACTAATGGTCTAGACACTAGACTGAACCTGAAAAATTTCAGATTTGGGAATATTGAGAAGAAAAGTAAGATTCATGTCCTGGCTCTGGCAGTCAGACAGGCAGCCATTCCGATTTCCTCAACCCCTAGTGAGGCTATCAGTGGCTAGGAAGACACTGCTCATGGCAGGAAGAGCAGGAATTTTCACCCACATGTCTGGACATCCAAAGCCTAGTTGGAAATGACTTAACTGCCTCACTGGAGACATACTTTCCCCTCAACCCCTGCCCTATGCTCTTTCTTTATTTTCACCTAGTTTAAAATGTCCCATACTCTGGGCTTTTTAAAAAATGTCCCATACTCTTTGTCTTAGCACCCATGTGGGACTTCAGTGGGAAGTAATGCTTTAGGCTAACAACAGCCTTGCAGCCTCTTTAGCTCCCTAAGAAATAAAGCAGAGGAATCATTACTAATGTCTGGTACGGTCTTATTATCAGCAATTATGCTAGGCTGTGGTTGATTCAGCTATGCTACCTTGTGAAGCTGAGACTGAAGGATGAACTTAGGTCATACAGTACCAGAGCAGACCTTCTCGGAGTCTGCTGACTGCAGGTTGCTCTGTTGTCAGAACCAACATTCAATCAATGCCTCCCTCCCTTCTTCCTTCTGGTTGGGTACAGAAGACTATGTTACTACTAACATTAATAAACATGTAGGCATCCAGGATCTTGTCCATGCAGTCTGAAAGTACAAACGTATGTGCAGCTTTGTGCCTAGCCAATGTCAATTGCTGCTTTCCAGAATCACAATGGCTCCCAAATGAGTCCACCCATAGCTAGTTTATGTATAGTGTTTCCAGTGCCATCCAATTACAAAGCATTCTGCTGAACCTAGAAAAAGGGCTTTTCTAGTACAAGGGCATCTTGGTAATTAGGAGCCGAGAGGTATCTCAAAAGTCATACCATACGACAAATCTCATACAAGCCATTTATTGTGGAGAACAGATGTGTGACTAGCTCTGAAGAGGAGGAGAGACAGCAGAGGGCTGCACTGAGGGGAAGAGTCTTTGGGCATGCTCAGTGAGCTTAGTGGGAAAGTAGCACATTGATGAGGGGATTTTCAAGAGGTCAAGCCAGGGGCATGGTGTTCTCTCCTTGGTCCTGGTCTCAGGGTCAAGTCTTGGGCAGGGTGTTCTTTCCCTGATTCTTACCTTATATCTAGTGGTGCTGATTCATGTGTTGTGTCCTTATCCTATCATGCTCATATCCTTTAATGATGCTGTTGACACAATCCTTGTCTCACTCGATATTAACAGCAAGTTCATGCATGAGCAGAACAGTCTTGTGTCTTTATTTAGAAAACAACAAACGTGCTGTTTTACTGATTTGACAAACACTTCTAAATCAGTAGTTGAACTTAGCCTTTAATTGCTTTTAATACCCCACTGTGCTTCCTATTGGCCCTCAGGTCCAGAAAGATAAAGATGTTTCTTTATATGTGGCCTAGCAGTTTCATGCATCTCCTACCTCTAATCTGGATCAGTTTCCTCCATTTTGATGGACATTTCTGATAAGATTTTAGCTCCCTTCCATCCACTAGAAGTACTTTAGTACCATTCTTTCCCATCATGCCTTTCTGTGTTGTGATGAGATGAACAACGAGCAGAGCATTCTTGTTATTAATTACCATGTCCCCTGGGCTGTATCTGCCCTCCATTTCCACCACACCTGACAGTAGAAGTGCTCATAAAGACATTATCCATCCCATTGGCAGTACTGGTCTTGGGATATCTGAGATACTCCAACTCTAACTCTCTTCCTGTTCTTCTGGACAATGTTTCCAAAATCCAAGAAATCAAAATGATGAGTTAAAAGTTGTCTTAAAAGTCCTGAAATTACTATTTTGAGCTTCAAATGAACAAAGGATGAATTAAATGCACAATTATGAACTTTGAACTATTCTTGTTTTTAAAACTTGAAAGCTTACTTTCACTATCTCAGACACAATGTAAGGCTATATTTGAATAAATAGTATAATGACATAATGTGAAAAACATTTGATTTTTTCAAGAATATGAATTGAAATATGAAGAGAATAGGGGAGTGATCAACCTCATGAGCAAAAACCTTGAAAATATTATGGAATAAACACAGCCATAAATAAATGGAGAGCAAAAGTAAAGAAAACTTAAGGACACTGGAGAAGGAAATTGAAGAAGAGATCAGAAGATAGAAAACCATGCTTGTGGATTGGTAAGATTAACACTGTAAAATGACCATCCTTCCAAAAGCAATCTACAGATGCAGTGCAATCCCCATCAAAATTCCAATGCAATTCTCCACAGGAATTGAAAAATTATCATAATTTTCACAAGGAAACAAAAAAGACACAGATTATGCAACACAATTGGAATGATAAGAAGGCTTAGGCAGATATCACTACCCCTGATTTCAAGTTACAATGCAGAGCTACAGTAATAAAAACAGTATGGTATTGGCATAAGAACAGATAGATCAGTAAATGCAACAGAACTGAGAACACACATAACAGCTATGTTCCTGCAGTCACGTGATGATGACAGAGGAACCGATATTGGGGGGAAATAACAGCATTTTTAATAAATGGTGTTGTTCAAGGTGTGTAGCTGCATGTAGAAGAGTCAAACTAGATCCTTACGTTTTAATCCTGAACAAAAAACTCCAAATGGATTAAAGACCTCAACAGAAAACATAATATCCTGCATCTGATAGAGAAGAAAGTAGGAAATAGGCTTCAATGTAGCAGTATAGGAAAGGGCCCCCATAGCATGGGCATTAAGACCAGTGACAAAAAAAAATGGAACCTCATGAAACTAAAAAGCTTCTGTAGATCAAAGGATGACATCATTCAAATGAAGAAGTAGCCTACAGAAGAGCACTCTACAAAATGGGAAACAATCTTTACTACTATACATCCGGCAGGGTTAGCATCTAGATATACTAGCTATACATATGACAGAGGGTTGAAATATAGAGATGTACTAGCTATCCATCCAACAGAGGGTTAGCATCTAGATGTATAAAGAACTAAAAACAAAAGCAAAATCATCAAGAATGCATAAAACCTGATTTTAAAATAAGGAACAGAACAAAACAGAGTTCTCAAAAGAAGAAATACAAATAGTTTTTTTACACACCTTGAAACATGTTCAATATGCTGAATAATCATGGCCATGCAAAAAAATCTGCTTTGAGATTTCATTTTACCTCAGTCAGAATGGGGAAAAGAGGCAACAAGTGTTAGCATGGATGTAGGCAAAGGGGAGAATGTATTCACTATTGATAGGAGAGCAAACTGGTGAGTAGCTATGAAAATCAACATGGAGAGTCCTTAGAAACCTAAAACTAGATCCGTTCTATCCACCTATACCACTGTTGGGCATACACTCAAAGAACTTTATATCTTACTATGGAGGTTCATCTGTGTTCATTGCTGCTCCATTCACAGTAGACTGGACATAGAAGCAGCCTAGATATCCACCAAAGGGTGAATGGACAGTGCAAAGGAGAGCACACATGTCAAATAGATTACTATTTGACTGTAAAGAAAAGTCATAGAATTTTCAGGGAAATGGATGATGATGGAGATAATCATGCTGAGTAGTTGTCTGTGGGGCAGCGGACTGTGAGAGGAGGCCTGGTAAGGTTGAGCTAGGGCTTGAAGCCTTGGAGACCTAGAAGGGATGGTAGAGTCTTCACCTGCTCTGTATTCCATGTCTCTATCTTGTAGCCACAGCCTCCCATAGAGAGAATTGTGGCCATCAATCATGTAGGGGCAGTACCCACAAGTCCCTCCTCATGTAGTTGAGGCATCTCAGGCCGTACCAACACGAAGCACCTGCTGTCAGATCCAACGCACCCCAAAACTGTATATAAGATCCTATCCAGAAGGCTAAAGGTGTGTGAGAATTACTCCGTAGTCTGAGAGCATATATGGCAAAGGGCTGTAACACAGCCTGGGAAGAGAGTGCTCTCCCGAAGCTTTCACCACCAGCATCTCCCCTGCACTCTGCTCACTAACCAGCTGGAGACACCATATACTTCAATCATAGAAAATGAAGAAACCAACCAAGTACTGACCTCAAAGCTTCATTTGTATTGCCTAACTCCATACTACTGGAAGGTGCAATATACAAATCTAGAGGAGAAAAACTGTCATTGGTCTTACCCCATCTGTGAATCTTGTGAGTCATAACAGCAACCACCTTGGTAAGACGTGCCTCCTGTTGTTATGGTGGCAGGGAATGGTAGTAAACAATCATTTTCTAATTGTATGTAAGGATCCCTCCACAAAATGGAACCTATACTTGGCACTATTATAAGGGCCAAGAACCTGTGGCTAGATAGGAGAAAACCTGCTCCAAATTATGCTAAATTCACAGTGTACATTAAACTGTTCGCTATAGCCATAGATTAGCGTTTCTCTCACCCTTATCAGAGAAGCTTTTTCTAGCAGTACATGGCAATTAACATGGAGACCCACAACTGACCAACATACTTACTATAAAATACTGTGGAGAGCTCTGAACTAAAGGGGACATTTATATTACTCCTCTTCTCACAGAGCTCAGGGATCTTCATGGAATAGTGCCGTGGAGAGACTGTAAGAGCCAGAGGCAGTAGATTTGTACATCAAAACAGTGTTTCTAGACATGGTACAGCAGTCACACACATGGCCTCAGCAATTGTGATCACATGCACAAGACTTGCATAATACCAAGCTAGACAAACTTCCAGCACAGAGATAGGAGGTAGCTCCTTGCTGAGGATTGCCAAGTGATAGCTTCTTGGAGAGAGTTAGTTTTCTTTGAGGATGTTTCTTCTGACAGGGAGGATACATTCCAGTGGTTGGCCCCACACCCAGGAATGTATGTTCAGCTCATATTGGACTCAGTGGGATATTTTAGAAAAGAAGACATGGAGCTGGGGAGAACAGGGCGTAGGGATAGATCTGGGAAGAGCTAGACAGAAGACTGGGGGAGCAATACAATCAAAATACATTATATAAAACTGTATAAACTTCTCAAAGAATTATTAAAATGTCAAAAAAATATAGGGCATTGTGATACAATATAGATATTAACATTAGTAATATGGCGCACACCTCTTATAATATCTCCACATCATAAAAATTATGGAGAAATACAGAGTATCAGGCTCAAAGTAATCAATTTCCCTGTCTGAAAAATTGGTCCCTGATGTTTATTTGATGTCTGTATCTGAATTATACCTAGGAGTTTTCTTCTTTGGGATTCCCTAGGGGAATTAAATACTGCCAGGTGACCTACTACAGCATCAGTTCTGCTTCTGGTAGCAGAAAATTAGGCTAGAATTCTCGGGAGATCTGCTAGCAAAATTAGCAGAGGGTATAAAAGCAGCAACTAATCCTGCTGGAAAATGAGCAGAAGGGAAGCACTGATCTTATTAGCAGCTATGTCATCAGTCAAAACAGCAAGGACGGAGGACTGGATCTTGGAAGGCTGTTTTCTCATTAAGAATCCCCGTTCCACTCTTATTTTAAGACCCGTGGCAGGATGAAGGATAAAAGGAGCCAGAGAATACAAGAAAGCTGAAAAGGGCGGGGTTGTATGATGGTTCTCTCACACAATTCCAGAACAACTGGATGTGGCTACACGGCCTCACTAAAGCATGGACAAGTACTTTTTTTGTTAGTGATGCTTATTCCAAATCTTGCAGGAATGCCCTTTTTGTAGGGCTAGCCTGAGTGGGTTGCCTGCTGATTTCAAATACAAAGAACACACAGTAAAAAGCTCTGACCTTCTGCAAACAGTCTGCTTGGCTGATCTGTGTCTTACCCAACTCACACAACAGTGAGGCAGTGGGGATGGACTGTCTTCTCACTGGCTATTCATATTGTCTATGTTATTGATCCTTTATGATCAATATGAGACTTAGGAGGCAGGACAATGTAGATACTGCTTTCATTTTTAACTATCAGTTCCTGAGTTAACAAAAACCCAAAGTCTAGTTGGAGAAAACATTTTTTTTTTTTTTTTTTGGCATCAAAAGCTACCCAATCACAGAGCATTCCTGTAGGGTAGCACTGGAAAGGTTTAGCCAGGGGAGCTCATGAACCCTTATGCTACATAAGTTCAAAGCCAGCTTGGGCCACCTGGAGAGAACTTGTCTCAGGAACAAAACAAACCATGTAAGAGAATAATCTCTCACCTCACCACGGCAGAAGCCGTATACTAAATCAAAGCCCAAGTTGTGTGTTCACCTTGTTTATACTTGTTTACACATCCTTAGTGTGAGCCACCTTGCATTTCAGTGTTGACTTTCAGGGCCTCTGCTCCTTCCAATGTTAACATTGGGATCTGGCAACTAATGAAGTCAGACTCACAGTTGCAGTAGGCCAGTGTGGACACAGGAGGTTGTGCAGTCTTGTGAAGGCACTGGAGAGACAAACGCATCCTTCGGCACCACATGGCATAGTATTGATTTGATTTCCAACCAGACACAAATCTTTGAAGATTGGACCACAGAAACCATATGAACATCAAAAACACAGTTACTCTCTTATTTCCAATTTAGTGGTGAATTGATCAAATATTTACTTTTTAAACTCACAAATAGTTGTCGACATTTCCTCAGCATGATTAAGGGATTCTAAGTGTCACCATGGCCATCCAGGAGGAGAGCTGACACAGTCCGATGTTTACAGCCAGAGGGAGTTCCGGTAAGAGAATAACCTCCCATCTAGCACTGTGCTAGGCACTAAGATGCTCAAACTCCTTTTTATCTATGATTATTGTCTACTGTTTACAAAGAGAAAAAAATCACTGGTTATATCCACATAACTTCATAATGCTCCTCGGTGGGAAGCACGCTTTGGTTTCTCAAGCTGGAAACTGGAGGCTAGGCTTCTGCAAGCACTTATCCCTTGTCTGTTCTTATTCAACCCGAGCTTTAAGATGCTACAAGGATGTTCCCTTTAGGGGGTGCTTCTCCTTGACTCAATGCACAGGATTTGAGAACTGGTGTCAGGACAGGTCATACCCTACCTGGCTAATCAGCCAATTCAAACCCAATGATTTATAACTCTTGATACATGGAGCAAGTTTACCCTGGTCTTGCTGATAATGAGATTTTATAAATTCCATTTATTAATAATCTACATGATTGTAGCTCTTATCATTTATAGCAAAGCCCTATTCCTTACATAAACAAATTCCATTTTGTGTAAAAAGTAACAGCATTTTTCATGGGCTGTGATGGTCCTATATGTTCCTACAGCTTTGATATTGGTGGCACTCCCTCTCCCCTCCACCTCCATCTCTCTTCCCCTGCCCCTCCTCTCTCTTCTCCTCTCCTTCCCCCTCTGCCTCTCCTTCTCTCTCTGTACTCACTTTAGAATAGCATCTTAATTTTTTCTAATTTTGATATCTGATAGACGTATACATTTATATAATTAATTTTAGTCACTTCTGCCCCCCATCCCCTTGCATCACTCATCCTCCTCCCTGGGCCTTCTCCTCACAGGCTTTCTCTCCACTTACCTCACATCTTCTTTTGTGTGCGGCCCACTGACTTTAGTGAGCCGCTTGGTGGGATGTTATTCAGTAGAGAGAGTACATTTTATCTGTGGCTATATCTTATTTTTGAAGGTTTCTAAAACTCAATGCTGGGCTGGCAAGATGTCTCAGGAGGAAAAGGTCCTTGCTGCTAAGCTTGACAAACTGAGTTTGATCCTCAGGACCTACATGGTGGAAGGAGATAACCCTGTCTAGCAAGTTGCTCTTACTGAATACAAGAGATATAAAAAAATAATATTCCATGAATAACTGAACAACTGTTTTTTTTTTTTTTTTTTTTTAGAAGACCATACTCCATATACAGGCTGCATGTTTTGGGATAGCCCCCACTCCAGATGTTTGAGACCTACATGAAAACCAAGCTGCACATTTACAACATATGTGCAGGGAGGCCTAGGTTCAGCCCATGGAGGTAGATCTGTGTAGACTAGGTATGCTCCACGGTTGGTGATTCAGTCTCTGAGAGCTCCAAGGGTTCAGGTTCGTTTACTCTGTTGATCTTCCTGTGCAGTTCCTATCTCCTTAGGGCCCACAATCCTTCCACCTATTCTTCTTTAAGAGTCCTCAAGCTCCATCCACTGTTTGGCTCTGGATGTCTGTATCTGTCTGAGTCAGCTGCTGGTTAGAGCCTCTCAGAGGACAGCTTGCCCCTGTCTGTTCTCAGGCTGGAGATTTAGGTGACAGCAGATGTTGGCGAGGATGTGGAGAAAGAGGAACACTCCTCCATTGTTGGTGGGATTGCAAGCTGGTACAACCACTATGGAAAGCAGTCTGGCGATACCTCAGAAAATTAAACATGGTGTTACCTGAGGACCCTGCTATACCCCTCCTGGGTATATACCCAGAAGATATTTCAACATGCAACAGGGCCACATGCTCCACTATGTTTATAGCGGCCTTATTCATAATAGCCAGAAGCTGGAAAGAACCCAGATGTCCTTCAACAGAAGAATGGATACAGAAAATGTGGTACATTTACACAATGGAGTACTACTCAGCCATTAAAAATAATGAGCTCATGAAATTCTTAGACAAATGGATGGAGCTAGAAAATATCATCCTGAGTGAGATGACCCAATCACAAAAGAACACACATGGTATGCACTCACTGATAAGCAGATATTAGCCCCAAAACACACAATACCTAAGATGCAACGCATAAACCTCATGAAACTCAAGAAGAAGGAGGAAGACCAAAGTGATAGTGCTTTTGTCCTTTTTAGAACGAGTATCAAAAGATTCAACCAGAGCTCCCAGGATCTATTCTACATACTTTAAATAGTGCTCTCTTTTAAATTTAGTTTGGCAGGACTTTTATGTGGTGGATTAGTGCTGTGTGCCAGTATGAGCTGTTACTTTATATCCCTTCATGGTTTTTTTGTTGTTGTTGTTGTTTTTTGTTTGTTTGTTTTGTTTTTTAAGAATGGACTGTAACTCAGATTGCCTGCCTTGGATTCAGTAGCATAGCATGAAACCTTCTGGGGGCATCTTGTGAATGCTTTAACGGTAGTTTTCATGCCGTGTGAGACTGTTACCATGCAGTGGCATGGACGAAGATCTCCCGCCTCCATATGCTCCAGCTCTGGGTTAGGATGTGGAGCAGATCTGCTTTGTTAGTAAATTGAAAATAACCTTTGGCATGGATGAGCATAGGTGATGCTTAAAGAGCCAGTCACAGCTTCCTCATTCATTCCTCAGGATGAATTTAATAATAAAGAAGGGAAGTCAAGCAGTGGTGGCGCACGCCTTTAATCCCAGCACTTGGGAGGCAGAGGCAGGCAGATTTCTGAGTTCGAGGCCAGCCTGGTCTACAGAGTGAGTTCCAGGACAGCCAGGGCTATACAGAGAAACTGTGTCTTGAAAAACCAAATAATAATAACAATAATAATAATAATAAAAGAAGGGAACATGAATCTGCAAGGGGGATGTGAAGGAGTTGAAGGGGAAGAGGAAGGGGCAAAAGTGGTATACAGTGTTTATGTATGAAGTTCTCAAAACGATAAAATTATTTTAAAAAAGGATATTGGACATTTTAATGTTCAAATTGGAAAGATGGCAGCAAATAGGTAAAAGGAGCATCCAGTTTTTCAGTGGTGACTTTGAGAAGCTTGATTGCTAGATCCTATTTAGAACTAAAAGGAAAAATTCCTGTTTTATTCAGGTGGAAAGTGACACGCTGAATGATGGATTTTCTTAGTTAAGTAAGGTGCAAGGAGCACTGGGTTTGGCGCTGGCTGTTTCTCCCTGATGGATTTTGTCTTAACAGAAGCTTGTAGTATGAGCAAAGCCATCTTGTAAGAAGTAGGCGGTCATAAATTAGATTTGCCCTGGGGTGACATGCACATACATACACACATACATATTTTTTCTTTAAAAGTACAAGCTTCTGGTTTACAGAACACATAAAAAGAAGTGCTTGTGCAAACTTTGAAAGGTCTCAGGTTCATTTTGGACTCCTGGTCTCCAGAGAAGGGCTGTGCTGCTTGTGGAGGTGCCTGTGCACAGTGCTGCAAACCAGGGATGGAACCAAGAGCTGTTCTCAGTGGCTACTGTGATAACACCAACGAACACTAAATGCAAATGCTGAGTTTCATGTCCATGGTAAAGATGGAGAGGAAGGCAGGGATGAGGGTCAGTAAGATTAAGAGATTCACTCTGATTTTCTATTGGTCGCTTAATTAAAATTCCAGTATAAACAAGGCAAAATAGAAATACTGATTCAACTCCCCGGACACACAGTTATTAAGTAGAGGCCTTCAGTAAGGGCATGAGAGCAGAATTAATTCTTACCCCGACCCTCAAATTAAATGGCAATTACTCAGAGTATACAAATAATGTGAAACGAACAAACAATGTCATCCCAGATTTAGGAGCAAAGGATCACAAAATCCCCCCATCTGTCGGCACCGGGTCCACGTGGTGAAAGCCTCTGCCAATCTGGACAGTGCTTCCAACTATGATTTTGCTCAGCTCTTCAAGTTGAGTTTTGTTTACGAGGCTTCCCTCCATGGGGCTTACTCGAGAATAATTCAACTGTGGTTTGTTTGTTTGTTTGTTTTTTCCAAATCAGTCATGGGCCCCATGGGTTCAGTGAGTCCCGTTGTCTCTGGCAGCAATCCTAGCTGCAGGCCTCAGCTTTGGCTTGGGCTTCGGAACTACTCTGCCCCAGCCATAGCCCCTCAGCCACAGCTTAAGAGCCACACTGTGGTTCCCACCGCCTTTCCTGTTCCTACCTGTTGGAAAAACATACATAACAGATTCAGCATTCACTGCTCGGTAGTCCTCAGTGCTCCTGCTCATCCCCTTCCCGAACAGCACCAGGCACAGAGAGGTGGAGGGATAAAGCAGGACTCTGGCTTTGTAGTTACAGAAACCAAGCAATCTTGGATGAGGCGGTAAGCCCTTCCAGCCTCTGAGTATTCCACTTTGAAGGAGATAATTTAACCTCACCTGATTGTTGGGAGAATTAAATGGACTAATGTAGGTAAAATACCTGGCACAAAATTACACAGTACACATAAGTCAGGGTCACCTTCCTGTCTCAGTTCCCCACTCTAATTAGTGAATCTCCATAGTTGTGCACCCAAATAGTTTACAAACTTAGCTCCTAAAAACTCTCAATGATGTCAGTATTCATCAGCTGGTTTCCCAGACTGTCCATGGACAGTGGACAACAGAGGAGGGCAATTTCTATTAATGCAGTGTCCATGAAAGGGGTTCTTAGAGGTGCGCTCACGTATCTCATACGGACTGCATCCAAAAGCTGACGACTCAGTAATTGAGCTCTGGACATGCTCCTGCATTAGACCAGGTCATGAGTAAGACAAACATGTCTCAGTGTCCTGCAGCTTTTAGTGCTGAAATTCAGAACCATGTTTTCTTATCTCTTTTTCATACCTAGTAAAATGGATTCTATGAAAATGGATGTCTTCATTTCTTTACGTGTGTGTGTGTGTGTGTGTGTGTGTGTGTGTGAGAGAGAGAGAGAGAGAGAGAGAGAGAGAGAGAGAAGAATGATGATGGTAAGCCTATGTTGCTTTGGAAGATCCATGCTTCCCCTCACTGCCAGGACACAGTACTTATAAATACGTGGAGACAATCGCAGATAAAAGCAGTATTGTCAACTGTCTGTGAGACGAGAGAAATGACTTCCAAAAGAAGACATGCTCTGTAGCCTTGCCGGAAGCTGCATGGAAGTTTCCAAAGCCAGCTGTGTAGATCGTTCTTGAATTGTATCATAAATGTTAGATTTTTGTTTTCAGACTAGGTTATAATGATAAACCGATGAGCTCAGACAACAGGGAGAACAACTTGGAGATAACACTGACTTTCGAATCTGCTGTTGGAACATTTATTTCCCTGTAAATATTTGGTGACAAAGTCTTTTATTTTCCTGGGAGAGGTAAATATGCCACTCATCCTGAAATGGCTACACAGGGGTAAAATTATCCACAAAGTGGAGCTCAGTGTGAGCCTGCCTGAGGTAATGATTTCCATATACAATTAGGCTTACGGATCCAGATAGTTTGCAGTTTGTTTGGTATATAAATGACTAATGAGAGAGAGCATGTATATTGTACAACCCACGTTTCTATGCTAAGGAACAAAACAGTCTAAATCCCAACACAGTAAATTTTATCAAATGCAAACTGTCAAGGAAGTATATTATGGGTATCCAGTAATTCTTGTTATCAATATTTAAAGTTGGATGATACTTACAACTTAAAAAAAATAACCTAAAGATATCTCATGAAAACAAAACAAAAAATCCTGCCTTTTTGTAGAAGACTAGAGGAAATGAATGCCCTTCGCAAGGTCACTCCAGGAATTAATGGCAAATAGGAATTCTGATCCTGATAATTCAGATCAGTCGAGCTCAGTGGTTTTGTGCTCCTTGTGTGAAGCAAATGTACACTTCATCACAGACGATTCCCATCCTGTGAGAATGCCCTGCTTTGAGCGGCTCACAATGCTGGTGCTTCAAGTCCTGGTTCCGGCCATTTCCCTCAGCATGCTGTTCTTACCCAAGCTAAATCTTCCAGTGCTGCCCACAGCCCGCCCGCCCCTTTACCTTCCACAGCTCCTGTTCCCTGCCGCCTTTTTTTTTTCTCCATTCTGTATCATCTATGAAAAACTGTCTGTCGCTCAGGTTCCTTTCATCCTCAAGGGACCTGGCCTCGCTAGCCACGAAGCCCGGACAAGCTCTGAGGCGTCTCCATTCCACATTCCGAGGATTTCACTTTCAGCTTTGAACGCAGATGCATGAGCATTCGTATCTGCTATTTCTTATTTCAATTTTCCCGAGCTGCTATCAAAGATTTAATGTTGACTATGGAAACTTTATCTCTCTCCGTGTCTGACACTTTGAAGACAAATTCCTTCATCCTGAATCATCCCGGGGAAGCAGCTATTAAGTCCCGGATGAAGCGCTAGCTATTACCTGACAGACTTGTTTGCTTGGGGTAACCTTTCAGAGGGCGGACAAGTGTGGGAATAAACACATAAAATAAGTGAAGGAAAAAGTAATTCGATTTTGATTCTGCTTAAGCAAAGGGAGTTGTTACAGTAAACTTGTGCAGGGAGTTAAAGATCGGGCTCCTTCACTCTAAACTGGCAAAAACACATTTGCCAGAAATTCAAAGGAGAAAGAAAGCCATTCTTGACACAGCTTCCTCAAGGAAATGAGGCCATCTTGCACATGGATGTGCACTTCCAGGTTTCCAAAGTCTCAGCTTTGCAGACAGACTAATTGCTTCAAAGGAAAATGAGCCAATGAGACACCGAGTTAGTAGTAACACAACCTCTCGAACAGTCAGTGAGAGACATGGCTAGAAAGGGTCTGCTTTGGGAATAGACCCGAGTAGCCTCTATCAGAACAGCCCTCTATGGCATAAAACTGTAAAGCCCTGTTTAGAAAAGCAAAACAGAGATCCTGAAGGCACCCTGGAGGCTGTGCTCTGTGTTCGAGGATCTGGAATATTGAGCAGAAGGAGCACAGCCAGAACCTGAAGTTTGACTCCACAGCTCTCCTGGGACACCTGGTGACTGATACGCAGAGGCTGAAATGGAGAGAAGCTAAGCACAGCTTTTGGCTGCCTCACAGATGGATGAGATGAAAATTGGAGGGTATGTTCTACTGAAGAGGAAAGCTGGTTAGAAACTGCAGGCTTGCACTGCATAGCTTCCCCTTACCATAGTGGCTGAAACTTTGGGGCAGACAAGAAATAAACCAGCCCTCTTGATGGACTGGAACCGAAATGGAGTCACCTCAGTCCCCAATTAGATTAAAGTGGCCTGTCTCTAACCTAATTGCTAATGGCATGATTAGAGCTGATGTCCGTTGTCTAGGAGGAAGGTGATATCACCCTCAGTCTTAAGATGTCTCTAGACTTTTCCAAAAACAACATCTGCAGCTAAGAAAATGCTAGTAGAATAAAAAGAACAATAGAAAAATATTTTTGAATTTCAAAGATTGAAAAACATATATCTCCTAAGCTGTGCTGAGGAATGGCACAGCTGGTAAAGCGCTTCTCTCATAAACACTGAGGACATGAACTTGATCTCCAGAACTCAAATAAAAATGGCAGCATGGTGGCACCCCCCCAATGACCAGAAGCCGAGACAAGCTGGTCCTTGGGGCTCAATAGCCAAGCCTAATTGTAAGCTCCCAGTCAACGAGAGACACTGTTTCAAAAAAGGAACATTGTTTCTAAGAATGACATTCAAGATCTTCCTGTACCTACGCTCACACTCACACATGCTCATACACACACTCAAACACACTCAAACACACACACACACACACACACACACACACACACATTTATAACCAGGCTAGAGAGATGGCTCAGGGGCTAAGAGCACTGACTCTGCGCTTCCAGAGGTCCTAAGTTCAATTCCCAGCATCCACATGGTGGCTCACAACCATCTGTAATGGGACTTGATGCCGTCTTCTGGTGTGTCTGAAGATAGCTATATATTTCACAGACATGAAATAAATAAATATTTTTTAAAAATTATGACCAGAATATAATATACTGAAGAAGAAAAATCCACATATTGTAGTTTTAAAAAAGTAAGATCTTTAGTTCTTGGAAGACACTGTTGAGAGAATCAAAAGATAAGAAAAAATATTTGCAAATCTAGCCACATTTCTGATAAAGGGCTTTTGTCCAGCATATACACTGCTGTAGTCTGAGTGTGAAATGCCCCCAGAAGCTCCGGTGTTTGAACACTTGGTCCTCAGTTGGCAGCACTGTTCCAGAAGGTTGTACAGTTTTTAGAAACTGAAGAAATTGAATTCTAGAGGAAGTGGGTCACTGGAGCATACGTCCGGCTTCATAGCCTGGTCCCACTTCCTGTTCATGTTCTGCTTCTTGATTATGAATCTAATGTGACCAGCCAACCTACTGCTCCTGACCCCGCGTCTTCCCTGGTGTCTTCCCCACTCTGAAGGACCATGTTCCTCTGGAACTGTGAGCCAATATAACCTCTCTCCTGTGGCAGAAATTTCCTGCCCTGTCATTGGACAGGAAAGAGGGAAGCAGAGTTAGGAGGAGGAGGAGAGAGGAACGAGAGAGAGGGGAGGAAAGAAGGAGGAGAAGCGAGATGGTGTCAGACGTTACCTTCGTGTCTCTAGCAATCAAAGGTAGTTATTATTATCAAAGGTTAGATAATTGGGATAACAATTCTAATTGTGTGGGCATCTTGTGTATTGAGTATTTGCTAATACATACATACATATATATAAACATAAAATCCATTGGTTAATCTTAAGTATTAAGAGTCTTGTACTGGGAATTGTGATATCTACCATGAGGATGGCAGTTATTGTCTGGGGTTAAGCCAAGCCCATGGTGGGTGGTGGAGTTGGCTCAGGGGCCATGCCTAGAGCCATGGAGTCCATGGAGCTGACTGGTGGAGGCAGCAGCCATGCCAGCATTTCCTGGGTCCCGGGCCGGCGCCACTGGCCAGCCGGTACCGCCATTAGTACGGGAACTTAGAGCCAGCAGCCAGGTGGCTGCTGTTTTTTCTAATATCTCCCACAGCACTCTCCCCCTAGAGCTGTTTATGTCATAATATTTTATCACAGTAATGAGAAGGTAAGACACATATATGATATACACACATACATACACACACACATGCACACTCTTTCACACACACATATTTAGCAACAAGAAAACCAATGATCTATTCTCAAGAATAGGTAAGAAATGTGAAATAGCACCTCACAGCAAACAATATGTTGATAACTATAACATAAAAAAGCCCAATATTATTGATCATTAAGAAAATTAGTATTAAAATCATAAGATTGTCATCAGTTAGAATGGTCCCCTGAAGTATCCAAGCAGAAAAATTGCACCAATGCATGCAGGCAGTTGTAAAGACCCGAAGCTTCTGGGGAGAGGGGAGGTGACTTTTTTCGTAGTGTGGGCCTTGAACTTAGAGCCCTGTACAAGCTAGGTAAGAACGCTGCCACTGAGTTATACCCCCAGTCCAGGCAGTCTCATATTCTGCTGCTGAGTATGGAAAATAGCAAGGATAGTTTTAGTGAGTAAAACGTTTGCACTTTTAATAAGATTGTGCCTGCACTTTAAGTACAATCTAATGAGTTGACTCCTATTCAGCTCTTTGTGTTAACTAAAAACCTACACTGACACCAAAATCTACATATGAAGATTTATAAACACAGTAAGCTAAGAGCAACCCACATACCGTCTTTGTCTAGGAGATGGGTGAATAAACCGCAGGGATCCTTGCAATGGGTACCATTCCTGCACCAGAGAAGGCCACGGCTGATGTAGGTATCAAAGTAGGCCAATTCTCAGAAGCAGCATGTGTAAAGAAGCTGGCATCAAAAGTCTCTGTGCTATGTGAGTCTGCCTACATGAAAATTTAAGGACAAGGCTACAGAAGAGAAACAGATGTGTAGGAGAAAAGAAAGATCATCCTATAAAAGTGATGGGTGAATTGGAGCAATGATAAATTGTGCTAAATTCCAATGTGGAGATTATTACATACCTGTAGAGGTTATTACACACCTGTAGATGTTATTATATGCCTGTGGAAATTATTACATGCCTGTGGAGATTATTACATGCCTACAGAGGTTATTACATACCTGTGGAGGTTATTATATACCTGTGGAGGTTATTACATACCTGGAGAGGTTATTACATGTCTGTGGAGGTTATTACATTTCTGTAACAGTTATTACATGCCTGTATTATTGTTCCTAAGACTCTGAACTAAATAGCTGTTTGTTTGTTTTTTAACATTTTTTTCAATAAACCAGATTAAAAACCCTGGGCTTCACACACAAAATAAATATAAGAGAACTCTGAACAGTGGAAAAATCAAACACATCATCTTGAGTTATCCAACCTTGGGCTGCAAGGAAGACCACTGGATATCTGCTATTAGTTATGTGTAAATAATGCAATAATTAATTAGTAACAGAACAAATGATGTAATAATTTTAAAAACTAAAAAGGAGATCCACTGATTAAGTAGATACAAATGAAATGTTAAAGAATGTTCAAATAACTCAGATGAGAGTGGGAAAAAAACAGAGAGAAGACAAAACAAAATGAAGAAAAAAACCTCAAAGTATCAGATTAAAGAAGCATCATTTCAATAGGGACATTGAGTGTAATGGTCGAGATGTGCCCCTTAGAGGAGACTGATTGAGGCTAAGTGTAAAATCAGTATATGAACTCTCTTCTGCTCCTGTTACCATGCCTTGTTCCAACATCATGCACTCCGATCTTCTGAAACTGTAAATCCAATTAAATGTTTTTTTTTACAAGTTGCCTTGGTAGTGATGTTCTGTCACAGCAATAGAACGAACGCAACTAATACAATAGTGCAATAAGACAAGAAAAATTAATAAAAGGGTGAAATTAGAAAGAAGGAAAACTGTCCTTATTTACACACAGCAGTACTGCCTATGTAAAAGAAAAATCCCCTGGACTTTGGAGAAAATTCTACAAATAATATATAGGCTCAAAAAGACTGCAGAGTGTAAGGCTAGTATTTAGAAATCAATCATAAATACATAATATATTTATAATGTATAATGCATATGCTAAGATTAAACATGCAATACAATTTATAATTGCACAAAAAACTACGTAGCAATGAATATAATCACTGTGTGCAGTTCTTATATTTTAATAAGTAGCATGTGTGGCTGAAAGATATCAAACACCTAAGTGAAAGAAAAACACACTGGCCTTCTCAATTGGAAGGAGAACACACAATAAAACAGTAATATATAGTAAATGTCAAGGACTACTATGTAAAGAATATTAAAATATTAATTCTTACAAGATTAATGTATATATTAAGTGTAGTGTCTATCAAAATCCCAGTAAGACTTCTTTTATTGGGTATAGACAAAAATTACTTAAAGGTTATATGGAAAGGCAAAGAAATTAGAATACTTAAAGAAACTAGAGTAATCAATATATTATATTTTAAGACATATAGCAACAAATATATATTGGCATATGAATAAATGTAATAAAATACCTAAACATAAAAGAGATCCACCCATGTAACACTATTTACTTTAACAGAGGTGCCAAAGCAATACTGTAGAGATATAAAGAATGAACATGTAAACTATTAAGAAAAAAAATAGAAGAAAATCTTTAGGATTTAAAGGCAGACAAAGACTTCTTTAAAAAAATATTCCATAAATGTAAAAACTGAAAATGAGGTTTTTTTCAACATTAAAAGTATTTACTTGTGGTAAACATTGCCAAGTGACATAACAATAAGTTAAATGTTTAGAGAAAAAATCATAAATCATATTCAACAAAGTATTAGTGCCTACTATATATGTATATACATATATATCTCAGGAGAAAAGCAAGTAGCCCAGTTAGAATGTGGGGGAATGCTGTGAAAAGCCCTTTAGTGAAGGGGACACACAGATCAAATAAGCTTTCAAATATGTACAGCACACTTAGGTATTAGAGAAGTATAAACTTAAAAATCGATAAAATATTGTTGATATCTGTCCATAGACTAAAACACCATGGCAACAGTTCTTGCCTTTACTGTGTGTTACTTTGGAAAAGTTATGAATTGAGAGAATGAAACAAAAAGCATAACTGAAATGAAAATGACTGCATATTTGCTAGAATAGAAACAAGAGGAAGCAGGTGCTACCCTATCCTATAAACACGAAGAATAATACACCCAGATATCTGTTAGAAACCTCTAAAAAACCCAGGACAAATGAAATGTCAAAACAGATAAACAGATAAAAAATATTCTCAAAGGACTACAAAAACTCTACCTGACTATTAGAAATAATGGAAACAGGATGAGATGACATCATCAACCAGAATGGGAGAACATCATCAAACAGAATGCAATGACATCATCAACCAGAATGAGATGACATCACTAACCAAAATGGGATGACATCGTCAATCAGTCCAGAGGAAAAATTACTGAAAAGGGACCATAAGAAAGCTGAGGAAACTGATAACATCAGCAAAAGAGATGTGAGTAAACTATCACCAGACAAGAAAGATATTCTAGTTGTAACATATATTAACCTTTAATAATAATAACAATTTGGGAAGATATAACAACTATATGTCTTTTTTACAACTATATATCTGTACACATCTAACAACTGAAGCCCAGAAAATATGTGTTGTATGTGTCTTTTGCTACCCACCTTAACTCCAGGAATGGACTGCACTACTAGCCCCCACCCAGATTTCCTTGAACCCATGGATAAAAATCAATTTCAACTTGCCTTATTGGCTCAATTGCTCGGAATTATTAATCTCCACGGCTAGCAAGTCCTCCCTAATGCTCTTAGTTCAGCACCCTAAATCTGTGCTCCACTTTAGTTGCTAAATTACCTTTAATCTCAGATCAGCATCTCCAAACACCCACCTGTAGGAGTGGCCTGTGACTGCAACACCTGGCTGCTTGGCTTTTCTCTCTCTGAAGCATGGCCAACGCTCTCTCTTCCTCTCTCTTCTGCATCTGCCTCTTGCCTGTGAGGACCTGAAAGTCCTGCCTATTCCTTCTGTCCAGCAATTGGCCCATGGCCTCTTCAAGAACCAATTACAGATCAGGACCTTAGCATCAGAACTGCCCCTACAAATATGAAGTGTGGAGTAAATAGAAATAAAGGGAGGAAACTGTAGTGGTGCAGAGGCAGGAGGATCTCCGTGACATAGAAGTCTACATACAGAGGCCCTGAATCAAAACAAAACGAAACAAAAAATTAGAAATAAATAGAAGAAAAAGGAATGGTTTGCCTCTAACTGGCTATTTCAGTAGCCCACATTTGGTACTCACACATTTAAAATGTATAAAGCAAAGAGTAGCAGAACAGAACCAGGCAGAGTTTCTAGAGGGAAAATATAATCCCACTTAAAAGAATCACAAGTTGAAAAAAATGAATAAATATTAATTGATGTGGATCAACTGGACACAGCTCATTGGTATCGACAGGAAGCCACACAAATGCTGCAGCAGGCACAGGCGTCTCAAGGCTTTAAGGTGTGTTGTGCTCATAGAACTCACTGAGCAATAAAACACAACTCTTCAAAAACCAGAGACAGAAGGCAACACAACCCTCTGCTCTGACCACAGGAAAGCTCAGCAGAGATCAGTTTAAAAGATCTATCTTTTCTCAGAAAATTTAATAAACATATTCATCTTCAATCCATTTTCAAAGAAGATGTCACAATTAGGTTATTGTTATTTAATAGAAACATTATATGTTAATGTATTAATATAATAGATATCAAACCTGTGAAAAGGTGTTAGCTAAAAGTGTGTTTGAAGTATACAAAGCTTATTGATGTGCTTATATATTTTAGTAGATATTCAGATGAAAACAGACTAGAGAAAACAGTGTATAGATCTTGGAAGGAAGGGAAGAAAGAAGAAAGGAAGAAAACAGAAAGGAAGGAAAAAAGAAAGAAATGAAGAAAAAGAAGGAAGGAAGAAAGGAAGGAAGGAAGGAAGGAAGGAAGGAAGGAAGGAAGGAAGGAAGGAAGGAAACAAGGTGAACTTCCCAAAGTAGAAAGAACTAAGCAGTATATGAGTGGAAAAAAAAAACAATGAAATAATATATGTATGACAATTAAAATAAAAAGGTTAATAAGAAAGATAAGTATATAGCAAGATGTCAAGCATACAAATGTATCAAGCTTCTGATTTTGCATTTGTTACCAGCATATGAGAGGACTATCAACATTAAGTAAAAAACTAAATAAAAATAGAAAAACTTACAGATAAAAAGAACTTGTCCAAACATGTGATAAGAAGTGAACATAGATAGCCCCCATCTCACAGTGCCTTGGCCTATGGTTTTTCACCTTTGGTGGTGTTAAAGCAATATACAGTGTCCTAGGGTTTTACTGCTGTGAACAGACACCATGACCAAGGCAACTCTTATAAGGACAACATTTAATTGGGGCTGGCTTACAGGTTCAGAGGTTCAGTTCATTATCATCAAGACAGGAACATGGCAGCATCTGCGCAGGCATGGTGCAGGAAGAGCTGAGAGTTCTACATCTTCATCTGAAGGCTGCTAGCAGACTACTAGCTTCCAAGAAGCTAGGATGAGGGTCTTAAAACCCATACCCACAGTGTCATGCCTACTCCAACAAGGCCACTGCTTCTAATAATGCCACTCCCTGGGCAGAGCACGCACAAACCATCACACACAGTCCTCAGACTCAGTAGAAAATGTACTATGAAAGTTTTTCTAAACTCGTGATGTATGGTGTGGTGCTTTCTCTTGTGCTGGGCAGTGGCAGTGAGCTGCAGCAACCACCCTGACACCTGACCAGGAGTCATATGCAGTCATCACACTCCACAGAAGCCACGTGGCCAAGCTGGAGTGCTCAGCATGTTAGAAGCAGTCAGTGCATTTTCTATTTTATAGGGTTCTATAAATCAAGTAAATTCTCACTATTTAACTGCACTATTTTTTGGATTCTTGAGAGACAACAGAACCAGCAGTGAGCCTACAGATCTACATGATCTGGAGACTGGTGTTACCCAACGGCTTCAGTGGGAGTCAGCAGCTGGAGACCCAGGAGACCTGGGAGTGAAATTAGTGATGGGCATAGAAAGCCAGCAAATGGGTTCCATCTGGAACCAATGTGTTAGATAAAGTGTGAAGAAAGCAAACACCTAGAGGCCAGTTTGAAGGCAGCCACATAGGATAAGTCTGTCTCACTGAGTGCTGGGCCAGTGTTTCTGCCCTGTTGAGACCCTCAGCCAATTGGCCAGGCCCCTCTGAGGTACAGAAAGCAATGTGCTGTGCTGGCTCTACCAACTTAAATGTGAATCTTAGCTTTAAAAGGTACAAGAGGAGCATCCAGAATCATGCTCAACCAACTCTCTGGGCAACCCAAAACTAGTTAATTTGAAAAATAAGCTTCTCATTTGATAAATTTAATTAGTAAAATTTCTATTTAAAAAACAATCCTTCCAGAAAATTCCAGACCCAAATTGCTGTGCTGGTGAATTCTTCTAAATGCTTAAGGACAAAATACTGTGAATATTATTCCAAATGTTCCAGAGATTAGAAGGTGACAGTGAGTTTATATCCTGAGGTCTGCATAATCTGGAGAGAAAATATCTTCTAGGAATAATACAAAAAGAAAAGGAAGCACAAAATTATACTCAGCTTCATTTATAAACATACATGGGAAAAAATTCCAACAAACCATTAGCAAAACGAATTCCATGAGAGACGAAATGGGTCTTGCAAGAATAGAAGTTTGGTTTAGTTACATGAGAGCCAGTTATTATAACTCACCATGTAAAAACAAAAAAGAGAAAAATCACCCATTTCAGTAAATGAAATAAAATTATTCAGTGAAATTTAAATATCCATTCATGACAAAGAAACCCTTAACAAAATAGAAATGGAAGATAGTTTTTACTCTGGGTATATCTGTTAATAACAGTAGACACCTACACCTGGTACTGTACAACACTAAAATGGAGAGAGTGAGCCTGGGGCTGGGATGAGGCTAGTACGTCAGCTGCCAAAGCCTGTATTCAGCATCTTCATGGAGACTCTAGCTTGTTCAAGTCAACAAAAACCAGTGAAAGGTTAGGGGAGAGAATCACTATTCATAGTCTGACACTGTACTGGCAAACTCAAAAGGTTCCACAGATGCACTGTTAGAGTTAGCAGTGAACACATCTCTCTTGATTCTAAAATAACATACAAGGCCATTCTGATGCTACATGTAACTTACACTTGGAAGTAAAAGTTTTGTAATGGTGCAGTAAAGGTCAAATTCCTAAAAATAAATCTAATGAAGGATGTTCAAGATCTCTTGTGCATGAATGTGGATGCACACACATGCACACACACACAAGTGCACATGCATACATGCGCGAGCAGACACACAGCTTTTAGAGAAAATAAGAAAAGGGATCTTGTCACATTCAAACATTGGAACATCATACTATCATAAGGACACAAGGGGTTCCTCTCTTATAAAAAGTCAATGCAAGTCCTTCAAAAATCCCTTTTTGTGATTTTTGGTTTTGGTTCTGAACCTAGTCTTTAACAGTTGAGCCATCTCTCCAGCTCCATTTTTTTGAGTGTATATGTGTGATTTCTAAGTGAGAATTTAGGCCTTTCTGGCTGGGGCAGAAACCTAGCTGGTCTGCTCCCATGAAGACACCATATCCTGAGCCATCCTAGAGGAACCACTGCACTCAGAGCAGCCCGATTTCAGGATCCCAGAGGCAGCCAGAGTCCCAGCAGTTCTTCCACCCAGGAGCTCATGATCACAGGATCACAGGATTACAGAGACATCTAGACTCTGAGGAGTTCTAACACAAGCAAGATAACTGGAAAGAGAGGCTCCAGTCAGAGACAGTCAGTGCAGGTAGCACTGGAGTTAACCAGATGGCAAAAGGCAAGCACAAGAACATAAGCAACAGAAACCAAAGTTACCTGGCATCATCAGAACCCAGTTCTCCCACCATAGCACACTGGACACCCCATCGCACCGGAAAAGCAGGATTCAGAATTAAAATTACTTCTCATGATGATGATAGAGGACTTTAAGAAGGTCATACATAACTCCCTTAAAGAAGTACAGGAGAACACAGGTAAAGAGGTAGAGCCCTTAAAGAAGAAACACAAAAATCCCTTAAAGAATTGCAAGAAAACAACCAAACAGATGAAGGAATTAAACAAAAGCATCCAGGATCTAAAAATGGAAGTAGAAACAATAAAGAAATCTCAAAGGGATATAAAGGACCTTCACCTAAAACCAGATACACAGAAACTATTAGAAGAGAAGGTGGGGAAGACCCTTAAATACCTAGGTTCAGGGAAAAAGTTCCTGAACAGAACACCAATGGCTTATGCTCTAAGATCAAGAATTGACAAATGGGACCTCATAAAATTGCAAAGTTCCTCATGTTTCTGGTTTAAAATTAAAATAACACATTTTATGGGGGCTGGGGAGACAGCTCAGTTAGTGAGTTCCTTGTGCTATGTCTGAAGGTCTCAATTGCTGGGTTTAAAAAGCATGGTCTAAAGCAACTTGGTGAAGAAAGAGTTTACTTCTGCTTAAACTTCTAGGTAACAGTCTGTTACTGAGTGAAGTCTGAGCAAGAACTTAAGCAGGACAGAAACCTGGAAACAGGAACTAAAGTAGAGGCCTCTGGAGGGTGCTTCCTACTGGCCTGCCCTCATTGGCTTGCTCAGCCTACATTTCTCACAGCACCCAAGACCACTAGCCCAAGACTGGCACCATCCAGTGATCTGGGCCTTCCCACATTAATTATGCATCCACAAAATGCACCACAGGCTTGCCTACAGGCTAATTTGTGGGAGCATTTCCTCAACTGAGGTTTCCTTTTCTAAAATGACCCTAGCTTGTGCCAAGTTGGCACCAAACCAGCCAGCACGCAGTACAAATATTGACCTAAGGTCAATCCCTCAAGTCTCATCAAAGGGCTGGGTATCAGGATGTGCTTTTATTCCCAATGGTGGGCTAATCCCTGGCTGGCCGCTCAGCCTATCCTACAAGGTGAGCCACAGGCCAGTGAGAGAGCAGTCTCAAAGTAAACAGCAAAGAGGTTTCTGGTACCCAAGGAAGAACACCCAAGGCTGGCCTCTAGCGTGCAAGTGCCCCCTAACACACATACACACACACACACACACACACACACTCATACACATGCATGCACACACGCACGCAAGCAGGCATGCATTCACACACACATTTTGTAGAAAAGTGAAGAGCACTGGGAGGAATTAAAAATGTAACAACTGTACCAACTATCCAGGGCTACAATTGTCCCTGAATTGCCTCTTTTGAGTGTTAGTTTTCTGGTCTCATACTTAAGACATCAGTGTATTATACCAAACTTCACCCTTCCCATTATTATAGAGCATTTGTCTGTGTTATTTTACTGTGTTTAGAAGTTTTCAGTCTCCCATGGAACCATCTGTGTGGACTTTTAGAAACACAGAGACCTGGGTCTTTCTCCAGGCCTCAGGATCCCCAGGCACTGGGATCACTTATGGGGTTTTGCCACTGATCTAGAAATGGAGACCTACTTGCATAGCAACATTTTGTAAGCAATTATGTGGTTGCCTGGTATTGAACTCAGGACCTCTGGAGGAGTAGTCAGCGCTCTTAACCACTGAGCCATCTCTCCAAAGATTTATTTATTTTTATTTCATGTGCATTGTTGTTTTGTCTGCATGTATGTCTGTGAAGGCGCCACATCTCCTGGAACTGGAGATACAGACAGTTGTAAGAGGCATGTGGGTGTTGGGAATTGAACCTCAGTCCTCTGAAGGAACAGACAGTGCTGCTAGCCACTGAGCCATCTCTACAGCACATAGCAGCATTTTGACTGAGTCACATGTGGTGATCTGATCCTTCACTATGACTAGACATTTTTATTATTCTCTTCTTTTGAAGGAATGATGCTATCTGTCCTCCTAAGGTGACAACCTGTATGGAAGCATCTCTGATTGAGTTCCTAGATTCCTTAGAAGGAAAAAAAATGTTTGTTCAGTTTGGCTTGGGCTTTATTTGCCCATTTATCTCTTAGAATTTTCTTCCAAATATTCTAGTACCAACTTAGGACCAGACACCATGCTTTCCTTCAGCAGCGAGAAATAACTGTAAACACTATAGCTGTAAAGCATCACAACCAATTCTATTTTTTTGATATTTGCATTTCTTTGATCTCAGGTTAGGATGAACAATTTTTCATCAGTGAAATCGCTTCATATCAGATAATTTTCTTTTATATAAAAATAAGAATTGAGAAAACACCTAAAATTTCATAGAGATGAAAATGACTTGGTATTCAAGTTCTAAATCAAGAACAAATTCAGTTTGCAGAGTTTTTACTGTGAAATCTCTAGAGTTATTATGAATATATTTGTTTTCAAATAAAGCAAATAGAAAAAAATTAAGTACTCAAGAAAAACAAGGCAATGTTTATGTATTTTTAGCACGTTCACCTTTGGATCTCCACATGCCAATATACTTTGTGCTGTCTATAAATCTAATGACGTACATATGTAGACCATTGCCTCAACAACTGTCTAAACATTTGTCAAGAACTTAAGGTGAAGTTGCAACACAAGGCCAGACACAGTTTGAATAATGTGAAGAGGGTGCTTTTTGCAGAGGAGCCATGCAGCCTGCACCATGATAGAACAGCTACCTCTGGTGGAAGGACTTAGTCAACTTATAGTGACCTCATCTGAGGTGTACTATGGAGTAACTTCCTCAAAAACAGGGTCCTGAGAGGTTTGGTCTTACTTCATACTTTGACCACAGTTCCAGTCATTCTGTCTCCTGTTATTGTATGCATTCCTCATGTCATTACAGCGTTGTTCAAATGTGACCATCCCAGAAGTCTTTCCCAACAGGAACAGAAAAACCTTGTCCTGTCTCTCCCAACTCCTTATCAGGCTCTGCCTACGGCCTCCTGGAAGCAGCCTGTGTTGGCATCTTAGTTGGTACTACTATCTGATCAGCCTCTAGTGAGGGCCTAAAGGTAATATAACAATACAGCATCACAGAATGTGAAAGTCACATTGGGGACTCTGTGTTCTGTAACCAACCTACTACTTTAACACACAATACCCTCTGAGGGAAGCACTTGTTACTTTAGCAGGTCATGATCCAGTGTCCCCCTTCTAGGTCCCATCTTGAAAGGGCCCACCACCTCAATATCACCACACTAGGGACCAAGCCTCTATCACACAAAGCATTGGAAGACAGCTACATACACATGACACATCCCTTGTTCACATGAAAGATCTTCAATCTCCAACCACCTACAGAATCTCATCCATTGCTTCCTGCAATTTATTTTATTAAGCGCTAATGTTTTGGATGCTTGGGTTTATTGTTTCTTGAACACTTTGAGGCCCCTCTAGCCCCTGCTGTCTCCAGCACCTGTAATGCTCAACCCCCATCCCCCATCCCCCACCTGTTTAGACTCCTTTCATTTTCTGATATCAGCTTGAAGACTCTTCAAGAAGAGCTTTGCTAAGCCTTTGCTCTAATTGAAATCTTTTATAAAAAAATATGAGATCACTGCAATTTTACTCTTTAAGACCTTTATATCTGGGGTTGGGGTATAACTCACTCACCAGAGTGCTTGTCTATCACGCCCCAAACTCTAGGTTTCCAGCTGGGTATTGTGCTGTCTACCTGCCATATTCAGAAGTTCATTGTAATTCTTAGTCACATATGGAGTTTGAGGCTACATGAAACCTTGTCCCAAAAAGAAAAAAAAAAGATTTTTCTAAGTGTAGTTCTATTTTTATGCATGTATCAGTCATTCTTTCCATGGAGGTGGAACTTCCTGCCTTTTTTTGTTTTATTTCCAATACATAATACTCCATTTGTCATGCACTGACCTAATAATCCCAGTGTTTTGTTCATTATTAATTGACATTGTTTATGTTTAAGTTCTTTAACATTGCAGTATGTGAAAGCAGCATTCAGAATGCAGGCCAGTAGTTAACTGCCTCTGCTTCCTAACATTGCTTCTTACTGCTAAACCTAGGAAAAGCCCTTCCTTTCACGTTCATGTGTCACTCCTGATGCGAAATTCTCTCTTCCTGTCTGCTAAACTCTTGGCTCTGGAGGAGGAGAGGTTGAGCGCAGCAAGCATCCACACAAAATGAAGTCTCTCAGATGGAGCAATATTGGTTTGGTTTTTTTTTCCCCTTACGGTATCTTTTGTTATCTATAAGTGTCAAGAGTGTGGCTTCAGACAATTTTCCCAACTGAAGTGGGGTCCTGAACTTTATAGACAGTGAGAAAGGATCCTAGACTTCTGGAAACCAAGGTCTTTAGTGTAGTAGAAGTTTGGCGCCAATTTGTAGTAGAGGGAATTATTTAAACCCCAAATAAGATCTCCTACCTGAAGGAGACCAGTAAATGAAGACACAACTCAATAATTATGGTATAAATAGCACGCCTAGATTGGGCAGATTTACCACTACACTACTCTAATCCCTGGCTATGAGATCCCTTATAACTTGCGGTTTTTTCCAGGCCAAGTGGTTGTCCAGCTCTGACGTCGGCTTCCTTCTAGTGCCGGCTTCCTTCTGCTTCAACTTCCTCCTGCTCTCCTCTGCCTCTCCTTCTTCCTCTCCCGTCGACTCCCCTCTCTTCTACCCCTGCTCTGCCTTTTATATCGAATTCCTCTCACTCTCTCCTCTCCTAAGCCTTTTTCTCCGCCTCCCTTCTACTGCCCAATCTCTGGCTCTAGTCTTTATTTTACAGGTTTTAATTGGACAGAAGTTTACAAGATGTCGTCTGTGTACAGATTCAATCATCCTCTGCAGCCCCTCTCAGAAGGGTGGAACTAGATCAAAATACAAGGCTGAGGCTATCCACAACATTGATTCAATCCTCCTCTGGAGCCCCTGGGGGGGTGGGAACTAGGATCAAAATACAAGGCTGGGGCTATCACAACACTTTAGAAGGATCAGATGCTTCTCTTTGCAGATTGCTGTGATGAGCTGATGATGTTGGGGGCATTTTTCAGCCTGAATCTTACTCAAATACAAACACCCAGCATGCCCAGCGCCTGTGGCCCTCTGGGGCGGTGTGCTGGATTTCACACAAAGGTTTACACAGGTGCAGCCCAGAGGGTTGGGGCCATCGGATGAGCTGTGAACACTGAGTGGCATCCGTGGTGTGTATTCACAGTGACGTTTCCTCAACAGTGAAACAAAGTACAGAAAAGTGTCAAAACACCTTTCTTTATACTCTGTGGGACTTTGGTGAAGAAAGCCTGTCGCTGCGGAGATTGGCCTTAAATATTTTATCTCTCTGTTCCTGCTTCGTCTTCTCCAGCATCACTTTTGCTCCATTCCATTTTGCCCTGTCACTGTGATCTCTTAGTTCGCTTTTATGATAGACCTTTAAATTCACTTTTGAAATTCATCCCAAAGGGCATCGGCTGCCCTGCCTTCGGGAAACAACAAATAACACAGGCAGCTCCCAGATAACTTAAGAGTAAAGCACAATTAAATTTTAACTCAGCTGTTTGGTTGGCCTGAAATGTTTTCAGTCACTGAGAGCTTTGCACTCTCATCCAGCATTCCCGAAATGATATTTTGAAGGGTATCATTTAACAGGAGTGTGGTAGACAGACAGACAGACACAGAGACAGAAACAGAAACAGTAACACACAGAAACAGAGACACACTGATACAGGGAGAGACAGGGAGAGAGGTTCTGGTGTAGTTACCTAATCAAGTTCCAGCAGAGATGGAGGAGGCACTTTCTAGGCTCCACCCACTGCTGAGAAGCTATTGGCAATTGATAAACAGCTAGAAGAGGGAATCATTCTTTCAGGGTGCCTATGGTAGGTTTCCTGTGCTGTGGTGGATAGCCCACACCCATACACACGTGGGGCAGCACTAAGTAGGTCATCACACACAAACACACACACACACACACACACACACACACACAGAGGCATGAAGCATGAGGTTGAGGAGATGTGCTAAAGTGGATACTGAGGGAACATGGGTGTATATGATCATATTTCATTGTATACATGTATGAAATAAATTCTCAAAGAATAAAGAAAATTATTTTGGAGAAAAGATTCTCCATTCTGAAAACTCAGAACCTGCCAGGGCAGCACTTGTTTTTGTAAGTTTTTCCAATACTTTGTTTTTTCAGTGTAGATCTCACCTTGTCTAATTAGGCTAATGTCTATTATGAACTAAGTATGCTTACAGCATCATTATCCAGGAACCCTTCCCAGCCTCTATTAATAAAGCCTAAAAAGAGGTTCTGTGTAACGCGATCTGCAAATGCTGCTCTGCTCTCCAGTCAAACTGCACATTTTTGAGAAGTGGGGTAGGTTTTGAGAAACAGAAGGGTTTGACTGACAGCAAGGAGACCTGGTTCCAGGCCTCCTCTGTGCTAAGTCATTTTATAAACTGGAACGTTATTAAAGCTTTCTTGCTGATTCAAAACCAGAGTCAATGTCCCTGTGACTCCTTCTGTTAATGTCCCAGGGCCACTGTGACAAGCTGAGTGACTAAAGACAACAGGAATTGCTTGTTTCAGATCACTCTAGAAGCTGGAATTGTAGGTGGCCACAGGGCAATCCCACCTGTGATGGCTTTCCAGAGAGCATCTGTCCAGCTGCAGGTGACTGCTTGTAGGCCTCAGTGTGCCCCAGCTGCAGTTGCGTGGTACCACCCCAACCCCACATGTCTACGACATCTCCCTCTGTGTATGTCTGACCCTGGTCTGAATCTCCAGTGTTAATAAGTACATAGTTTGTATCAGATCGAGATCTACTCTAATGACCCCATTCTGACCTGGTTACCTTCATATTGACCCCATTTCCAAAGAAGATCCCATTCTGAGGTTTTGAGGGCTAAAACTTCCAAGTATCTTCTGGGTAGGAGGGACACAAGCAACTACCAACACACTTGGCTTTTTAATTTTTTTTTTAATTAAAACTTGACTGAATTGTCAAACCCTAGTTTAGTCAGAAGCAACCCATTTTCTCCCACCTGTCTGGTTCTCAGCTCTGGGCTGGACTCTTGCTTTTCTGGAGAATATACAGTTCCTGACCAGGAATGTCATCAGGAGGTCTCTGAGGTTCCTTCCAGACTTCTTGAATCATAATTTGCATTTCAGAGACCTGTACAAGGTTCCTGTACACACTGGGTGTCAGGGAGCACGGATCACTGAATTCGCGCCCATGAAATAAGTCGTTTCTGTAACTCAAGTAGGAAATGACCTAGGTCTCCTCTGGAGCCTTATGTGCCCCCGAGAGTCACAGTTATCTGGGTGTCCTGTCCCAACGCTCTGTATCTTTTCTTGGCAGCCTCTCTCAGTGGTTTTCCCTAGGTCTCCCTTCTTGGTTTGCTTCTAAATAACAGGATGCTATAAATAACAAAGCAAGTCAACGACTACAAATAGATGCATTTTCATATTCTCAGATGACACCAGAATGTTGGTCTCATTAGTTTTACAATGTGTATGATGTCCCCCCCATCTCTAATATAATCCACAGCTTAAAACAAAAGCTGCCCACCAGCTGGGAGCAAGTAGGATGTAAAGCAAAATCAAAATATTATGATATTGAAGTTGTAAAAGTACATATGTAATTATGCCAGCTCTGTTCTGCCTTGGAACATTCCGAGGTAGAAAATGAAATTGTCTTTCTTTGATAAGAAAGTAAAAATCTCATTTTTTTTACAGGACACCATTTGTAATCAAAGTGTCACTGCAGGGAAAATGAGACGACTGGTACAAAGGTAATCAGCCGCCACGGAGACACCACTGTCCTCCTGTTTGTTACTTCCATTCACTAACAACGGGAAAGTGCGACATCCTAACTACATCATTTCATCATTATTGAAGTAAAATATAATTTAAAATGAAGTTTGGGGATACATTTCCAACTTCCATTATTATTATTTTAAATTGTTTACAGTGATACAGTGTTACAACATGATGTTTTGAAACACTTCTACATTGAGGACTGGCTAACTTGTGCTCTGTAACTCAAGAATTGCTTCATCAGCTGAAAGAGTCAGATGCAGATATTTGCACCCAACCAGTGGACAGAAGCTGCTGACCCCTGTGGTTGAATTAGGGAAAGGCTGGAAGAAGCTGAGGAGGAGGCAACCCTGTAGGAGGACTAGCAGTGTCAATTAACCTGGACCCCCAAGATCTCTCAAACACTGGATCACCAACCAGGCAGCATACACCAGCTGATATGAGGCCCCCAACACATATGCAGCAGAGGACTTCCGGGTCTGGGTTCAGTCAGAGAAGATGCACCTAACCCTCAAGAGACTGGAGGACCCAGGAAGTTTAGAAGTCTGGTTGAGTGGGGGTTAGGGGTGAGGACATCCTCATGGAGACAGGGGAGTGGGGAGGAGGTATGGGATGTGGAACAGTCAGAGGGTGACTGGAGTGGGCAGGAATAAAATCTGGAATGTAAATAAATAAATAAATGACAAAAGTTAATAATTACTTCATACAGCTGTAAAGTCTTTTTGTGACTAGACCTCAAATCTACTCACCTGGCAATTTTCAAATAGCCAACACATTGATGATAACTATGCTCATCATGTTGTATAGATCTCTTGAACTTGATCTTCCTTTCCAAGTGAATCTGCATTTGATGGGAATCCACCTACTTGACTTCCAAGTGTAGACTTGCTAAAGGTCTCGTACATGAACACTGAGGATCTGTTTTTCTACGCCTGGCTTCTTTCACTTGGCATATCATCTCCAGCTCCATCTAGCATGTTGAAAATGATGGGATTTTATTTGGTTTAGGGGCTGATAGTGTTATTCAGTACATAGAGTACATTTCATTTACCTATTTATCTGTTTATGGACACAGTTTGAGTCCATATCTGTACCATGTTGGTTACTTCTACAGCAAAATCCTTGGGTACAAACCCAAAGCAATTTTCTTATTTAAGGAAATTGATATTGATTGTTTTTAATTGCCAGCAACTTCATTAAGATACAATTATTCTACTTATATTTGAAAAAGATGCATTTTTAGTGTTACTAATATGTGAATGTTTATGTTTCTAGAGGTGGAGGCTTTTTAAAGCATAATATTTATTACTGATATTTACTATTTTTTTACACAAACCCAGTGAATGTGTAAACTGTCCTATGCCTAGCTCTATATGCATGAAAAAATTGTTTGGCTTTATCTTTAAAAAAACCAAAAATCTCAATTGTGTTCTTTTTTTTAATTATCAAAATTTTTACTGTAATGTTTTAAATGGGGGCTGTTTCTTTAAAACTTGGTCAACCCTTATCAATGATATACAGTTAGACTGAGATGTTGAGACATAAATGGGAAATAATCACTAACTATTCTGTCTTTCATTCAGTGTGCAGCATGGCTTTGCACCGAGTGTAATTTTAGTACAAAGCAAACATTTCCCAGCTGCCTGTGGCCAGGAGAGAGCTGGAGTTGATGCAAATAGAGCAAGTGGGAGAGACACTGATATTTTACACCTAGAAAGGCCAAGATTGGTTCAGATGAGAGAGCACTGGAAGCAGAGTGTCTCCTCCTGCCACTAAATCTCTTCTGGGTACAGGCGCTTAATTAACCTCCATAGACCTTCTCTTCCTAACCAGGTAGACCTCCACTTACCACAGAAAGTGCTTACCATAGGAAATATGGAAATGAGCTAACTGGAAACAAGCTAAGTAGAAATACTCTCCCTTTCATTCATTTAGTCATTAAATAGTTGAAAACGTCTGTTTCCAGGCAACAGCACTGACTTCAAGAACCCATCCAAGATGTAAAGACTGTCTCATAGATATAGAGACGTTAGGGCAACCAGGGCCAAGAGAGAAGTTTCATAAAATACAGTTAGCTGAGCCAGGTTTGTATCTTAGGTGGGAGAACCCAGGGATGTCACTTAACTTTCCTACGTCAGCCTCATCATCTGGGAAGTGAACCATAGTTAGCTGCCTGGGAATGAAACATAGACATCAAAAAATGCTACAAAAACAACAATTCTGATGCTTATTTACTTATAGAAACTTAGAGTTGCAGCTCCTCATCACCAAACTATAAACTAAAATAATGGCGTGACCCAAACATAATTTGGACAGTTGGGAAGGTATAGGTCAAAAATGAGAAATTTGCATAACTATATTATACATGAATATGATGTGGAAAACCATAATTCATTTACTTTTAAACATAAGTACTTTGAAAACATTGGCAATCATTCATTTCCTAACTACAAAGACATTTTAGATGAAAGGTTCTTTGTGAACTCAAATACTATTGACAAAGTGTTATCACCAACTCTCAATCTTTGGACTGTGATCAGTCCCTGGATAGAATTGGTTGTCTCCAGGAGATACGTATTTTCCATGAATATTGCTTCAACAGGAGTCAAGGTTTGTCTCTTACTATACCAACAGAGGCAAATACAGGCAGAGACTGTACTTGGCTCCCTGAACTCTCTCCTGGGGGCTCAGGTGAATCCTGGAAGGGTCAGCACAAGGTCCAGATGAGAGGACGAGGAATGAGGAAGCCCCGAGGTTCCTGAGAGAAGGCTAGAAGCCAACAGTGATCTTTCGTGTGGCTCATGACCTCTGCTCCTTGCTGTTGTTACAGCAATGCTCTCTGACGGGAAAGGCGGGAAAGGCAGAGAGAGGTTGCTCATCACAGACACTGCCTCTCGCTCCGTCTTCTCCCTTTAGAAGCAAAAGGCCAGGATTGTCCTCTGTAGTGAACCCTGGGGTTAAAGCTGTGTCTGAGCTAGCTAGATGTTCTTTCTTTAGGGGTGGTGAGTTTTTTTTATTCTACTTTATCAGCCTCAGTATTTGATTATAAGTGGAGTTTCTCCTTTTAACAAATTTCTATGAGTTCTTTTGAGATTATTTTTGTTTTAGAATGCTCTCTCTCTCTCTCTCTCTCTCTCTCTCTCTCTCTGTGGAGTATGTGGGGAGGTATGTTTTTCTGTGTGTGTGTGTGTGTGACATGAAAGGAGGGGAGGGAGACCTCTGTGAGTCCCAGTGTGTACATAAAAGTCAATGGATAGCTTTCATCGTCACTACCTCATTTGAGATAGGATTGTTTGTGTATGCCAAGTCACATGACCTGTCCCTTTAGCGCATTCTCACCTCCACTCCCTATGGGATTAAAGATGTGCACACTGTAGAGTCTGGAAATCCACGTTTTCATGTGGTCTGGGATCTAAACTCAGGTTCTCGAACTTGTGGAACAAGCTCCCTACACCCCTGCAATCACTCTGAGGTTGGTTCTGCTTTTTCTTTAAAAAAAAAAAAAAATGCTTGAATGTTACAATGCAGTGTTTTTCTCTTATTAATAAAATTTAGAAAAAACTCTCTTTAGAAGCTAGGAATTTTAATAAATATGTATTTTAGAGTAAGTAATATTATTTATTCAGCATTTGACATGCTAAAAATCATATTATAAATGCATATGTTCTTGCTAACATAGTGCTATGCTCCCTGCATTTTTATGGTCCTGTGCTTAAAATAGTGCTCATATAGGCTGAACTGGAAAACAGTGGATGACTAAATAAACAACTACTATGCAAGGCAATAGTGAGTCATTGAAAATAATTTACAACTAAGTATTTACTGGAGCCGGGAAGTGGTGGTGCATGCCTTTAATTGCAACTTTAGGGAGGCAGAAGTAGGTGGATCTCCTGGCCTTGACTTTGGACTGGTCTACAGAGTTAGTTCCAGGATAGCCAGGGCTACACAGAGAAATCCCGTCTTGAGAAACAAGCAAAAAGAATTTATTGGGAAAAAAAAGGAAATGTGTATCAAAGAAAAAATTAGGCAAGAACATTAGAGATTAGTCTTTGCAATGTAATCAGGGTTTAAATGGCAAAGCAGTGGATGGCCTTCCCTGAAGGCGGAAGTTCTGCCTCCTGCAGATAAGGCATCAGGACAAACACAACTCTGTGTTGCTGTGGAATCTGCAGTTCAAATTCTAGGAAAGAAAACCCAAGTTCTGTAATTTTTCTACCAGATTTGCTTTTTCTTTTCTATAAAGAATATCTAGAGATCATTCCCTCATGAGGAAAATTAAATTACATACAAAGAAAAAATAAAATGTTTTAGCCTTGCAGGGAAGACATCCCATTGAGAAAGCATTTGCCAGGGTCATTCACACCCCCCAGGGGAGATTTTGAATTTATAGTATACAGGTGAGGGGAAAGCACCTCAAAAACAGACTCACTGAGACATATAAGTCAAGGTAAGAGAGTTTACTGTAGTCATTTACTAAGTTCAGTGATCGCTTATACAACCTTATACATTAGAATTTATTTACTAGGGCAGACATATAAGGATTCTATTATTGAAAATATTTCATAACAATGTTATTGGTAGAATTGCTTATTAGTAAAAAAAAAAAAATTAAGACACAACACAATTCATTCTCATGGTATTATTTTCTCCTGCCATGAAGTCGATAAATATAAGGCAATCAATCAATGTAGAGTCAGAGTTTTCCAGATAGAGCTGTGGAAATTCAAATTTAAGCAGCATTAATTTAGGGCTTAATGAATGCAAGACTAATTGTCTCCCGAGAGTATAAGGAAAAGAGAGAGAGTGTGTGCAGGGTAGCCTGTGCTCGATGACAGTTGATGATGATTACAGAGCGCTGGCGACATGATTAAAATTACTAGATGCTCACACCAGCTTCGTGAAGGCGCTGTCACCACGCTCATTATTCCCCATGAGGTACTGTCATTTTACCCATCATACAGATGGGGAAACCGTAGCATCGCTGACCATTGTAACTTGGCTCCATTGGATATCTCAGGTTAAAGATCCAGATGGGACTTGAACTCTGGTGACTTATATCCAGCATCAGACTCATATTCGGTATCCATCTTGTCAGTGAAGTACCAAACGGTTCACTCTAAAACAAATTGTCAAGACTTGGCGACAACAGGACACATGCTCCCTGAGACTGCAGTCCAGTCAACAGTAGGGACTATTCTATTCTAAGCTCTAGTTTCTACTGCTTAGGCTCAGCCTCTCCATTTGTCTACGCTGACTTTCTCCAACCAGTGGCCATGCTGTGGCTCTTGGGAGCGCTAATGAGTGCTCAGACCACCTGGAAGAGCCTGCGCTCAGGGCAACGTGCAGGTCTTGTCTGAGTCTGCTGTGCTTCCTGATTGAGCCAAATCTCCATTGATACAGCAGTCACCATGCAGCTAACTCAATCTGGCTTATGCATTAATAAGCTGTAATGTATCTGGCACACAAAGCTGAAAGTTGGGAGTTCCTTTTGTGTTAAATTCTGGACCTAAACAGCGTTACTAGAGATCCAAACACTTTCCATTTTTCTACTTAGCCATCCACAGTAAAGTGGTCATGGGAAGTTATCAATGAACCTATAACATCCAGAGAGAAAGTCACTGAAAGTCCCTTCTCTTCTCTATCAGTAAAAACTTGTTTGCTGGTTTATCCCTTAGGCTGGTCACAGGGGAGGGAGGCATATGGGACACCATGATTGGCTTATAATGCAAACCCTGGAACCAGAGAAAGGAGACCTCTTCTCATTCACATGGAAGGACAGCCATTCAGATTGTGTGCTCTGCAGGCAAGGGGGAGAGAAAGGGGTGCTGTGAAGGCTTCCAACAGCACCCAGAGATGAAAGATACACCACATATTTCTAGTATCCTTCACATGCTATATTCAGAGCACAGCTGACGTTCCTGGTTATGAGATGCATTGATTCGTTGGTGTTTCCTGCCATCACAAATCGTATGTCCTATTCACAGTCCTAATGAAGCACAAGCTTTTAACTTAGAGGGAAAGAACTACGTGAACATGGTGCCCAGGTAGAGGACGCAGAAGCATGGAACAGCAACGTTTAGTAACTAGACAGGAACCCTTGATAGATCCACCAAGTGCCATACGAACAGATCACCTCTGCTCTCTCCGATATCAGCGCAAACTCTACTGCACATGCGGACAAGGGAAATCATGGGACAATAGTGAAGATGGTAGAGAGCCTTTGAACTTCCAGGACCTAAGTCCTGCATACCAGCTTCCCAAGCATGCAAGCATAATCTAAACACCCTCAATTTCCCTTTCCCTACCAGCAAGATGTGAAAAACAAAACAGGACCCCGCAGGTTCAGTGAGGCACTGATTACAAGAGCTCTGTCACAGTCAGAAATACCTACAGCTGCAAGTAGAAAGAAGCCAACATTCCAATCTCTTAAGCAAACATGAGCTCATCATTTACTTCGGGCAGGTGTGTTAGTTTGCACCTACCTGATGTCACCAGTGTCTCATTTTAGCTGCCTCTGCAAGTTGACGAATTGCCTTCCAGCAGTAATCGTGGTGGCTCTGGCTCTAGATGACACTGGTAAGATAAACAGAGAGAGATAGATAGAGGGGGAGGAGAGGGGGAGGGGAAAGAGAAAGGGGAGAAGGAGGGAGAAGAGGAAGGAGAGGGGAGGAGGAGGGAGAAGGAAAGGGGGAAGCAAGAATGTACACAGGCCTTTTTATGTCTCCCTCCTTTGGAGGTTTGTGTTGCCCACATACTCAAGTATTTGGACACTGAGTCCCCAGCTGATGGTGCTGTTGAGGAGGTGGTGCAGGCTTGCTGGAGTAAGTCCACCCTAGGAATGGACTCCGGAGTTCACAGATTCACCCTGCTGCCAGGTCCCTCTGTCTGCTGGTTTGCTGTTGAGGATGTGGCCTCTCAGCTTCCTGTTCCCAATACCATGTCTGCTGCTTGCTACCATGCCTCCCTTGTCTTCTCCATGTCCAACTCTCTGCCACCGTGATGGAGTCAGATCCCTCTGGAGCCATAAGACAAATTAAACCCTTTCCTCCATAGTTGCCTTTATTCATGCTGTTTCATCGCATCGAGTGAAAAATAATCTCCTCTTAAGACTACCAGGGACTATCTCTTATATCTCATAGCTCCAGACTGAATGGCATGAGTAACTCCTCCAACCAATAAAGGCTTTTGAACAAATAATTGTCTCTGAACTTTCTATACATTGTAGAAAAGTCAGGGAGAGAGATGGAGTAGATAGCAGGGTTTGCTGTACGGATTCTGTATAGAGACATGGATGGACATGCATGAAATGCCACGGTGGTGATTTAAAGTTGGAATGACTTACGATGAACATCTAGATTAAAAAAAAAACTGGTAAAAATAGAGAAGAGGGAGGAGAAGGAGGAGTTCACGGTGATGGTTAAAATACTGGCTAATTTAAAGAGTACAGTTTTCTCTATCACAGAAAGACAATGCCAAAACTGACCCCAGATGAAAAGACTAATGGGCTGACTGGGTACCTCTCCCTATTTCTACTCTTAGCTGGATTTTAAAGCAGGTGAAATGATGTGTGCCCTTTCCACCTCCTCTGGTAAGTATGTGTCAGTACTGTGCAACGTAAGAAAGGACTCGCAATGCCTAAAATACTTGGACAATAAAATAGCATGTGGCAGTACTATGCTGGGTTTCCAATTGTTCAGCCACTTCTCTTGTTCCTCCTCCTGACTCATTTTACAAGAGGGAAAGGTGAATTGGCACCTAAAATACAAAGTTCTCACAGGAACAAAACAGCACATCATTAAAACACTCCAGAGGCAGCCGTGCATTGCATCAGACTGTCAGGGAAGCAAAGAGGGTGAGTTCATTAACTACAGCAAGTCCAGGGGTGTAGCGTTAGCACTGTGCCTTACCATCCTCCCTGTGGTGTTTTCCGCAGGTTCTTAGACCCTGCGTACAAACACCAATTGCTGATCAAAATGTGGCCTTCCCTATCCCAAAGGATAAAAAAAAAATCTAATAAAGTGCCCAATGGTACAGTTACTCCGCTTTTCTAAAGGAAAATAGTTGCTTTTGTGCTATTATGGTTCTGTGGCATCTCATGGAAGAAGGACTCTGAGAGAACCCTCTCCTCTGGCTTATCCTACCCTCCTGCACATACAACCCTTGCAGAATTTACCACATGGCATGGCAAGTTCCTGTCTGCCTATTTAGTCCAGTGGGACATACGAATAACTGAAGAGCATCTCCCACATGTAGGGAACACCGGATGAGTTCTCTGTTAGTAAATGCCATCCCATAATAAGAGGCAGGCTCAGCTTTCAGCTGAGAACTTATTCCTAGTGCTGGTTAAAGGCTCCATATCTCTGGGAAGAGAGAACTCAGGGGCACCTTGTGTGTCTACTGCTCACTGCCCTGCAAGTTCTACCTTGCAGTTGACATGAGTACTGCCACCCCTCAGACTAGAACAAATGGGGCTGGCTACCTAATATTCCACACTGTAAGCAGTTCAAAAGATACTCTTTACTCTCTTGTGATGGAGGAAGAGGCACTCCTAAATGCTATTAGTACATTTGGAAATAAAAAACTAAAAGCCTAGTTTGTATGTACACTTACATTTTTATCTTTCTCTCTCTCTCTCTCTCTCTTTTTTTTTTTTTTTTTTTTTTTTTTTATCATTTCACACATTCGGGTAACTGCAGCAACTGAAAGACAAGGGATGGTCAGGAGGACCCAAGCTCTAAACATCCGTCTGCATGTTCAGTCTGCTAGCTGTTTGAGCAGAGCAGGTATGGACAGAGGAGTTACTTAACAAGGGATTAAAGATCTACTAGCTTTTCTAGCCATCTCCATTGAAAAGGAGAGAAGAGGGGAGGGGAGGGGCGGGGAGGGGGGGAGGGGAGGGGAGGGGGGGGGAGGGGAGGGGAGGGGAGGGGAGGGGAGGGAGGAGAGGAAATAGACCAACCAATCATACTGCATATGATGGTAATGTGGTGGTTTGAACCTATACATTTGAATACTCAGTTCCCCTACCCACCCATTGGTAGAACGGTTTGGGAAGGATTGGGAGGTGTGACCTTATTGACAAAGGTGTGTCATGATGGGTAGAGGGTAGGTGAGGCTTTAAGATTTCGAAGGACTTAAACCATTTTGAGCTGGTTCTTTCTGCCTTCTGCTTGCAGTTTGAAATGTGGGCACCCAGCTGGGCTTGCCACCAAGCGTCTGCTCAGCATCATGGACTCTACCCCTGGAATTTTAAGTCCAATTAACAGCTTCTTTTCATAAGTTGCCTTGGTCATGGTGCTTTATCACAAACAGAAAAGTAACTACGAATGTCATGTTTGCTGGCAGTGAGGCCTTTAGAATAGACCAGAGCTGCCAATCTGTTTCTGTGTGATACTGTTTTCCGTCTGATCATGGGTGTCCACTTGAGAGGCAGACACTATCAGTGCCAATGACAAGTGAGGTTGTTAAGAGAATTAGAAGTTCCTCCCAGCCCTTGAAAAGCCCTCCACAGCATTAGCTGTGGATGTTAGCTATTACCACGTGTCATTGGCCCCTGCTTGCTTTTCTAAGAAATTGGATGTTTGAGGCAGAAGGAATGCAAGAGTTCTGGAATTAGCTTTATAACGAACTATAGACACAGCCTGAGCTGTGTGCAGGGCCTCTGGTCTCTTATCTATTCAACGAAGGTTTTGGGTGAATCATCTTCTGCCTGATTTCTCTTGAGACTCTGGTTTCAGCAACCCATTCGAGATGATCCCAGCTCCTTTCTGAGTGTTTTCCATGAAGCTGCATGAAACAGGATGAGTTTCCCAGGAGCATCCATTGACAGGTTCAGATTTCAAGTCTGTATGAGATTCATGCTTACAGAAGAAAAGTATGCATTTTATTGGACAGAGAGAATAGTCCTCTGGTCCACCCCATAATTGGGCTCAAGAGGCAATGAGGACACCTGGTCCTAATCTGCTGCCGTCTCCACCCAGCCCAGAGTAGTTGCAAATCCCTCCCTGCCACCTATGTGCATTTTCCTGGGTCATCACACAAGAACATCTTCCTGGTCCTGCTCCACCTTCCAGCTTTGGTTCTAACAATGCTCTACCCTCCTCTCTGGCCCACCCTTGTGCTTTCCCCGCCCCCCCACATCCACCAAACATTTATCTTGAGCCTTTCAGTCCTTTTCCAAAACCCCAGATGATACTCTCTCCATCTCCAACTCAGACAATTATCTTTCTACCTCTTCAGAAACGTGGTTATGGCCCTTACAAATCCACTTATCCTCAGCCTTCTTGGGTGGCTGCTTTCCTTCACAGTTTTCAGTGAAGTTCTGGGTTAGAAAGTCCACAGCCCACTGCCTTCTGCCTGTGGTCTCTCATAAAGAAAAGTGTCCATCTCCACATTATCCTGACAATTAGACGCAGTCCTCATTTATGGTCCACTCAGGAAACAAATGGCTTTGGCGATTAGCCCAGCACCTCCTGCTCTTAGCCTCAACATTTCTAGCTATTCTTGCCACTATTCTAGAGACTGCTGACCTGACAGGCCTCTCAGCTCCATTGGCTCACACACCTCTCTGACTGACTCCCTTGGTTTTATTTCCACATTGTGTGCCTTCTCATGATCTGAAGGTTTTTTTTTTCTGGAGCTCCAGAACCTTCCCAAATCTATAATCACACAACCCTATGCTGCAATTACAATTTCATTTTAAACGTTTAATTATTTTATCTCTAAGTAGTCACCTACCTTATCAAAACAGCCCATCCCTGGACCCACTTCTCCTTTTCACTGGTGTCCTTTTGAGCTTACATGTCCTTCCCGGGCAGACTGGGGGTCAGCAGCCCATAGCTTCAAATAGTTCCTCTCCTCTCCTCTCCTCCTCTCCTCTCCTCTCCTCTCCTCTCCTCTCCTCTCCTCTCCTCTCCTCTCCTCTCCTCTCCTCTCCTCTCCTCTCCTCTCCTCCTCTCCTCTCTCTCCTCCCTCTCCTTCTCTCTCTCTCTCTCTCTCTCTCTCTCTCTCTCTCTCTCTCTCTCTCTCCTCTCTTCTCTCCCCTTTCCTCTGTCCTCCTGTCCTCTGTTAACCTCTCCAGTTCTTTTTATGACTCATGTTTGCATCATCTGTACCACCAAGACAGGAATATCTGCCAACATGTAAATGCTCAGGAGGCATGGAAAATAACAGAGAATATATTTAAAAGATATCATGTCCATAAGTATAAACACATGGAATTATAAATAGATTCTGTTAGCTATTATTTCAATTACCTAACATATAAAACCCAGCAGAATGGAAATGTTAGTTAGCATCATAATAGTTTAGAATGTAAGTCTTGGCTACAAACAGATTTTCCTTTGGTATATTCATTTACATAGTCTCAATGCCTACAATACCAAATACATGGTAACTACTCTGTAAACATTTGCCACTTATGGAACAATTAATAAGATAGCATTACTGTTATATGGAATATGAATTGTTTTATCTAACTTCACATGCTAGGCACAATTACCTGATTCTATGCACAGCTAAATATTTCTTCATTTCTCGTTATAAGATAAAGAATGTGTGTTGGGAAGTGTAGGATGCTGACTGTCTCAAATAAATAAGATCCCAAGTCCTACAAAATGACATTCTGGAACTAAGGTTTTATTCACTGGACTTTTCCTGTTCTAAATACTGTTCTAATTTATAGCAGTTTTGTATATGCGTAATAAAGAGCTATCATTACTACGGACTTAAAATGTATCATCGAACATATAGCAAATTTTTAAAAATATTTTCATTAAATAGAGAGAGAGAAAGAGAAATACTAAGCAGATGTTGTCTGACATGTTAATTTAACAGAAAATACTAACAATTTTTCTCTTTTAAAATAATTGGAGCGTGACTCAGAATGTAGTCGACAAACTACAAGCCTTTAGTTTTTATGTAACATAGTTCATATCTTCATTTTATCAGAAAGCAGTAGTGTATACCAGTAGATCCACAACCATCTGCCTGCTTGATTATATGTTCACTATGGTGTTGATCTTGAAAGCTAAGTACTTTATTGAAATTAATCCTTGAAAACATATGAGAACTGAAAACTGAGAATTCTTCGAACTTGGGAATTTAAGGGGGAATATATCATTTTTTTTTTTTTTTAGCTCGTTCTGTAAAACATTCTTTTTTTTTGGTTTTTTCGAGACAGGGTTTCTCTGTGTAGCCCTGGCTGTCCTGGAACTCACTCTGTAGACCAGGCTGGCCTCGAACTCAGAAATCCACCTGCCTCTGCCTCCCAAGTGCTAGGATTAAAGGCGTGCGCCACCACCGCCCGGCTCTGTAAAACATTCTTTGTATATTAGGGTTCCATTCGGAGTGGCCATTTAAAGCTATGTGTCAAGTGACCATCACAAATCAGCAGCCTTGTGGCAAATTGCATAGAGCAGTGATAGTCACGGCACTGCCTGTATTTACAGAGGCAGAACCTTGTGCCTCCCAGCGATTCAAGGCAGCAGATAGCAGATAAGCAGGGTTTACTGTGCTGCCAAGACTCTTGAAGGCTCAGGGCTCTGCTCTCTGTTGGCCTCCATAGCTGAAATCAGTGAGATGCCTCCTTACGCCTCCTGAGGGCAGAATTTAATACCTCTCTGGACCCGGCCTCTTCATCAAAATGATCTCTCTTACTCCCTAACCTTTGCCTTAGGCGGAGTCTCGCTTCTGATTTCACAGCAAAGTCCAACTAAACTGTTAAACTGGCACTTGATGTGTTCCCTTTCAACAACTCAAAACGTTCAACAACTCAAACCGAGTCTCCGCTATGGGCAAATGATAGACCAGGCTCTAGAGTAGAGAGCGAAGAAGTCGCTCTGTTTCTCGATTGCTAAGCAGTAAAATCAGCTAGTATACAGTTTTAGATTTGTAAGCAAAACAAGAAAGTACTGTGAGAGTGTGCGTGTACAGCACTCATTGGAGTTGCAGGCTGCTGTCTGGCCAGTAACTTCCCACAGTTTCCAATTGGCACAATGCGTTAGCAAAAGTGAGACCAAATTCAGACTCACAGAGTTCACATACAAACCTAGCTTCTCAATTTCCGTGGTCACTTCTGACTCTGACAGCCCTCGTTCCTGACACCCTCTCATGCTGCTGCTGTTTGAAGTTTGTCATGCTTCTCATCTGTCTGTCTTTATTCTTGCCACTCAAGGTGAATCTTGGTGGTTATTTACCAACATGTTTGGAAAGCAATAGAGAGATGGTTTTTGCTATGTTTATAAGGACATAAAAACCATGTGCTTTGTTTACTGTCTGCTATTAGACCATTAGGCCAGTTTCTTTACCTCTTGAAGCATCTGGACTTTAGGATCCTTGTTTAGGAGGTAATAGGTATAAAGAACAAGATGGAAAGGAAAAAGTAAAGAGGAAGAAATTGAAGAGAGGTAAAAATTATATAGTTTAACAAAGGATGGGAGTGATAGTTACTGGGAGATACATAAAGGCTGGAATCTGTGATGGTTTGTGGGTAGGGGGTAAATGTCACACAGAGAGAAGAACCATTTGGAAACAAGTCTTGAAGATGAATTTGTGATGAAATCTTAAGCTCTAGAATGTAAAACATAATTCTGTGTATGGGAATAATAATAATGTGTAATTATATATCATATAATTAGATATCATTAACCATTGCTAAGTAAATTGTTAATTCATAAAATTATTAATATGATAATTTATAACTATGTATTATAATTATAAATATACTTTATACATAAATTATATAATCTATAACATATATTATATATGATTTTATATTATATATTTTATGAATATTGCTATTATACATTATTTTATATATTTATATTTATGCGTTTACATAAAATATATAGTATATGTAAAAATATATAAATTATATAAATATATTCTATACATTCATTATTTTTAAATGTAATATAAATATTATATAATATATAATATAATAAATAATGTTTTATTATGTATAAAATTATATATTATTTATCTATAAATTGATTTTTATATAATTATAATAAGAAGAATATCTCTGTCACTTTGTTGTTGTTTACTTTTTGTTTTCCCTTCGAAAGGGTATTATAGGCTGGTCTCCCAGTTCCTAGGTTTGAGATGTCCTCCACAAAGCTGAGACTGCAGACACACAACACTGAGTGCTGCTCACACCTGAGACGGCTCTATCCCATGGAAACCACAGACGCACAACTGTGAGTGCTGCCTCCCTTCCAAGGGCGCCGTCCTGTGGAAATCACTGGGTACTTTCATTTACTTTCTCACAGATAAGGCTGGCACTCAGTACTGGGCTAGAACATTGGCAAAGTCATCTTTAAATCATGTCTAAGGATTTCCTTCCTTAGTTTATTGCAGGGATGTAGGTCAGGGAGGTATGGGCCCATAGAAACCCCATTGCTCATAGAGTTTGTGTTTCTGAGGCTGGACTTGGCCTTGCCTCCTCTCCTCCAATGTGATTATACAGCACTGTGTCTGTGGCCACATCTATGGCAGGAGATTACCCCCAGGTCTAGATGACTCAGCCTTGCCAGAAGTATAACTGTATTCACAGGTTTCTTCAAAGAATTATCAAGGAACCGTGGTTTTATTCTTAACCAACACACATCTGCACATCATTCTCTACTCCATTTCCCCAGAGGTTTAATTCAGCATTTACAACAACAGTAAGTAGTCTTTATAAATTGTACAGCCAAAAAAACCAAAAAAAAAAAAAAAAACAACCAAAAACCGTCACTTGTCAGATGGAGAGTGTTAAAGGTGACAGCCCAGAATGAATGGATTTACAGTCATGGAGATATATCTGGGAGCTTTGGCAGTACAATCAATTAGCACTTGGTAGTTAAAGGACAGCACAGGCAGAGACGCATCTGTAACTGATGTCCCGACCTGATTAAGTTTATAAAATCTATTGTTCCTTTTGAAAACTCATTTTTCTTCTGCACATGACAAGCTGGGGAAGTTTCTGCAGATGGGAAAGGAATTACCATCCTTGGCAAGTCTCAGTTTTAGATGATCATAAAAATCTCTAATGTCCCACCCCCTCAAGAATGTAGAATATTTGTGACTTTTGTTTAAAAGGACCAATTCTTGGCTGCTCCTACTACAATATCCCTGTACTCAGGGACTAGACATAGGGTTCTGGCAGTTGCCAAATAAGTTTTTGAAAGTTGAGGAAACCACCACAAGGTGCTTGGACCTCAGAAGACAGCGTCTCCTAGTTCCCTCTATTCCTGACAACTCATGTTCCAATACAGACCCTGAAATGTGGGCTTCTCCAAGGATTGAGCAATTTAGAACCAGTGTCCAGAGACCCTATAATGATGAGGTATTTTTTCTTTACCATACAGAATTGTTTTAATAAATGAGTATGTTTCCTTTGAGGAAAAGCTAGAAGAAGATTTTGAGGTACATTCTTGTTGCCTTCTCGTGGGTCCATCCTTAAGAGATCATAACCTCCTGAGTTTTAAAGGGCCCTGTGAGAACCGATGAGATCTCTAACTCTGTTAAGGTAGCTTAAGGGAGACAGCTGTGCATTAGAGTTGTAAAATAGAGTTGTGAATCCTTCAGTCCTTTCTCTAACTCCTCCATCGGGGACCCCACATTCAGTCCAATGGTTGGCTGTGAGCATCCACCTCTATGTTTGTCAGGCTCTGACAGAGCCTCTCAGGAGACAGCCATATCAGGCTCCCATCAGCAAGCACTTCTTGACATCCTCAATAGTGTCTGGTTTCGGTGTCTGTATATAGGATGGATCCTCAAGTGGAGCAGCAGCCCCTGGGGGAAGCCAGACCCCCGGAGCCTCCGGGGACTGGACCACCAACAAAATAGTACACATGGAGGGACCCATGACTCTGGCCGCATATGTGGCAAAGGATGGCCTTATTGGACATCAGTGGGAGGAGCAGCCCTTGGTCCTGTGGGGATTCAATAACCCAGTATAGGGGAATGCCAGGGTGAGAAGGCGGGAGTGGGTGGGTGGGGTAACACCCTCATAGAGCAGGGGAGGGGGGGTGAGATAAAGGGTTTCTGAAGGGAAGACCTTGAAAGGGGATAACATTTGAAATGTAAATAAAGAAAATATCCAATAAAAAAAATAAGTAAACCGCAAAAAAATTGTGAATCAATTATTATTATAAACTTATATTTATAATCAATTATTATTTGCAACTTTAGTAAAGGAGACCTATTCTGAAGAAATGTCCCTGACAATGATCAATGTAGATAAAATCCTCGGATCACAATTCTGGCCCCTTATCTAGTACAGTAACTTTGGCTCTTTTATCTCTGGTGGCAAGTGTCACCGGGCCTCTGGAGCTCCTTGCACCACACCCAAATAGTGTTATACTGTAAAACTAACCCTAATCCACAGAAGGATGTCACTGGTACTTTCAAGGACACTAATATATCTCTCAGTGCCTCTTGTCTCTCTTGGGGACATAATAAGGGTTGGGGCCGATGATCTAATGGCTTCTGACTGATCCACACCAATAGTTTTGGCTTCTGACTTTTTTTTGTTTTTTTTTATAAATCAATTGCATTTAATGAAGGCTATTCTTGTGTCCTGATTTTAGTTATCCAGTTGAGTAGAGTAAACCATCTAGAGAATCATCTCAGACATTCGAATGGAGTGTTGAATCTAGTCTGCAGTTGGCCATGTCAATATTATGCTTCTTCTTGTTGAATCTAAAGTCATCACATTGCATCCCCACAAATGCTTTCCAGGGTTCTAATAATAGTATAAATCTCTCCGTTCTTCAGTTCGTATAACTGCCTAAATAAAATCCTATACCCTAGGGTCTATTGGCCTCTAACTTTAGCTATGGGCTGAAGAACCACAAGAAATGGTAGTGAGACATGACTATGACTGTGCCAGGGTCTTAAGCAAGAGGAGGCTAATTTTTTAAAAGGAAAAGGAGAAAGCTCAGTGGGACTTGAAAGTTTATGATTCTCAGAATGATTGGAATCGGCCCAAATGTCCTCATTCCAAATTTTGTTCTTTCCCAATCAATGTCCTAACATTTACATAAGAGACCTGGCAAGTCTGTGAATTCCATTTGGGTTATAATTATCCAACCTACAGGATGGAAAAATTATACATTAGCCATATGGCTATGAGAGGTATTTTTAGGGCAGTCCTGGAAGTCTCCCCATCACTGAAACTTGAGCTGAGAATTGAAAATCGTAACCTTTTCTTCAGAAGCAGAAAGCCCACTCTGTTGTCCTTTCCTTCTTCCTGATTTCCTCTCTAAATCCTATTGTCATAGTTAACAGTCTCATCAGGGCTTTGCTATAATGAACCCTTCACTTCAGAAAGCTACAGGTAATTATCTAGATCCTGTGCCCCAGAAATCAGGTATCCCATTTTTCACCGGTCTTAATTGCTGCTCAGTCTAACCGAATCAGCTAACTGAATCTCAGAGTTGTATCTTAGGGTTGCTACAGCTTTTAATCACTTCTGGAACCAGGCTCAGATAAAGTCAGAGTCCTACCTGGAAAGGGCTTGCCTTTCTAGGTTGAACCAGGAAAGGATGATTAAATAAAAAGGGAATTAAACTTGGAAAACCATTGAGAGGACCTGGGCAGCCCAGAATCAAGGAAGCAATATTACCAGCTTTGAGTACATCTGGAAATCCAGGAACCTCAGTAATCTACTGGTAAGTTCTTGAGGAAGTAAAATAAGCAATTCACAAGAGCTCACCCACAAAGAGCATAAAACTTCATGTTTCCAATAAAACCAGGCAACCGCCCGACACAGCTGAGGGAGAATAACTATGTATACTATTTTTTGCCTTCCGAATATCATGCAAGATTCCTTGTACTAGCAGAATCTAAATGAGGCTACATGGTGATTTAAACAATGTATTCTGCAGGCTTCCAGGCGCTAGAGTATATGAAGAAGTTTGGATGGGTAGAGACCGTATTGGATATTGACAGCCAATATTTGGCACGGTGTAGAATAATAAGCTTCTCAAAAGAGTTTAAAAATCTGGTGACCAAAATAATCTATGAACAAGCATTCATCTTTCTGTCTTGCCTTTCCGTTAAGCCAAGAATTGTAGTGTTCCCATAATTTTTGTTTTCCTTCTGCTATCTGAATCAATTACATCTTGAGACTTTGAGAGGAGAATAAATAGATAAACAATAAATGTAGAAAGGTCAAAACATTTTGAGCAAGGATGGGGGGTGGGGGGGAGTCTGGCAAGAAAGGCACAAGAGTCCAGTACTTAAGTAGAAGGCATTTAGGTGGAAAGGGACCAACAGGACTTTTAGAACTGTGCTTGTCAGCAAGACATTAACAGTGGTTCTTAAGAAAAACAAAGAACTTTAGACATTCTGTTTTGCCGAGTTTGTTTATATGTTTCGTAAAGCAGAGAGTCTCCAAGTACGGTCCACGCGTTCCTGTGTGCCCTTGGGGAACGTACAGTTGTTCAGAGAAGATGAGATTGTTTTCCAGCAGCATAAAGACACTGTTGGTCTTTTTCTGCCATCATTATATTTTTTACTGAGGCACAAGAACAGTGGTGGGTACAGCTGTTGGTCGGGGAGTAGGAACGGACCAACAGCAGCAAGTTCAGAGTGCTCTCCACCACACGCATGAAAACAAGACTGGTTTCTCTCAATGACATCCCTACCGACACAGGAAAACATATTCTGTTCGATTTTAATCCTTGAGGACATGGCAGCTGAATATTCTATGTAACAAAAGGTTGCTTCTGCATGCCGGTGTGTGGTTTCACCTCCATGACTGAATTTTGAACTGGCCTGGCCTGCATTTTTCACAGAACGCCATTTCCGCTGAAAAGAACAATTAGCGACAAACTGTCTAATTCTGACGTGGGCGTTCATCACTGATATCTCCAAATTAACAAAATGCATCATTTGAAGAGAAAGAATCTAAGGTACATGACACTGATAATAAAATTCAAGCTATCTAGTAAAAATGAACATTTATGTCTCTCAGAGCCCAGGCCTTATCCTGCTCTCTAACCTGTAGACCCTTGCTCTACACACATGGGCAAGGAAGTTTATGATCACGGCATAAATTTTTACCCAGCAGGGAAGGGAAAGAGAGACAGTCCAGACTGAGACCACTTTATCTAAGGGATGTCACTCTACTTATACTCTCCAGAATAGAATCTAGCCACATGACCACTTATCCATAAGGTAGGCTGAGAAATATTCTCAAAGGGAAAAGTTATGTGCGTGAACAGACATCCGCTGATACCCAAAATGGGGCATATGGAAAGATGGCTGTCTACCCTGCCACAGCCACAGTCCCTATCCATATGCACTCAGTGTCTAGTGCCTGCTAATTCATAGACGCTCGGGACCCAGCATCTGTATGAGTGATGTCGTCAACAAGTGCATCCTTGTCAAATGAGAGGATGGCTTTACAAAGGGCCACCTGAGAGCACTTTATAGCTGATCAATCTTTTACACAGAGGAGAAAGTTTGGCACAAATACATATTATTTGTTTCATTTCTTTCATTTGGTCTAAATATCTCAAAAATATACCATTCGGGTATATATATTTTTTAAAAAAAAATTGATAGAAATGAATTCATTGCCATAATGTGGCAATGACAAATTTACTATCTTATGGTAAATTCATTAATCTGTTATTTGTTGTCCATACTCTTCCATTTCAAGTGAATCTATTTGGAGAAGTCAAAATTTCTTTTCTTTAGGATGTATTTTATTTTTAACACACTCTCTCCTTCTCTCCCTCTCCCTGTCTCCCTGTCTGTCTCCCTGTCTCCCTGTCTCCCTGTCTCCCTCTCTGTCTGAGTGTATGAGCCCATTCGTGCTCCTGTGTGCGCATGATCTCATTTGTGTTGTTGAGTACCCTTAGAGACCACAAGAGGGCATTGATTCCCCTGGAGCTGGAATTATAAGCAGTTGATGGCTGCTGGGAGCTGAAGCTGAGTTCTCCACAAGAGCAAGAGCAGACTGCTCTTAACCACTGAGCTCTCTAGCTCTGTGCGTGTCTTGGTGAGGTAGGTAAGAGGAAACAATGACAAGAGGCCAGAACCTTACTTGTAACCCCAAAACAAGCGCTTACTGAAACTGAACAGGCCTAATACGTGAGCTTCCGTAGGCAACAGGGGAGTGCCACTCAGAAGCCTTGTAAGCCTTAGTAAGGCTTGTTGAAAACAAATGGGCACCACCAGCCCTAGAGGAAAGCAACAAAGAGGGCCTCGGGAGAGCTGGTATCAAATCAGCTATGGTGCCCAGTTTTTTTCCAGGGTGGGGGTGGGGTGTGCTTCACACACTTTCCTGTGTCCACATTCAGATAGCGACAAATAAGACGTATGAACTCTCCCAGGAATCCAGGTTTTTAAAAAGCTTTAGTGCAATTTCCTGGCTTTGTAGTTGTTTAATCAAGACAAGTAAGAAGTTATAAACTCAACAACTCCGTGACTAAGAGTAATGTGCTCGGGATGTTAACTATTGCCTTAACAGGCAGCTAAAAAGGGAACACCAGGCATTAAGAATCCAACGAATTAAATCTAGCAGTTTGGTAACCTCAGAATAAACAAAATGTGGCTCCTTTACTCCGCTGCTTTTGTTAATCCACCGCCAAGGACTTAACTCCTTCCCTGCTTGGCATGGGTGCCTCTATCTCTAAAAGAAAGTCTCACTAAATTTAACAGGATCTCGAAACAAAATGGGTTAACATGGTTTATTTACTGCTGTGTGTGTATGTGTTTGCCATGCATATCTCCTCTCTCTCTCTCTCTCTCTCTCTCTTTCTCTCTCTCTCTCTCTCCCTCTCGTGTGTGTGTGTGTGTGTGTGTGTGTGTGTGTGTGTGTGTGGTGTGTGTGTGTGTACAGGCACAGTGTGGAGCTCTCTCTTTCTCAGTGGATTCAGGGAATTTCACTCAGGGCACCAGCTTATACGGCACGTGCTTTCAGAAGGTGGGCCATCAATCTGGCTCAACATGCGTTTTAATCAGAATTTCTTTGCAGAAGATTTCTTCTGACTAGAATGAATAATTTGAATATGCAATAAGGTGGCCAGGGTACCTTAACATGACAGAGGCTGCACCAGGGAGCTGTCATTTGAACTTTGTGTGACAGAAGAGATTCCCATCAATGGGATCACTACCTGCAAATGACCAGACTGGGGCGGGGAATAGGAGGTACAAGCAAAAGAAGCTACACAACAAAACGCTAGAATGTTTGGAGATTTCTAGTTGAGAAGCCCCAGGAGAAGCCTTTAAAACATCCACACAGGGCAGAGGGGTGTCAGTTGAACACACACCAAGCAGAGAGGGCTGATGTTTTCTTCCAATAATTCCATCAGAGCCAGACAGGCTGCTCTTGGTGTCTCTTCTCTGCCCAGCCACCACCAGGGCAAAAGGGGACACCTATGTAAGGGAAATGGTGTGCACTAAGAGAGGTTCATGTCTGAGAGTAAAGGTCAATCGGACCCTTTCCTTCTAGACTTCTGATGGGAGGGATCAAATACAGAGAATGACATGAGTGTGCATATAACTGCTTTGTAGTTTTGACTGCTGCATTCAAATGAACATTTTAAATGCTAACCTTGAGGCTAAGCTAGAAGTTGAACTTTGAAAACATTATAAACAAAAGTCAAGACTCCGTCCATTGATAAAGAGAACAGTAGTCCACGGACAGTCCTATAGCTTGTAAGGAGCACTAAGGTAAAGAAGAGCATCATCTCCTCTTTGTATTCAAATGGGCTCTGCTTTCAAACACTAGAGCTATGTCAGGGGATGCTTACACAGAGACGCTGCAGCAGCACTGAGGTTGTTTCCCTTGCTGAGCAGGCTATGCACTTTGCTCTAGCTAGAGCTGCTCAAGGAAATCCAGGAAGGCCTGAGGCCATGCTCAGCTTTTCTTTTGCGACCTCTGCCATCTCATCTTTAAATGAATACTGAGATATCATTCAACAAATACAGGCTGGAGGAGTGTCAAACTATCAATTATATAATTGGGTCCAGCCCTGATCCAATATTTTTATTTTTTGCCTGATTAAGAAAACAATTTTAAGAAATTCTAAATTGAAGAGACATGAAACCCTTCCTTTTTCCAAACCTGGCTGCTCCTTAACTATTCACTCAGGCCTTTAGAAACCAGCCAGAGGACGAATAGGTACAAATCTTATCCAATAATTATCAGAAATAATTTAGCACTTTTTTGGTGAGCCATGGAACCAACATGGTGATAGTTCATGGTTTATAATTACAATACACATTTTTTCTGTAAGTTTCAGTATTTTGAAGCAATGAAAATAAACCTATATCTATACAATGAAAATATACATATACATATGTATACATGTGTATACATATACAAATATACATATGTACATATACACATATACATATACACTTATACCAATATCAATCTCTCTCTATATATATAGATATACCTATACCTATTATTATATTTATACCTATATTTATACTTATAACTATATCTATACTTATATCTCTACCTATATCTATAATTATATCTATATCTACATCTATGTATGCAGGCTTCATATAAAGACACACCATATTTTTAAAAGATTTTCTTTTAAAACAGAGAAGGCCTCATTCAGTAGTTCTTAGCTTTGGGAAAAAATGTCCAAAAAAAAATCTTTGGGTAATTCCCGGCTAGACAAGAACTACAGCATCAGGCTAAAAATCGTGTGTAAGAGTTTCCAGGGCCTTAACGTTCTCTTGACATCCACTGAAAATGCCTTTGTCTTCATTCTGCATAACCAATATAAATGTTTAAACCTTGTTTTGTAAATCCCAGAATTAATACAGTTCAGATAAAACAGAAGCTGAATGTTGGAGGCAAAATTTCATACAATGGTCTGTTTAGTGAATGCCCCTACACTAGAAATGTTCTTTTATTTCTATGATACTACATGTGTAGTTCAAGAAATCATGAGGAGAATTCAAAGTATCCAAATAAATGAACTCTAAAGTGATGTGCTGTAGTGTACTCCTAGTGGGATGGCCTAATGGTAATAAACAGAGGAAACTAAATTTCTAAGGGTTGGCTCTTAGCATATGGAGCCTTTCAAAATGTAAAGACGTCTGCTTAGTTACCAGGCATGGGTCCTTCGAGTCTCAGACACCTGTTTTGACATTTTCCTTTGCACATTTATGAGCAGATAATCCACAGGGTAGATAATTTGTGTGGTGCCCTATGTGCTGCACGAGAGAAGATTAGTGCACGCCATATGTTCCCATGAATTCCAATTTAAACGCTGTTTGCAGACTCTGTGTACCTGGAAAACTGTTGGAGTGGCTTTGGACTTCCTCCCATCTGAGGAGGGAGGACAAAGGGGCAGTTACCTAAACACTTCATTTCTTAGTGCCTTAATCAATTCTTTGCAAATTTTATGCAATGTGGTGTAATCATATTCTCCACAGCTCCTCTTCCTATCTCTTCATCTCTCTAACATCCAAAACTTTGTTTCTTCAAGAAAAGAAAAATTCAATAGCCTATTGACTTCAATATGGTATACATATATTTCTTGGTATGGGGCCATTCACTCACTGACTGTGATCAACCTGCCAGAAACTATATTCTTAAAGAAAACCTCCTCTTCCTCTGCCAGAAGCCATCAATCAACTCATTACAGGTGGGTGTTCATGAACACCTTCCCCCTTCATGCCTGAATGTTGGCCATGGCTTGGTTGTGTAGGTTTGGGGCAGCAATCTCTATGTGAGTGCCTCAACAACTAGAGTAGGGGCTGTCCCCAAACCTGTTGATTACTGTGGAATCCGTTCCCCAGCTGGGCTGCCTTGTCTGGCCTCAGTGGGAGACGGATGTACCTAACTTTGCAGAGACTTGATGTTCAAAGAAGAGGGGGAATGGGGAGGGACTCTGTGAGGGGAGACTAGAAGGAAAGTAGCTATTGGGATGTAAAACGAATAAATAAATAAATAAATAAATGGAGAAAAATAAAAATAAGATCAAGGAAAAAAAAGAAGTGGGGGGATCATTGAACAATTGTTAATGGGCTTTCAAATGGAGGTGAGAGGAAGAAGTCTAAAGTTAATACAAACCATATACAAATGGATTTACATCTGCCCACAAAGGCTCTGACACTTGCCAAAGGAGGACCGACATGGTCAGTGCTGGCATTATTGACAAGACCATGGAGAGATTTTCTTAAGGGTTAAATCATGGTTTTAAACTCATTGATCCTTTTTTATTTATGGTGAGGGAGAGAGTCAACACTTCTATTGCTAGGTTAATCCTCTTTCTTTCTGTCAGGTGATTAACCAGAACAACTTAAGTGTACCTTCTTTTCAGCTAGGAAAAAAAAAAAAATCCATTGTTAATATGTTAAATATTTTTACTGTCCTGGTTTTCTCTGTGTACAAGTAGCTTTCTAAATAGAATCTATCAATCAGATTTGCCGAACACTGACTTCAAAGGAATATGCGACTTTTACCAAATGATCATTCAGAGGTTGCTGCAAAAATGGTACCAGGGGAGGCAGGCAGATTTCTGAGTTCGAGGCCAGCCTGGTCTACAGAGTGAGTTCCAGGACAGCCAGGACTACACAGAGAAACCCTGTCTCGAAAAAAAAAAAAAATGGTACCAGAAAATCACATTTCCTCTGATCTTGAAAAGCAATACATGGGGAAATGTAACAGTATTCTAAAATCTTTGTCTGGCAGTTATCTTCAAGGAAACATTTTAAGAAAAAAGATATACTTGAGAGATAAACCTCTATCCATGAGATACAGTGGATATAAATGGTGAGTAGTCGTTGCCAGATAGAGTGGGCTATGTGTTTTTGTATAAGATTTAAGGCATTCTAGGGGAAAATTATTACATAAAGTACCATATACTCAGCCAGAGTAGAAACTGGTATGAATTAGATTTCACAATATTCTAGTAGTGTGATTGATTATCTCAACTATAAAAGAACGGAGCCTTGCAGATTTAAGGCATTCTAAAGTGCTCTGTAGGTTGCCATGGTAACTCCCCAAAATGTATTTTTCTATACTATTTAGGGGCATTTCTGCTGTACCAATTGACAAGTGGCTAACAGAGAAGGCCGTTCAGTCAGTCCGTCATTCCCAGAGTAGCTTCAGTCAGACTGCCAAGGAAAAGATAGTTATCCCATTAGAGGACTTTGCATTTTTCAAATGATTTTGAGATTCTTGACAGAATTTATGAAGTAGGTCAGCACTGTGATTGTCCTCCTTATTCAGCCAAGAAAAACCAAGGGTTCATGGGTCCAGAAAGCGTTTTCAGCACACAGATGCTAACAATTAAGTCATCACAAATAAATTGTCCTTCATTTTATTTTGAAAAATCAATCTTATTCATTCACAATCTCCTAATGAAAAGGGGGGTATTCTTTTTATCATTTTGTTATTCATTGACAAATAAATAAATTTAAGCAAGCCCCCATTAAGGCACAGTGACCCATGCTTGTAATTCCTGAGGCAGGAGAATTACCCTGAGACTGAGGCCAACTTTGACTACTGGCTACAGAGTGAGACCTTGTCTCAAATCCATTGTTCAATTAATCACATTCATTAGCAAAGATAACACTAAAGAATGAGACCCCTAACTATTAAACACTGAATTTGTGTTAAGCACTGTGCTATACTCCCCCTACACCTTCCCCGTCCGTGACTTTTTCTCTGGTAGCTGCCCTATGAAGCAGGGTTTGTTCTACCCATTCACAAGAGAGGAGTTGTATCTTTCTCCATCTCTACTCCATCTTGTGTTTCCAGTATCTTCTTCAAACGATATGGTAATCTTTCCTCCATGACTGAGGCTCATTCAAATAATTAACTGTTCCTTGCTAAGAGGTTTGAGTTATCCTGTAACAGGGCATCCTGAGAGGTTAATACTTGATTAATGAGAGTTTGGCCTCTCCTGACAACTGTTAAATCAGCAGCACCAAGAATAGGTTGGGTGAGAACCATTCTTCTGCATGAGAACTAGGGAGACAGGTTTGCCATCTGTTCTACATCTCCATACCAAGCTGTGAGGATTGGCTACCATCCTGTATGCTTCGGGAGGATGGGACCAAATCATTCCTATCATAAAATCTCCATGTCCCAACCCAGGCCATGTAGAAAGAGTTCAATGAGTGCTCCAATAAAAGCGTCTTAACGTCTAAATCACTTGGGTCATTCATGTTTTCCTTCTGAAACCAAGTGAGGTCCCCAAACATGTAGGGTATACACAAGAACTCTTCCAAACAAGGATCCCAACCCTTACCCAAATAACTGTGAGTCTATTTGTGTGCACATTCATGCTTCAGACATGCTAGACTAGATCATTTAGCGATTTTAAGAAAATATGAGTAGCTCTGTAACACCACATGTCAAAACTGTCCATTTTTCTAAAATGTCTGAGAACAAACAGTAGTGACAGAGCCTCAGCATAGCATGATAGGACTGACCCTGAGGTCTTGTAAACCTCCTTAGCTGCCTTGGCACCCAAAAGAGAAGGCTTTATAGCTCCTGACCAAGTTAGGAAGCTGTAGCCAGAACAAATTGCATTTGTCAACCAGGAAACATTAAAGAAAGTTTGTTCTTTTGCACAATCATTTAGCAAGAAGGTGAAGCTTGCCAGCCAGATTTATTGGGATATTGGATTTTATGTTTCTTGGATCGAATAATATTTTTTACATTGTTTATGCCTAAATAAATCTGTCTTCTATTTTACACCGCCCTGTTGTATTGCTGCTTACAGATAAAGGCCCAGGCAGCATAATTTCCCCTGCCCTTGGGACATGCTGCTGTACATTAAAACCCAGGCACATGGAGGAGACAGCAGGGAATTTCAATGTGCTCCGAAAAGTTGCACAGTGAAGGAATAAAGGCCACCAACAAGACGGGGGTTTTGATCTCGTTCTATCTAGTTTCTGCCTGGCAAACACTGATATTCAAACCCAAAGATGATCATTTCAAAGTAAAAATCTATGCCCTAAAACCCTTGAATAGCAGCCAGTTCTCGCCACAGATATTTTGTAACACCCATGGCTCAATGCCACAGTACTATGTGACTTTGACTCTTTTTATGATATATGTGGAGAAATGGAATCAGAAAATAGTGTAGTAGGGAAAAGGACTACAATCAGATTATAGTTTAAAAATAACTCAAACTTTCCCAAAAGAAATAATGACTATTGTAAGGCAAATTAATGTGGCCCTTTATGCTTAGAAAAGAAAAGAAATTGCTCTCACTTTGAACAGACAGGATAAAATATGTCCATTTGTATTACAGTCTTTATCCATTAGTCTGCTTTATGATTTGATTTCAGGTCTTCATTGTTCCAGGGCAATTTTACAGATTGAATCTTAAAAGGATTATAAACCACAAAAGCTATTTTAAATTCTACCCAGAGTTAATACAGCTCCTGTAATTCTTTGCATTTGGGTTTTTTTTTTTTTTTTTATAAGAAAATCTGTTGATTCTTTCCATTTCATTTGTTTCTCACAATATATTTTGTATAAAAATTTGTCGAACATTGATGCCTGTTTTATTTGATGTATTTTAAAAATATGCCAGCCAATCAGCATAATTTCAAATGTCAAATGTGCTAGTGTTTTCGTTTATTTTCCTGTATTAAAATATCATCATAAATTGAAGTCATTTGGAGATGCACCAGCCATGAACAGACACACTCTTCTCCTTACTGAAGCTTTCCTACGACTGAAGGATGACTGTGTTTTTCTCAATTTGAACAGCTATTCTTGGTGGCGTCGAGGAGCTTAGCTGGTCATTACTCCTGGGCAAGCCTGAAAGATGAATAATGTTTAAATCAGACCCGGGGAACAGAATAAATGAATTCTTTCACGTGGACAGGAGCAGGTATAAGAGTTCTTCAGCTGCTCCAGAATATTAAGGCAAGTTGAATAACAGAACAATAATTCTCAAGCCTCTTCAAGAAGAAATGAGTAACTAATGTTAAATTATGTAAAATTTGGAATAAGGCTTTCTGTGTGTTGCAAACTGTGGCCTAACTTAATATAGTCCCATAACAACCAGCTAAGTCTTAGCCAATCACAGTAGCCAAACCTCAGCCAATCACAGGCTGCTAACTAATCAGGCCATGTCCATATAAGGCAAATGCACACATCTGTAACCAATCAAACTGGTGTTGGCTCCTTGGCTCTTTCTCTGCCTGTGATTTGCCTGTTGGGGCTTTTGGGTAGAGAGCTTTTTGAGCCTCTCCTGTGACTTAACGTGGTAAACTAATTTAGCTTGTCTAGGTGTTTAAAAAAACACTATTGTCCCCCTTCATCGTTCTCTTCATAATTCAAGCATGGAAGATAAGCTCTCACGGTATGAGATCTCAGTGTAAGAGGCCGCGCCCAGGTATAGGTGAGTGAGTCGGTCAGGGCCAGGAGGTAGATGGAGAATGAAGGAGTACGGAAACCCCAATGAATGAAATGATTCATTCCCAAGGATAGAGAAGCTACACAGGACACAGTTCAGTGCAAGGTGCATGCATTCTCTCTAACAACACGGTGTGCGCAGTAATGCCTGAGTACCATCCCTTTTATCTTCTAAGCTCCCATACTCCTCTCATTCTTGGCGTTTGTTCCTAGGTCCAAGGAACTCTAGCTTCAGAGACCATAAAGCAGCTCTGCCTCTGGTCTACATATCACAAGAGCATACAGTATACTTTGTACATTTTTCACAGTGTGGAGAGATAGCAAAGTAAATAAATCAAAAGATTGCTTTAGTTCAAAGTAGCAGCAAACCAGGCTATGGCAACATCCAAATGTCAGTGTGGCCAGTGACAGACATTAAGGAAGCCCGTGGAATCTGGGTCATACCAAACCTCATGTTGTCACTGCTAACCTGGTGTCTAGTTTGTTGATGACAGAAACACCAGTAAATTAGACAACAGTGTCTTGAATTTGCAATCTCAAAGCTAGCATCTTTCATGAGGAATAGGTGTCCTAGGCATAGCGAGTTCATGATAGGTTTTGTTTACGTTCTGCTCTGTTTAAACAGAAGACCACAAGGAATGTCATTCGTTTCTTTGTCATTTTATTGGCTTTTTATTAAACCTTTGGCTGAAACAGTGACCAGTCATAGGCACAAAATAGCCACCTAATTACTGGTGATCAGACAGTCCTTTCACATTAACATAATGAGTCTCTCTGAGCATCAGGGTTCTGTAAAACAATACGGAAATTCAGTGGGATTTTCCAACAGAGTCAAAGAAAGTATTATTTCACCTTCTTGCCTCTTCTAAACATATGGCATCACTTTTAGCTGGGCTGATGGCATCAACAGAGGTGTCTGTGTGCTTAATGTGCTGGGCTGGTAGGCAAAGGTCAATTTCCAAAGGGCAACTCTGATGCATGCTACAGTCTGTCAGTAGTCTTACATCCTTTATTTAGTAGAGTAGATGGATCCAAGTCTTGCTGGCTTTTGCTTGAGGGCCGTTTCATGCGAGGATGCTAATGGTATACCTCTCCCCCCACCAAAAATAAAAAATAATAATAAAAGAAAAATTAAAAAAGAAGATAAAAAAGAAAGAAAAAGAAAAGAAAAACCAGTGAATGTTCTGATTTAACGAAGAGCATTTATCAAACAGGCAGAAATCAGAAACTATTTTATAGCTCGAATTTGGGCTTACTGAAACACATTGTCTTGTCACATATTACTTTAGTGACAGGTAGACTTCTGTTGTTTGAAAAGTGTCTGGGGGTGGGGTGAGGAGCCAAAATGAGGGCATTGGCAAGAGGATTTTGTTCTTTTTACTTTTCTTTCTTTCTTCTTCTTTTCTTCTTCTTCTTCTTCTTCTTCTTCTTCTTCTTCTTTTTTTTTTTTTGCTACACTTCACAAAAAAAAAAAATTCTTCCTAAAATGTGAGAATGTAGTCATTATTTGAGGTCCCTCATCACTTTTCACTCTTTGCATGTTATCCCCCATATATTCACAACTCAAATTCCCCTTTCCATAGGACAGAACTGAAGATACCCAATAGTCTTTGCACAGACTCATGGTACAGGTAGTGTGTGAGCAAAATGAAGGGCAGCTAGGGACAGGCAGTGGCCTCTCAGTCAGCTGTGCCTCACTTCTCATCACTGTCCACCTGCCATTGTACAAGTAGACATGGAGAACATCACCATCTCAGAGATCCCAGGAGGTGCACAGCCTTGCCAGTCTATGTGTATAAGCCACACAGGCTAGTACCCTGGCAGGCTCTGCCCCCTGAATTCCTGAAAGTATACTCTGTTTGCATAGTAATGAAATTACCTACGGACCTCTCTCAGGAGGGATTGCCATTGCTAAGTGGCTCATGGTCCTCTTGGTTTTGCTTATATTTATTATGTTTATTGTTGCAAATTATTCAAAAGCTCATAATCGACTAGATATCCCTGTCCACACGATAAAGGCACCAGCTAGTTCACATTTAGCCAAATAAATGGTTTCATACATCCACTTCTTGTTTCAGTGCTGAGAGATCAATCGCAATATAAACGCTTTGGTGTCATGAACAATTAGCCTGGTTTACATGGAAAACAAATGTAAGAGGGTGGGGGACCAACTAGGAGAGCATCAACTAAGTGGTATAGGAAGGAGGAAAGACTCCAGGGAAATGAAACACACTCCTAGTTATATCACAGAGTTAGACAGTAGCTCCTAGATATTTATACAAAAGCCAAGTGCCGGAAACCACAGCACAGGCATTGAGGAGACTACACTTAATGGTGAGGATATAGATAGCTTCCCAGTGAATGGATAGATACATCAGTACAACAAAGGAAAGCTGAGGGATCTGCTTATACACAGTGTGGGAAATCAAGTACCAGGTTTACACTCACTTCATCAGGTAAGCAAACGCAGGAAAGGTGCAACAAACATTAACATGTAACAAATGTAAGGCAAAAAAAGAGATCCCAGAGAGTGAGTCTAGCTTAGTGCCTTCAGGGGATCTGCAAGCAGTGGCAGAGGGAAGCAGTTAGAGCCTAACCCATCCTGTTTACTCCTGAGTTTGGAGGTATAAAGTTGGGTGTCCAGGACACCAAGGTGGTTGGAGAGCACCTGAAGTCTAGAAAGGACACAGCCCCATAGAGTGACACCTCCAGAGATGAGCAGTTTAGGGGTTCCAAAAAGCTCTGAGCAGGGCAGATGTGTGGGTAACTTATCTCAGGGAGAAAGGATCTAAGAGATTTAGACCTAAGCAAGGCTTGTTCACATAAAGCCGAAAATGGGTCTGTTCTCACAAGCCAGAACAGGAAGCCTCCAGACTTGTAGGGACTCCAAGAAGTTTACAAGAGTATCTTGCCCCAGAAGAAAGAACTGAACATTGCTCTAGTTTTGTATAACTGATTTTAAAAGGAAGATTTGAACTGAAAATTTATAATTATAATAAACATGTTATATAATTATATATTATAACTATTATATACTTTATATTATATCATATATAAACAAATATATAACATATGTAATATATTTTCTATATAATACACTGTTATATACATACATATATATATATATATGTATATCAAAGCAATGGGCAAAACACTTAATATAGGGCAACAAAAGATATTCTAGGGAGAAGGGAAACACTGAGGTAAGCCCTAAACATCTATCCACCAAATAGAAGTGTTATCATATTAGATATTATAGAAGAAAATATTAGTGGACTCAAAGATAGCCACAAAACTCTGTGAAAGGAGAACTAAAAAAGATTAATTCTTTCTTTTAAATGAACAAAGCATTAAGAAGTGATGAAACAATTCCAAACTATATCTATATCTATCTATATCTATATCTATATCTATATCTATATCTATATCTATATCTATATGGAGTCCTGAAATGTTTTAAGAAATAGGTACCCAAATCTCCCTATATTTTAGAAAATCTATAAAATACTAACCTCAGCTCTTAGAAGTTTACTGAAATTCAGATACATGAAGCATAAGGAAAGCGACACCAAGACATATCACTCTGGAGTCTCAGAAACCTGTTGATCAGAAAACACACAGAGTGACCAGGAAAAGAAGTTATGTTGTGTGCATGGAACCAGGGTAAAGATAACAAGTCACCCTCTGGAGATAGCGCAGGCTATAGGACAGCGGAGTATGTCTTTAAAGGCTGAAGAGTACAAAGCCTGTCAACCTAGGGTTCTGTGCAGTGAACACCTCTTTCAAAACAGGCAAAGCACAGTTCTCAATCACACCGAGTCTAACCCAGCCTAAGAGAACATTTAAAGACAGCTCTCAGACAATCAATCAATCAATCAATCAATCAATCAATAAATAAATGGCACCAGGTGGAAACTTATAAAAAGGTAAAAGGATAACAAAAATGTTGGCTAACTGGGTAAATATATAGTATTTTCATATTCTTAACCTCTTTAGAAACCAGTTGAGTGCTTAAACAGAAATATCAGCAAGGCAGTTTACAACTCAGGACAGATGACAAAGGAAATCTAGGTACAGTAGCCACAGTACAAAGACCAGGAAGGAAGAGCTGCAACTGATACCCACAGAATATTTGCATCTCCTTGGCTGTGAGCCCCAGACCTCAGTGTGACAGTGTAAGGATGAAGGTCTTTGAGAGGAAATTAGGTTTAAGGTAAGGTTGTGAGGTAGGGTTCCTTTGCTTGTATTAGATGATGATAGCGATCTGCAAGTCAGGAAGAAGCCCAGCCAGGGGACAAATATGTCATATATTCACTCCATATAGTGGTAGGTTTGTAGAAACAAATTCTTTCAAGTATACCATGTGTTTTGTCTGTATTCACTTCCTACTTTCCTCTCTGCCCCCCTTTCCCCTCCTGCTCACATTTGGCCCCTACACTCTTGGTTCTCTTCTCTTTTTCTTCTTTACTGCCCTTACCTCACTCCCTCTCATGGCCCAGTTCAGTCTGGACCCCTCCAGATGCCTCTGGCTGAATTCTCCTTCATATTGACAATAAAACTGTTCTCCTTAACCATACCTTGGAGCGGTAGTGTCCTCATTTTCATTCCAGCTTCATTCAGCCATGAGAAAATGTGATATTTGTCTTTATGAGTCTGGCTTATTTCATTTAGTATGACAATCTCCAGTTGCATCCATTTTCCAGATAGTGACATAATTTCATTCAACTTTGAGGTGGAATAAAACTCCTCTGTGTGTGTGTGTGTGTGGTGCGTGCGTGCGTGCGTGCGTGCGTGTGTGTGTGTGTGTGTGTGTGTGTATCATATGTCCTTTATCCATTGGGCAGATGTCTAAGGTGATTCCACAACTATTGTGAGTTGTGAAACTGTGAGTGTGAATGTTCAAGGATCTTTGTGGTATGTTGACTTAGAACACACACATACAGGAGTGACATAGCTGGGTCACAAACAGTACTTATATTTTTAGTTTGTAAGGCCCTTCCATACTGATTTCCATAGTGGCTAGGCCAGTTTACAATCCTACTAGCATCCTTGTCTTGGGTTCTTGAACTTCTTAGCCTCCACAGCTGTGAGAGACAAATGTCTAGGCATGGTAGGTAGCATATACCTGTAACTCCTGCACTCACTCTATCAGGAGGTGGAGGCAGGAAGAAACCAATTTGGGTTGATGTAGTGAGTCTGACCTACAGCAAGCCCCTCTCTCAAAACAACATCAATAACAACAAACAAACAACAAAGGCTGAAGAAATAATTTAGTGGTAGAACACTTACCATACATACCCAAGGCCCTGGAATAATGACTTCCCAGTGTATGCACATGTACACACACACACACAAACAGAGAGAGAGAGAGAGAGAGAGAGAGAGAGAGAGAGAGAGAGAGAGAGAGAGAGAGAGAGACCTTGCTATTTTGCTGTAATTGCTTAGGTAAATGAAGATAGGCAGTATACTATAGTCATGTTTTCACACTATACAAAGCAGGCTAGTGCTAATTGAATGTAAACTGTTCCTGTGGTCTGCATATTTCTGTATACCAAAGTCCATATGTTGACTATTTATTAATAAGTTGGTGTTTTTAGAAGGTGGGGCTCTAAGAAAGGCCAAAGGATCATGAAGGGTTTCCCTCATGAAGATGATTCATGTTTTTATATGAGGCCTCAGAGAAATACCTCCCGATTCATCATGGGAATAGTGTGGGATGCACTGGCCTATACCTTCAGGCAAGATCCCAAGACCTAAAGAGATGAAGCCACACCTCTCTACAGCTCCCTCTGGGACGAAGTTAAGAAGCTTCCTGAACCATAGCCCAATAGTAGCCCCATGTTTATGAACATGCTCCTTTCACACATGCTCTGCTGAGCTAAACCATTTTGTTTATGTGCTAGCAGCCCCCTAAAACTCCAGTGCTGGTGACAACATCCTAAACAGAAGAACTTCGGCTGGGTAAACAGAAGGATTATTGGGTAAACGGAGGCCCAAAGACAGATTCCTGTTTATCAGGAATCTCCCTTAAACCACCCGAAACCTCCCTTAATCCTGCCCCAAAGGTCAACTATTTTAGGCAAGGGCATCTAATTCTGGGTTAATCCAAACAGCCTGGATCAGCTCAAAGGCCCCCACCCTGAAGACAATCCACCTCCTTTTAAAAAAATCCACCTGCTTTTATAAAATCCACCTGCTTTTCACCATCTTTCTCTTCTTTACCAACACCCCCCCCAGTTCTGCCTTTACCCCCCAACCCCACCGCCACCAGAGATAACCTTGCCAATTTAATCCCCAAGAAAAATTCTTTCTACCCATGGAATGGTCCAGTTCAGTGGTTTTACTGTGTCTTCCCTTATAGCATGAACATTTCTACTTCCCTAAAAAGTCTGGCCTTTGTTTTGGACATCAATGCAAGATGTTCTGAAGGCAGCTTTCTGAAGAGACTCTTCTGGCCTCCTCCCACTCTCTCATAGCAGCTCTGTCCTCAGCCCGTCCCTCTCCCTCCTTCCCTCCCATCTTCCCCCTATTTCACTATCATCCCCCTATTTCATCTCCCTATCTTCCCCCATTTTCACCCCCTTTTTTGGATTTATTAATTTTATTTTTTTTGTGTGTGTATGAGTCTTCTACTAACATGTATGTACTTGCACTGCCTATATGCTTGGTGCCTGCAGAAGTCAATAGAGGGCAATGGAACCCCTCGTTGAGCGCCACCATGTGGGTGCTGGGGGGCCAAATCTGGGTCTTCTACAAGACCCACAAGCATTCTTACAAGAAGAGCCTCATTCTCACATTTATGAAGCTCCCTTCCAGACTTTAAAGGGAAGCCTCCTCTTCCCTTTAAAGTTCCAATGTGTTTGGATCACCGTGTATCAAGCTGTTCCTGCCTAATTCTACCCCACCCACTGGGAGACCCAACCATGGCCTTGAGCACTCGAATTCCTGCATTCCCAAAAACCTCAGTGAGGGGAATCATGCCCGATCCTCTGTGGACTGACCATGGCTGTCGTTTGCTCATCTCTTATTACAAAGAGTCAACAAGAAGCTGCTATTACAGGACTCAGAGGTCACAGCCTGCACCCCAAGCCTGGTTCTGTCATCAATCCTCCTTACGTGAATTAAAATGAACAAAATTTGTAGTGAAAAGGATAAAAAGGAGACCGGCTCAATGCAAACATGTTGGGAAGCAGGACATAGAAAGCCAGCCACCCAACCCCCACCCCATTCATTTTAAGGTCTGGACGGAAAGCATAGGGTTTTTGGTTTTGGTTTGTTTCATGTTTCAAGACAGGGTTTCTCTCTGCAGCCCTGGCTGTCCTAAAACTCACTCTGTAGACCAGGTTGACCTCAAACTCAGAGATCCGCCTGCATCTAGTTCCAGAGTGCTGGGATTAAAATAAGTGTACCACCATGCCCAGTTTTTAAGAAAAGACGAGAAACTGCATAACTAAAGAGTTCAGACAAATATAGTTCACTCAACAAAAGGACTGCATTGTAAGGTCAGAAAATAGGTTTCCAAATTTTCTCCTGGAGAAAAGTTCTGCCTCTGGGTGCCCCCAGGGCTTCAGCCATTTCTCTTCCCAGCAGGACATTCCTAAGGAGCTGCTAATTTGGGGAGTCCATTCCTTCAATAGTCTTGACAGCCAGAGGGCAGCACTAGCATCTCTAACATCTATTGTTCTTGCCAGGTGGACTGCTACAGTGACATCTGAGAACAAGAAAATGGGTCCCTGCCAGCATCATCACTAGGTACACAAGCCAGGTACTAGCATAGTTGAAGGTCAGACCATAGAGGAAGAAAAGGTTTGTTTGGTTCCCAGACTTGGGGACGTAGAGTAAGGACTGCCCATCTCAAAGAACACTCCTATGGTGCATTAGAACCAGACCTCAGGGGTCTATGACAGGAGAGACAGAAAATACCCCCACTCACCAGACTCCTTGCCCCAAGACAGTTTTCTACTTCTTTGACTAACAGATCTGTACAACCAAAGATAATTATCTTTTCCTTAAAAATCACTTTCTGAGCCGGGTGGAGGCATGGTGGCACACATCCCACCACTCCTAGTACTCAGGAGGCAAAGGCAGGCAAATCTCTGAGTTTGAGGCCAACCTGGTCTACAGAGAAAGTTCCAGGATGGCCAGGGTTACACCCAAAACCTTATCTTGAAAAACAAAACACACACATTACCCTCTGGGCCTGATGTCTGCTGCCCCTGCTGGACAGTGGCAGGGAGAGGAAGGAGCGGAGCGTGGTGTTGAACCTCTAGAGACTCTTGAGGCATTTGGAAGGTCAGAGGACAACTGTGAGAGTTGTTTCTCTCCTCTGATTACATGGGGTCTGGAGCCAGCTTGGATCATCAGACTTATGCAGCAAGAACCTTCATCTGCTGAGCCATTATTGCTGCCTAGGATGATGCATCTTTATGTTTACTTTGTCTTTTTCTTTAAAATAAAATAGGCAACAGCCAAGTCAGAAAGAGCTCCAGCGTTATGCTCTTGAACAATGATGTAATGAAACCAGAACTACAGAAGTGCCTTAAGACCTGCGTCCTCAAACATTAATAAACTAAACAAGTTGGTTCTAAACCTATGCACCAGAGGAAAAAAATTCAAAAGGAAAATTAGGTAACATTTCTGGGAAAAAAAATTCCCAAGAAACAAGGAGTAAAAAGCAATTTCCTAAAAATGAATAATGAGAAATGCCCAACTGTGAGTAAAACACTAAATATTTTCTCCTCAAGTCAGAAATAAGGATTTCTACTCTCCCCATTCCGACATCATCTGGATATCTTAGTCAGGGCAGTAAAAGACAAAAAATAAAAAGGGGAGAGAGGAAAATTATAATATGTTGTATGGTTCCATTAACAAAGTTCTGAGAGATGCAAAGTAATCCACAGAACCAGAGGCAGATGTGTGGTTACCACATTGCTTGCCCAGGATTCTCCCCAGTACACGGCGACCGCAGAGAGACTGCAAAGAGGCATGAGGAAAAAAGTCCTGTGGAGTGATGGGCATGGCAGACTCATTAGTTTAATTGTGGTGATGGTTGTGTAAATGTTGATGGATGTCAAAACTTGTCAGATTGTAAAGTTAAAACATATGTAGCTCATTGCATGCCAATTACACCTCGATCAAGCTGTTAATAAAAAAAAGAAGAGATGCAGAAATGGAAAAAAAAAAGAGTGTGTTATAAATCCAAAGGTATGAGTATATGAGGTAAGCTACTTATGGATTAGGAAACTGAAATAAACTTATTTATTAATGAGCTAGATTGTTCTAGTGTCTAAAGTAATTTTCTGAGAGGAAGCTTGGCACATAGGAATGAACATTATGCTGTAGACATGGTGCCATTTCCAAAAAATAATCATAATTGGAAATGATGCATTAATTGCCCAGAGCAGAACCAGCAACCAATTAGAGACGGAGCTCAGAGAAGGTAGTGTGAGTGACCACAGGTCTCAGGAGCATTCAGACCGAATGGTGTGGGCTCCTCCATATCCTGCCCTGGAGAATCTGCCATTACCAAACAGGATACTAGTTTCCAGTCTTTCCACTCGGCACTCTGAGCCAGTTACAAGCCTGCCTAGTTAGCACTGCCAGTTCCCACCACTCGGCCTTGCCCGGCACCCAAGCTGGTCCCTTTGCCTTGCCTTATGAGTACAATCTCTTCTATACAGGCATAGAAAGACTTAAAAAAAAAACTCTAATTCCAGTTTCAGGGCAGTATGTACTCATTACAGGAGCTGGTGCTAGTCTTGATGATAGTCATTTCTTACCTAGTTATTTCTCGAAGTTAAATACGTCAACGTCAACAAGTACCAAGCTTATCTCCTCGCCTGTAGTTTATTCATAGGCCCGGCTTTGTGGCTGTTTGTGTTTGTGTGTGTTTTAGGTACTAGCCACTTCCCTTTGTAGAGGAACCAGGCACTGTTCTGAGAATCTTAAACTAATGTTATCCACATTAGTTTGTGCACGCCCTTGTGCAGCGGATGGAGTGATTAGCCTCACTCAAAGATGAGGAACTGAGATTTAGTGGAGGTTAAATAATCCCTCCTGCTTTCCAGAGTTAGTATAAATGACGGAGCCAAGACCAACTGCAGGCATCCCCACTTTAGACCCAGGCTCTTTGTTCATATGATCATGGTACTGGTGAAAGAGAGGGAGGGTACGGTTGGCCTTGAGCCAGTTACATTGCACAGTAAAAAGCATTCTTTTGTTTAGTCACAGACTCCTTAAAATGTTTTCTTATTGGTGTCAAGCAGAGTCAAGTGAAAGCCACAGAGTGACTCATCAGTGCTTCCTGATGGCTCGTGGAACAGCCGGTGGTTCTATGTCTCTGAAAATGGCGTGGGGGTGTTCAAGAGGAACACTGAGAGATGCATTCGTAGTGAGTAAGGAGTTTATTAGAGAAGTTATTAATGCCATGTCAGTCAGGCAGATAGACAGCAGCCTGGTAGGGGCCCTGAAGAGGGGAACTCAGGGTCCACTTGGCAGAAGTGAGAGTCGTCCTATACCCTTCAGCTGATGGGGAAGGTTTCATAGCACACGTCTGCACCTAGGCTTCCTGACTTCCAGGCAGGAATCACAGAAGGGAGTGGGGAAAAGGATATATAGTCACCAATACCCACCCACTTTGAGTCAACTTACGTCCTAGGTAAGAGAGCCTGGCATAGGGACATCTGTTAACTTGGAAAATATCTCAATAAGATGCTTTGTTCATACCTGTGAGAGGGAAAAGACTGCTGTAGGTACTATGGCCTAGATGCTAACATTACATCCTTACAGCAGCTGGATGTTGACATTAAATCCTTAGAGTTCCACTCCCATCTTCCCACAGAAGGCCTGGGCTCTCCTTTCTCTAGTGTCTCCTTAAATCTTCCTCCTGAGCCATGGGAGGCACAGGTGCAGGGCAACAGTAGCTGGTGAGAGTCATACATAAGCTGTCAGAGCAAACGGGGCCAGGCTGAGCTTTCTCTGCTGACTCTTTGAAAAGAGAAGACAAAGCCACTAGGCTTTAGACTAAAGCAAGGACTATGTAGAAGGAATGGTCCAATATTACATCAGTGTCTCCACTTGATGGTTCCATGGGGTGTGATCCTTGAGAAAAATGGGCACTAGTACCAGCTGCTGTGACTCTGAAATGTTCCCTTCTCTACGCTTAAGGCTCAGGCCAAAGCAATAGGTGCAATGGAAGTGAGCCAAACGGTCCAAGATCAGAAAATGTTATCTCTTCATTTGTACACATGAGACTGGATGAACCAGCATGGTTTGCACAGGGAACCTGCCTCCTGGCTGTACCTAACCTCTTGGAATGTGGTCCAGCAAACACACAGCTAGCTAAGTTAACAGTGTCACCACTTGCTGTGACTTCTAGCCTGTAAATGCCCTCTCTCTGAGGTACACAGTGCAGTAAAAAGGACACATGGAGAAAGCAAGTCCAGCTGCTCCAACCAGACCACAGGAGCTTCCTGTCTCCCCCCCCCCCCACCCAGTCCCCCTGGCTGCGAGCAGTATCCCGGACAGAGTAAGCAACAGTCAAGCCTTTCTGGAACAAGCATGGTGAAGAAAAAAGATGCTAGTCTAGTGGTTTGCAGTGAACCCCTCAAATTCTAAATGGCCCCTTGGCTCCCCTGCACTCTCGATGTGGATCTCCCCTATTGGGAACTTTTATCTCCCTGTTGGTAAGCTTTGGGAAACTTTAATACCACTTCCTGGCTCCCCATCCCCCTTTTTAAACAGTTTCGTGGCAACCCACTCCAGTGTTGTCACAGCTGGGCATTGTGCGTTCACACAGATATATATGATGGATTCTTCCCTTTCTTCATATATCTCTCCTACCTCAAACCAACTGTTACTGTCTTATGTTTTAAAGAAATGACAAAGAAATGGAAAAGCATCAAAAGTTAACAATGGACAAGCTGGAACAACGGCTCAACCGTTAAAAGCACTGGCTGCTCTTCCAGAGACCCTGGGTTGGATCCCACACGGCAGCTCACAATTGTATAACTTCATCCGGTTATGGGAGAACGGACGCCCTCTTCTGGCCTCCACAGGCACTGCACCAGTATGTGGTACACGGTCATACATGCAGGGCAAACACAACACAAAGAAATACTAATAAAACTTTAAAATTAATCATGGGATGTAGGAAATGCACAGGCAGGCACAAGCAAACCATCCATTCAGGGAGAGTGTTTGAATGGATGTCAAGGGTTAGCAGGAGATAATCAACTAAAAGTCAGCAGATCTCTTGATTGGGATATAGAGAATATAGATTCAAGCTTTTGCTAGTGTGTTTGTCTGAGATCCTACTGCTAGGATGTGGTCCTGTGGGCTTTGGGCATCAGGAAGAGGTTCTAACACACACATCCTGCCCCTGCCATGGCTCAATCTGGAGGCTTCTCATTTAGTAGTGTTAGGTCAGTCAGGGAGTTGAGAACTGGGCTGAATGACTGTTTAGAGTGCCTTCCACTGCGTGCTCACTAATGCCCAGTCACTTGCTTCTTCTGTCATACATGGCAAGGTAGTCCAGGTGCTACCTTAGCACCCTCTCTCCTTGGCACATTTTATAGCTTTGACTTTTGCCAGATGAGCTTTTAGCTTATGTTTCTCTCCCAGAGTTCAGAGCCTCTTAGTTGCAGTTGACTTTCCATTTTGGCCAACAGACAGAATCCCTTTAACTAGTCTTGTTGGAGCAGAAGCAAGGGCTACAACTCAAAGCCTGTGTATACCCAAGGCTTCATTAAGTCACATGTCTGTAAGGGTCTCTCTGCTGCTCATCTGGGAGCCCTAGAGGCATTTGTGGTTACCTGTGTTGCCATCAATGCCGAACAAGCACCAATATCTCAGTCCACACCTCCGGCCCTTACTGATTCGTCTTTCTGGTTTACCTTAGAATCTTACTAGAATCAAAGGACTGGATCTGGACTTGAGCAGCTACCCTGAACTTGGGACTTTTAAGTGTTATAGTATTTATTGTCAGGGTTACACGAAATAAAGTTATTAATGGTCTATTTTACAGATGAGGAAAATTGAAGCTTAGAAAGAGTAAGTAATATACTCAGTGTTCTACATATAGCAAATGGCAGAGATACAACAAGTCATGGTGCTCTGATCCCAACATCTAAGTCTACCTTGTTCTTATGTGTTTCCTCTAAATATTCTGATTGGTGTCTCTGTGGCCTAGTTATCTGACAATTCTTATTAGTTTGACTCAATGGATTGGAGAATCTAGATAGACTAGAATTCCAAACCATGTTCCAGAATTCCACAACATCTTGAGAGTTTATCTAACACCCCACTGTTGAGAAGGCAGTGATTCTGTCTGTCTTGCTTAGTGCTCTATCTATAGGACTTAGTAACTAAAACACAGGAGACCCTCCATGAATGGGCATGGCCACACCCTTCCCCTTGCTCTCAGTCAACAAAGCTGCAAAGTATGGTATGCTCTGTGTGACTGAGTTCATTGTAAAAGCTGAGGGATGGAACACTGCAGCCAGGTTAGACCTGGTATTGATGGGGAACAAGACTACACTCTATATGTAGTCTATGTGGGAGAAAGGATAGAGAGCCATAGACAACAAGCTTGCAAATGTGCATGGATTGTGTGGATCTTTAGTAGTCTCTCCCTGTGAATTTCAGAATATGAGGCAAAAGTATGAAACTCTCAGAGCGCAGGAAAGCCCCTGAACAGATAAGTATATGTGGTTGGGGGATAGAAGACAGGATGACACACATACAAAGCTAACTTCTCCCTAGCTTTTCAGTACCAAACAGCCCTGCATGCTTAGTGGGCCAATGCCAAGAACTACTACATGGGGACTGAAATTGTGACCCAGGAAGTTTCAAGCTTAAAGAATCTCAGATCATGACAAGGTTCCTAAAAAACCTAATGGACAGGCCATCTGCTCCGTATTTGATGCCACAGACTGACACTAGAAAACACTACGGACATTGGAGTGCTGGCTGCAGGGCTCTGCTCTGGCCCCATCTGGCTCAGGCTATAATTGCTGCTGTTCTAAACATGCCCTTCTGAGGTGAGACCGGTCCAAGGCTGGAGCTTTCCTCTCCCATCTTTCACACTTACTATGTATCTACTCACACATAGTACCGTGGTTTGAATGAAAAGGATTCATAGACTCATGCATTTGAACACTTGGTTCCCTGTTGGTGGCCTTGTTTGGGGGAGGTTATGGAACTTTTAAGCAGTAGAGCCTTGTTGGACTGGGGACTGATTTTGAGGATTTACAGTTTCTCCATACTTCTAGTTTATGTCCTTTCCCTCCCCCTCTCTATACCAGGTTCTCTCCCTCCTCCCTATCACCTGGTCCTCCCCTCCTCCTTACCACCTGCTCCTCCCCTCCTCCTCGCTCTTTCCATCTCCCTTATCGTCTATCTCCCTCTTTCTTCTTCCAGTGTGTGGTTAGAAGTGCAGTCAGCCAGTGTTCTGTTCCTGTGTTCACACCATGCCTTCCCTACTATTATGGATTCTCCCTATGCAAGTGTATGCCAAAATAAGCCTGATTCTGTAAGTTGCTTCCAGTCAAAATATTTCTCTTCACGACAATGGAAAGGTGACTGAAACAGACAGCCTATACCCAACATATGTGGTTGGCAAAGAGAACTTTTATCATTTTTATTTTAAAAGTTCTGTGGGTTAGCCACTGTCTCGTATAACTTCATGGAGGATGTGACTTTTAAAAGAAAATTCTTTATCTTTCTCTTTTGAATTTCAGATAATAGGTCTATAGAAGCTAGACAGTGTTATTGAGGTTATGATATAAATCATAAAATCCATGGATTTTGTTCTTATGGTTGTGATTCACCTGGCTCCATTACTCATGTACTAAGTAATGTCCATCAGTTAAGAGATTCAAGCTAAGTCTCAGGTCTCAAGTGGGCAGTCCCACACAGGAAAGTATTAAGAAAAAAGTGGTCTAAAACTGACAAGAGCCTTTGAACAATGTGCTTGCAGAGAAGCAACAGAGGACGTACATGGAAGTGGGTACAGATTTCAGGCAGAGCCAATGTGCAGACCATGGATGAAATGTAAACACAGGTCACTATCCATACAGGACAGAGGTTCCACTCTTCCCACTATCTGAAGACCAACTGGAAAGGGCCTTTTCCCCCCCTAGTTAGTTTAGTTAGTTAGTTAGTTAGTTTTGAGATTATAATTTGATTATATTTCTTTCTTCCTTCCCTCTCCTTACTCCTTCAAATTCAAGGTCTCTTTTCATTGCTGTGGCAATGCACATAAATACATGTGTGTTCCCAATATTATCCCTAAATATAACCTGTTCAGTCTATACAATGCTAGCTATATGCATGTTTGATACAGACAACCAATTGTTGTGCTCTTCCCATAGAAGGCCACATCTTCCATTCTCAGCTTTCCTCAGTTTCCCACAGCTTTGTGTGTAGGGTTGAGGGATGGGGGGGGTTCCATCAAGTTTGGCATGTTCTTCAGTGCCGTCCTTGTTCAGCTCACGTTGTTACCTTAGTGTTGTAAGTGAATATGCTAATGAGCCAGAGAGTAAGTACTGAGGATAGGTGAGATTTCTTAATAAGTTGCTCAAGGCATGAGTCCAGTGAGAGAAGAAACTGATCATACAATTGCCATGGGGAGAGAATCTACTTAGAGGACAGCAAGTGCAAATGTCCTGAGGTAGGAAAGGAGATCATTCGTCATTCGTGGCCCTCCATTCTTGGTCCTGGAGGACCACCCTTTCTTCCAGATGAGCATGCCAGAATTTTGTATCTCCCTCAGTAGATCTGGACAATTCTAGATAGGGCTTCACTATTGCAAAAGGGGTTGGAATTTCACACATGCATACCAGATCTCAGCTTTCTCATAAAGAGTGTGTCACAGATGAGTTGTACTACCAGTCAAGAACTTGACCACACAGCAAACTGATCAGACACAATATAGGAACTCTGTACAACAAATGCATATCCTACCTTACAGCTATTCAGTAGTTATTTTGTTAAGATGAGAAAACAGATACTTCACAGTACCCTCTCAGCCTTTTAGCTAGCTACACATAGATGGAGCTAAATGTTATATTCTTAGTTTCTTTGTTGAGTTTGTCATAGGAGTCCCTGTTCAGAACAGATCTGAGTGGGTTAATTGTTCTTTCTCTAACTAGTCAGCATTAGCCACAGACAACAGCACATTAAGGTCGCTTAACTCAATGAGAACACATTGAGAACTTGGGTTGTGATCAATCCATTGTCAGCCCATGGCTAAGAATGGAGGAGGGGTGCTTACCAAGAGACTGAGGGTTAAGAGGGACTTGAGCCCAGCAAATGTCTCTTGTGAAGGAGACTTAGAGTTCAGAAGAAATGCAAAACAGTCACATAAGGCTGATAATAGGATCTCAGTGTTGCAGCATATTTGATCACCTTGTGAACACCAAGTTTGTGAACTGGGAAAACCTGTTTCTTGTTGTGGTGTGGCTCAGCCCTAGCACACACCTTTAACCCAACAGCTTTCTGTAAACAAAAGCTAAATAAGGTCAACAATACGTCAAGAGACAGAGCAAGCAACCAATTGACAGGAAGTGAACATAAGAAAACCTGGGAAAGAGAAAGAAGGGTCTTTGAGTTGAACGGTATTTAAGACAGCATGGAGAAGAAGAAGAAGCTTTTCCTTCCTCAATATTGATGGAGTAGAAAGGTCATCTGGGTGCTTTCTCTGCTTCTCTGAGCTTGCAGGCTTTCTTTACACTGTCTGGCTCCTGAATCTTTATTCGGTAAATCAGTCATTTGGGATTTTGTTTTAAAAACAACAGCTCAACATTACTTTTATCATTTAACAGGTTCCACAATGTCTGTTCTCAGGATGTTTGTGTGTGGCCTTGGCCCAATTCTTTGTTACCTTATGCCATGAATGGCTCCCCATACATTTTCATATATTCACTGAATAATCCATTGATCTGTCGATTCATTTACAGACCTACTCATGCCAGTGTGTGCTTACACGGAACCTATCTGCCTATGGAAGAGCCACTGTTTTAATTACGATGTAACAAACAGTGACACTGAAAAATTACAGTTGAGAAAGTCAGGGTGATACATGAATCCACAATGGAAGTACAGATGAAGTGGGGAGTTAGGGAAGCTTTGGGGTAGAATATATCTATTTTGAAACTCAAAGTAAAATGGGGTATTCTCAAATTGGACTGAAAACTCTAGACTGTGAATATTCCATCTGCCTTTTCTTCCTACCAGCCGGAGAGTAAGGACTCTTACCCTGTATCCCTGCAATTCTCAGAACCTCCATAGTGTTGAGGTTGATCTTTTAATATGTATTGTAATGATAAGTACTGCTCCCCAAGTCTTTATTGCTCCCAGAAATGAAAGAATCCACATATACAATGTGACCTTGCTCCTTGATTTAAAACTATTGGTTAAATAAAGATGCTAACAGCTAATAGCTGGGCAGAAGAAATATAGGCAGGGTTTGGGGTTCCTAGGCTTGGGGTCAGAGGAGAACATGAGGAGAGAGAGGAAGGTGGAGAGAGGAGAAGACACTCTGGGGCAAGAATCTTAAAACCATGGCCATGAGGCTAGCCAATTGAAGTTAAGAGCAGCCCAGATGGAACATACCGGTAGTTGGTATTATGATTCTGGATCTTCTGCATCAAGGTCTATGATCTTCCACAGAATCCTCTCCATCTCCCTGTAGGAACAGGCACAGGTAGTGAGGACCTCAAAGCACAAGTGATCTGCCCATGTTCAGCCACTTGATAGTCCTGGAGCAAAGCTCGGCCCTTTTGATTTTATCGTTGTCTACATAGTCTATAAGACTCAGAACAAGGATGCATGCTAATTAACACCTGAATGATTATAAAATCAATAATCAAATTTTAAATACATCAATGCCATACTTAAATCTTAAGCTGCTGATTTCATTTTCTTACAGCTGTGCTAGCCCACTGCACGCTACAAATAGAAATGATGATGAAGTTGGCACAGAGCATTTTCCTTCTTTCTTTTCCTATTTTTTCACCGCAGGCTCTAGATGGGTGGTCATCCTAATTAGGAAATAAATTTCCTCTAAATTAATAGCAGATAGCCTAGTCACACTAAATGCCATAATCCATAGCTCAATATGATTACCTTGGGCCACAATGTTATGTTGGCAAATGTTCCTGTGGTGACTTGTGATTGTCCTGTTTTTAATAGTTACCCTCCCCCTTCTCTCTGTAGAATTAACCTCTCATGAATCCACTTATAAACCATTCACTCAAAAAATTAATTGTGAAGGAAATTATATGGATGCAGGGCTACTTCCTGATATGGACTCTACAGAGGAGGTCCCCTGAATGGTGATGAGGGGCTTGCCTTGATCTCAAGGCTCACACCCATGCCAGAGTGGAGGCTGCTAATGACAGAGAATAGGAGTCTGTGTGGACTCTAATCCTTTTATGAATGATCTCCAGGATTCCTACCACTACTGTTTTATAATTCATTATTAGTTTAATTGGAAATTTTATTTATTTCAAGTGTTATTCTCTTTCCTGGTTTCCCCTCTGCAAACTCCCATCCCATTCCCCTCCCCCTGCTTCTGTGAGGGTGCTCTCCCATCCACTCATACACTCCCACCCCACTGCCCTATCGTTCCTCTACACTGGGGCATTGAGCCTTCACAGAAACAAGGACCTCCCCTTCCTGTTGATGCCAGATAAGGCCCCTTCAGCTCCTTCAGTCCTTCCCTTAACTCCTCCATTGGGGTCCCTGTGCTCAGTCCGATGGTTGGCTGCGAGCATTCACATCTGTATTTGTCAGAATTCACTATTTCTAATATCAATTGTAATTGTTCACTTTTGCAAAAGTACAAGCTGCCAAATATTCATTGCTGGGACATGTTCTTCACCTCCTGCTGTCCCCAAGGAAGAAAAGATTACTGCGTTGAATTTTCTGAAAAAAAACATGGACATAATTTTTAAAGTAAAAGCCTCTAAAAAGGAATGTTGCCAGATGCCATGTTTTAAGACTTTCCAAGCAATTATTTCTGCAATTTCTTACTAATTAGGGTTAATATTAAGTTTGCCTATCTGTAGTTTAAAATAATTGATTTTTCAGAAAACTGCAACAGAAAATGAAAAAATACAGTCTTTTAGGAACACTGACTTGGAATAGACATTGGACAATACTTTTAGATAGTGTGATGGTTTGTGTATGCTTGTCCCAGGGAGTGGCACTGTTAGGAGGTGTGGCCTTGTTGGAATAGGTGTGTCACTGTGGGCATGGGCTTAAGACCCTCATCCTAGCTGCCTTGGAAGCCAGTATTCTGCTAGCAGCCTTCAGATGAAGTGTAGAACTCTCAGCTCCTTCTGCACCATGCCTGACTCGATGCTGTCATGTTCCTGCCTTGATGATAATGGACTGAACCTCTGAACCTGTAAGGCAGCCCCAATTAAATGTTGTCCTTATAAGAGTTGCCTTGGTCATGGTGTCTGTTCACAGCAGTAAAACCCTAACTAAGACAGATGGCATAGAACTTTTTATTATTATTTTCCAAATTCTGAAAGTCCAGCAGACACCAGTTAAGTTTAGCAGAATTCATACAGGAGCTTTTGGAATGAGTTCATAAGATATGTCACACCATTGTCTTATATAGACTTTAGGTTAAAAAAGAAAGTCACTTCACGGTGAAGGTCCAAAAAGAGGAAGAGCAACATTCAAGGAAATTTACACTCCTTTTCTCCCTTGCCCTTGATACCTGGAGGTTAAACACTGGTCAATGCATGAGTTTAGGATGCATTTCCAACAACAACATGAAACAGTGTTCTTATCTCATAAAACATATGCTTCCCACTGAAAACCAGTTTGCTTTGTAAACTGCTACTGAAAAGCCTTTGGGTAATACTTAGGAAAAGCAACTAAGCGTGAACTCAATGGGACCTGCAGTTTGCTCAGTGACAGACTGTGGGCTAACTAGGTGCAGGCATGCACACACATGGCATCTGTCACTTGGGCCCTCCTCCCACACCAAGGTGGAGAACGGATACAATAACTGATGTATTCCCCTTGGTGTAGTGGTCGGTTCCTCCCTGGCTTACTCTGGGGTAAAGTCCCTGTATTGGATGCAGCTTAATATAGTGAGCGTGTTTGGAGAGGAGGGTTAGGGAATGGAACTGTACTGAGCAGAGTGGCTTATTCTGTATCACTATTGCTGAAGTCACAGGGATGTCTTAACATGGTTGGGCTCCGTCTTGTTCTTTTGACCCTTCTGCACCCCAAAATTTCCTCCTCCTGTGTGTGTGTTCATTGCTGTTTGTAATCATTCTATACACCAGACTGAGCATGGGGACAGTACATGACATAGGGTTTGCAGAAGTAAATATTGGTGATCTGGTCAAAGCCTGGAGTAGCATTCTAAATTCCTCCCCCTTCACACAGTGAAGGTGAAACCTTCACAGACTCTTCCTTACACACTCCCAGGATGCTTTAGTGCAAGCACATCTATCTCTGTATCCATCCAATTAGCAGCGAATGTCTTTGCATGTCTCTGCTGTTCTCCTGTAGATGTTCCTATCTATTTTCATTTATAACTGTCCCATTTTCTTGCCTGTGGATTTTATTTCTTCCATTAGATTTCACAGTCCTAAGAGGAAGGGCCTAAATCTTCTATTTCATTTTAATTCCCTAAACTCTCTACAAACAGAACTTAATGGCTGTTCTTGGGCTGCCTGCTGTACCTTATCAAATAGCCATGCCTTTGCCGGTGCCCCGGGCTTTTCACAGGAAGTTTGTTGCAAGGCAGTGCTACTTTTGACCTTGAACAAATCTCTAAATCCTGGTCAGCTGTGTGCTTTCCTTTCATCATGGAAACACTGTTGCCAAGGGACTGTGGCCGAACACAAACCACAGATGCGACCCCTCTGTGAACAGTGAGGACAAGGGGGCTTAAGTTACTCTCTGGACTGTAGCTTTCTGCCTCTAGGGAAAGCTAGCATAATGAACAGCCCTGCTGAATATAGATTGAATCCCTCTCTGCCTCCTCTGCAAAGAGGACAGCTTAACAATCAGGCTTTTGGGTCTTTTTCTTGTATTTTAAAAAATAAAAACAAGGCCATCTACAGAATAATGACATCTAAATAATATTCTGCTTTGTGAATGAGTGTAATGAATGCAAAGAAAATTGTGGGCTATTAGGGCTCTTTCTAGGCATAGCCACGCCTTCTGCATTCTTCCTCTCCATCCTGTCCAGGTTTTTTTGGGGACATGTAAACATTTGGTCATTTGGGGGCTTGCTACATCTTTTTCTCTTGTTAGTTGTTGAAGAGTATGTTCTTTGCTTTTTTAGTACTGAAATTCTCTTTTACATCAAAAATTCCAATAAGGATGTGACTGTTCCTACCAAGGAGAGTATCCTAAAAGCTCCTAAACTGATACATAGTAATGACTGGGAAGGCTAGCAAACAAAGAGAGGACAATATTAAGCCTAAAGCGTGGAGGAATTGGCACTCAGAAGCTGGCACAGCAAATGAAGACCATTGGATTGGATGCTCAGAGACCTCACGTTCCAGACAGGACTGGGTGATGAGGAAGGGAGCCCATCACTCATCATTCAAAAACCAGCATGTTTTGATGAGGCCAGAGGGGATGATGTTCCTATTGAGAGTGACTGTGTTTGGTGAGCATTGTGGTCAATAACTGGCTCTCTGGTTGTGATGGCTAAGCTTGGTTGTCAACTTAACTACATGAGGAAGTAACTAAAACCCAAGTGGCTCTTCATATCTGGGAGGGATTTTTTCTTGATTGATCATTGGAGGTCACACAAGTACCTTAAATCTGTACCACCACTTCTGGTGGCAGCCTGCATAAAAGAAGAATGTGTTTCCTGTCTTCTTGCCCTCCTTCTCACTGGTGAGCTCATCTACTCAGAGCTGCTCCTTCGCTGGTGTTAACACCTACTTTGTGGGGGGATCCCAATGGGGACTGAAAGCTGCACCTTTCTAGGGCATCCATGGGATATAAGAGTTCTGCTCGTTCGAAAGCCTTGACTAATACAAAGGTCATCAGACAAGCTCTGTCTAGCAAAGCACCAAAGAGTATTTCTATGATTCCAGCCTTGCTTTCTGATTAGGCTCCTGACCTTATTGGCTGTTAATTCATTGAAAGGTGATACTACCCGAAGTTTGAAATCTCTCCATTTCTTTAGAAGAATTTTGCTTTCTTCCTACCCTACACTTTGAAATTTATCTTTCATTTTAGCAAAAAACCACACACACACACAAAAACCCCAAACCAAAACAACAACAAAACCAAAACAAAAGAACAAAGCTCCCCTAAAGAATAACATTAAACTCAGCATATATTTGTAAGAATCTGTTCATTTCAGATGTGGCTCTGATACCCCAAGCAGGGGAGAAGTCCTTCCACACACTTATCATGAATCTGCCTTAACTTTCATTGCTTTATTCCTCAATATGGGCTGATAATTCTTGACCTACCTGGAGTTATTCTTTTTTGCCTCTGCATCGGTACCTGCTCTGACACAGCCACAGAAATCATAGTATGATTTCTTTTTGATACCCCAGATCTTTGATCACATGCTGTGGGTCTTTACAATCTAATAAACAGAGGAGTGTGGTGTATTTACCCCATATCTATAGCTAGTCGGGCCTGTCTTGAAAAGAAAATTAATTCATCTCTAAGGCTCTGGGCTTCTCAAGGGCTTCAAAGTCATGCAGTCATATGCATTCATGTGAATATGTACAGACACATACAGGGCATAGGGAACAGCAGCCTCTGTGCCCTGCCACAGCTGGGTTCAGGACTAGTAAAACACAGCTGGGGATTCTTTTCAACTCATAATGGGCTCTACTCCAAGCTTAGCCATAGCACTGCTTGTTGAAAAAACCCTTATTCAGCTTTCAGGGAACATACAAATTTCTATAGGGAGCTGTGGGAAAAGAAGGCACAATATTGTCCAGGGGGTATGAGCCAACCTTCCTTAGGCTAAGTGGGGGCAGACAGGAAAGAGTTGGGCTCTTTCCTTTTTGTTCCTAGAAAACATCTGACAGAGGTTAGCTGAGAGTCTGAAGGAAGAAAATAGTTTAATTTATTTATTACAATTAATAAAGCCTTCCCCAATCCTCTCTATCATATTTTCATTGAAAAGAAGAAAACAAGGGAGTGGAAAGATGGCTCAGCAGTTAAGAGCACTGGCTGCTTTTCCAGAGGTCCTGCGTTCAATTCCCAGCAATCACATGGTGGCTCACAACCATCTGTAATGGGATCTGATGCTCTCTTCTGGCATGCAGGTGTACATGGAGATAGAGCACACATATACAATAAATAAATAAATAAATAAATAAATAAATAAATAAGTCTTTAAAAGAAACAACAACAACACAAGACAATGCTGCCAGAAAACATGGTCTGAGAAGTTGCCTTATGAAGGCAAGAAACCCTCCATACAGCAAATGGTCAAGCCACAAAATGTTTTTCCCTCCCAATATATTTGTCTTAATTATAAAAACATATGAAAGCCTCTGGATTAATTATAAATTTTTTACATTATAATACACTTATAACATTATATTATGATCTTAATTGTAAAAGCCTCTGAATATTATCTTTTGCTCTAGATGCTGTGGCTTCTAATTGACTAGGTCTCTTCTGCTGTACTTGGGAACACTAGTGAAGTATATATTCACTAGCTTTTTAAGGAGAAGAAATCAAGTTGGGGAGTGTGTATTATAGATAAACGTAAAATGCAAACATCAGTATCGACACTGAAGTTCGGAAACTGGAGAAACTGCCTCCATGCTCTGCCTTGACCTGCAATCGGTCTGTTGAAGCATACATTTTGGTCAGAGGAAAGTAGATTCCCCAACAATAATTCTGAACGTTAACTTTAAGTGCTCTCCCACAGATTTATTTCACTTCTGAAAATACTATGTTTCGATTTAACGATCCATTTGTTTGGCTAGAAGAGATGGGAAATGAGCACAGCGTTCCCATGACTGTTTAGAGTCAAGGCTCTGGGTCACATGCCCATACAGAAGCGTACAGGCAGGAGTCGCTGTCGGTGTTCCGCTCTCCAGGGAACAGTGAATATGAGCGCTGAGAAGGATGGATGACAACACTTTTAAAACGTGAAAGTCAGGGCTTGAGTGGGTGCCAAGGATTGTGGGCCGTGAGGGATAAAAAGATGGAGCACAGAGAATCTGTAGCATAATGAAACTAGTCTGTATGGTGTTCGTGGTGCTTAGGTCACCGTCCATTTGTCTAACACCATAGAATGCTTAATATCAAGGGTGAACCATGAAACATACTAAGGAATGGGAGTGTCGGTGAGGATGACGATGGTGATGATGACGATGGTAATGATGATACATTGCTAGAACGACACAAATTTACACATGACTCATTTTGTTGGGCCGTTGATAATAGAGGTAGCTGTTAGTGTGTAGTGTAGTCTTTTAATAAGATTACAGTACAGCACCTTTGAAAATGTTTTGCTGAAAAAAAAATCAGAATTTCCTCACTTAACATCCTTGTTATCCAAAAATAGATAAAGGGTTACGTTGCAGTCATGGCTTCCTCATCCCAATTCCGCAACAAAACCTTGACGACAAAATCCTTGACAAAACTCTCTGCCCCCTCTCCCCCCAGTCCCCGTTCTTTTATTCAGTGTGTAATGAAAACAAATTCCTGGGCCGATTCTGTGACACGTTAAGGTTAGAGAAGTAAGCCCGGTGACGCTGGCTATTAACAAGGGAGGGGTACTTAGGAACATGGAGGGCACATGTACACAAGTCACCCATGGGCAAGGGCTCAGGGAATACTCTCTAGAGACGTACACGTGCAGGGCAAGAGCAGAAGTAAGGATGGGAAGGCAGGGTGTGTTGCGGAGCATTACAGAAGGCAGTGTGTCCAGTCTTTCTTTTATCGGCCTTGGAGATGGCTTGAGTTTCAGCTGACTGGAGCAGTCACCCTCCGGTGACTGTTTCCGTCTACATCTCCATGAAGCCATGGTCAGTGAGTAGTGAGCAACTGAGTATATTAAATGACCTTTTGCATTCACTGAAGTAAGCATACCAGGACTCATTATGGATTCGAATGGAATTTTCATATAAGGATGGTATAACCTATAGCTTCCATGACCATTTTTGACAACTAACAGCAGTAGTCTGGAACATTATTTTTTAATTTATCTTTGAAATAAATTACGTGCATTTGTGTGCTTGGAAATTTCAAAAGACACTAAAGGCAACAACTTAAATATTTCTCACTTTATTTCCTTCACAGCATGTCTTGAAATGTATCCCAATATGTTAACCAGCCCCTTTTTGCTTTGGAAGCATTTTGTGTATGCAGCCTGTAATCATACTATTAAAATAGACAGTTTTTAGTCTTATGCATAATCCTATGGCAGTAGCCTTGGGTATTCTCAGACATATACTTCTAGTAGGTGACCTGCTGGATAAAATGACAAGTACATTGTGTATTCGTTAGATGCTGTGGACACATGCCTTCCCTAAAGGGCATGGTCCTGTCAGTGTGCACATGTAGTGTCTATGGTTTCAGTCCCCTACAATTGACAGTTTGGGATCTTGCCCTGGTAGATGAAAAATGATAAAAACAGATCAATTTTAATTTGTGTTTCTCTTATTATCACTGAAAGTTTTCCTCATCTATTCGACAGCTTTTAATATTATTTTTATGTTTTTATTTATGTTTGTGGTGTGTGTGTGTGTGTGTGTATGCATGTGCAGGTGCCTGAGCACACCTGACTGAAGTGTTGGATCTCCCTGGAGATGGAGTTGCAAGAGTCTTTAAGGCCCTTCAAGTGGGTACTGGGAACTTTTGCAGGTACCCTGCAAAAGCAGTAAGCATTCTTAAACACTAAGCCAGCTCTCCAGCCTGAAAGAGATTTTTGAATCAAAACAACGTTATTTGCATTTCCTTTCCATGAGCTGTGTACATGGAAACTGACTTTGTCTATCATGATGTGAATTCCTTACTGGTATAATGAAGCTCTGTGGAGAAGGGAATATGATATGGATGGCAGATAGTTTCCTTAGACTTTGCTTAGCGTGACCTAAATCCTGTTGGGGATGAAACTTGGTTTAGCTTACTCCCTGGTGGGAAAAGAGGAACGGAAACACTCTAGAGTGGCACACAGAGTTTCGAACTGCTTTCAAAGAAATCCTTTGCTTAGATTTTAAAACCCTGCCTTCAACATCGAGAGAATAAAAAAGTTTTATTTCCATCATTCCCTGTTACTTATCCTCTTATAGCGAGTTACAGTCATTTCATCCCTCCTCTCTTTAAATGCAGACAAATTCCATGCACCTGTGTCCAGCTCTCAACAAGTGCTGTTGGAAGGTAGTCCTCCAGCTGGAAGAGACACAGGGAGATGCAGCCCGTCTCCTCTGGTACTGTGCCCTAAGTGTGTCTACCTGATCTTGGAAAAATTCAGGGCCACTAATTATAGCTATAGCTCTGCAATACTGTCAAGGAATGTCCATTGTTATCAGCTATTTCTATGCATTAGTTCATTTCTTTCTCTTAGACAATTGTATGTTCTACCACTCCATGCCTCTCTCCTTAAATTTCGTTTATTATTGCTATCGCTACTTTTGATGAACTTACTTTTGGTGAAGGTGACCCAGGTAATTAATGACCAATCGATTCAATCAGAATTTCTCATTAAATAGAAGATTTCCCAGCTGCCCATGCTCCACAAAGATTGAGGGTTCTTTCAACAACACAGAAATACATTGAACGCCGTATTATGGTTTTGTTTCATTCTGCTGTGGTTATTCACTCAAATAGAAAACTCTTATGAAAATGTACTTTTCTCTTAAACAAAAACAAAGTTCTTGAATTTTATGTCATTACTATTTGTGTTGCTTGTGTGACGATATACATGTATGTTCCTAATCTTCATTAGAAGTCTTTGCCTTCAAGGTGTAGGATATCAACATTTGAATATATATATTCAAAACCTGATGAAACTAGCTAGTTTTTCACAGAAACATTATGTTAGCAGCTCTTCCATTACTTGGGGAAGGCTATAGGAATGGTAGAGTCAATTGTAATGCTAAGAAAAACCTTATCAATGAGTTGAGGTTTCAGTCTATGCAATGGATGTACTAGAATTTGAAGGCATTGTGTAGCTGGCGTTCTCTGACACCTTTAACACTGTTATTTTGAAAGATTATATTAGGCTCATTTTGGAGAAAGTGGTGGAGAAGGGTCACTTTTTAAATTTTAGATTTAAATTATATCTGAATATATTTGCAGTATGTATAATCTTGTCATTGTAATATTAATGATGGGCGTGGGAAGGGATTTCTATATCCATATTAGATGAACTAATTTGCTTGAATGTGTTGATCATCTCGTCTTTTAATCCAAAGAAAGATAAATCTGAGCCTACTCCAACAGGAAACATAGATTCTGACAGGGTTCTAGGCTTTGTTCCTGGTTTGCTCATCATGGTGAAAGTTTCCATTTGGGAAAACAAAAATAGTAATTTTGCTTTAGTGATACAAGAGATCAGGGTGAGCTTACCCTGTTGCAATCAGTGTAGTCAGAGGTAGATGGCATTCGGAACAAACCTATAACCATGACAGCAGGAGCTGAGGCTACCTCAGCTTAGACATGCCAGGGAGCCCATGTGGCTTGGAGGAAAGTGGATGGCTCTTTTGTGTAGTGAGCAACACAAAGGTGACTAGAATGTAGAGGTCGGGGAACTTGAATGAAAGGCAGAGGAAATCAGAGTTCACCAACACCATGGCCAAGCAAGGACTTAGCACCGATCCTCAGGAGAGAAGAGTGGTGATCCACCTTCCAGAGGGAAGGCAGGTGGCCTCATATCCACAAGTGTAAATCCTGAGACTGAGCTGGCTCTAGCTGAGCTGGCTCCAGCACTTCATATTGTACATGCCATTGTCAATCCAGTCAGCCAGACAGGGACTATCACCACATTTCAAGAGCCTCGTAAAGTGAAACTGCATTATAATTTCAGCGGTATTAAGAGAAACTGAAGGTTTTCACAAAATGAACCCCTGTAACTAGAGATATGGAGTTCTATCTTCCCTGAAAGCAGCTTTATAGCACATAAAACCAACCTTCCTCTCCGCAATTAAACCAGAATAAGATAGATGTATCTCATTCCTTGACGTAATGGCCTTGAGGCATCTTAATGGAAACAGTCTAATAAAAGTTTATCTCAAATACTGACCAATCCTTCAGCACGGGCTACAGAAGATGGCTGGGCCGAAGCCTCAAGCATTCACGCTTATCGGAAAAGACGTTCCCTCGTCAAAACTAGGTGATGAAGAAATCAGGATGAATTGTGAGCCTGGGGAGCATGAAAGAGAGAGACAATTACATCTGGACAGACTCCTTCACCTCACCATTTCACAGAGCCAGCAGCTGGGCTCTCAGTCAAAAGTCTTCTGATAACTCTGTTGTGCCGTCCACAGTGGCTGGAAAATGCACAGAAAGAGTCGTGGTTTCCCTTGCCTCTGGGAAGCGTATTGAAGAGAACAGTACACACGGAGTCCCTTTCTAGTCTGAGAGAGAGAGAGACAGAGAGAGAGAGAGAGAGAGAGAGAGAGAGAGAGAGAGAGAGAGAGAAACAGAGACAGAGATGAAAGACAGAGACACAGAAGAGAGAGAGAGATGAAAGTCAGAGACACAGAAGAGAGAGAGAGAGAGAGAAACAGAGACAGAGATGAAAGACAGAGACACAGAAGAGAGAGAGATGAAAGACAGAGACACAGAAGAGAGAGAGAGATGAAAGACAGAGACACAGAAGAGAGAGAGAGATGAAAGACAGAGACACAGAAGAGAGAGAGAGAGAGAGAGAGAGAGAAAGAGACAGAGATGAAAGACAGAGACACAGAAGAGAGAGAGATGAAAGACAGAGACACAGAAGAGAGAGAGAGATGAAAGACAGAGACACAGAAGAGAGAGAGAGAGAGAGAGAGAGAGAGAGAGAGAGAGAGAGGAGAGCTAAGATCTTTGAGCTTGTCATAAAGAAAAACCTCAAGAAGAACTCAGAAAGAAATACAAATGTACCCCTCTTGTCATGAATTCCATGCCTCAGCATAGATGGTGTTTCTACCATACTGTTTCCTATCTCCACAGGAACCATGACATTTCTGTACCTGACCTTCCATAATGACTGTAATGTAATCTCAGGCCCTGTTCACATATATTCTCTGGTCTACCCGTCATCTCAGCAGGGAGCTAGGCACTGAATAACTTACTTCAGTCCATACTCTTTGGTGACAAGTTGGTGCTCAGGGTACAAAAACAAGTGGTAATTAAGTCACCTCAATTTCAGAGGCAATAAGGATGCTTGAGCTACTAAAGGTAGTTATTTTCAAAAGTAGTTGCTTAATATCTCCACTGTACTTGCTGAAGAGGAAAACAGACACAGCTGATCTTGAAGTTTAGTAGCTAAAAATGGAATTCAATCACTGAACCCATTCCTGTTACTCACCTCTGCTTGGATAAGCCACCTTGCCTTACTGTTGTGGTCAACAGTAGCCCTGGGAAAAGCCACCCTGAATGGCAGTCTTTAATGAACTTCAGAAACTCATCCAATCTTAAAGCAAGGACATGGGTTTCCAAGGCTGTCTTTACTTGAGTTGGTCTCAGTTCAAGTCTCTGTCTCACAAGCTGCTGTCTAGCAAATCTGGGCAAGTCATACATTTCCCTAATCTTAAAACCTGTACATCTGTGTAATAGCAGCTACTTCACATGGGTATTAGGCAGGAAACTCTGATAATGATTATAAAGAGTGGTGCCTGGTCAGTCGGGACTTCTGAGAAGGTAGGTCTAAATCTAGTTTCTTGGGCCAAGGATTGGTCTGAAATATTCATGTGTCTACAGATTCGTTTGTTTCTTCCTCCTTCTGGCCATGAAAGAGCATCCATCCATTAGTGAAGCTCTTAAGAAGGGAAGAGACCCAATGTATTTCTGTTCTGCAGTCTACTGGTGCTCTCTTTGTTTGGCCAGACTCACACTGCCACAGCGAAGAATCATGAAAATTCTATAATGTTTTCACTCAAATTCTGCCTCTTGGCAGCCATGACCAAAATCACCCTGCAGCTGTCATTTGCAGGAGGGATCCCTAGCCAATCACTGAGAGCTACCCCGCTGCGAGGGGCAGCTGCTCCAGAGTACCACAAGCAAGGAAGTGACAGAGCCATATGCTACCAGGAATCCCCCAATGAGGGCAGGGCTCCCCGAAAGGATCAGAACTTCTGTTTCCAACTCCTGCCAAACAGCTAAGCATATGATCTCTCTGAGACGTTGCTAATGACAGCAGTGGAATCGAAGACAAAGGCTCAGATACTGCTCAGCCCGGATGCTTAATTCACAAAGTCTCAGCCAAACTGCTGGGTCTCAGTGTAAGGTTTCATGGGAGAGGTGGTTTTAAAGACCTTTTGCACTTCTTCATACGGGCTGAGGGATCTTAAATTCAGCTACAGAAGGAACACCAATAATGTGTAACTTCAACTGACACACAACATTTTCAAATATGTAACACATTCTTCCAATGCTACAAATTCAAACTGCAGGGGAAATGTAGGAATCAGGGCTTTTCTCAAAATCTTCTTCCAAAATGTAGTTTTCACTGTTTGTTTGAAAAAAAAAAAATGCTGGCTTCTTGGACAATAGATATATGCTACATAAAAGGTATATTTAAACTTATTTGAATAAAATAAAATGATTATTTCTAGACATCAGAGCTTCTAATATGTTGGTATATACTGTGCATAGCATTTTCTAAATACCATAATCATAGTGTGTGTGTGTGTGTGTGTGTTTGGTCTATATCTGTCTCTGTCTCTCTGTCTCCTTCTCTGTGTTATCTGTGTCTATTTGTCTATCTAAATCTATCTCATGAGTGCCATCCCTGTGTGTGTGTGTGTGGGGGGTCTGTCTCTGTTTCTCTCTGTCTCCCTCTGTGTTACTGTGTCTATTTGTCTATCTTGTGAGTACACCACTCCCCAACCTTCCCCCCACCTCTGTGTGTGTGTGTGTACAGCAATTTCAGGAGCATATTTTCTCTGCAGCTTTCGTAAACAACCTAGACTATAAGAAACTTGAGAACCAAGACCTTTTCCCCTATTACTCTTAGACCCTAGATGATGTCTGGGATAAAGTAGGTATTTGATATTCTGTTGGAAAATTAGCAATGCTAAAGTGATTCCTCAAATTTACTTATACAGCATGGGAAAGAAAACAGTTTATGGTCAAAGCTAAAGATATAGATAATAAGTTGTTTCCTGTCAGTCTCACAGTAAAACTTGGGAGTTAAAAATAAAAGGCTTGCTATATCATCAGGAAGGTACAATGTACTGAGCCACATGAATAGGAAGAAAAAAATATTGTATTGCATGAAACCTAATAAAGTAATGCTTTGCTTTGCAAATGAGTCTCATCGTCGCTCTGCCTGGGGACTGATGAAGAATATGGGGGACGGAGGCTCTGTGCTGTGAGGCACGGAATTTGTCTCCTCCTTTTTCCTAGAGCAGGTAAGGAAGGTGAACAAGCGAGCTTGCCCTACAGGCTTGAGGAAGTACATCCCTCGACTGAGCCTCTATTTCCGGTCCTACAGCACAGACCACAGGCCTAGACCACACAGGAGCTCCGCAGCCCCTTCTGCAGTTCTTCCCTAACCCCAGCTGTATGGCGACCATCCGGCCCACTGCAGTTCAGCAATATCGCTATTGAGTGTTGTGAAGAGCAACGCAGACATGATAAGGAATACCACATTAACTGCCAGGAACAGGTTGTCAAGTCTACTGCCTGTCTCCCGTGGAGACTTCCAGGGATGCTGGCGGGGAGAGGTAGGGACCTGTTCTCAGCTCACGAGTGGCAGAAACTTTTCCCCTGTGTACTGAGAGAAGAAGCCATTGTGCTGGAGAGTATGGGGCTGTAGACGATGTACATTGTTACAGAAGCATGGCCTATAGATAGTAGGTGATGCATTGACTCGTGCTGTGCTGGGCACTCATTTAGGCACTTTACAGATGTTTACGATCATCGTTCTCAGAAAACCTTATTTGGAAACTGAGGCATACAAAAAGGAGTTATCTCAATGAATGTCATCTAGTCAGTTGTGACAATCTCACCATCGGAATTCTACAATTTTAAGTTTGTAAGAATTTTATTTTCATTAATAAGTAACTAAATAATTAAAATTGACTTTAAATTTCACATGCTCATATTATTTCTAGTTATCTGGCTTGAGAGAATAGCAGATAATAAATATATAAGAAAGAATATAAAGATGTTAATTGTAACATCACTTATAAGAGCAAATTGGTATACAGCACTCATGTATAAAATTCTAAAAATAATTTAAAAATTTAAATTAAAAAAGACAAACTTCAGAACAGCATAAATACATATAGTGGAATGATTACTTAAATTACCCTGTTCATATTAGAGAGTAATATAATAATTTAGTAAGAGAAACTATATATGAAATAGTATTGAGTAAATCAATATAGAGAATGATGCATATTGTATAGTTTTATTTATATAAAGCCTGACTCTAGATAGGTAGTATTGTCTGTATGTGGAAGGAGATACACTGTCTTGTCAGTGCAATGGGAGAAAACATCAAATCTGAGAGTGGTGATCTACTTTAAAAAAAAAAAAATCATGTTCTATTTCTTCTTAAGGAGAAGACATTTGTGCATCACTGTGTAATTAAAAGTTCATAGGCAATTAAAAATAGTTAAAAGCTTCATTGGAAAAATTAATGCAAACAAAACCAACTGCTAAGAGCCAGTGTGGGGGAGGGGCAGGGCAAACAAGCTTGGCATTCTGTCTCCAGGAGGTTTGGGTTGGCCTTCCTGATAAACATCCGAAGGGTATCAACCCAGTTTTGTCCTTCCATCTCCTCTCTTAAATCCTCCATTTTATTATTTATTATTTATTATTTATTATTATTTATTTTCTTAAAGCCTCATATTATTTACTGTGAGAAGAGTTTTGTTGGGAAGAACATTTGGTTCTGGCAAGTTATCTACATCTCGTATTGAAGGCAAAGAAGGATGTTATTTGTAGAGACTAAGGTAAGTCAGTTGTATTTCTTTAGTGCACAGAAATACTTTTGAATCTCTGGTAGAATATCTATAATCAAGCAAAGTCTCCTCTTTCTGTGCTCCAAGGGATTCTGTGTTGCCGAAAATACAATTGCTTTTCAGTTACTCTAGGGAACTTTCAAACAAGCTGTAGGAAAATGTCAGAATCTGAAATAAGAATCTGCAAAGAAACTCATTTCACCAGAGTTCATTTTGGCTGTGAGGTGCCAGCTTGGTGATTTCATTGTAATGAGTCGAGTTGCATTTGTCTTGTGAGCATTGACTCATTTCTGCCTAGCATTGAATTCTGTCTGTGGGAACCTGCCGGCCCGGCCTGTGTGAGATTCTTCATGAGGCCTGCCTGCATCTGTCTTCTGGTGGGACTCAGTGTCCCATCGACTCTGCCTCACACAGTACAGGGATGATCAGCTCCAAATGGACTTCAGGAAGTTACAGAATGACAGGTGGTAGGGATTTCCAGAAAACCTTTGCATCTTTTGAAATGGACATAGACTTCTGTTTTCTGTAACTAACCTCAAACAGAAGGCCATGGTCTCTACTCTGACAGAAGGCTGCATGGAAGGATCTATATTGTTCTCATGCCTTAGCTAGTCCCTGAGGGCACTTCAGGCAGGGGAAAGTCTCAAACTGAGTGTCTACTTGTGTTGATGCTACTTGAGGTTCTTACATCTCATGTTTTATTTGGTTCCCATAAACCCCTCAAATGTTGCTGTTCATCTCCCTGCTGATGTCATATGATATAAAGCATAAACACATGTGTTATGTGTCAGAGTCAGAATTTGAACCAAGATCTATCTCAATAGCCCAGGTTCTATTAAACAGCTAAGAAAAATTACATTAATGTAATGAGACCAATAAGATGGTATTGTATTGGCCGTCTCTGTTCTATACAAAGCAATCAGAACACTTTCCCAATTATATACAACTGTGGTGGAGGACCAGGCAAGGAGAGTACGTACCTAAGGCTGTACTTGTCACCAGAGTTCTAGTGTATTCAGGCAGTTTGCACCTCAGTAGAATAGAATTTATGCATCTCCACCCAAGGAGAGTGTTACTTTGGCATTGAGAAATCATTAGATTCCTATCAGCACAATGAAGTGCCTGCATTGTTTCACTGAAAAGGAGCAAACATCTATCTGGCTCACAATTTACAAATATAAAAATACCACCAGTGGGGGTGGTAAATGACCATGGTCAAAGCATGTGTCAGAGAAAAGTGGTCACATCATGAGCTGGGACCACTAGAGGGAAAAGGGAGAAGGGGAGGGGGAGACTTGGGCCCAAAACCCTTTCAAGGACACACCTTCAGTTACATATGAACACCCTTTAACTCCACAGTACCCCCAAACACTGCAACCCTGGACACTCAGACATCAATCCAAGTTAATCTAGCTTCATACTCCGTGCTCTGCCCCTTCAGAGTGCGGTGGCTTTGTCTCAGTCCTCGGAACCACCTGCAGTCCACCTCAGCAGTGTCTGTTTACGATCTCAGTACTGAACTCCTCTCAGAACTGAAGAAAAGCAAACTCTAGCTGCAAAGGAAGCGTCTCCTCCTCTTCACTTTGGAGCCATGGCAATGGGTGACAGGCAAAGCCTTCCATAACCAGCCCAGCACAGTACTGGTAGAACCTGAAGCTCTAGTTAGACTCCAGGCTTCTGTGCCCTGCCTCAGAAGACACCAGAAACAGCTCAGAGCAAGCGAAAAAGGGTAGAGCAAGCCCACACAGAGTCTCTCAGGAACAACTGTGGTTCTCTAACAGGAACCCAAGAATTTTTCAGGTTAGCATAAACCAGAACTTGTCTTCTCAAGAGTGTTGGGTACATCCCTACTATTCTTTATTAAAATATTATGCTTCAGGCACTGTCTGATGTACTTATTATATTCGGCAAAAAAAAGATCACTAAAATATTCATAAGATCAAATAACACAAATCTTAGTATCCCTATAATTGCACCTACCTAAAATATAATACATAACTCTGAAGAAAACAATAGGAGATAAACTGAAGAAAATCATATGATTATTCAAAACACTTGATTATTTTTCCATTTTTTTTCCAAAGTGTCCTTAAATGTATAGGAACAAAGAATTAGTCAAACTAGGTTCTAGAGGTAATGTGGGTATTTTGGGGGACTTCTAATTTTTTGATGTTGGGGTTTTTCATTCTAATTAGAAATTTAGGTTCCCTGAGTGTTGAAATTTGGAATAAAAGTTGGTGATGCTGTGTTAACAAATACACACACACACACACACACATGCACATGCGCACACACGCACGCACACACACATTTTATATATATATAAAACTTCTAGTGACTGGGAGTGAAAAAAGAAATGAAGTAGGTCCAAGTAGCTATGAATTGAAGGATGTTTACATTTTTAAAAAATTATTGATCAGAAATATGTTTTGAGAATCATCATGGGTTGCTGGAAGTTTACTAACATCTATTGTTTCATCAAGAATTCAAATTGTGGAATCAAACAGTCAGGCACACAAAATTGATGATGATCAATGGCTCCTGCATGTGTGACCTGACCACGGGAGCATGCTGAAGCCTCAAGTCTGGCAAGGATTTCAGGTCCCAGCAGCCTCCACTCAGCTTGTCACTGAAGCTCTGCTCTGTCATTGATCAGCCCTCTTCAGTGGCCACAAAGATAAGGATCTTCCTTGGCAACTGTTGTTTGTTTCTGTGATTGTTTTTTTTTTTTTTTGTCTTTTTTTCTTTGATATATTTACCCAACGCCAAAGACTTGGGTGAATTTTGTTTACACAGTCTGTGCTAACACACCCCTAACTAACTATACTGTCATTGCCAAGTCATGTGGCCAGTTTCTCATGAACGTGGAACATTTTCTGGATATCAGCTATCATGAATAATCCCCACAATAGACGGCCTTCAGAAACTTCTAAGTAGACCAAACAGCACCTGTGACTTTTTTCCTTCCTTAGGTAGGCAGGAATTTTTGTACTATGACTGAAAATCATTCCACTGGTTCACTTTACTGCAAAGACAAAGAATTCAGTCTCATACCATGGTTTAAAAAGATGAATAAAATGCACAAAGTGAGAAGCATTTCTGTGAGTAATTTCACAAATGCTGCTAAGTACTGCAGAGTATTGCCAAGATTGGCCTTTAATCTCGATGGGAAGCCATAACAGATGTAAACTCGTATTTGCTGTCAAATGCCTTTTGCATGGTTCTTAGAGAAGATAGGAGGCAGGAAATCCTTCCAATTTATCTTGCCTTACTTTTTTGACCTGCTTCGATTCTCATTAGCCCTTTATATCTGTTGATAGCTTAGAATGTGCAGATTTCACTAGCCCCAGGCAGAATAATCAAATTGGATATAAGAGGCTTGGTGTTTCCCCAACTGCCTTTGAGGCACCCATCTGCCTTCTCTCTCAGCAAGCTTCTCACTTCCTGACCTCAGCTCCAATGCACTTAAGCATCAATCCTCAGTAGGATCAGTTCAGTGTGCTCTACTTGTCTAGGATCACCCTTCACCAAATTCCACTGGCTGGACGAAATGAACCTGAAGGAGCAGAAGAGGAAGTAAGGGGTCAGACTTAAGGAAGTCATCTGTCTCCTGAGTTAAGAGGCAAGGATCTAGATTCTTAGCAGGCTCTACCCTTTCCCCTGGTAAATAAGAACCGGAAGGTCCTGGACCAATTAATACAGAATAATCAGAATAACTGAATTTGATTGGTGGTAGGAAACTTTTTGAACAATTATATGAGTTTTAAGCAGTTAACTAAGCTATAATGCCAACTTACTGATTGGCTAAAGCAGTAAGTACTCCATGAACTCTCTGGTTTGCCTCTGTTTTTTCTATAAATGTTATTGTTGTGGTTTTGGTCTGTTTTTGTTTGGAGGGGTTTGGGGTTTTTTGTTGTTGTTGTTGTTGTTGTTTTTGGGTTTTTTTGTTTGGTTGGTTGGTTTTTTTTGTTTTGTTTTTGTTTTTTTTTAACATGTTCTCTGGTCCTGGGAGATAACTGGTTATTGAATTGGTTTTGTTTCTTTGTTTAGATGCTAGTAAGTATAAATGGCTTGGGATATGATCCTTTTAGCACTGCCTTTATGCATCTCTAGGTATGCTTTGGGTTCTTCTGACATCCCACTTCTGTCTCTCTGAACTAAAACTCAAATCACTACAGTTTCCCAACTTTGACAGCACTCCATTCACTTGGAAACAGTTCTCAAACCCCTTTAGCGTTGTGAAAGGTCACTTCTCACTGTGACTTATATATCTGCTGAATAGATAAGTAGTGGATGGTTTCAATGGAATTGTAAGTATGAAGTTCATAAGCTTTTGGGGGAATTTTATGAGTCAGTTGGCATGACTTGGTGACTTGCAATCAGCCCTAAGTGAGAATATATCAAAAAATTAACAAATGCTACGCAAACTAGCTGTCTCCTATTCCTGGAGTGTAAGAGCTAGGATCGACTAAGAGGTGGTGGCTCCCACCGCACTATCAACTCAGAATGTGTAGCTGTCTGTGTTACTCGTTCTTGAATACCACCTTGCTTGACACGTGTTTGGGGATCCATTTGTTGAGCGGACAAATGAATTTGACACAGGATGCATGTTTAGTCTGGCCTTTGCTTAAAACTCTGAGCCTAGGCACACTCTCCATGGCTTCACTGTGCCCGCCGACAAGTTCCTGAGATAGGTTACCTCCTTGGCTACCCATCCCCTCATGGTTTTACTCTTGGCATGTCACTTGCCTTCTGCCGCACACTTTCCTTTCCCACTCAGGTTCGTGGATATCCGGCACAGCACACGTCAGTAGCTAGGGATAGGAAGAGAACGCTGGGAACGTTCAGAGCCCTCCTGGCTTCTAGTTCAGCCATATGGTTTCTGTGTGATCTCAGAAACACTCAGCCTCCTGTAGCCTCATTGTGTGTACGAATGAGAACATAAGTCATCATCACTGAGGCTCTGTCCATCCCAGTGGGATCACGGGGATCAAAGGAGCCGATGCACGGGCCAGGGCCCGGTGAAGCACCATAATTCACCTTGAGACTATAGGAGTCAGAGTTGAAATCCAACTCTACGGCCCGTAGCACGGCTTTTACTTTTTCTAGGCTTCTATTTCTTCATTCGCAGACAGGATAATAACAACTACCACTCAGGGCTTTCAGGAGTTCAGTGAAATTGTGTGAACAACAAGACTGATAAATACAGTTCACAACAACCTCTTGCCTTTCCAGTTTCCTGACTCAGGTGTCTGACATGGTATCATCATCATTCTCAGTCTATCCTTAAGGTGCGGGTATTCTCAGGAAGGAACCATTCTGATCCCGCTGGGTCAGAGAAAAGGCTCCGGGGTCAGAGGTCAAATCATTTGTCCTATGTGCTGGGCCCTTCACATGCTAACCTTGATCTTGAACAAATCCCTGTCTCTAGGCTTTCTCTGTAACTGTACCTATTTGAAGTAAGTTAGGAGTTAGGCTGAAGGGGGAGCCTTGTGTGTGGAGTACTTAGCGCCCCACCTGGGCTTGGTTGGTTTTCTGTGGGCCTTAATTACCACTGTTTCTCCAGAAACATTCCTTTAGCAGAAAGATTGGAGAGTGAGTTTTAAGGACACAGTGGAGAACTATAGCAGAGGCAGGGGCAGGGGCGGGGGCATGCATAGGGTAAGGGACAGGGTAAGGGAAGAGGGCGGGGGTGGGGGCATGGGTAGGGGAAGGAGCAGGGGTGAGTGTGGGGGCGGGGCCTCCTCAGCATTCACACCGGCCCATGGCTCCTTCTGCTTTCACCACTGACTTCCTAGTCACTTTGAAGCTGATGCCTGAAGGTAAAAGAGAGAGTGGAGAAGCAAGTGAAACAACCAGCAGGACTGAGCATGCCTAGTTGGATGCCAGCCACCCTTCCATGTTCTGCTTCTGCACAGCTCCAGCAGAACTGAGGCATTTGTTCTCACGATGCTCAATTGTGAGAATCTTGTGACCTACAAGCCCTGTGATGGTATCCTTGTGAGAGCAGGACATGTGCATTACAGCATGCTCCCTCGCCTTGAGCCATTCCCCACCCGCCTCCGAAATGGTCGCTGCTGGAGAAATCGAAACCAATGTGATTGGCTGTTGAGTCGTCCCTCCCTTTTCCTGTTTACTTCTGTGTATATAAGCATGTGGGATAGTTGGAAATACAGCATTTGGTCTCTACCGGATGACCCTGTGTCTTCTTTTTCAATCCTCAGGTCCTCGCTGTTAAGGGGAACCAGGTCAGTTACGCTGGCGTAGCTGACACTCAATGAATGTTATTCTGAAGCCTTGATGCATGTAGCGACTCTTCTTCTCCCTGGGTCTGGTCACAGTGCCTGGACTCTGCTCTGGCATCTGCCCCTGTTAGGTGTTGACCATAGGGGACTTATCTTCTCAGGTTTTCAGCTATGAACAGGTAAGATAAAGACAACAGCCTCAGGAGAATGTTGTATAGTAAAGAATTTTTTTTAAGGTCTCAGCATGGAACATGATCAACTTTCAGGAGTCATTTCCCGAGTCTCTGTACATAAATGTACCGACTGAAAATGATCCCTCCGTGATGTTTTGTTGATATGTCTGCATTTGCAAATACTCTATCCTCTTTTTGTCCTAGTAAATTTACATGTAGAATTTATTTGTTCAGCCTGACAGCATAGGGGTTAATGTCAAAAGTATCCCCTCTCCAGGAAAAAGACATCAGGATGGGTATGGCCTCATGCCTCACTGGACAATGACAGGAGGACCAGAGCCATTACAAGGTCCCCTTCAACTATTGGAGGTCAGGCCTCTATCCCCATCCTCGCAAGATTAGAATCGCCAAAGCCCTTCTATACTTAGAGAAGGGAGGAGATGTCAGGGGCAGCCCTGCTTATACACTGAAGGCCTACAATCAGCCATAGGCCTAAAATCAGCAATAGGCTTGACATACATACATGCTAACACAAAGTCTTGGGTCTCTGTCGAAAAACACTGAAACAGCAGGCTATAAGCTATTGTAAACAGGCAGTTTCTGTGGAAATTTACCAGCCTGAGTAGTCATAGGTCTTATAAATAGGCAGCCTTGGCAGACAGTACCAACTTAGATAAGGACAAGTGAATCATAGGCAGAGTCATAGTGACCTGTCCCCCAAACCTTCACTCAGCTGATACCCTGTTCTGAATGGTATCCGTACACCCCATGAACAACTGTGCTCCGGTGTCATTCCCTTCCCCACATCCTACCCTTTTGTGTTTATAACCCCTGTGTGAATAAGTAAAGTACGGTGTGATTTAAATAAAAAAAAGAAAAAAGAAAGAAAAAAGAATTTATTTGTTCACTTTGAAATCAGAATGATAAAATGATGGCAGTGTTTTTCTAGGCCTAATATTATTTAAAACAGAGATCATGTGTGTTGTCCCGTGTGGCTGAGTTTGTTTGTTCATTATCACTAACCAATAAGGATCGAAACTTTAAGCTTCCAAAAATTGGTTCCAGAAATTAAGTTTTAGTGTGTCATCAGTTCTTCCAGAAAGAATACCAGAAATGATCATCAACAATAAAGTTATATCTTGCATGTTTAATTGCTTGCACAGTTACTCGTCCCTTTCTACACCAGAATAATTCCTGATCTCTGTTATCAGCGTGTCTGAAGCAGCTTGCATTGTGATCAGTAGACTGGGGACTTACATGCTTGGTTCCAGTTGCCCTGTGTCCCTGATCTGGGTTTGAACCTTGGTGTATCCCATGTTTGAAAGCATAGTCCAAGGCCACGTGTTTGTCTTCAGTTTTGCTGGTGCTGGCAGAATTCCTGGTATGCGCCCTCCTTTTCCTCCATGGGTAACCATAGCGCTGGGATCAACTCCCTGAGCTCAGGCTCCTCTGCATAGGCACAGGCTGCTCACATTGGCAGGATGCTTCTCACGGATAACACTTGATGCATAGCTTTTCCAGAGTTCAATATGCTTGTGTAAATTCAGTGTTTCAACATATGTAGCCCGAAAAGAAAAATAATGCCCTTGTCAAATCTACCTTCTGAGTAAATACTGTCCAAAATATATTTTAAAGGCATGTTTAATGATTGTTCATATTCTGTCAGATCTCTCTCTCTCTCTCTCATTTCCTTCTAATTCCACAGATGCTCAACTTAGTGCTTGAAGGCCAAAGAATGAGTGACTGAATTTGTTGATATCTCAGCTTATTTATTTATTTATTTATTTATTTATTTATTGCATCTCAGCTTTTAAAAGCTTGATCAATTTATCAAACTGTAGGCTAAAATCTTGTGTCTATTAGCTTCTGTAAACAAGGTTTCACATTTAAAAAGAGAGGACAATGTCTCCAGGTCAGTTATTTGGAATTTCTTTGCATGTGGAGGGACATGGAAACTAGACATGCTTTTCTTCCTTTTCTTCCCCCCTTCTTCCCCTCCCCTCCCCTCCTCCCTCCCCTCCCTATCCTTCCTTCCCTTCCCTTCCCTCCCCTCCCTATCCCTTCCTCTCCCCTCCCTTTCTCTCCCTATCCCTTCCCCTCCCCCTTCCCTGCCTGTTCTATCTTCTCTCAATGATCAATGATTCTTGTAGGAAATCAGTCCAGAGCGCCAGGAAAATGGACGCTCGCTGAGATGCAAGCCTTGGGCAGGCACTTTTGAAGTATCTGAGTGTATTGTGTCTTCTAGAACAGCCCCCACCCCAGCCTCTAACTGCAGCATCCGGGAGAACAGCTGCAGCCATGCCCACACTGCCATCATCTCCTGATCAAATGGCAAGCAGCCCTTTCCTTTCTACACAGATCTTTAAGATTCTAGAATTCAGTTCTAGAATTTAGAACTAAAAAACCACAGGCTTGAACTACGAGTCTGTCCAGGGTCCTTGTATGAACTATCAGTGACTTGAGCCTTCCTCCCGTGCCTGTTCCCACACCTAAAATCACATTTGCTTCATTCTAAGATTTTCAGACATAGATCACTGAGCTTTCTTAGGGAGTGAAATTATTATTTTAATTAGAGTATAATGAACTTGAATCTCCTTCATTTTTTTTGCCTTCCTTTCTTTTTCTTGTTGGACATAGAAGCACTTCTACAAGATACTATTACAGTGACAAAGGAGAGATGGGGCTCTCTCAGGCAGGAATGAACATGTCCACTACAAACCACAAAAAACAGGGTTGACAGCCTCTGAGGCCAAGGCGGAAACCAGGAACGTGGCAGCAAGGAAAGTTGGAAGTCTGTATCCCTTCCTTTGCCATCTCTTTGGTATCCAAAACTAGCAGCCTATGATTTTGAAAACTTGATTGTTCCCTGACCTCAATCAGAAGTTCCAGTGGCCTTGCAGAATAAAGCACAGCCTCCATAGTCCCCCAGCGGTCCTAGGCTTTGGGGCCACACTGGCTAGTTCTAGCTTCGTTTTCAGAATGTGCTCCTTGCTGCTGGCCGAGCAAGTTCTGCTTTTTCCACACAGAGCCTTTCCCTAGAACACTCTGCAAACTTCTCCTCTCTTTCCAGTCTTGCCATCCCTGACCGTTTCAGTGTGGAGTGGCCTGTCTTTTTCTCAATGGTTTAATATGGTGCTTCCCTCAGAACGAGCGACCGTGGGCTTCAGACTCAGACAGAGTCATTTAAAATCCCATGACCTTCAGCATGTGCCTTCATTTTTTTTATCTAAGAAAGAAAATGGATGAGAATAATGCTCCCAGAGGGAGGTCAGCTGTAGGAATTGTATGAGATCACATGTTGGTGCACTTAGATGATCAATATGTCTCTTCCTTGCCTTTACCACTCAAATAGCGCTGCTTGCTTTGTGGGTTTCTAGACCACAACTTACTGACTACGAAAGCCCAGGGTCCTTGAAAGCAGGTCCTTTTTTCAAGCTTATTTGAATATTCTCCAATGTTGAGGAGGGACTTGCTAGAGCACAGTCCTCCATAAATATTTTTGATGATTGAATAAGTAATTTTCTGATCTTCTGCTGGATAGAAGATAATGGCATGAGGGGATAGGAAGGAGATTGGAGCCAGCATATTACAATAGAGTGTCTAAGCAAGATGTTCTCACTATTAGCATGATGGACAACTGTGGAAAGACACATTAAACTATATATGCCTCATCGCCTAGCCCGGTTGTGCTTCCTGAGGATGACATGAGGATTTTAACTTTAAGAAGCATCACTAGGCTTATATTTCCTACAACAGCCAAAAGGTACTCAGGAACACATAAAAATTAATTCATTGACATCTGATGTTCTTAGCATTCAGAATGTAAAGCACACAATAGGCTCTTGCGGTTCTCTTTTGTAAAACTTCCCTTTAGTAAACTGCCCACTGCCGAGTAATCCAGTAAAAGGATGCTTTAAATACCATGAAAATAGGGGGAGCACATAAAAGCAGTACTTTACAGACATCCAGGCAGAGATAGCTCCCCCTTCACAATAGGGACAAAAAGTTCTTTTGAGATTTTGTATATAGAAAGGTTAGTGCCTCATTATGAGGAGGACTGTTTGACAAAGAGATATGACCAGAGAATACCTATTCCTTAGGAGGAGGAACCCACGGCCTCTCTCTCAGGAAGAAAGAAAAAACTAGATGTCATGCTTTTGAATATTTACTGCCAAAGCTGTTTTTAAGAACATTCTTCATATTAGAGGACCCAGGAGGTGCCACAGTGTCAAAAAAGGTAGGAATGAGTCATGGTGGTGTTTACAATTTCCTAAAATGAGCAGGTACATTGAGCCTGTTGACAGATGACCTTGAAAACCAACTGTGAAGTAGGATAGTTTCTCTCTCTCTCTCTCTCTCTCTCTCTCTCTCTCTCTCTCTCTCTCTTTGTTTTTTTTGTTTTTTGTTTTTTGTTTTTTTTTTTGTTTTTGTTTTTCGAGACAGGGTTTCTCTGTATAGCCCTGGCTGTCCTGGAACTCACTCTGTAGACCAGTCTGGCCTCGAACTCAGAAATCCGCCTGCCTCTGCCTCTCAAGTGCTGGGATTAAAGGCGTGCGCCACCACTGCCCGGCAATTCTCACTCTCTAGAAAGGCATTTTGGGCGGTTGAGAAATAATGATCAGAACCTGAAGCCATGGGCTTTTTCACTTTGGGGGAATTTGTAATGTAACATTTGGGAAAAGGGGTCTTATCTTTATTTGGTTCCTCAAGAGCTTAATGAGATAGCAGAATTGCCCAGATAAACAATTTCTAATCACGTAAACGTGAAGAAGGAGGCCAAGGACGTGGCTCAGTGAGTGACTGTCCTTTGAGTTTGGTACCTATGATCCGTGTAAAGGTGGAGGCAGAGACTGACTCCACACAGCTCTCTGGACACCACATCAACTATGTCATACACGCATCTCCTGCATGTATGTATAATTAATAATGTAACAGTAAAAATAATAAAATAAAAAATTCAAGGATAAAGGGAATGGAATTAGCTCAGCAGTTAAGAGCACTGGTTGCTCTTCCAGAGGACCTGGGTTCAATTCCCAGCACCCACATGGCAGCTCACAAATGTGTCTGTAACTCCAGTTGTAGAGGATCTGACACCCTCATATAGATATACATGCAGGTGAAACACCAATGTTCATAAAATAATTTATTAAAGAGGGCTGTATTAAATTTTTTAAGGATAAAAATATTTGATATGGAAGTAATTTTAAAGCGTAAGTTAACAAAAGCCTCACAATTTCATAGAAAAATGAGACTTTCCAGCTAAATTTTTGTTGTCATATATAAATATTGATAGAAAATGTAAATCAACACAGAAACCCTTAATGTACTTACATATTTACATTATAATTATTTCTCCTGCTAATACTCTGTTGACTAATAAGAATAGTCTAAATTTAACAGTACTTCATTTTATTAGCACCTTTAGGACTTTCTAAATCTATATTATGTTTTGGGGTCTCATAAAGCCATTTCAAAAGAAAGAGAATCAATTTTGGAATAATATCCTATTACAGACAGTGGCCAATCAATACCATATGATTCCTTTCTAATCGATTACACTCATATGAAGAGAGAAATTTGAAGGCAAAAAATGTAATTATTTAATTTATTCTAGTCCCTATTCTCATCAAGATGCAAACCATTTTACAAGAACTGAGTGACAACCAGTGATGTTCTTATAATCCTCCCCATCAAATATGAATATTAATGCAGACAGATTTTCCAGTTCCCTTCTTACCTAAGTCTGACTATGAAACCTAAATGAAGATAAATATCTTACAACTATTTCCTGTTTCCTTGGAAGAAGGCTGCTGCTGACATGGGTTCTGAAGTGGGTACATTCTATAGCACGAGCTGTTTCTGCACCTTCGCTTGCTAATGTGCAAGTATAAACTGATGTAGCCAAAAGGTAGACCACAGGAAGCTGAGATTCATGTTGGGCTGCATGCTCTTCTTTATATTTTTTTCTTCGGTGAAATAACTGTCATTTTGAGCCCTATTTTCCCCTAATCAATAAAGCTGTAGGAAGAAAGTTCTTCAAAAAATGGTACAGAATATATTACTGTTTGTTTCACACTAATCATCTTTTATATCAACATCTTTGCCTGGAAATCACCTCTTAACCCCCCAGGCACTCCCTAATTGCTTGTCCATGATAAAGGATGAGACTATCTTCATGACAACTAAGAGAAGGCTATACCCCTACTTCCAAAGTTAATCAAGATGCAGTGTAATGCTTACTGTGGGATTCCTAAGAGTGGCTGGAATTATGAAAATGTGCTCTGTGCTTCCCACCTCAGTCTAGATCAAAGTATTTTGGAACGTATTTGTCCGCTTACACTGGGAGAGAAAATGTTTGCTTTTAATCTTTGTGTGGGTTTAGGTACCTACACTTTGCTGTAGTAATGATCCATCAAAGGGAAGACTGCTTAAGGCCATCAAACCCAATTATTGTTATGGACGAGAAAGGCAGTAAGCCTTCGATGCCATGAGCATGGGCTCTGTCTTACAAGATACCCTGCTTCAAATACATATACTAAGAAAAAAAGCTAGCTTCCACAGGAAGCTAGACATCAGGATCCAGCTTGTGATCTAGAGCAACAAAGAAGCTCTGAAACAATTTAGATCTGAGGCAATTACAGAAGTCAGATCAGTGATATTTTGGGTGAAAGGAATCTTTGGGTCAATTTCCATGGGGAGGTCTGAGTTGAACAGCATTCAGCTTGTAAACATTAAAATATATTCATTTAGCTTCCAATATAGGTGTTTTGTTTTTCATAGAGCAATGGGGTATTCTTTAAGATATTAAAGCTATGCAACCTGAAATTATGAACATGGCTGTGGGCTGCTTACAAGCTGGAGGTTTCTGGACACTAAGCTATGCTGCTGCCTTTGTGTGTCTCACCATGGTTCAAAGAGGGCTAGAGATCAAAGAGAAAGATCAAGAATGGGGCTGTGGGTGGATAGAAGGGAGAGTCAATAAAAACAAAATCAGTCATGGGTATGTGTGTGGAAGTGTCACCTGAATGCAGTTTACATATCAGAAACATCAAGAAATAGCATAAATAAAAGGGGAACCCCATGATTATTTGAAGCTGAAATTTTAATGCCCTTAATTCAAATTACCACTAAATTATTTTGCATAAATGTTATATTTTTCTAGATGAGAAAACATTGCTGTACTCATAAATGAAGTGATAGGTGTATGATATCTTCTTCAAAAGCACCCGCTAAGGATGGGATGGGAAAGTTTGCGGTTCGGTCAGAACAAGTCTACACACACATGGCTGAAGCTGGGTGATCAGTACAGGAGTGTCCCGATACGGAGATGAGGCTCTCTCCTGTCCACATACATTTTAACATTTTCAGAACAAAACAATGTTTAACATAAAACAATTCTAAAGTGCTTGGTGATAACATACATAAAATTGTCTAACTAGTCTATAATCACCTATATGGGGTTTGTAGCATTTCAGGTGGTTTTATATCCCTGACTATAAATATTTGTTTAGAAATTCTAAGAGAAATAATCTTAGAAATTAGCATTGCTTGGGGGGACTGGTTAAATTATAAGTTAGTAACCTAGAAGTACTGTTGCCAAATAGTCCTGCAACTAGAAACAAAACATAGCCATGGTGGTGGAACACCTGCAGTTCTAGCATTTGGGAAGCAAGGCAGGGCAGGAGGATGTCCATAAATTCAAAACCAGAAAGGACTACATAGTGAAATCCAAAACCAGGGGCCTCTGGAGATGACTTAATAAAGCACTTGCGGCACAGCACGAGGACCCAATTCAGATACTGAGCACCATGTAACATGCCAGGCACAGCAGAGCAGACCTACATACCAGCACTGGTGGTGAAGACAGACAGGTCCCAGCAGTGCAGTGGCCAGAGAGTCCAGCAAAATTGTGAGCCTCAGGTTCAGTGAAAGCCTCTGTCTCCTTAACAAACAAACAAACAAATGTGAAGAGCCATTGAGGAAGACACTAGATATTGACCTTCAGCCTCCATAGGCAGGTATATATACATAATGTGCACCTGCATATATACACACACACACATACACACACAAATACACATAGCCACACAGAAACATACAACATACACACAAATACACATAGCCACACAGAAACACACCAGACACATACAAATACACATAGCCACACAGAAACACACCACACACACATACACACAAATACACATAGTCACACAGAAATACACCACACACACACAAATACACATAGTCACACAGAAATACACACACATACACCCACACACACATAAAACGTTAAAAACAAACTCCATCTAGCTGCCCAGCAGATAGGGATGTTTTGTTCCTTTCATCAACATCAACTCTCTGAGCCACACTGAGGAGAGATGAGGTGAGCCAAGCAGGCTGTCTGCACATCAAACAGAGCAGTAAGCAGAATTCAGCACGTAGGTAACCAGGGCAATGTGACCAGGAGGGGACAGTGGTCATTGCTCTGGGCCTGTAGAGTTCTGCTTTTTCATCTTCTCAAAATGCTCACCTGTACCGCAGGAAATAATGTCATTGGCTGGCTCCCACATACTGTCCCTCATTTAATGTTAAAGTTATATATAAATGTGCTGCAACTTTCAATCCCATATTCTCCTTACCAAAATGGTCTTTGTTCTTGAGCTAATGACTTCTTATCATAGGGAGTGGACATCTTTTCCCAGACCAGCTTCTCTAGTTGCTTTCCTAATGATGGCCCTTCCCACTGAGCAGGACTTCATTCGTGTAGAGCCTGCTCCCAACTAGGCACCTTTCAGAAGAGGACTCTCTTCTTAGAGAATCTTCACAGTCATGTAAGACACATACAGAGGTTTAAGAAAAGTCTCCCAAGAGCTTTTTTATTTGTAAAAATTCCAAACTTATACAAAAAAATGTAAGAATATGATTAATACAGAGAATCTTCATTTTAGCCAGATTCATGATTATTAATTTACCCTATAGGCTCTATTACCTGTGTATATGATTTATATCTGTTATGTGTGTGCACCTTTTCCAGAACAATTTGAGAGTAAGATGTACATATCATATTCTTTAATGAAGTGGTTCTCAACCTGTGGGCCAGCACCCCCAAAGACCGTCGGAAAACAGATATTTACAATACAGTTCATAAGAGTTGCAAAATTGCAGTTATGAAGTGGCAATGAAAATAATTTCATGTGGGTCACCACACCATGAAGATAACAGAAAGGGTTGAAGAAGCATCAGGAAGGTTGAGAACCACTGCTTTAATGCATACTTCTAGTTAGAGATATTTTTCCATAAGTAACCACACTATCTACCTAGTCTATTCTGTTTATGATGCTATAATTATCCATTAATATAATAATTAGGTTCAAATAAGTTATAATATGATAAATTATGTATTCATATTTTACATTTTAAAAGCCAGAAGTTAACAAGGGCCATATCCTAGGAAGCTACCTTGTTATATACACAGGAAGTCCAGTTAGTAAGGAAATATCTCTCTACCCCATCAATGGCATGGATATGTCCTTTGCAGGTTCCTCAAACTTCTCTCCTAAGTTCTATTGAGATTATCTCAATTTAGATAAGTTTAAACAAACTTTCTTCTAGAAATTACAGCGATGAAGAAGACCTTACCATTCGAGTCCTTCCAAGTAGAAACATACTGGAAGAAACTGTTTTGCCTCAAATGGGACCCGCCTTTCCTTCTCTGTAGGCATCTGAGCTAGCAGTTCCTTGACAGTAGAGAGCGGTCCCAGCAGCAATACAAAAGCCATCCCCTCACATGCAACTGCAGTCACTGACCTGAGCAAGGATGTGTGACCTGAGTGACCTCAGTCTACATGCCTGTGGCTAGTTGGAAGACTTGAACCCAAGGTTTATTCTGCCAGCTGCCAGCCATGTTTGTTAATGTTAGTGTTGAGCTTGAGCCTTGTCATGAACGACAATGGTGTGTGTGACGCTCGGATTCCAAAGTCCCTCTGCACTGGAAACTGCAGTCTTAAAATGCAGATTGATTTACGGGGAACCAGTGTAACACATGGGAACATAATGTACCTGCAAAACAATGCTCCCTTTGAATTCAGTTGCAAAGCAGAAGAAGATAAAAGGACTGGCAGCCACCAGAGCCCCAGAAACCTCATTAATCATTTGTAATGCTGCTTTCTATGCTTCTAGATGAAGATGCTAGTAAGCTCCCAGTAGGTGGGTACCCATGACCCAGCTGTCTAAAATACTATACCAGTTTGAGAATGAGAGCCCAAAAGTTATGACTCAGCCATAGCTGCTGGCTACCTCTCCTCCCCATTCATAAACATATGTACTTGAACAATCCCACAGAAACACTCCCACTAAAATATATATGTTGGGGGTCTGGGGACATGGCTCAGTAGGAAAACATTATTATGGAAGCCTAAATACTTGAGTTCAGCTCCCCAGAACCTATACAAAAATGAGATGCAGGAGCACATAGGCCTATAAACCTGGTTATGGGAGGTAGAGACAGGAGAATTTCCAGAAGATTTTGGGCCAGGTAGCCTGTCTTTACAAAACAGTTTCAAACAAGATTGAAGGTGAGGACAGACACTAAGACCTCCACATATGCATGTGTACACACAACACACACACACACACATGCACACATGCATGCACACATACAAGCATGTATACAAATATACAAATAGCACATGCATAAATAAAGATACACATACAAATATGGCTATGCATGCATGCATGTAAGACAGATCCAGTTATTCTAAGTGTTGGAGGAGGTATAAGAAAACAATACTAATCAAAAATTTCAACATCACATTATGTAAGCCTCATCCCACTAGGGCTCCTGGGATAGTGTTTCATTTTTCTGTTATCACCCAGCAAAGGGTCCCAGCCAGGAGGACAAGCTGAAAAGTGACACTAGACAAGAAAAACACTGTGAAACAGAACATGGAGTGTGTGTGAAAAGTTAGCTTTTCTTCCAGACCAGGAGCAGAGGCTGCAGGAAGCAGCTAGGGATTAGACCAGCTACAGCATGTGCTGAACAAGGTTCCCAGTGAAGACAGCTTTGACAAGAGCAAACTGGGCAACAGAGTTCTGACCCAGGGACCCATTTCCTCTCTGAGACTTGATCTTGCCCCGCCAGGGCTTACTTCCAGGTGTGTTGTAGAGGTAAGGTGTCTGAGTCAAAAGCTTTACATTGAACACTGAATGGAAGACCTTGAACTTGAACTCCAGATTACACTCACGGGTCAGCAGTTAATGCACAAGAACTGGTTTGTCTTGTCTTTTCATCAACACCCCCAAAAAGAGTTCTAAGGAAACATGTATCACCACACACACATGACACACACCACACACACACACACACACACCACACACACACACATGACACACACCACACACACACACACACACACATGACACACACCACACACACACACACACACACACACACACACACACCACACACACACACACACACACACACACACACACACACCTTTCACTCTTGTTCTCTGTCAATGGATCAGGATACGGACTTCTCAGCTCCTTCTCCAGCACCATGCTTGCCTGTCTGCTGCCATGCTCCCTGCCATGATGATAATAGACTAAACCTCTGAAACTGTAGACAAATCTCCAATTAAATGCTTTCTTTATAAGAGTTGCTTTGTTCACTGTGTTCCTTCACAGGATAGAACAGTGGCTGAGACACTAAGAAACACAACCCCACAGCAAACTCCATGATGATCTTATTACAATGTTTCCTCCCTTTCTGAAACATTTCCTGAGATTTAGCTGTGGGAATGTGTTGAAGATGTATCCACTGGGACTGGGCTCAGCAACTCTGCATTTTTATTGCTGTGGTTTCCTGTAGTGTTCACCATCTATTGCAAAAAGAACTTGACTTGATAAGGGTAAAGCCTACACTTATCTGTGGGTATAAGAACAAATGTTTGCAGATCGTAGTAGAAATTATGCTTGTTTAGTGAATTGGTGTGTGTAGATTCTCCTTCAGTCACCATGGTTTCATGGCACTGGTTAGCTAGCTAGATTTCCAGTGTAGACATGCTATGCCTCTGGCTCAGTGAAGTACTACTACTGTACCTGTAACGTTATTGTGCTGTGCTGGTCGTTGATATGGTTGATAGATATCAGAGTTGGGTAGGACTGTTGGTTGCCTTTCTCCTTTGGAAACTTGCATAGTGCCTTCTACTACTGTGAAAGTTAGTCCTCAGAGACCAGGCATTCAGATCAACCCCAGCTCAGGGACCTCCTGAAGTTTATTGTGTCTTCAACAATAGGGACTTGACTTCTATCTTTGGGAGATAACCAATGGCAACAGCAATAGGCTGTATGTTTGAGAGTCTGTTAGACAGTCCTGACTAATGACTCAACAGAGGGCTTCTCGCATCTGATGTTGGGAGTTTTGTTAGGTGGTCTTCACCTCTCAGAGGGAGTGCTGTCATCCCAGATGAAAAAGGTTCATTAAAACTGTATGTATATTTATTCAAAGAATTATGGGAGTGGCAGGATTCTTTTAGGTGAATAGTTATGATTCTTTGTGACCTTTTCGCCCATTCATGTTGTTATTTTACTTCCCTCTTTTTTATATATTTGTCCCCTCCCTCTCTCTAAGGAACCCTTCTTTACCTTCTCCCCTACTACATCTATTGTATCCTACTCTTCCCTTTACCCTCCTCTCATCTTCGCCCATATTAAGCTCTCTCCGCCTCCTTAAGGAGCCTCCATTTCCCCTATTATCAACTGCTTTTATGTGGGTTCTGGTCATCCTAACTGAGGGCCACTTGCTTGCATCACAGGCACATTGAAGTTGAAATTAAGGGTTTTTTTGGAAAGTCGGTTGGATGTGTTTTGCTGAAGGAATGTTTAGCTGAAGCAGACACAGGTAAAAAGATGTTCTGCTAAAGCAAGCACATGAAAGGACACATGATGAGGATTCTTTGTTAATGACATGCATGTATCGGTCCGCCTTACATTACTTAGTTGACTTGCATTTGTTGGGATACCATAGAGAAAAAGGCACTGAAAAACTTCTGGTGCTATGCTGCAGTTTCTTGCCACTTCCCAGGACTTGGGCTGATTGGCTGAGTGATGTCAGTTGAGACACACTCATGTGCTGAGGCAAGGCAAGTGCTGAGGCAAGACCCTTGAAGGACACTTGATGTTTGGAGGGTATAAATAGGACTTGATGGAAAATGACGGACAGGGAACTAGACTTGCTTATTAGAGCTAGCTGTGCAATGCTTGTGTGTCTCATGTCTTCGATGACCATCGCTTCCCTGAGAGAGGCACAGCTGAGAACTTCTCCTGGTATACTTCTTGCTGATTCTCCTGGCTGTCTCTGCTAGGTTGTATCACCACTGTTGCTATCCCAGCTTTACTAACTGGACTGCTGGTGACTGAAGTGTTTGAGAGTGGATCGAGCTGCCATTGCTAACCTGTGAACTGAACTGCCAATTTCCACACAACACAGACAGGAGTTGCTCCAAAGAACCTTTCTAAACAGACCTACTTCCTCTGTATCCTTTTTTTCCCACTACCTCTGGTGGGTGGTGGGCTAAAGGGAGGTCAAAGAATTTAAGAACCATCATTAAAAATAAGGTTTGAAAAAACTAAAAGTTACAGCACATAATAGACAAAACCATCTTCCTAGCCTCTCCTTTTTTAATTCAAGTTACATACTACTAGGCAGATATATACCAACAATGTATCCTTTTCAATGTATACTTCTGTAAGCAAATGACACTTATTTGCTCTTAACAGACAATGTTAATTTAGTTTACCTGGTGAAATACTCCATGTTCACTCTGTGTCCATTTTGTATCATTCAGTATTATTCTCAGCTATTTTGGCACTGAGGTTGTTCTAGATTTGGTCAATGTCAATTCCTCCAAGTCCTTCTGGATTTTTTTAGCACATTTTATTTCTGGCACATTAAAATATTATGCGCCTATCTTGCATTTATTCTGCTCCCGTCTTGTGACCAACTATTCTCTAGGAAGCTTTTGTTCCTTTTAGTGAGAAAGATTAGACACCAAAATATGCAGGTTGAGTGTGCTCATTGCTGCTGCTGTGGTGTTTTTGTTATCTTTCAATTGCTCTGATAAGACACCATGACCAAGGCAATCCATAAAATATGGCTTTTAATGTGGGGTGCATAGTTCCTGAAGGCAATACAGTTCATGACTATCATGGCTGGGAGCATGACAAAAGGCAGGCAGGCATGATGCCAGAGCAGTAGCTGAGAGAAGGCAGAGAGAGCAAGAGAAAGAGAGAGAGAGAGAGAGAGAGAGAGAGAGAGAGAGAGAGAGAGAGAGAGAGACTGGGAATGGTGTGGACTTTTGAAACCTCAAAGTATATCCACAATAACATACTTCCTCTAACAAGACCACACCTTCTAATTCGTCCCAAACAGTTCCCCCAAATAGAGACCAAGTATTCAAATCCATGAGCTTATGGGACCATTCTCATTCAAACTTTCACACACAGTTTCTTTAGGTGCTTTCAATGGCCAAGACTAGAAAACATAAATATTCATGCATACATAAACATACACATTTATGTGTGTATATATATGTGTGCAGATGTTTACTGATAGATACTGATACATAAGCACATGCTTCTTAGGAGGCATGGATTCACACTGGTGCCTCCTATTCTAAATCATCCCTGTGAATTCTTGTCTTTTTTTCATTTCTATTATTTGTAAGTCCCTTCTTCCATAGTGATAGTCTTTGCTCTTACCAATAAACACATGTATTTATTTGCTTAATTCTGTATAATGCATCTAATATAGCTCCCATATTTGATTTGCTCATATCAGTATTGCACAAATAAATCTAATAAAGTTTAGTTTTTTTTTTTTTTTTTTTTTACAGTAATTACCTGTTTTAGCTTACAACCAAGACTCAGGGCATACAGACAAATGCATGCTGTTTGGAAGTTCCTGGAATTAGCTCTCCCTCCCCCACTATGGCCATGACATCCGTGGAGTAGAATACCACGTGTTTGCTAAAAGTTTTTATTTTCTCTCTATGTCTCACCCAGTCTGCTTTGACCTTATTTTAAATTTGTAGATCATCAACACACTTCTAAACTTCTCAGAAGTGCAAATTGCTACAAAGAGAGAAATGAACTTTCTCCCTGTACCTCGTCATGCCTCATTCCCTAATTCCATAGAGATTATTAAGTTCATTGTTTTCTATTTTATCCTTTAAATTTAGTTCACCAGGATCGCCATGACAAAACACCACAGAGCATGGGGATTAAGTGACAGATATTTATTTTCTCAAGGTTCTTGGGACTGGAAGATCAGATTGATTTTCCTTGGGGCATCTTGAGTTGCAGGTGGTCTGCCTGCCCTGTTTCATCACAAAGCTGCAGAGAGACATGGTCCTGGTATCTCGTCTGCAGTCTAATCTCTCACAGGAATCCAGTCCAGTTAGATTGCTACAAGGGCCCAACAGTCTCATTTTATTTTTAATGTTAGAGATCCAGATCTAAATATGGTCACATTTTGAAATATTAGAGGTTGGACCTTTATTATGTAGATTTTGTAGAGGATGTAGTCAGTCTCTCTCTCTCTCTCTCTCTCTCTCTCTCTCTCTCTCTCTCTTGTGTGTGTGTGTGTGTGTGTGTGTGTGTGTGTGATAAGCAGGTATGTGTGTGTTCTTATTCCCTTAATTATTTCACAAATGAGACCATAGTATTTATACCTACTTTCACTTTTCTGGCTCCTTTTCTCAGAGGCATTTAGTACAACATGGCTTTGAATTTTCACATATATTTTGTGACATCTGTTGCATATTTCTCAGATTCGAGAATCTTACATTTACATTCACAATGACTACATCAGTCTTAGTCTCATAGAAAGCCTGTTTGGGCTAGACAGCGAGGTGTCCTTGGAGTCGGAACCAAGAGTCCTGAGAGTGATAATCTCCCAGTACAGTAGCATAACCACCATGTCCATGGGAATAGGCAACTGTATATAGGCATAGCTCTGTAGAGCTGCACCATTCCTATTTCAACAGTGACTTGAAGCAAGAGTCCTGTGACCATTTTTTCTCACAAAACAATCTGTTTTTAAAAGTGTAAATTAGTATTTTCATCTCAAAAGGTCTGTAGCATCTTTCTCACCCTGGACAGCACAAAGAGAAAGCAAAGAAATTTGAGAAATATGCTTTAATGCCAGGCCTCCAAACCTGCCTCAAGGCGCTTAAATTTGGATCTGCACAATTACAAGCGGGCAAAAGAAGTAGCTAGTGCAGTAGAAATATACTTGCTAAAGACCTTACATTTAAATCCTAACTAAATGCATATCACTGAAAAAGAGGCCAAGTCATCTTGTGAAGGAAGAGACACTGAGGCACTGAGCCCCTGCCTGCCTGTCAAGAGTCTGACACCAAGGAAGAGACACTGAGGCACTGAGCCCCTGCCTGCCTGTCAGGAGTCTGACACTGACCTGTGTCAGTCCACTGTGCAGCATTTATCTGCAGAGTTGTCTTTCAACATCTTGCATACTCTTTCTTCATAGCAGGCTCAGGAATTCTCATTTTACTCTTTCCATTGTTAATACAAAGTTTGGCACAGCGAGTCTCTCCTGAGCATTCATTCAGGAGGAAACAGCAGGCACACCTGAGGAGAAGAGACATCTGCTGGCCCCGCAGTCACCCCAGAGCCTGTCCTTTGCATGGCTCCAGGCATGCCTCTTAATCTGATTTATCACAAAATTTGCTTGGGATTTTTCCTTTACCTTGTAAGGGTATGGCTGGCACAGCCAGTCCAATGAGAAGAATGTCTACATTTAGATGCTGATATTTTAGGTGGGTCATGAAATGAAATTCTCCTTAGGAGAGAGCATATGTTGAAAGTGCATGGCAGAGCTGTCTGTGAGCGCGTGCGCTTGGGAAGTGGGGAGAGAGGCCTTCTGTCTTTTCGATGCATATTCATGGAGAACTCCAAAAGTTCCCTAGGAAAGTTTCCATTTAGAAAGTTGATTCTTGATAGCCACACCCAATTGAGCAAAGAGTAGCCATTGGCTTCATAGGTTGATGTATGGTTTAAACTGTCAATGCGTGACTGCTAATGTGCTTAGTGTATTGTTTGGGATTCGGTTTTCTGGTTGCATTATTTTAGAGCCATGAGATACCATTTTGTTTGACTGAAAACTACTCATCTCCCTGTTTTGAAACGAGTGATGATTTCTCCTGATAATCTTTCCATTGTCCTGGATATACTTGATTTCTTCCATTAATCAAATTTGCATTGGCTTTTATTAAACATCTTTTCTTTTTAAGCTGGTTTGAATTATGGTGATACATTTTTTACATCTAAATTTTCAAGAGATATGAAAGTATGTAAACTAGGAAGCACAAACATGCCTAAGCATAACCATACTCCTATAGCCTTCGCTGAACAGAGCCTCTTGCAGACATAATTATATATATTTCTACTTGTAAAGTGTATCATATGATGTACATGCTGGAATTATATATTTCTTTATCTAGTGTGTATCTGGAATATCTCCATATCTGTGATCCTACATTCATGTGTATAAATGTATGTGAATATATCTATATCTATCTGTATCTTCCATATCCTACTTATGTATGTTTCCATAAAACATCTGCTGATTTGTATTCCATTGGCCTGAAATCATAATGTTCAGTGTTCAGTTTAAGGACATTGAAGATATTTTGAGGATTACTTTTAATAAAAGTGACCACTATCCTCTAAAGTACTCATCCTGTTAGTCGGTGTATAAACTTGACTAGAGGAAAGATAAGAAGCTCACCAATCCATAACACATGCCAGCAACTCACGAAGATTCTCTGCCTGCTTGTTTAGCTATGTGTTGGGAACCTGTTGAGTCTACTACTAGATACTCTCATTTTCTTATGGAAGTGGGCTAAGACTCAGGAAAGTGGATTATTGACAGCAAAGGATACTTATTAGGAAGCTTACAGATCATTAAGGTTTCATCTGGGTCTGTGTACACCTTCGATTGGTTATGTGGGTCCCCAAAGAAACTTGATAAACTCAAGATTATTGCAAATTGAAAAGAGGACTCAAGAGTGTTCCTAGAGGCTGGGCATGGTGGTGCATGCTTTTCATTCCAGTCCTCAAAAGGGAGGGTAGAGGCTGAAAGAGCACAGCACAAGACCATCTTTGGCTACAGCGTGAGTTTGAGGTCACCACAGTCCTCAAAACAGCAAATCAAGCAAAAATTCTCCCACAGCACATGTAAAGTGCACCCCACCTACGACATTTTGAAAAAATCTAAAATTTATTACTATTGTTTGCACATGTGAGTACACAGTGTATGTATGTGTTTGTGTATGTGCATGTGAGCAATCCAGCACATGTAGAGAGGTCAGAGGACAGCTTTGGGAAGTTAGCTGTGTCCTTCCTTTACGTGGACTTCAGAGACAGTGACACAGATCACCAGGCTTGCATAGCAAGCACCTTTGCATGCTGAGCAATCTCACAGCTTCCTCATTTGTTTTTGTAGAATTTTCCCGAGTTTCAGTTGTCATCTGGGTAAATAGTGAACGCTGTTTGGCATTTTTAACCTTTCTGCCAGTGAGTGGTTTTTCTTCTGACCAGTATTTCTATTTCGAGGTAACTATCAATTCGGAAGCCAGCAATGAATACAAATGATTTTATCTTTACATTCCTTTTTCTTTCCTTGCCTAATGACCCCATTTTCATAAATAGTTCCTTTTCCTGTGTTACTGTCTCTTTAGTTCTATTTCTTTGACACTGCCATTCCAGGTGTTCTACCGTGAACTGGGTCTCCCAATCTACCATACAGAACACCTTCATTTATTTAAAGTCTCATTCTTAAAAAAAAACAAAAAACAAAAATCACATATGCTACTATTTTATGTGCATGACTGTCTTATCTGCATTTATGTCTGTGGACAAAATGCATGTCTGATATCCGTGAAGCCAGAAGAAGGTGTTGAATTCCTTAGCACCAGAGTTACACACGGTTGATGATTATTCTTTGTATATGGGAATCAAACCCTGGTCCTTCAGAAGAGCGGCCAGCACCCTTAACCACTGAGCTACCTTTCTAGCACACTGTCAATGCAAAAGCTACAGGTCTCATCTTGAAGGGAATAAAAGATAGTTTATTCTGGAGTCATTTTGAGTGACCATGGCCCCAGGAACACAGATTTTGGCTGCCCCAAATTCCCACACGGAAGCAGTTTTGTGACATTTTTATAGCTATATAGAAGAAAAAAGGTCATAAGTAAAGGCAATTTTAAAACACAATGGTGAGTGTGTCAGACAGGCAGACACAGCAAGGTGGAGAAAGCTTTGCTACAGGCCCAAGATGTTCTCTGTCCCCATTCTTAGCTTTGGGGTTGGTCAAAGCTAATGGTCTGGCAAACTAATGGAGTCCAAAGATTTCTGTCTCTTGGCCACAGGATGTAAGTTCTCCCAGAGTTGGGAAAGGAATGGTTGTTCTGAGAGCTAGAACTAGCTCAAGATAACACAACTAATCTCTGGACCGTCAACATTCCAACCTCACACATTACTGAAATCCTAATCAGTCCATCAGTCTCTGCAAACACAGCTTCTTTACAGGAGTTTTTGTTTATACTAAAATCCGTTGGAGGTTTAGTCCATTGTCATCATGATGGGAAGCATAGTGGTATGCAGGCAGACAAGGTGATGGAGAGGTAGCTGAGAGTTCTATATCTGGATCCTCAGGCAGCAGGAAGAAAGAGTGATAATGGGCCTGACTTGAGGGTCTGAAACCTCAAAGCCCACCCCCCAATGACATACTTCCTTCAACCAGGCTGAACCTACTCCAACAAGGCCACATCTCCAATAATGCCACTCCCTAAGAGCCTATGGCAGCCATTTTCATTCAAACCACCAAACCTTCTGTTTTCTAACTAGTTCTTTAATTCATTATCAGCATGTAAAAATGTTCTATGAAAAAATATGTGTGTGTGTGTGTGTTTCAACAAAACAAATCTTCTGATATTTAATCTAGATTGTAACTTTTTGAAGGGATTTTCTTTTCTTTGTGTGCTTATTTTCTTAGTGGATGCCTAGTACTTAGCATGCAGTCAGTAGTTAATAATGACTCAAGGGACTGTTTGTTTTTTCAAATGGATATAAAGTATCCTTAAGTATAACTGCAAAGTTGTACAGACAGTGTTGGCATTTAGTCTAGGCTCTGCCCCACAGTTACCTGGCAACATCCTGGTGTGCCTGACTCCCCCTCGCCACTCTCTTGCTCTTGTTCTCTTCTCCTCTTGCTCCTGCTTCCTTACCTTCTTCCCTTCTCTCTCCATGTGCTCATGGCTGCCTCTACTCTCTGTCTCTCTTTCTCTGTCTTTCTCTGTCTCTCTCTGTCTGTCTCTCTGCTTTTCTCTGTCTCTACTCCCTCAACTCCCCTCCCCATGCCCTTAATAAATTCTATTCTATACTATACTCTCCTGTGGCTGGTACCTCAGGGGGGAAGAGATGCCTCAGCATGGGTCCCCAGAGACACCCCTTCCCCTATATTGTACCATGCCCCCACCAAACATTCCTTCCTCCTTATCCCTTTATAAAACACAACAGTGTCAACCAAGAACATGGGAAATCATCACCGACTCATTAGGTGAAGGAGTAGCAGGCATGTTGCTAACATGTTTGCAGTTGGGTGGATATGCTACCATCATAAGTTCTGTGGTCTGCCTGCTGTGTCTCTATGTCTATTGCCAGCCAAATCCAGCTTTGTCCTTTCTGTATTGGCTGATCAACTGTGCACTTCTTCTGAGCTCCAACATTATCTGTCCAGTAAAACTGAAGTAGAATGAGAACCCAAATCAATGTTAATGATAATGGTTAAAAAAAAAAAAAAAAAAGCCAACATCGAATGCCCATCCATGGATCAAGTACCCCTTCCCAACTCCCTGACACACAATGCAACACTTATCATCCTATCATCCCTGTTTGAGAGGTGAGGACAGCCTGAAAGGTTTAAAACCTTATTTAGGAATTTACAGGATCATGGACTGACATGTCTGTAAGCTCAGTGCCTGAAACTCTAACACACCCTGTAATGGAGCTGGCAGATACTGCCCCAGCAGGGATTAACAGACTGATTGACTGTTATTCTTTGTTTAAGGCTGGAGGCTGCAGCCTGCTTTGTTTACTCAAGACTCAGGCAAATCAGAATATAACAGAAAAACAAATAAGGTAGCCCAACAGGGGAACTATTTGTATAAAAGACCAAGCTACAAAGACTAGGGAAATAGAAAAAAAAAAATAAAAATAATAAAAAACAAACAAACAACAAAAACCCCAGCAACACAGCCACCATCTTGTTCTCAAAGAATGAAAGATCAATGACTTCACATTTCATCTCAATCTCTCAGGATCAGGATCAGGATCAAAGCAGGGTTTGGCCAGAGTCTCTTTGTTTTCTGTGCCAACAGTGTGGTAAGCACGAAATGAAGAAAGGGCTTCTCATCATCTGCAAGACTGTGGGCATAGTGCTTTCCAGTACAAAAGACAAGGAAGGTATGATGTGAGGATGAAGTGTGACTGTCACAGGAAGAGGTTGGTCGTTGGAGGTGAAAGTAAACAAGTAAACAAAATAAAATTGTTTAAGTCACAGGGAGTTGAAAAGGACACCCTTCATCCTGGAGCTGCCTTGCTACTCAGACCTCCCTACCAGTTCTTTCCTACCCCAGTTCAACACATCTGTGGAGCATTTTCTTGCTTTTGTTATTAAATATCCTGTTCTAACAGGTCCATGAACCCTTTAAGGGCAAGGACAGTATTACTTTCTGAGCATCTGGTAGGATTTAAGCAGGAAGCTTGAAGAGAGCAAGCAGTTGGTAATTCCTCCTTAATCTGATTTGACATTTGTTTGTTCGTTGTTGTTAGTAATACCAAACCACAAGGTTTCCAGATAGTGCAAGGAAAACAAGATAAAACAAACAGTAACGAGTATGCCCTTCCCCCTGGCTAAGTAAGATAGGATTGAAACATTTTTGTGCCTCTACCAACTATTTCTCTGGGAAGTCAAGCCAAACCTCCAGCACATTAACAATGTTAATGTTCTCCTGTAGGCGGACAGGCAACTCTCCGGCTTGCTTCTAATCTTCCTTCTCTTCCTTAGATAGAATGACTTAACTCCACTAATTTTCAGAGGCGGGGGTGGGTGGCGGGAGCTGAGACTGTCTTCAGAATCTCCGCATTGTCATACATATCCTATAAGAGTGGAAATACACAGACAAATTCAGCGTTTAACTCCACAGCACCACAGCAGAATTATTAAGAGCCTCAACCAGAATGGGAACTTGATATTTTGGGCTATTTAAGAACACTTTTTTTTTTTTCCCTGAAGCCAGACAAGTTTTACTTTCAGAAATAGCTGCAGCCTCTATATCTAAGTGGGTATGGCCAAAAAGTAAGACACCAAAAACATGTGGGAGGTTCTAGTTTTTAGCTCAGCTGTTTATATTTGACCATACACTTGCTTGACTAAGAGAACCTGTGACTCTCACAAATCTTAATAGCTTGCCTGGCACACCACTAAAGATTTTCCTGGAGACGATGAGGTATTTGTAAATTTGTTTGCACTCTTGCAGAAATTAAGTGGTGGGATATTTTGTGCCTTTTGATGAACATGTTTCTCTGTGGCAAGAGTGTGAGAACATTGACTTAGAAATCAATATTTTTAGCTTGGCTCCTTTCCACCCTTTCAAGAACCTCATTTTCTGAGCCCCATTTCCTACCTGTAAATGAACAAGTTAGACAAAATGACTTCAAGAATCTTTTCCTCTAGATCACTAATGTTCTGTGATATTGCTTATGAGATAGGGTATAAAAGAGAAATGTCCAGCTGAAATCAAGGACACACAACGTGAGGTCCCAGCCTTGCCATTTACCAGTTCATTAATCCTCTCTGCACCTTAGTTTCTTTTGTCTGTAAGATCCATTTCAGTTCTAAATTGTACAGTTTTATGGCATTGCTTATTGAGTCTGAAAATATCACAAACATAAGGTCCTAGGAATTACCTTTAAGATTTTTGTACCGCACAGATTGTATGACAAAAACAATCCAATTTGATCATCAACCAATAGCATTTATTGCCCAAGCAAATGGTTTATCTGCCCAAATGTATAGAGGTGACAAGATGTATATTTTGCAGACACCATTCATTAATGGTGGTTTCACTTGTCTTATAGTAATTGAATTTTAAATCACAATTAATATTTAGCACTAATTACCACCATGATCTCTTGTTTTCAAAAGGATAAACACTGTCAAGTTGCCTGCTTCCTAGGATGGTACCACTGGCTAACAGCCAAGCAAGCACAGATTGGCACTTCATATCCTTAGAAAACCACACGCCGGTCAAATGCTTATGTAACCCACTTCCTGCCATGGGTTCCACTTTAGGGTGTAACTAATTCTTTTCCTTCCTCCTCCAGGAAATGAGGTATCATTAAAAACAAAACAAAACAAAACAAAAGAAACAAAAAACACTTCCTTAATTATGGTGGGACCAGTTGTAAGTGTGAGAGTGCAGTGGGAAAAAGATGTTTCTGGCCACCGCCGCATCTGTGAGACTCAGGGGAGCCCTGGTTTGAGGTAGGACGGCAGGCCTATCTACTTCCCTTCTGGTTCACTGGCTTTCCCAAGAAAGAGAAAAGCAGGAGTGTTGCCAAGGATGACTTTAATGTATCCAACAAGGAGGGCAAACAATGGACGATTGGTAACGTTTCTTGAGCCTCTCCTGTTTGGCTAGTGCTGTTAAACTCATCCTAGGCTCATCGGGTACTTGAGCTATGAACAGAATTGGGAGCTCTTGGGACTGTTTTGCTCGTTCCCCCTCTAGTTTGTCTTCCACATTTGATGTTGTTCGTCCACTGATGCTCCTCATCTGATGGGAAGAAGAGCACCAGAATACTCCTGGTCCCATTATCCTAGCTTAGTTAACCCCGAGGGTGAAAGACTTCCTCTCATGTCTGTGTTCAGATTGGTCTTCGTGTCACATGATCATGACCTGCATCCTCTGCTCAGGGGTCAGGTTATGAGAGGCACAGGGGTCGTCCAGTCCCTATGTGGAATAGGAGAGGTGTTGTGTTTTATAAAAAGATAAGGAAAAAAGGAATACATTTTGTGGAGGTGTGTTAAGGTGTGGGGGAAGGGAGTAACTCTACCAGCCCATGCTGAGACATCCATTCTCCCTGAGGGACCAGCCATGTGACAGTATAGTATAGAATAGAGTTTATTCAGGGCATGGAGAGGCGAGTTGAGAGAAAGGCAGAGAGAGAGAGAAAGAAGGGGTAGGGAGAGGGAGAGGGAGAGGGAGAGGGACAGGAACAGGAGAGGTAGAGGTAGAGGGGAGTAGAAGCCAGGCATGAGCACATGGGGGGGGGGGAATGGGAAGAGAGGGGGAGCAGGAGCAAGAGAACAGAGCAAGAGAGCAAGACAGAAGGAACCCCTTTTATAGTGAGTCAGGCACACCTGGCTGTTACCAGGTAACTGTGGGGTGGAGCCTAGACTAAATGCCAACAGTTTTTTGTTTTTGGGGTTTTTTTGTTTGTTTTTTTAGGAGTCAGGGGGAAAAATGGTGGTAAAGCCTCCTAGACAAAGATTACCACACATGTCACAGTGAGGTACTTAGGAACAATACTGGTTTGAGCTGCCAGTTTGGAGGTTTTTGTTGATTGAACAGAATAATCATCCCAAAAGAGATGGCTGAGAGTTGTTAGCTGGGTTGCCCTGGGCACACCTGTTAGCACGCATCTATCAGACAGCTGCTTTGAACTGCCTCTCTTCCTCAGCTGAAGGCTCCTGCAGTGCAGAAGCAGCTGCTAGATTTCTCTTGGATACGTAGCCATCTAGATTTAAAGGCATATGATCTGACTTGGATGGCATACAATTTGCAAGATGGCTTCAAAGCCAAACTTGCTGCTTATTTCATGCCCTGTGTATTTAACCACTGCTTGATGTGAATGAAGCATTTTACCCCAAGATATGAGCGCAGACATTTTACCTGTGTTCAGTCAGAACATCTCTTCCCATATATCAAGGTAATCTTCATGGGGGAGTTCGTGGAGACAGTCTGCTTGGGCTATCTCGCTGTAGGTCATAGATGTTTTCAGTCAGCTTGATCGCTATTGCAGAAAATAACATCAACTACAAACGCTCCTACCTGAATACTTTCTGGAAAGCCCTGAAGAAAAATTCTCCTGTGGTTCATGAATATTGATAGATCATTGGCTTATTTCAGCTTCTGAAAGACTGGGGTTGGGGGCAGGCAGGGGGCATTGCCCAAGTCACTTGCTGTATGAGGGGTGACACATAACGTGTATTGCAGCTCTCTGAGGTACATTTCTTCTTAGCTCTTTTATTTGGCTTCTGTACCATGACTTCATTCATTGAATTATCCTTCTATTACCTAATGCCACATTAAGTAATGCTAGCCAGGGGCAGGGGTAGCAATCACTGGGGACTTTTATTTTCTTACTAAAAAGGGCTTTCATAATTTATTGTCTGGCAGTAACAACACCGCGGCTCTTTAAAGCCTGATCCTCAAGCTGATGAACAAAACTCATCATCTCAGGCAGATCTTGCAAATTTCCTTTGTGTAGTACAAATGGGAGGAAAGGCGTAGGCTTGTGCTGGGGGTTGAGTAAAATTGATGCTGATATAACCCCTGCCTGGTGCCCGGTGCCCGGTACCCAGTGCCCGCCTTTCCTGCAGAGCAGCCGCTTGGCTGCTGTCAGTCAAAGGATACCACTGTCTATGGACATTCTTTGTATGGGGGCATGTAGGATATGAGGCATGTGAGTTATTAGTTATAGCTGGCATCTAGAACTCTACTCAAATGACTCCTTGCCTTCTTCTTCTCCAATGCTCAGCATCTTAGATAAAAGGCTTAAGGAGGAAGAAGAAGAGGAGGAGGAAGAGGAAGAGAAGGAGGAAATTTTACTTCAAAGCCTAAGAGACAGAAAGAGTAGAGAAAGCAATTTTACTGTCTTTTTATAAGTTTCCTCAAGCCTGATATCCTCTCTGCTCATCCAGAGTCTTCACACAGCCTCTTCCTTTTTCAGGGACATTTCCCCCACTCATTTTTGCTTATAGCTTCTTACGGAAAAGGCCCTAGTTTAGATTTCTTCTTCCTCAGAAACTCTTGCTTGAATCTTGCTCCAAAGTCAACTTTGATGTCCATCTTCTAGGCCCCTCAGTCCCTTGCTCCCTGAATCTGCCTCATCAAAGTGATACTCCCTGGAGGCGGTCTAGCTCTGGGAATGAGAGAGCTCCATGGAGATAATGTCTGTTTTATTGCTCCTTAATTGATGACTGTTGAGCGTGCCTCAGTCAGAGCAGGTTCTCCATAAATGTCCTTCCAGGTGTGCATGTCGGATCCTATCCTGAAGCAGCTTGTGGACTGTTTACTTTGTAGTTTATAACTAGCAACTGGAATGTGGCTAGGAAAACTTGGGGATTATAGTTTTGATGCCCTCAACATAGCTCCCATCTCTAAGGAAAGGAGAGAGTATTTATTCTGGAGCCAAAACTGAGTGACCATGACCCAGAAACTGAAAACATTTTTAAAATGTGTTGGTGGAAACATCAGATAGACAGTACAACCTAGCAGGGAGGCTCGCCTTGGGGCTTCAGATACCATATGATGACGCTCTTATTAATCAGCCTTGTGGAACAGTTAATGTTATGTGTAGCCCTTTCCCATGGAAACGTCAAGGACAATAGTATAATTAATTTCGTTGTAACATTGATGTGGTTAATAGCCATCATACAGCCAGTGCAGTCTAAGATGCTCCAGGAGGATGGAGCCATCACCTAAACTAGAAATTTTGCAGTAACACTCCAGTTTAGGTGATGTTTGTACTGAGTCTCCAAACAGCATCCACAAGTGCCACTTGTTGAGTAATGTTGGGCATCTATCTGCTTTGGAGAGGGGCATGCCGGGGCATGCCGTGCTGAGAGGTGACATGTCTGTTCTGACATCATCTTAGATTTGACCTCCATGAGTCACTTGGCGTCTTTGTGTTTCATCTTCCTCATTTATAAAACTGAGCTTCTGTGGGTCTGTGCATCAAATAATTTGGTTAAATGATAGTAGGCGTGTGGGTATAAGTGTTCAGCACTAGGTCCTCAAAGATGTTCATCATCAGGATCCATTCTTCCATTCTTCTGGTTTTGGTATGGTGAGTTTCAGTGAGGCAGAATGAGAGATGAGTACTCGGTGCTAAGGGGAGTCTGGAAGACAGTGGTTAAAGTGTTAAACTCGACAGTTACTAGTTAATGGCAACTCGCTTCACAAAACTGAGTTCCCTTGCTGAAAGAGCAACAGGGCTCAGAGCAATAGTAGAACTTCTGCTTGCAGAATGCCTCTGCTGTTAGAATTCTATCTGTCCCCATTCCTGTTTTGTCCTTCAGTCTTGGTTCTCCATTACCAAGGGTGTAATCTATTTAAACTGCCTCCTCAATAGGGGAAATATCTCAGGGGGGTAGCTTCCCCATTCCAAGCACTGAGAAGGCCTAAGTGACTGAAGCAAGCAGTCAAGAATTCAACCTGAGTTTCGCTATTCATATCAATGTTCTGTACAGTGTTTTTTGCATTCTTTCTTGCCCCAAGGTCCACCAGGAAACTGTGTGAGGGAGGGAAAGGGAAGGAGGGAGGGAAGGAGAGAAGGCAGGAGACTGGGAGGTGGTTCCTAGAATCTGTGGCTGATTTGCAAGCCTGAGGTGCTTGCACGAAAGGCAGTAATAAGTCAGTCATCAGCACTGATATTTATAGTAAGTCTGAGGAAAGAAAGAAGAGAAAGCCATGAAACGTTATTAGGAAGCCAGGGAGATAGGGAGAGTCCCTAACTATAACTCACAGCATACTACTTGACTTTTTAAATGTATGATATACCAGTGGGGTTCACTTCCAGAAACTGAGTCTAGAATCTGTCCTCTTCGACCAATGGCAGATGATTGGCTGTTATAGCTTTTTGATAAAAGAAATTGAAATGTATGAAACATAAATGTACACTAGCTTTTCTTTTCTCTTTCTCTCTCTCTCTCTCTCCCTTTTTTTTTAATGTTAAAAATTGGAGAACTGTACTGAATTTCAATTAATCTGCCTAGCCTCAATACCAATTGTTGCCTACTTTTCAAGTCTGGTTGAATTTTCAAAAGCATTTTTTATAAAACACCTTTTCAGTCAGTGAGAGACAGAAGGGGAAAAAAAGGCAATTCTTTCATGATATTGAAAAGAATATCTAGTTGGCTTGTACGTAAGCAAAAGTGCAGTTATTGTGCAGACCAAAAATATTTGTTTAACCTATACAAATATATCAGCAGTATGGATCATTAGACACAGATCCTTGGAAATGGTTGGCAATACTGAAGTGTGACGGGATGAAGGAGTGGTACTGATTAGCTGTCATGAGGGTATGTCTGGTATTATCTGGGCTTATAGTTTGATTTTGTAATCCTGGGTGCTATTAGTTAGTGTCCTGTTGGGGTTAGATCATGGTGCTTGGAAATCTAATGGACGTACTATGATTGCTCTCTATATTAAGCTGAGCCCTGGAAATAGGACAAGCCTGAGGCAGAAGAAAATACTTAAATATATAATAGTGTACATACGTGTTCCTTTAAACTATCTTTTAGGATCTTCCAAAGGCATAAGTCTTAGCATCAGAACTGTCCTGTGGATTAGATTTAGGAACTCTTAGGAGCCTTGAGAGAGCATTGTGAGGTCATTGGCCTCTCCACTGTAGCAGGAATGGAAGTGTTAGTGACTGAAGCCAAGCACTTCTTCTTGCCATGAAAGAGTCACAGTCTCAGACACCCAGGCCCTTGCTCAGGCAACATACTAGTCAGAGAGAAGACACTCATGGAAGGGCCCTGACTGACCTCAGGCAGTGCCTCTCACCACAGCAAACATCCTAAGATTCTCTGGCACCCAGCACTTACCCGACACCTACTAAACAGTACATTGTAAGAAATACCTGCTGGCTGGCCCAGTGAAATAAGAGCCACTATACTGTTTAAGATGATTTAAAACGAGCTAAGCCACTAAAGAAACCTGGCCTTTTAGAGAGACCAGCCAACTACTAATAGACCTACTACATATAATAAGAGGCGAGACACAGTTGATTTTCTGTTGTGATTTTGGTTAGAATAAAGAGACCCCTATGGCATTACGGACGCATGCCTTTGGATGTGTGTATCTGTGAGGGTATTTTCACAGAGGATTAACTGAGGTCCTGATCTCACCCCTTACCGGTGTGTGTGTGTGTGTGTGTGTGTGTGTGTGTGTGTGTGAGAGAGAGAGAGAGAGAGAGAGACAGAGAGAGAGAGAGACAGAGACAGACAGATAGACACTGTCTTCTTTGGCTGGGGCTGTAGACTGAATAAAAAGGGAATATAGAATACAAACTGTATACTTGTGTTCACTTTTCTTCTGCTTCCTGACTGTGTACATAATGTGACTGGCTACCCCCAGCTCCTGCTATATCCTGCCTTCTCTGCAGTGAGGTACTGTAACCCCTCAAATGAAGACCCTAATGAATCCCACCTTCCTTAAGTCACCTCTATCAAAGGGAGTTTGTCACAGTAAAGGGATGAATCCTTACTACTGACTAATATGAGTTGGGGGGAGGGCTCAGCGTTAGCTTATCATCCCGCACTTTGACTCGGCTTGTTAAAGTGTGGGTTGTATAACTGAGCATGGAGGCTGTGAAAACTGACAATGGCTTCTGAACATGCAGCAACCAACAATGAGTTCGATACCGTCTGCAAAAATGTACCTGAGGTCCCAAGCGAGCATTCATCTGCGTAGCATGGCACAACCCACAGCAGCCTTGGGTCCGAATACACACGTCCTTTCTGCAGGAATGCCACCATGCCTCACAGTGTCAACAGAGACATGGCAGTGGCAGCCCAGATTCAAAACTGCTGTATGTCATGAATGCGCAGTGTTTTCACTGTGCATGCAAAATGTGTTGCTCCTACAGAACCATAAGGGTACGATCGTGGAAAACAAAGGACTTACAATACTTTCCTGTTGTCGTTTCTCAGCATGTATAAGGCTAGGTTGGTTTTGGATTGTTCTGTGTGAGAGTGTTTGATTATAAGATTATTTTTTAAGGTACTGATCCAAGTCTCTCTCTCTCTCTCTCTCCTCTCTCTCTCTCTCTCACACCACACACACACACACACAGATACACGTACAAACACACATACATGCACACAATCATTAATGAATTTTGTCTTGGGAATTAAGATGAGTTTTCTCTTACTTTCTAAAAGGCCCTAAACACACTTCTGTGATTTTGTGCGAGAAGTAGCATCCTCATCATTGAAGATTGTAAGATCAAAGGAATGTTCAAATAATGTTGAAAAATATTGAAGATGCTGTATGTCTTGCAGTATTAAATTTCAGCCAAGATACAATTTTTTATGTAAAAAAGAAATTATCACACCTATCTCATTTGTATAAAAATTTGTTTTTGTCCTTAGTAAATATAGCAAAGAATTGGTTTGAAATACATTTATTTATGATCTATGTTTGATTCATATACCTACTACATATATGTTATTTTGATGTTAATTCTGATTCCTCAAGAGGGGTGGCCCCTGACGAGCAATCAATATATACTCAGGTGATCTCATGTGAACCTTCTCCCCATTTTAACTGGTCAATAAAGGCTAGAACCTGTGATTGGGCAGTGGAGGGGAAAGGTGGGATGGGAGGTCTTTGAGAGTTAGAGGAGAGGAGAGGAGGGAAGAAGAGAGGACAGAAGAGGAAAAGGAAGCCAAGATGGAGCAGAACCAGGTGGCCAGAAGAAACTACAAGTAGCTAAGTGTCTCATAGATGGAGAATTAGTTAGTCTAGTACTAGATCTGCCCAATCTAGGCACATAGTTTATGAATATAATAAGTAGATTGAGTGTGTATTTATAGGGCTTATTGGGTTTGGAAATTAGTAGCAACATATATCCACCTAGATATCTAGAGTTTTATAAAAAAAAAAAAAAAGTCTCTTGTGAAAAGGAGTCACATGTGGAAAAAGCATAAGAAGCTCTGCTTTACAGTAAAAAGTTCAATTTATCTGCCAGAGAGGGGTTAAAAAGCCAGCAAGATGGAGTACACTTGGAGGTCTGGAGCATCCTTGGCTGTAATGGAGTCTTAAAACCCTGGCATAATATGCTTTGCTTTCAGCTGATGTACAAGATATATGTATATGTATATTATGTATATGTATATGTATATGTATATGTATATACACATACAGAACGAATCTTAGAGAGAAAAACAGGGCATGACTTTGTCTTCCAAACACACTGGGTTAACCACCACATGGAGAAAGGCTGTTGAGGGAAACGGCATCTCTTCTTTTGTGTCGAGTTTAGGAGGCACCTATTTTGGGCACTTTTATTCAAGAAATGGAAATTGTGCTTAATTTCCATTTATCTTGTTCTCGGTCTCAAACCTGCAAAGGAGAGGATGATTGATCGTAAAATGTCAATCTCTCACCTAAAGAGAGGAAGAAAAGATTTATTTAAAGAATAAAATGTCACGAGGGCTCTTAGGAGAAAAGCTCCTGGGTTTGGATTTTCTCTTGACAGCCAGGCTTCTGAGTGAATAATTCTCCCTCTGTATCCATCCCACACCCAGTGTTCCCCAGATGACCGTGAGTGTGGCCATGAAGGCTGCCAAATGATTCCATGCCTGAGGGTCCCATTGTCAGTTTATCTGCCCAGGACAGAGTTTCAGTAGGGGTTCTCAGTGGCAAAGCCAACAGGTCTTCAAGACTTTGATAAAGATGATACCTGTGACTCCTGGAGGTTCTCATCTCAGTGAAAATGGCTCCACAGTGCTGGATAGTTTAGGGCTAGAGCATGTCTGTGGACAGTGAGACTCACGGTTTGGAGAATATAGAAGGTTGGCTGGTCCAGGAATGTTGGGTGGGTGTGTCAGAAGGTCCTGGGAATCCTTGGCATCAAGCAAGATAAAGTGTGTATACAGAAGGATTAACATGTATTCTCTACTGTCCTTCAAGTGCCTACTGCAGGGACTCCCTGGCACGTGGTCAGCATTCAGCAGTTAATTTGTTCAAAAAATTCAATGTGAAAATTAGAAAACCTATCCCAGTGGTTTATATGTAAACATGAATGTAAATTGTTTATGAAATGAATGTTTAGTTGCTGTAAATCCTATGAATTAAACAAAACAGCACAAAAACGAACTTAGAACGCCTTGAATTGTCATCTAAACTGAACAGTTTTGGCAAAACTGCTACTCAAACTTCCCTAGATAAATGGGATATTTTTCTGAATACCCTTCAATGTAGAGTGGCCATATACCAAAATCTAATGGCTGGTGCCCTGGTTTGCAATGTGTTGGGTAGATGATTCTTTGTCTTCAGGTTTCTGTGTTGCCCCAGTGGCTAGCTGGACTGGGAACTTGCAGTTTTGTTGTCTGCTGCTGCTGCTGCTGCTGCTGCTGCTGCTATGGAGTGGATGATCGAAGAAGTTTAGAGATTGCAATCCCAGTCTGAATCCTCAGTTTTTCCAGACTGCAAAAGACTGCAAGAGATTTCCTGTCACTGTGGAAAAGCAGAGTAGGGAAGAACTAGGCTACAGGTCAAAAGCCAGAATGAGCCAGTCTCTTTTATGAACTAACACACTACTAGAAACAAGGGAGAGTTCTCATTTGAACTCCAAAAATGGAAGGGACAGTGGCCGTGGGCAAGAAAACATCTGGAGTTGGCTCTTCTGTAACATCCAGGGATCATGGGCTGAGACAGAGAGATAAAGAGAACAATTGAGGATCTTCCTGGATACTCACCTAAAGAGTGAATCCCAAGAAAGCCACCCATTCCTGGCTGCAAATTGTGCCAGGTTCCATGTTTTATTTACCCATGCAGCGAGGAACTCAGACCAGTATTATAGATTGGCTTGGTAAATACAAGCATCACAGAGTACGAGCATGCCACAGGCTGTGCAAGCTTCTCTTTAGGTGTGATTTCAGACTACTGTAAATAGCTTCTGTGGGTTACATAGTTACACGCAGAGGATTCAACACAAGGAGGACAAAGGTCACACTCTCAAAATAGACAACTCCCCTCAGTGACTACTTAGAAGGCATGAAAGCTTTCACACGGCGCACACGCCTTAGCATCAGCTATCATATGAATGTACCAGAACCAGAATTGCTCCGTCTTAGCAAGCTCCCCAAGGCACAGAAATAATATTCAAGAAACTGAAAATGCATAGGCTTTTGGTTCCCCAACAACCTTGAAGGAAATATTCTCATTTAGTTGAAATCTTCTAAGAAAATAATTTACATTTTTAGCTTAATGTTTTTAAGTTTTTAATAATTTTTCTCATTACATTTTTTCTAGACAAACTGAGAAAATCATTCTAGAATTTGCTCTTGAAATAATCTCTATAAAAATTGATTATAATGCTTTATGTTTGTATGTCTTTTGAATGCTACCTGTCTTCCTTGGTGTCCAGGACTTTTTCTACCTATCCCTCCCTTGGTCTCTATCCTAGCTTTTATCAAAGGCTGAAGTCATCAGTTTGCTGTGGAAATATGAATTAATTACTGCAGAATCACTTCAGTGCTGTGTACTGAGCACAGGAAAATTAAAATCAGGATTCAAGGCAATACACACAGGCCACAAGGCTGCGGTCTGCTCTCAAGTTACTGTGGTGTGTATGTAGTGCGGCTTGACAATGAAGATGAGGTACAGGGACAGAGCAGACTCCAGGCTGCGGAAGCTTCTCTTTAGGAAAGCCTGGTGGCTCATTGTGCCTGTCAGGGAGCCTAATGTGCCTGTAAATTTCTTCTGACAGAAAACACATCACATCAGAGCAGCAGCAGCAAACCATACAGCCAAACATAGTAGAAGACGGAAAGCTGGGCCTTTCAGGCGGATCAAAATATACCAGAGTGAGAAGACACAAGGCATTGACAATAAACAGAAGCCTGGATGCGCTGCAATCACATTTAAAGGAAAAGGCATCTATCATTTATAGTCTGAAGAGCTGCTTCTCTGGCAGCCCTTGCTTATGTATTATTTGGCAATTGTAGTTCAAGGTCACAATATCAGAGGGCAAAAGGAATCAGACTCAAGAGTTAATATTTGCCATGACTGGCTTTGTAATTGCATGAATATTAAATATGTAGAAATAATTGTAAGCACATTATCTCTATGTCTCTATGCATGGCTTTAATTTTTAATGTAATCTTTTTATCTGCTTTTCCTCAGCTGGCTGTGGCCTTGTGATTTGCATAGCTAGAATGATCGGTGCCATTGTTTGGTAATGAAGTCACTCACTGAGTGGGAGAGGTTTCTCAAACAGTAGGAAAGGAGAGAGCAGAAATGAACTTTTACATTCCCAGGTAAGTGGGAAGATAATCTTGGACAACTACCTATATTTTTTTCCATTGTAATTTGATATGCTCCCTTTATAATAAATCTCAAAAACAGAAAGGGAGAAAGCACAGATATTTTTATTTCCTTAACTCCTCAGTGTTCTATGTTCTAGTCTCTTATACTTATTCGTATGCATTTTGAACAGATATAATCTTAATTATATGTGTGGTTAATTTTGTCTCTTGTTTTTCTTAACTTTTCTAATTGTAAAATAGTAATGAAAATAGGGCTCCATAACATATCCACCCAGTAAGTTTCTTCTGGCTAGTGGAGCAGAGCAACATTGCTGTTAGGCAGAACAAGATTCTTGCTAGATACAACACACTAGTTTTGCTACAAAGCAGCATAGAAAACTACACAGGGTGTGCCTCAGTTTCTTACCTGTTAATGGGGTTAACAAGAGTTCCTCTCTTTGAGTGTTCCTGTCAGAGTCAAAGGATCCACAGGAAGTACTTGGCCTTACCCAAAAATCTAAAGGCCAAAAAGTCAATTGTGCTGGATTTCAAAATTATGGGGAAAAGTTCTTATAAAACTGTGTTTTCTGGGAACTTATTATCTTGAAGCAGCACTGTGTGTCCTGCTTTCTGAGTGACAGCACCCTCCTTCCCCTTTCCTGGGGATAGCATACTCCTTCCCCTTTCCCAGGGACAGCACTCCCTTCCCCTTAGCTTGTTATTTAGTGCTATTGCTTTGGGTCATAACTTACATACCAGAACATGTCCCTAAAGAGATAGCTGGGTTTTGCTTGCTACTGAATTTGATATATATAGGAACATCACACAAGTGTGTGTGTGTGTACAACCATGTGCACACACAGATTTATTCACACAAGTACACACACTACCAACATGCTATCTAGACGGAATACAATCTCAGGTTGCTTTTGTTGCAATGAGGAAAGCTTTTGACAGGAAACTAGAGGGCTTGGCTTCCTACCTGCTCTTTCTGAAACCTTGGGCAAGGATTTTGTCCTTGGACTTGGATATACTGTCTTTGAAGCTTTAGAGTACTCAGTCACTAATCTGTTCCTTGTTGAGTACAGCATATGAGAAATAAGAGCCAGAGAGGATCCAGAGAAAACAGCTTAGGGCTGCTGGAAGCCAGCCTGATTGCACATTGCGCCAGTATCAGTGACAGGGAGCAAAGGGCTGCTGAAAATGGAAGGATGAACTTACATCACAAACAACTTTCTTGCCCCTGATGTGTACAGATTTAAGTATATTATTGACCTTAATTATCATGTGAATAGAAGACATTTTCCTCAGAGTAAATCATAAAGATTTTGATGTCAAAAGAGTTGGGAGTTTGAATAACTTATCATGCATTATATATTACAGGTCTTCCTGGAGAGTTTGTTTTTTAAACACAATCCGTTCTTCCTGTAGAAGCCCATTTCCTACAACTGATGCCTATGATGAAAGCCTTAGGTGGCTCCCTCAATGTGCCTCCACCACCCTTTCCTAGTTCCTTTATACTGCAGAGACCAGAGGTTTGCCTCTCCTAGACTTCTTTGTACCCAGAGTTGTAGATCTGAAGTTATGCTAGAATATCATTGTAGATTTGGAAGGGAGTGGTGTGAGCATCCTCCTGACCAGTCAGTGACTTTTCTTTCTGTACCAATGCACCTCAGTTTATTACTCAGACACTGAGAAACCATAGGCAGTGGCAGGGAACAGCAGTGGCATTTGGACACTAATGTATCTTGTAGGGTGATGATTCTGAACCCACAGAGCTCTGATCGTGTTCGAGTAGACATGAGAGTTATTAGCTGCACTGATAGACTAGTTCTATATTGTTCTGTCAGTCATTCTCAGAGGCTCTTCTGTATCCCACCTCAACAATCTGGACAGGGAACTTGTCAGTGTCTCTTGTTAAATAACTTAAAGAACCTAGAAATGTTTATGGCTGTTTACCCTGACGCTGAACAACACAGTCCCAAGTGTAATCACAGAAAATCTACCCACTTTGCACAAGCTAATTACACTCAATTCTGTTTTTTGTTTTGTTTTGCTTTGAGACAGGGTTTCTCTGTATAGCCCTAGCTGTCCTGGCATTAGCTCTAGACCAGACTAGCCTTGAACTCAGAGATCCGTCTGCCTCTGCTTCCTGAGTGCTAGGATAGTGAACTCAATTCTATAGAATACTAGAGGAAACAGAAGACTTTTAAAAAGGAAAGAATCAAGCTATGCATTTAATTGTTATGTACTTTAAACCAAATTATTTCTTCTTTCAGCATCTGAGTTTCATTACAGATGAAACAGCTATCAACACATTGATTAGAAAAGCTAAATGAGGAAACATGTCCAACACCCAGTGTACACTTACTTGCTTCATTTCTTTCTATCAAAACATTGGCTCTCCTGCAGTGGCTCCTGCAGTGGCTCCTACAGTGGCTCCTGCAGTAGTTCCTGCAGTGGCTAAGATAAGGAAAATTTCTTTTCAGGAATCCTCTTTAAAGGGCTTTGAAGAAAATACTTTGGGAAAAATAGTGCTGATTCATACAGCTAAGACTATCTTTTGAAAATTTATTTTTATTTTATGTGTAGGGGAGTTTTCCTGTATATATGCCTGTGTGTTTGTGTACAATGTGCATGGCTGGTGCCCATATAAGGCCAGAAGAGGGTGCTGGATCTCCTGGACTAGAATTATAGATGGTTGTGAGCTGATATGTGAGGGACTTCTGGAAAAACTCAGTGCTCTTATTCAACGAGCCATGTTTCTCCAGCCCTAAAAACAGCTTTAAATATAGACCACAAATAGGCCTCTATTATAAACCAGGACAACTAACACTTCTCTAGCACTACTAAGCCTCTTCCAACTGATGCCTCTGAGCATAGACAACCATTAATTAATTCAGAAGGTATCTACTAAGCCTCATTATTGATAGGTATTATTCTGCCGATTGAGATACAGCGGCAAACCATAAGATTTCCAGGAGCTCATATCCTACTGGAAAGACAGATGGAAGCATGTCAATCAATGTTGGGAAGAATTCTGGAGACAAGGCTGGCACCCTCCAGCTTCTGTCTTCTCCTTCTGCTGCTCTTTTCAGGGGCTTGTGTGTCCTCTCCACTCACCCCTTTCCCAAGTTTCTGTCATGGGAATAAAGTTCAGCTAGAGAGAGAACACACCACAAGGTTGAGGTTGAGGTTCTCTTTGGTGGGTTGGTTATTTTATGACTCAGGAAGGATCTGTAGTCAGTTACTGCTTCACAGATACTGGTAGAAGTACGAGATAGCTGGGTGAGAGACAAAGGAACATGTCCAAGTTTTCTTTGGTTTCCCATGTCTTTGGAGTCCTACTGTGTCTAAGGTAGAGGGTTCAGGTGGAAATCACAGGTATAGTTTATAATTTATGGTTTATAGTCATAGTCAAGGAATACCGAATTGGGGTATTTCCTATTTCTGTGGTATGTGGTAAGCAAACTGGCTTTTTGGGAGGAGTTATTATTTGGTTATTCAATTATTTTTGACAAAGGCAGCCCTGAGAAATGGCCCTACTTGAAGTGTGGTCAGACACTCCATTCTCTGCATAACCAGGAAGAAGGTATTTGAATGCTTAAGCCCTTGGCAGACAGAATTTCTCAACAGCCAGGAAAGCAAAGGGCTGAACCTTCTATGCCTTTTGGTTTTCTACAATCATAACTATAAAATTTTCAAAAGTTCAGTGAGCACATAGCTAATGAGGTATCACTTGCCTCATTAGAATGGTTATTATCAACTCTTAGGCACCGACTACACATTAAAAATATTTTTTTCCTTATTACTAAGGACAAGTTGAACAGGTGTGAAATGGTATCTTTAAAAAGTTTAACCTTTTGTGGTTGAGGATAGCCATGAGTATGTGTCCTTACTTTCAACTTGTTTGAGACAGGGTCTCTTGTTCACCACTGTGCTATATGTGTAAGACTAGTTGGCCAAGAAGCTTCTAGGGATCCTCCTGTCTCCAACTCCCATAATGCTATAGGAATACTGGAATTGGTGATACACTGCACGCTGTCATCTTTATCTGGGGGTTCAAACCTGTAGTCTTCATGTTTGCTCGACAAGTGGTTTACCACTGCACCTTTCTCCAGCCTGAGCAAGGCAGTATCTTATAGATACCGTTTTGTTGGGGCAACATAACTCCTGATAGCCAAGATACTACTGCAAAGTGTCTTAGTGGAATAAATCACAAGTGATATGATATAAATTAATTTTCTAGAAAAGAGAAGCTGCTTATAGACTGTAGATTGTAAACATACACTCTCATACACACACTCATTTACACACACACTCACACGCATACTCATACACTCATACACACACACACTCACATACACACAATAGTATTGCTGGGTCATAAGGCAGTTCTATTTTTAGTCTGCAGGGAAGCATTTATTCTGTTTTCCATAAACTGTACTGATTTCTACAGTGCTATCTGAAACTGTACTACAAATTGTTTCTATTGACGTGCCAGTTTGCAATCCCTCCAACAGTTTACAAGGGCCCCCTTTATACCATACCCTCAATAATATTACTCATTTCCAAAACCATCATAACAAGTATGAAGTAACATCTATTGTGATTTTAATATGTAAGTCCATGATGATGTTGTTGAACACTTTTTAAAAAAATATAGCGGTTGGCTATTTATATATCTTCTATGGAAAAATATTTATGTAGGTCCCTTACCTATTTAAAATGTTTTTAATGAATTGTATGATTTCGTTATATATTATATGCTAGGTGAGTGGATGCTTTCTATACCAGTCCACACATACCAAGGCTGTCACAATGAGATAGGGTGCCACAAATAACCTAATTATATTTTCTCAGAGTCCCAAGGCCAGCAGTCCTTCCACCAAAGTGTCACCGAGTTGGCGTCTCTCACCACTTAGAGTCATGCCATCAGATGGCCGTGTTTTGCATCATGTATGTTACAGTGTGTTTCTCTCTTATAAGGACACCAATTAGATTAGATTAGGACTCCGACTTTACGGCTTCATTTGAAGTTTGTCACTGTACAGTTCCTATACTAAATAAACAATGTCTCCTATTCCTGCAAAGTGATATGCCATTTTGTTTGTGTATTGTGGTTACAGCACAAGGTCTTTCCCGAGAGGGCAACCAAATGATTCCGGGTCTGTGGGGTGACTTACGTCTGAAAGCTGACTGAAGATTTACACCTCTCTACTATGGTAACTAAAGTCGGAGCTTAGCTAACTGATATAGAGTCCTGCCTGTTGAAAATAAGTGATATTTGAAATGCCTATTGAAAAATATAACCTATTCAGGTTGCCTATATGTTACTTTCTGAGGACATCTTTGTGGGCCCAGGTAGGTTGCTACTCTGAAGACAAATAAATCTACTCCGTCTGTTGCTTAAGCACTGTTTGGTCTCTGCTATTCTGGACCCCTGTCATGCAAATCAGGTAGGCCAGCTGAGCCATTGTCAATGGCATGGCTGGCCCATGGGAGTATCCACAGAGTCCCCCTACCTTTTTCTCAAAACTTCAATAAAGGGTGTATCTTCTGTGTCACTGTATGGAGCACAGCTGGGGCATGGGCTTGCAAGCTGCATGTGATAAATCCAGTACAATATTTGCTTTCCTCTAAATCGTTGGATTTCCTTTTCCACTCCATGCCTTGAAGCTCTGGCATCTCAATCTCATACACTATCCAGCAGTCAAGTCACCTCGAGCTGCAAAAGAGCTTAAGAGTAGAAATACATTTAAAAATGTATTGATTCTTATTTTCTGTATATTGGTGCATTTGCTTGCAGGTATATCAGTGCATCGTATACATGCAGTGCCCAAGGGGGCCATAGGAGGGCATCAGATCCTCTAGAGCTGGAGTCAGGGTTCCAAATTGTCACGTTGATGCTGGGAACACAACCTGAGCCTTCTGCAGGAGCAACAAATGCTCTTAACCACTGACCTATCCTTCCAGCCCAGAGTAGTGATACATTTTCCGCTCCATTGTGTTACATTCTATCTTTCATGGCCCCATATCTTTAGAAACCATTTCTATACATTGTTCCCAGATTTTTGCCAACATATATTAGACACAATTGTAGTTATTTTGGTGTGTGAATTATTGCTCCATTCAATTCCACAAGAACACACTACAGTGTGATCCTATTCTCAGGTAGTTGGTTGTGGTGATTTTTGGGAAAGATATGAATTCCATGTCAAGGAAACTGCCCAGATAAGGACAATCACTTCTGGTAGACTTTCTTGAACAGATTAGTATTTCAGAAAAAAAAAAAAAAAAAAAAAGTATGCATAGAACTCCCAAACCTGAAAGATGGCAAGTTTAAATTTTTTTTTTTCAGTATATGGATGTTTTACCTGCATGTATGTCTAGGCAAAACATGTGTGGACTAGTTCAAAGAGACCAGAAGGTACCCTATCTCTATGGAAATGAGGAATGGCTTACTGAGCGGCCATGTGGGTACAGACCCAGGTCCTTTATTTAGATCAGTGGCTTTCAACCTTCCTAGCACTTCCACCCTTTACCACAGTTCCTCATGTTGTAGTGATCCCTAGCCATATATTATTTTTGCTGCTACTTCATAATTTTACTACAGTTATGAATCATAATGTAAAATATCTGAGGTGACTCTTGTGAAAGGGTCGGTCAGCCTCCAAAGGGGTCGAGACCCACAGGTCTAGAACCACGGCTCTAGACAAATTGCCATGTTCTTAACCACCAAGCCATCTATCTCTCCAGCCCAAAGTTTTCAAGTAAAGGAAACCCAGTCTGCTTAGCCACAGAATGACAACCTGATTCTCCTGGTAAGGGAGGCTTAGACTGACTGCACAGGTCTGTGTTGGGGGATGGGATAGGTCATACAGGACAGAACTGCTAGTCCTAACCTTGGCTAATGCATTTTAAATTTTAGGATTTTATGATTCACAAGTCAATCCATCAACTTTTTAGAGGAAGGAAAAAAAAAACTTGCCATGTCGGAGAATTCAATAGTAACAACAAGTTAGTAACTCCAAGACCAAAATAGTGCATTTGATCTTCAATTATATAGCTCTCCTTGCTACAAGAGGAATCTCTTTGATCCTCATACCTTAGGAAAGCTGATGGACTGGACCTTGCTATTTTCTTATAAGCACTCAAAAGCCTCCCATGCCTACCTCCTCCATGTTATAGTCACTTTAGTAGCTGTCACCTAGTCCCCATGTACTTGCTCCATCAGCACATCATCAGAATCAACCATAGGTGACTGCTTAATTAACTGTGATGCTTTTCATGACCCAAATTACTACTCTATTTCCTTCGGCAATGAGCTCTAGGCGAAAGTCAGCCAATCTGACCTTTAAATCTGTTTTGTGGGTCTATCTCTTGGGTCTACTTCCTGGACATGGAGGGTGTAATAGAACTAATTCTTAACTTTAATACAGATTCACTAGCAAGAAGAAAACCAGAGAGAATATAGACAGCAACTGTGGAGAGCAAGCCTTATAATTACCTCTTGAACTGATAAAGGATCCCTCAAAAGATGGGCCTCATCAAGGGCTAAGATAGAGATTTTATGGAGGCTGTTAATTGAAGAGCAAAGACATCACTGAAATACTGTCCCCGAACTTGCTATACAATAGGGTGCCAGGAAAGTATCCATGCCCAACATCATCACAGAAGTGTTGGCCACCAAGGAGCTTGGGACTTGAAAAAGTCAGGTACGCTAGGAGAAACTGCTTATCAGATGTACTAGAACCAGGAAACAAGTTCCTTTATTTCCTGTAATGTCTCTTCAGCACCCTCTACTGACACAGTGTCCCAGAAGGGCGAAGAGAAACCTCCTTAAAAGGCACAGATTCATTTTCACAGTGCAGTGGAAAGGGGTGAATTTGGAGCTGAGAGACCATAATTCAATAGTGGGTACAAGCATTTCTCAGATCCCCCTCTTACTAGATTTTCTCTCCAGATGTCTACATCTTCTACAAGAGGCTTTGTCAGCCTCCCGTCTCCCAGATTTCACCAGGATGTCGCCAAAGGCAAGAGGAAAAGATGACTTCAAAAAGGCTCTTCAGATTTCTTGTCTACCTTTCCTTACAGCCCTTCACGGACCCTTCCGAGGCACGCTGATCTGGGCGTTCATGGATAGAAGACACGGCCAGAAGATGGAATCTGGGGAATGAACCACAGCCGCTCTGGAACGTAGGCTACTGGAGCCCTGGAGGCACCTCTCGGCTGGCTTCAATTCCTGCAAAGCCGCCTCCCTTGTCACTGAAGCCTCTTGAGGTCTTCCTACTGTCAGGGCCCAGTGAGGCAGGCGCTGGGCGGGCCTCGCGGGCGGCGCGCTGTGATTGGGCGCCAGGGGGCCCGCCCCCTCATCCCGGCGCGTCGGGAGGGGGCGGGGCCAGCCGGCTGCCCAGCTCCAGGGCTGCGGGCGCCTATTGACCCATCGGCCGCCGCGCCGCCGCCGCCGTCTCCTCCGGCTCGTGGCGGGCGGTACTGGAGCGCCGAGTGGCGCTGGGGAACCGGCTCTTCCTTTCGCGGCTGCCGCCGCCATCTCCGCGTTCTCGGGGCGGGAAGGAGGGGGTGCTCCACGGCTGCAGCTGGAGCGGGCTCCTCTCCGGGGACGGTCCTCTCCTCCTCGCTCTGCTTGCCTCCTCCCGGCGCCGCCCGCCCCTGCGCCCTCCGCGTGCAGCCCGGGCCCGCGTGGGGGAAGGTAGGGGCGGCGGGGGCCGGGAGAGGCCGGGGATCGGACGCACACCCTGAGGAAAGTCCTGGATTGCAGCGCCCCAGCACACAGGGTGCACCCCGGCCGGGCCCCCGCAGTAGCCGCGGCAGGAAGGGGCTCCGGCGGGGACGTGGGGGCGGTGTTGCGGGGGTGGGCCTGGGTGTCCCGACGCTAAGTTGTGGGGCACAGCGCCTCCAGGTCCTGTTCCTTCTTCCGCGCGCTCCTCGCTCCCAGCGCCGCACGCTCGGCCCCGGAGCCGCGGAACCCGCGCGTTCTCTGGGCGCGGAGGACACGCCTGCCCTTGTCGAGAAAACTTTTCCTGCCGACTCAGTCGTGGCGGCGGTGGCAGGAAGTCGAGCAGAGACCTCTCCTCTGACTACTCCGCCCGCCCTACGGGGTATCACTACCCTGCAGGAAAGCAAGTTTGTGGGGACCTTTGCCTTGCTCCCCAGGAGTTCGCCTTCCAGGGACGGCCAGCCCCGGGGAGGGCAGCGGGCCAGGGCGTAGGCCGAGGGCGCGTGGTAGCTCCAGAGACGAGGTGCGGAGCGCAGCCGGGATCCGCGCTGTAGCGCTCGAAGGGTGTGCAGCTCGGAGCTACGATCCCTCGGCAGTGGCCGGCTGGAGTCCTCAGTCCTTCGCCTCCTTTGGGTGAGGACCACGTCCTGGCACCGAGTACATCGAGGAAAATGAAGTTGAGCCGCCAGTTCACCGTGTTCGGCAGCGCGATCTTCTGCGTCGTAATCTTCTCACTCTACCTGATGCTGGACAGGGGTCACTTGGACTACCCTCGGGGCCCGCGCCAGGAGGGCTCCTTCCCGCAGGTAAGCACCTGGTGGCGGGCGCAGGCTGGAGGGCCAGCCCAGGGGCTCGCACTTCTTCCCGCCGACGCTCGGCGCTGGGGCAGGGTGAGGCCGCACCCGACGACCAACGACTCGCGGAGCCTCATCCGGCTTGCGGAGGTTCTGCTGCGCTCGGACCGCTGAGTTCGCAAAGTGCTGGGGGTGATGCAGTGGCAGCCTTGGAGCTGGGCAGAAATGGCCATGTTCCCACATTCGCACCCGGGCCTGTGGAAGTGGCCTCGGCCACCTGCTGGTGGGGAACCGGCTCGAGTGTTGCCCCTAAGCTAGCTCAGGGTTAAGCTGCCAGAGGCTGCCAAGATCCCTAAGCGCACCGAGGCGCGGAAATTGATTAAACACAGCCCACCTAGGCAGATTTCTGTTTCTGACCCTTGCCCCTTTCACTGTCTCTTAAGAGATAAAAAGTTTATTTCCTGTCGCAGCCCTTTGAGATATGGATAGTAGGGTTGATTTTAGTGGCGTCATGCTTCAGCTATTACCTCGGGTTGATTTGGAGCAGAATGAGGAAGCGCCTGTTATACTCTTACTGGAAGCTGTGCGGCGCTCAGTTCTCTGCGGGGTGGTCAAACCGGCAGAGGAGTTGAACAAACGACCCACCTGAAGTCTTTCAGGAAAAGTTACTAAAAATAAAGAAATGGATGGATAGGTTCTGTTTGAGAGGTGACCACATAGCAATTGCGAGTGGCCTTTACAGCCCTTTGCTGTTGACATACACACATTTTAGTGGAAGCAGATGTGTGGAGAAATTCGAAGAATCTAAGTGTTGACAAGCTAACAACTAGTCGACCAGAGAAATCTACAACCTACCCGAATACGGCTGATGTTTTGCTTTTTTTTTTTTTTTTTTTTAAATGTGACAGTTTAAATGACTGAAAGTAGTTTCTTGCCATTTCTTCTGGTATGCTAGGGTCAGTGGCTTGGTGGGAATTTAAATGAAAGTAAAAGCTTTACTTGAAGTATTATGAAATTGAAACGAGGACTTAGGAATTCTGTCATTAGTACACAGCACTAGAAGTATTTTTTTTAAAGTGTGGAATTAAAAAACTAGCTGCAGGTGTTTCCAGATGTTTGCAGCTTCTGCTTCCCCTATAGAGTACAAGAGAGAAAACATGTAATGAGTGCTCTCCGCTGCCTTTAAATTTTGAACTTGGAGTTTGCAGCAGCCTTGTGGATGAGGGTGGAGTATACAGTTTGACAACAGGTAAATCCTGGCAGCCAGGGCCCAGGAGATCTGAGCTTTGTCCCATGTGCTCTCTAATTTTGGAATTAAACAGATTGTTCTCCCAACCCCATTTTTAGAGTTTTCTCCTTTGCAGGAAATACATAGATGGAACTCTTCTTACCCAGTGATGTCTTACTAATGGCCTCTGACTTTGGCTGGGTGATCACTTGAACATGATTTATGCAAACATCTGCACGGGGTTCTCTGGCAACCTTGACATTTCCTTCTGTTTCTAAAGCAGTGAGTGACTCATTCTGTTACTGAGAAATCTCAGGCAGTTGGTTCTCCTATTTTCGTATGAACCCCCAGCTCACTGAGAAGTTGGAGGTCTGCCTAGAGTGTACAGCGTTTGGCAGAGAGCAGTGGTGGTGGGCTTCAGAAGCGCCTGCAAAGGTGTGTTGTCTATTCAGAGAGAAGGGGGCGGGGTTGAGAATGGCATCCTCTGTTTTTTATCTGGACTTCATTGTACAGAGGTTTAGAATAGGTTGGCCATTGAATCTCCCAATAGATAAATTCCATAAGCCCTCTTAGTAAGTCTCATGTGACTGATGTTAGCTTCATATGATGAACTTATCTCTCCAGCTTCCATTCAATTGGTGCGGAACTAAGGTGCAGAGAGATTCCTGAGCCCAAGGTCACATAGACAAAATCTGGGACTTGAACAAGCAGCTCTCAGAGTGTAGTCTCAGAATCACAAAGTTGTCTTGCCTCCTGGAATCATCTTGCTAGAGCTGGACTCCAGCCTGTCTATTGCCAGAATTGTGTAGAACAGAAATAGACTTGTTGGTGGTGACTTAGCTTTTGACTTTCCCCTCCTGGAAAAGTAAGTTTTATTTTGAAGACAAAATGAATGTGGTCCTTTTGCTGAAACATTCAGTGCTTCAGATTTATGCTTTCTCAGAGAGTCTTCTAATTTACTTTTACAGCCAGACATTATTATGATTGAAACCATTACGAAACAGAGCATCGTAATGGACATTTTTCTCCGTGTCTAAACTGTATGTTAACCTTAATCTCATAACAGTCCCAAGCATAGCAAAACTATGTTGCACCCCGTTTCGTGAAACAGGTTTTGGTAGGAATTCTTGAGTTTCAGTAGAGATAATTTTGTCAGTGTATGCCGAGTTTGGTGTTCTGTATCAACTCAACCAGAAAGGTTATATTATCCATTCTAGTTTCTTTCTCCTGATGTGGAAACTTTCAGTAAGGTATGTGGTTCATTTAGTTTGCAAACTGTATTTTTAGGCCATCCCGGGTTGAGAGCAATCTGTTTTTGCTGGTCTTTGGACTTTTGTTCTTTTACCTTCTTTAGTAACTCTGTTTCCTGCCACCTGTTCAGTCCTGGGGCTAGAGCAGACACCTACTCAGCCATGCCCCTCTCTGTCCCCCTTCCCCCACACCCTGAGTGTGGCCTGCCTAGGGGACACGGTTAGAGGGCTTTCTCTGAGTGTTAATTTAAGAATTCCTTTAAGGCCAAGGCAGCAGGTGGCCTGAATTTTTATGGTTATTTGATCTCAACTTAAAAAAAAAAAAAAAAAAAGTAAAAAACAAGCACAAACAAACCTCCAGTCTGCATGGGAGGTGGGTGAGGCCTAATGCTTTGAAAATACTTTATGCTAGCTATGAGAAAATCAACAGATGGGGTGGAGAAATGTTACATCTCTCTGGAAGGGCTGGTCATTCTAAGAGGCAGTCTAGCGTGCACATCAGGAAAACTTCCTAGTCTCATGCTCATATCTAAAGAGTTAAGATTTGTATAACAAAGAGTGTGTCTTTAGCCACTGTATCACATGATGTAGGGATTGAAGTTGCTTTTGAACGTCTGAAGTCGGAGAGTCATGAAAATGTGCAGGCCAAGTCCACTCTTGATCTGGGCTCAGAGAACATTTATCTGGTGGGGAAAATGAAAATGTGTTGAAGTAGTTGATTTGAAAGCTGTTAAACAAATTTTGATGCCGTAAAAACACAAAACAAAACAAACAACCTTTCGACTAGATGTATATATAGAAGTATGCGTAAATGCTTCACACCACTGGCATGTTTTAGCACTTGGAAAACTGAGGCAGGAGTATTGGTGCATGCCCTGGGGCCAGCCTAAGCTATGTAGACATAAGCAAGCACCCTTGCACAAGCCAAACCACACCTGTGATTTTTGAGTCCAACAAAGAACTTGTTAATAAAAGTAGATCCACAGCAGTTAGATGAAGATGGGTCTTCATCGCCTGGCTGCTGCTTCCTTGTTTTTTTAAAATTGTTTAGTCTGAGGCATAATATCTAATAAAAGTGATCTCCTCCCCCCCCTCCCCGCTGCAGCACACTGTATTTAGGACCACAGCCCTTGCCCCTGGGGTATAAGGAGCACCGGAGAGTGCCTGGATTCCAGGGTATAGTGGTTGAGATCTAGGACTTTTGGGAAGCGGTGGAGCTTTGATTGTAATCATGATTAGAAATTCAAGAACTCTTAAGTATTGTGAGGTGGACCCCCTCCATCCCCTCCTGAGATCAGTAGTCTCTGGGACTCCCCTGCAAAGCACAGGGCTCATATCTGAGCTTCTGGGGAAAAAAAAAAAAAACAAAAAACGGACCAACTGCCTGGCTTGTATAACAGGTGTCATGATTGTATTTACTGAAAGGGGATTGTTCCATTAGTCATTGATTAGCCTTAAGGGATTTGTGTGCTCTGGAGAGAACATTGATGAAGTGACCACTCGTGTGGTTTTTAATCTGAGCTTGCTGTTGTTTTTGTGATGTTAAAACATTCACCTAGAAAACTGAGGGGTTGTTCCTTGTCAGTACCTTCCATTCTCCAGTTTTCTCTGTTCAGAGACCTCAGTTTCCCCTGGTTGTTTCCCTATTTCTTAAAAAAACTCTTTAAGAAAATCAAAGGCTATTCATCTGCTGTGAACGGTGGTTTCTGATTTCTAAAGGGTTCGTTATATTTCTGGACCTTGTTCCTTTGCGGTCAAGTGCCTCATGTGGCAGCCTCTAGCAAGTGTTTCTCCAGAACTACAGAGAGGGATGCTATAAAGTGGAGACCTTCACCTCCTTTCATAGTAGTTGCTAGAAGATTGATCAAGGGAAGAAGCAGAACACTTGAATCCAAATGTGTTTTAATTGCCCTTCCTAAGCCCTTCCTAGTTTCACAGTTGAAACCATGTTCAAGTTCTGGCTTTGAGAATTGACTGCATTGAAATGGAGCTCACACCCTGTCCTTTAATGAATATTGTTGGTTTTGCCTCCTGATACAGAAGAAGTAAGTTACTTGATTTGAATAAATTGTATGTTGAGTAAGACTAGATATTGGAGAGTGTGTTTAAGGTAATATCATTTATAGTTTTATGCTGCTAACAAGTATCTAATAAAGTATCCTAAGTCTAACAAAGTATTTCCTAAGGAAAAGCCCTAGGTAGAGGTGCTTGAGTTTATAACTGTATCTACTATCTTTCTTCCTCCATTCCAGAGTTTTAGAACTCTTTGCTGTTGATATTTGGGTCAGACAGTTCTTTGGTGTTGAGGCTTATGTCTGTGTGGTAGGGTATCTGGCAGTACCCCGTTCTCTTCCTAGTGTATAAAGGCAGCTACTTGTCTTTTTTCTTGCCCCCATTTGTAGCAATCAAAAAAAAATCTTCTCAGACATCTGCTAGATATAAATAGCTTCTGTTTGGGGGACAACTGTCCCTACTGAAAATCAGTTTGGCTGTGGTTTGGACAAAGGCCTATTTTTTAATACACAGTGTACTTTCTGGGCATTTTGCATTTTAGGAAAGCAATACTGAAAGGCCCTGGTTTTAATGCTTAGAAGGCTAAGAGGTATATTTAGATGCTCACACTGTATTCTTTCTCTGGGTACCTAAAATTCAGTTACATAGCTAGGATTGCAATATGTTACAGAAAACATAAGGATAAATTATGTTTGTATAGAAGGTAAAGAAAAAAAGGAAAAGCTAACCTATCTTTACCAATTGGACCTACACATTCTGATAAAAGCGTCCTGTTCACATCATAGCTATTAGGTAGTTTTGCTTTCTCCAAGCTCATTGGAAGTTGGCAGAAGTCCAAATTTATTCTCCTTGCCATTTAGAATGGGGAGGTAAGATATACAGATCACTTGAGAGCATTATCTGAAAGTCTGAAGTTTTCTCAACTTGGATTTCTTTTTGTTTAATGTGATGATCTGGCTGGTACATTTTGTGTGCCTTCTTGAGATGGGAAGAAGTGGGGGATGGGAGAGGGAAATGTTCTCTGCAGCCTGTCTTCCAAACAAGGACTTTAAAGACAGGATGGGAGATGAGCAGGAAATAGTGAGGTTCTTAGCAAGTGCCTGTTGTCTTAGAGTTTTACTGCTGTGAACAGACACCATGACCAAGGCAAGTCTTATAAGGATGACATTTTAACTGGGGCTGGCTTACATGTTCAGAGGTTCAGTCCATCATTGTTAAGGCAAAAGTATGGCAGCATCCAGGCAGGAATGGTGCAGGCAGAGCTAAGAGTTCTACATCTTCATCTGAAGGCTGCTAGTGGAAGACTGACTTCCAGGCAGCTAGAATCGGTGTCTTATTTCTCACACCCACAGTGACACACCTACTTAAACAAGGCCACACCTCTTAATAGGACCACTCCCTGGGTAAAGCATATACAAACCATCACGCCTGTCTTCATTTTCTGGTGTCCACATGCCTAAGGAAGCTGCCTGTGAGGTAGATTGGCCTTGTGTCTTTGTGGGGCCACAGCTAAAAAGGATTTTTACATCTTTGAATAGATAATTTCATTTCATGGAATGTCCATAGCTAGTTGTGTGTGAATCCTTTTAAAACAGTCAAGTGACTGGGCACAAAATCTAAAATACTTATTACCTGATGTTTTTCAGAAAAGATTAGATAATCCTGGGTTTCAACCATTCTTCTCTTTTGTTGGAGGCAGACAGTGTGCTGAAGCAAAGGTAGAGTCCTTGAAGATAAAATTTTTATAAACTGTTATTAAAAAAGCATTGGTCAATATTTGTATCTTAAAGGCAGGGTTCAAAACTTGTGTTTACGTGCCTCATAGATTCCAGGTACCCTTGGGGACGGTCCATGCTAGAGCACAGAGATTCGTGATACACTTACTTCCTGTATGTCGCCTGAAATTTAAAATTTATTTATTTAATTACTAGTGTGCTAGGATTTGAACCTTGGGTCTTACACATGTTAGGTAAGTGTTATCCCACTGAACCACAATCCTATCACCACCCTGCCTCCCTCTCTTCCTCCTTTTCCCCTTTTTATTTTGAGGCAAGGTCTTCAACAAGTTGTATATCCTGGCATAGAACTCAGCTGTAGTTTAGGCAGGCCTTGAACCTATTTTCTTCCTGCCTCAGCCTCTAGAGTAGCCAGGATTACACCTGTACCACTAGACCCTCGAGTTGAAAGTTTCTTGCTAGAGGACTGCCCTGTACGTGAGTGTTCTGCACTATAAACCCAGCAGGATGCGTCACACCTTCAGGATTAGAACACCTAACTTTGTTGAGTCTTGCTGCTGTGACTCCCAGATTGGGTACAGAGTGCAATCTTAATATTTGGGTTAGTCAGTAATGCTGAAACAGAGACCACGCATGGGTATCTTTCATAAACTATTTATACAGAACAGGACAGTTCTTTCTGTGGTCTGGAGAGTTGCCCAGGATCTAGACTGCTATTTTGCTCACTAAAGAATATTTCATTTTTCTCTTTCATTGCTTGCTCTTAAGGCTTATGTATAACTTTCTTCTTGGTTGTGTTTCTAGAGGTTGTACCATTGTCTTTAAACCATGGTACACTTGGTCTGAACCAAATGGATGTGGCATCTCTCACTGCTTATGGCTGGTGTTTTAAGTCTTTTTCTTTATTTTCTTTCCCCCTTCAGTGTGTGTTTTGTGCATTTGTCAGATGACTTTCTTTTCCAGTCTAGGAATATTATTATTTTCATTTAATTTTTTTTAATGAAAAGCAAAACAGATCCTGAACCAGACCTTATGCTGTGCTCTTTCTAGTGAACTATTTCATATTGGATCAGGAAAACTGGCAGTCTTGGCAGTAATCTGCCTTTTAACTCCTTTAGTGAGGGTGTAGGTACGTGTGGAAATAATAAAAGAAACAATCCTTCCTAAAAAACAGAGAGGTGTGCACTGACAACTCTTTCTTCTTTGCCGGCCAACCCAGTTCACTTTCCATCCTGCTTCTGAGGAGGCTTCAGTTCAGTGAGGGCTCTGTTCCTCACACCGACACTCCCTTGCACACCTGGAAAGCCTGTCATTCCGTCTTGAGCTCATGCTTACTTTTGTAAAAGATGAGGGATTTTCTTCTCCCCGCCTTATACATATTAGTTTGGTACTTAATTCTTCTGCTTGCTATCCTTAATAACTTAGAAGGATATAACTCTCTTGCCTTCCTGATCTGTCATCCTTAGGAGCTCTTGACTCCCTGCCCGTCAGATGGGGAAAGCTGTGTCTCAACCATCTTCCCGTTGATTCTTTGTCTTTTCTTCTTCTCCATATTCCTTGAGCCATCAGTTTGTTGTTTTGTTTTGACACACATCAGCTTTAAGTCATTTGCATCTAATTCTAGGACTTCCTGTCTTCCAGCTCTGCCCATCAGCTACAAAGGTTGGAAACCAATAAACAAAGGATATACAGAATTTCCTGTAGAGGAATAAGCCTAAGAGATTTATTGTATATTGTGGTAACTGGATAAGAGCAGTCTTCAAGACTGCTGAGAGTAGATTCTAAGGGTTCTTACTACAGAGGTGCTTTGAGAAGGTGTAGTTCCAAAATGTATAGGCATTTCAAAGCAGCATGTTGTGCCTGGTAAATGTGTATGATCTTTTGTTTAGTGATCAAAATACATCAAAGTGTTTGAACATAATGAACATTGCAAATATTGAGGAGCATAGTGTTCACTGTGTCAGGTAGTTTTCTCTTTTGGGATGGAAGGGTGTGCTGAATTCTTAAATATGCTTCCCTCGGCATCTGGGCAAGTAGATTCTTGTATCTTAGATTCCAGCTGTTACAAGCATGCTGTTTGCATATCCTTCACATCTGGACTGTGACTTCCTTGGGTAGCTTTTTGTTTTCTATGTCTATTTCTGATTTATTTTCCCTTTATGTTACTGACAGAGGAAATGAAGTCATTGAATCCTGTCTCTTGCATTTCGTTTTGTTAAAAGTAGTTTTCCAGCTCAGCATGTATCAATACTTAAGACTCTCAGGGTTTAGTGGGATCAAAAGAAAGAAGAGTTGCCCTTTCAGCTTGTTGATCCCAGTTAATGTTGGGGGTAAGTTCTGTTTTGTCTCCTTTCTGTCAGCCTGGGCACTTGGGTCCCTGCATCCTCGGCTGTGTTCCCTCTGAGTTTGTTTATGGATCAATTGATTGATTTATTTGCTTTTTATTTGACTTAAAAACATTTTGTTTGTGGTAGAATGCTTGCATAAAAATTGAAATGAGTTTACATTCTTTTTAAAAACAATTTTAAAAATTAAAATATAATTACATTGCTTCCCCTCCCCCTTCAACCCTTCCCATATTCCCAACTTGCTTTCAAAATCATAGCTTCTTTTTCTTTATTATTGGTGCTCACAGGTGTGTGTGTTTGTGTGTGTGTGTGTACACGTATGTATATGCATGTGTGTAAATATATAAATGTAATCTGCTGGGTGTGTTCAGTGTAGCTTGTATGTATGGCTTACATCCACAGACACCTGTAGCTCTCACCTCCCAAGCAGATGGAGCCCATTACAGAAGGCCACAGCTGGCCAGCATGTGGAGAACATCTGACCAGAGGGTTGCTATACTTACAACCCTACACTGAGGCCCAGGGAACATTGTAGGGTGTGTTATTGAGACAATATATCTTTTAGATATGACAGGGAAGCTACCCAGGTAAAATCTCAACAATATGGCTGGTTGGAGACTTGAACTAATGACAACACCAGTTGACATGCCAGCATAGATGTGGTAAAATTTTGAGTTCCTTTGTGCCTGGATGTGGAATTCATGGGTGGGACCTCTCTGGAGGAGAGGAAGCTGTGACTGAAACAGTCAAGGATGGAAGCCCAAGGCTAGATCCTCCTCACAATCATTGTCTTGGGGTGAGGGAGCAAAGTGTACAATTTGCTGTTTCACAGTAAAACTTTTTTTTTTTTAAACAGTCATCTGTATCCTAGATAAGTCATGCACAAACAGGTAGATATAGAATTTGAGGGGAGAAGGGGTCCATAGGTTAATTTAGTCTTTGTTTTGTTTGTTTGTTTTTTTGTTTGTTTTCCCCAGTTATGGGTACTAGGTGGCATGAATTAGACCTTGGAAATGTACTCAGTCATTGCCAACACATACCTGGACATGGTCAGTGGCCTTTCTGATGCACCATCACGAGCCTAGGTTTTCAAACTTAGAATTTTGATGGGCATCCTAGGTGTGCTTCTCACTTAGAAGTGCTTCATAACCCCCATCCCAAATAAATAAATAAAAACGAAAAGGAAAGGGCTTCTTAAGTTATTTTGAGAAATATAATTACTGTATGTGGAACAGATAGCTAAGTGCCTTCACTTTTGCATTAGGAGTTAATGAGATTAGAATGATATTGGGCACATGTTAAATATTCAATGAATGCTAAACCTTAGTAGTGTATGGAAGCATACAATGCAGAGATTATGTGCCCTACAGACTATTGCAGAACCTGGGGATACAGGAGTGAAGAATCAAAGAGTCATCTAGGGCGTCCAACCTTTTGACATTGTGACATGATGTAGATGTGTACAGACATTGGCCTTCATTCATACTCTGCCTGTCCTGGGTTCCATGTGGGTTGCTGGACCGTAGATTGGACATGTGTGCAGCTGTCCATTTTCTTATTTCTCAAGGCCTAGACTTAAAAGGGAACTCAGAAACAAAGCTGCATTCTGATGATGGCCAAGTTCGTTGGACTTGGAAAGAAGGGGAGAAGTTGAGTATGCATCATTGGTCTTGGCATCAGTAGCATCCTTGCTAGACTCAAGTACAGCACTTCTCCAGCCTTGCCGTCTTGACCTTGGCATTTGAAAAGGTGTGAGGAGACTGACTGAATCTAGAGAAGTCTTGGTGTTCTAAGAGGTTGTTTGGAGTCAGGTGTGGTGTCACACGCCTTTAAGCCCAGCACTCCAGAGGCAGAGGCAGGCAGATCTCCTGGAGTTCAAAGGCAGCCTGGTCTACACCATGAGTTTCATCCAGGACAGAGAAGGCTGCATAGAGAGACCCTGTCTCAAAAATAAAAATGAACAAAAAGAGCAGTTTAGGATGAAATTGCAAGTTGCCTGGAGTCAGGCTCCAGCTGGGAGTCAGGTGGAGGAAGTCTTCTCAGAGTCAGTCCATGTACCAGAAAGCTGCATGAGAGAGCCAGTGTTAGAGTATTCATCTTGTAGAAAATTTTAGACCTGGAAGGGAGAGAAGAGAATATTCAATCTCGATCATTCTGGTAGCAGTGTGTAGGAAGACCCAGAAACAGGAAGGCAGCTGAGAATCTGTGTGAGGTAATGAACAGACATAAGGCAGTAAATCTTTGTTCCAGGATTGAATTGGCTGCAGTCAAAAAGGAGAAAAAGTGTATAGACATTTTGTGAGGAGCACGCCAGGCCTTTCTGGCGGATGGTAAAGGACAGGGATGGGTGGTTTGAGTCACATGTTTTCCGTTGACTTTTCCTCTTTGGGTTATTGGAGGCAAGTCATACTGTTTGCAGACAAATAGTTTGAAAGACAAGCTAGTCTGTGAAGCCAAGTTCAGCTTTATTTATGACATAGTGGACGTTGATGGAAATAGCTAAGCGGGCTGAGAGATGAAGGAAGGTGGTGTCAACTGGGGCCTCATCAGAACCGAAATAAGAATGAGCTCACTCTAAGACTGTGCCTGGAGAAGCGAGCCTGGGGCCAAGTACATTTCTTCTAGCCAAAATCTGAACTTTTTACATTAAGATTATCATGCAGCAGATGTTAGTAACATAAAGCAGCTGTGTTCAGTTTGTCAAAAGCTAGCACATGGAGAACCATACCGATGGAAACACATTACCAGGAGGGTATGCTTTTCAGTAGGAAACCAGAAGGACCCTTCTCATCTTTACTGCACCTGATGGGACCAAATTTTTATTTCTTTATTTCTAGTTTGTAAGACAGAACCTGGATTTTGTGTGTGTGGTTGAGGGAGATGAAGAGAGATTCATAAAGAGCTAGATGGCTCATACCTTAGGGTCAGACTGGAGGTCAGTCATCTTGCTGAAAACACCCTCCAAATGGCCTGTTACTGAGGAAGAGCCTCTCTTCTTAGGCTGGCCCACATGTGGACGAACTAGAAATTGTTTTTGGCCCAGGACCACCTCTTGAAAACTTGCAGGGCCAAAGAGCTACAGGACTTGAAATGCAAAATATTTCTTGGAACTTTCAGGGTCAGAAGATCTAACCAGCAACTATTGAAAAATAAGATGTGAGAGCCAAGAAGTTCATCCTTAAGGTGTCGTTTACAGATCGTGTTCTTAAACATTTGCTACTATTCTTTTCTAAAAACGAGTCATCTTATTTTATTATATATAACATTATATATATAAGCTTATATATTATTATTATATATAAGCATATGTAACATTAAATATGTGTGTGTGTGCGCGTGTACAGATTTGAGCTCAGGTGTCTACAGAGTGGAGGAGAGAGCACCCAGTGCCCTGGAGCTGGAGTTGCAGCTGGTCGTGAGCTGCTGGCCATGTGTGCTGGGAGCTGACCTTGGGCCCTCTGCATGAGCAGTGTGTGTTCTTAGCCGCGGAGCTGCTCTCCAGCCCACCATGCTACTCATAGCTATGCTATACCTTGCTGTTGCTCGCTGTCCTGCTTTGCCTGTGGCCAGTCGGTTCAGCTCATTGATTAATACAATGAGCACTTAGAAGAAATGCTGTGACACTTTAGAAGCTTTGATGTTTAGGCAGTTCAGAGTTTGTTTGAACAGAGGTGAATCTTGCCTAAGGACATGGTTTCTTTTAGTAAAGTCTAGAAGGAACCTATTTGGGGAATGATTCCTATAAATAAGATCGTAGGGAGACTGATAATCTACTTAATATAACCCCATTTTTAAAGACTTTCCCAAACCCCTTCTGAATGAGAAATGATGTCAGGCATGTCAGTTGCATTTATTTTATTAGGCTACAACTGTTCAGTTTGGTTGGATTTTCCCTTTACAGACATTTATTCTCTTTTTATATTGAAATTGTGTTTTCTCAAAATCTCTATGTTGACAGAACTTTTGCCAGCAAATTCTAAGATATAGTATAGGCCCTTCATCTTTGCAAAGCAAGTTTAATATAAATGTGTATTTCATAATTACCTTGTGGATAAAGAGATAAGCACATGGCACAGATAGGAGTCAGAAACCAGAATAGACCAGCCATTCTTGATGGGTGCTATCTACAAACAGAGCTGGGTTATTTGTGAACTGTTGCTACCTCAACACTTGTGTGAGCTTACTTGTAAGTTCTTGGGTGGGGAGTAAATCTACTCTTGATAGATTATCTTAGAATTCTAAATATAAGCATATAAATATATCAGGGCTAACTTAGTGGGTAAAGATGCTTCTCCCAAGCCTGAAGAACTGAGTTTGATCCCAGGGTCCTACATGGTGGAGGCCAAGAACCAACTTCTGAAGGTTGTCCTCCGACTTCTACGCGAGTACTCTGGGAGGTGCATGTCCTCCCGATAAATAACCATAATAAAATATATAAAAATATTAAAAAGAATGTAAGTATATTAAAAAGTAAGTCATGGAAGAAACACCAATAGGGTGTTTCTTAAACATTTTGGGCGATGGGCAGAGAGGGCAGGGAGGATGGGGAGATTTATCCTTTGAACAGATTTGAAAGTGCTGAATTAAAGACCTATTAGGTGATTGATAATTTGCACAATGCCGATTAATTATTAAGTGGATTTCTAAGTAATAAAATGGCATTTTATTAAATGTTTCATAATCCAGGTATTTGTCCTACCACTTTTTCTCCAGTAAATTGTTTTTGAAAGATGGTCTATTCTGCAAAATGTCACTTCCTATGATAACTAGGCACCTAAATTGTCACCTCAATGAAGAGGAGGTGGCTTCATGCAGCTGTCCTGGGTGTGTGCAGTTGAGGCCATATGGTTTTCATCTGAATGTACATCTGGGCACTGATAGCGTGGAGGGTGGGGAGCAGTGTTCTGACACGTGACTGCAGAAGGTGCCAGCACTAGAGGCCCAACCTTTGTTTTGGAGTGTAGCAGTGGGAAGGTAACATGTTGTTCTCCCTGGTCAGGGACAGGATCCTGCCTGGTGACATCAGAAGCTGCCAGGGGGCACCCAGGGGCTGCCAAGACCCTGAGTACCTAGCCAGAGCATCCCAGGAACCTCTGCTCTCCTCCTCAGCACTTGGCACTCTTGTCCTCTGTGTATATGAGGGGCTTCTGTTACTGTCTTACCTAGGCAGTGGGATTTATGAATAGTGTTAGTGTATGTAATTGCTCCTGAGTTTCAGGAGGACACCATACAATTTAATACTCTTCATGGGCACACGGTGATGCCCTTTACTTCTCTGAATGAATGAGTGTCTGCACAAAGACAGTCCCCTTGAAGAAATCTAGGTGTGTTACTCTCTAGATCCAGAAATGTACCAATAGGAAATCTCTTGTAGCAGTGGCCTGTGACTTGCTGACTGTGACCACAGGCCAGGTCACTCTTTCTCTTTTTGGCCTCTGGGGGTGAATTGGACATTTGAAGGGTTACTTGTCATGTTATAAAACCCAAAAGTCTTCCTGTGAAGTTGCCTGCCATCTGATTGACTGGTAGTATTTTCCTGGATACGAGGAATAGTGCTGACTACAGACTAGATACTGCTCAGTAACCATGACACCGGTGGGCTGGGAAGACACCCTCTTGAACCAAGCTGCAATTCCTATATTTAGCTTGATTGGAGTGGTTCCTAATTGAAGATTTGTGAGAACTGCCTGGTAAGCCATTTCCCATATAAAAAGGTGGACCTGTGTGTGCTCTCCAGGCAAACCACACTTCTTTCCAAGGCTTGAGTTTCCTTTCTGTACTGGGTACATATATATTCAGCTTTGACTTCTCTTAGTTCCAGACTAGCATCCACACTGATAGCCACCATACAGAAGACTGTTAGCTGCCGGCTGCATCAGTTTGCCATCCATTTTTTCCTCCTTCAGCATCCTGTTTTTCTAAGTGACGCTGTCATATCAGGTTGTTCCAGTAAAACACCATGGGAGCATCCTTCTGCTTTTATCCTTCTCATTGTTTGACCTCCTTCCTGCCACATTCTTTCCTGTCCCTCTGCTTGTATCGACCTGGTCCAAGCCACATGGCTTTTCTTGGATAAGCTGGCATCCCTTCTGAACTGTATTTGTCCCTTCAGAGCTTCAGAGTAGCTTGAATACATTTTAAATTCCCCAACTTTGAAACAATGTTTAAGATGAATACATTAGTGTTTCTTTTCTTAGAAATCAATTAAAGATATTTTTAATTATTTCTATGTGTATGTATGTGTGCCCCAGTGAGGTTCTGTGCATCAGATGTATGCAGGAGCCTACAGAGGCCAGAGAAGGATAATTGATCCCCTGGAACTGGAGTTGTAGGCAGTTCTGAGTCACTGTGCGGGTGCTTGGAACTGACTCCAGGTCCTCTGTAAGAGCAGTAAGTTCTTTCTTAACTGTGGATCCATCTCCCCGGGCTCCCGGACTTTCACCAGTTGCTCATTTCCTGTATGCAGAAGCACATGCAGATATCTCACCCAACTGTGCCCTGGGGACAGGGCGCAGCACTGCGGCTGCTCTTCCTCCTTTGCTGCAAGGAACTTGAGTCTCTCCAGTTCTGGGTCTGCTGCAGACTGCCTCTAACAGGCCACCAGTTAGAATGCTCTTTCAGTTTTTATTCACGTAGGGCCAGCCCTTTGCCTGGTGGAGTAGTGTGCTGTTGTAAGTGTAACAGACACGAGGAAAAGGGAAGTGCTTGTTCTGCAGCTCAGAAGTGTGAAGCAGGTGGGGCTGGGTGGGCTCAGAGGGCTCAGAGCCACACTGCGTGTATCCGGGGCTCTGGGGAAGAGTCTTTCTTCTCCAGCTTCTAGAAGTTGTGAGTTCTGTGCTTCAGGCCGGGGTGGTGGGTGCATTGTCTCACCTTTTTCTGTCCTCAGGCTTCCTTTTCCAGCCTTGCTCTCTACTGCTCTTGTATTCTCTTTGAGATCTCTGTGCCCTTAAGAGCCCTCTCTGGATATTTTAGGATAATGTCACCCTCTCAGAATCTTGAATTCCATCAGCAAAGCTCGCCATATATGTACCATATTCTAGCTTCTGGAGCTGGGACCTAGGCATCTTTCAGTAAGCACGGTTTACATTTATTTGTATGTATTAACTACTTCAGCAGCGCTCTTGGTTGGGGAAAGCAAGGCACAGGGACGTTATGTAACATGTTCAGGTTTCGTCCCACCAGCTAGTGATGTTGGAGTTCACAGGTCACTTTGCTTTAGCCTACTCTAATCAGGGCACACACTGTTTTTGTGTCTAATATATCCTTCAGGGTGATGTTTTAAAATCGCACAGTGATTATCATCACGCCTCCTCAAGTGCTTGGTGGTTTCTGTGTTTCAAGTCCTCACATAATTGTTTCAGGCAATGGGCGTTAGTGTCTGCGCCCTCACACTGTCCATCCTCAAGGTCACACAGATAGCAAGTGCTAACATTGCAACACGTGATCTGAACAAAGGCCAGTTGACTTCACTGTTTTTCCTAAAGGGGCTTGACCTGATGAGGACGAGTTTAGAAAATGATTAACCATTATTCGGTGTTACATTGTGGGCACATTCAATCCCAGATTCTTGGAGGAGGTGAGGACAGGGCATCTGATCCCCTGGAGCTTCAGGCTGTGGGTGTCAGGAACAGAACCTGGTCCCCTGGAACAGTGCTACGTGCTCTTCGGTGCTGAGCTGACTCTTCAGCCCCCATCGGAAGGTCTTGATGGAGTGGAGCGATACTCAGATTCCCACATCAGGAGAGTGGAAAAGAAAGATATAAAGAGTAAGGGTGGATTCACCAAGAGCTTCAGCGCATGCTCACACACTGGGCGAGGCTTTCTCTCCTTCAGCGATTATACATACCAGACAATCATTTTTTTTTTCTAAAATTGTTCTAATAAGAAACTTAGGTGCAAAATGTACCATGGGGATGAGACAAGGCATTGTTTTGAGTTTCTCCTTATCCTTCTTCTGCATTCTCCATAGCATGTGAAAACCAGCTTCTCCAGCCATAGCAAATGCTGAAGGCTTGTGGTTGAACTGTACAGACACAGACTCTTCACCCTTAGAAGGGAGCCACATACACTGTCCTGCTCAGAGGTCATGATTGTTAACCCGTGGCCAACCCTAGGTCACGCTTGTTTTCACCCTGACCATAGAGACTACTCTATTAATGAAGGCTTTCCATTCCTTTAAAAATATTTTATTATGTTTAAGTGTGTGTGTCTGTCTGTGTACACATGAATGCAGGTACCACAGAGGCCAGAGAGGTGTTGAATCTCCCTGGAGCTGGAATTATAGACAGTTGTGAGTTGCCTGCTGTCAGTGCTGGGAATTGAACCCCAGGTCCTCTGGAAGAGCAGCATATATTCTTAACTGTTGAGCTATCTTTCCAGTCCTGACATTTCTACTCTTTCTTACTTTATAATTTATTTTTTGTTACAACAGATTAATTTCTTTCATAAAAGATCATGAGTGTTTTGGTTTTTGGGGAGTGGAAGTGGGTGGGTTGTGGGTTATATGCCTAATACTTGCATGTCCTAGAACATGGTGGGCAACAGCCATTCGCATGTTACTTGGTTTTCTCTTGTAATGCGTAATTGAGATGCTTCTGAGAGTCAGGCATTGTGCCAGACATCAGGCGTGGGGAGCAAAACAGCTTCCCACTCAGTGGGGAAAGAGGGATGCCCATGCTTGAGTAGTACACTGGGTAATTGTGATAATGCTGTGGGGAAAATGGAAGTGAATGGAGAAAGAATACTATACCGAAGGCTATTTTAGATAGAATAGCTGAGAAGGCATTTAAGGTGTCTTTTAGGGAGAGAGTCGAAGCATTGTATAAAGGAAAAAATATGCGTGAAGGTACCGAGAATCATCGAGAAGGAGCTGGCTTGGAGCTGGACTGTAGTTAGGACAAAGCTAAGTTGAAAAAGAGCATTGCATGCATCCCTGTGTTAACGGAGAGGGTCACTCTCTGTTTTGACTGTGATGAAGAATGTTCCAATGACAGTAAGAAGCTGACAGTAGATATTATAGCAGGCCTGTTATCTGGGCAAAGCATGGGTGACTCAACATGCATGTAGGGAGATAGAGTGGATTCAGAAAATTACTGGTGCCTTGTAGTCAGAGTGTTGGGAGGGTGGAGGGAGAGAAGTTATTGATTCAACAAGTGTTTTGGACATAGAAAAGAATTAGGTATGGAGGCATCATGAGGACAGAAGAAGAATCAGTACAACAACATTTTGAAGGAGCTAACTGGGGAGACCAGAGCCTCTTTCTGAAGATGTGAGGATGTCATAGCTCTGGGAGAAGGGTGTGTTCAGCAGTAGAGTTGAGGTCACATACAGCAATCAGTAGGTGCTTGAATATTAGGACTTGCTTTTCAGAAGTTTCTGCAGAATATGTAAATACCTGAGACATGAGCACAACATGACATTTACGTCTCTGAGTGGATGAGATCATGCAGTATAGAGACGTAACAGGCTTAGGAGCTAACCTGGAGGCTGACATTCAGAAGTCAGAGAGAGAAGAAGCCAGCAAAAGTAGGCCACAGGAAGAAAGCCAAGGGCACATGGGACCACAAATCAAGTCAGTCACTGCAGTTTCCAGGATGAAGAAGGTGCTCTGTGGTGTGTTCCTGGAGATGATGAGGTCCCAACATGCTTTGCATCAGACTGGTTGTTTGTGCATCGGGGAGAGTTTATGTGGGCAGCTTTTAAGGTGAGATGGACAAAATCTGAATGCAATGGGCTCGTGAGTGAGCTGGGATTGTAAGACCAGAGGAGTGCAGAGTGTAAGCTTTGAAAATCCCCATGTGTCTGAGAAGCATGGGCTGTCAGCAGATGACAGAGCCACAGAAACATTTTCTGGCTCCTTCCAAGCACACAGGCCCAGGCCCTGGGAAGGCTTTGCCAGCTGTAATGGCTGGGAATCTATTACAGAAAGTCCTGGAGATAAAAAGCTTGAAGGACCTGTTATTATCCAGATGACAAAGCAGGAGTCTGCTGTCTACATTTTTACCTCATCAGGCCCTTGGTGACAGATGCTCTACATGATAGTGGGTCTTCCCCACCCATCCCACTGGCCCAAGGTGCTTTAAAAATGCCTTTGCTTGGATTTTCCCTTTTGACAGAAGAAGGGAGTGGCCCAAAACTGATTAGCAATAGCTAATCAAGCTAAGAAGTACAGATGACAGTACTTTGCCCCTTTTCAAGATCCCTTGGTAGTCCAGTTACATGACATCCTGGTCAGACATCTCTTGTAGTTAAGGGAGGCATAGGGGTGTGGCTGACTTTTAAAAATGCAGATAGTGGGCCTGGAGAGACTGCTCATCCTGGGTTCTTTTCCCAGCACCCACATGGTGGTGACTCAGCTGTTTGTACCTGCAGTTCCAGGGAACCTGATGCCCTCATCTGTCCTCCCTGGGCATTACACACATGTAGGGCAGAGACATACACACAGTCAAAGACCCTATACACATAATAATGTATAATAATACACGCAGTCCAAAAACTCCATAACATAATAATAAATTTAAAATTAAAAAAATTAGACTACATTATGCATAGGCATATGAGACTGACTGCTTCATGTATGTAGGTTGGTGTAGGAGAACAGCCACACCGCTGGGAAGGGGAGTTTGACATCAGGAGAACTTTCCCAGGAGGGAAGCCTTGGAGTAGATGACAGAGATGGGGTTGGAAGTTTGAAGGGCCCCCGGCCTCTGCATGTGAGGCCTCTGAGCAGCAGAGGGAAAGACAGCCATCTTTGCAGGTGGAGCCTGAAGGAAGAAGATGCGCAATCAGCTATGCTTGAGTGGTCACAGTAACTCCAGTCGCTGGCAGCCCCTGTCCTCCCTGGGGCAGGTCATTATGTAATGTGTTCACAGTTGGCTGTGGGCAGTGATTGATTTCTTTCATAGGATGGAGTGGGCACTGATCCTTGTCTACCTTGTTGTAGACTCTGAATTAGCTCTTACCAGTGTCTTTGATATGTGCGATCTTCCCCCCAGCTTTTCTCTTTCACCACTAGCAGAGAAAATCAAATATGACCTTCTTCCCCCTCCTCGGCTGAACCGTGTTGAAGATGCCTCCCTATAGAACTGATTAGTGAATCAAAGGATAACGTGCTTTTTTCATCAGTGGGTTTCTTGCCCTACAGAAAACTGCCTTTTTCAATAATACTATCAGCATTCTTTGACCTGTCAGAGTAATTGAAACATTATCTGTCATTTCTGTTTCTTTAATGCACACCACGGGTACACCTCTTCAGGTCACACCACTCCTCCCAGTCACGTGCGTGGAGTTTGACTATGAGGTATACATTAGGGATTTTGGGTGTTTGGAGGGAGATCTTATTCCAGTGCATAATATAATTTAAAAATGGTTTTCATTAGACCATTAATGTTGACAGAGCCCCACGTCACACTCTTCTACCTGTACTTAAGTTAAAATAGAATCCAGGGCGCTGATCATTAATTGTATCTTCAGAGCTATGAAAGTGAAAGTCATCTTTAGTGTCTGTTGGCTTCCTCTTCACGAACCATCGCTGGTAATGTTTGTACTGAGTATTTCTCTGACACTTAGGTTTTGGGAGCAAGGCCGCATGGCAGAAGCTTTCCCTAGAATGGTCCTTGTCTTCCTCACTGAATATTGAGCTCCAGTAGGCAGCTTGGCTATGAATGTGGGCCTAAGGGGAACCTCCTCCAGCACAGATGGCTCTAGAAAGATATATTATGGTCTGGCACCCTCACATAGTATCTTTAAAAGCCGCAAAAGCACACCAAAGCTTCGTTTTAGGGAGATGTATGAGGCAGCTCTGAAGGTCTAATTCTGCACAGAATGGGAACTTGCTTGATGGTGGCCTCTGTGATAAGACAGCCCCATTGGAGGGTGTTTTGGTTTCGATACTGGATGAAACTCCTCAGCAGGGTGAGTCAGAGCTATTGCAGGAAGCCCCAGGCTGCTCTGCTGTGGTAATGTGTGAAGAAATCTCCCCATGTGTTCCAATTCTTTCGGGTTGGATGGAGCTGCAACAGGAGAGAGCTTTTGGTCTTTGCATAGCAAAGAACTCCTGGCCCTCATAACCAACGTTGATGTGGCTTTTATTGGTATGATGGGAATGGGCAGCTTTTTTACATTGTACTGTCAGGGTCTACTTGTTTATACTCTAGAATTGAGTACTCTAGTTATGAAAACAGCCATACAGGAAACCTCATCATGTTTGAGTGAGTTTAAATAAATAAGCTTTTTATGCTGGGTCACATCTATAGTTCTGGGCTGCAGGCTGGAGGCTCCTGGCTAGCTTATCACCAAAGGGCTCTGTTGATCTGGAGCCCACATGATTTCTCTAGCTTCTTCATGTGATCCGTGAGTCAGTCTTGCATTGAGACCGCGAGTCTCCTTGGCTATGCTGTGTCCTCTTTGTACTTGATCTGCTTCCCTTGTTAATCCCACCCAATTTTACCAGTATAATTAAAACTTTCACTCACTGTTAAACAAACAAATATTCATAATAGGTTAAAAATGATCCAGACATCCCAACCAGTTTTTAATTGGATGTTTTGTCAAAATTGCACCATTGTAGATATTACTATATCTTTCCGTTTGCTCCCTTCAGGTTTTCAATTTTCAGCAATATTCTATACAGATAAGTTTGTTTAAGGTCTTTAGATTTGTTATTCATTAAAAAATTACTTTAGGAGCTGGGCATGGTGCTGCACATCTTTAATCCCAGCACTCGGGAGGCGTTCAAGGCCAGCCTGATATACAGATTAAGTTCCATGACAGCCAGGACTACACAGAGAAACCCTGTCTAAGAAAATCCAAACAAAAAAGAACAAGTTTTATGAATGGGTGTTTTAACTGCATGTATGTCTGTACCACTTGCATTTCTGGTGCCCACCAAGGCTGGAAGAGGGTGTTGGATCCCCTGGGACTGGAGTTCCAGACGGTTGTGAGACACCATGTGCATGCTGGGAATCAATGCCAAGTTGTCTGTAAGAGCAGACAATGCTTTTAACCACAGAGCCATCTCTCTGGTTCCTTGTTCTGTTTTTAAAAGATTTATTACTTTTAAATGTATGTGTGTGTGTTGCTTATATTATTATCTTGTATATGCAGAGACAACATATATCTTAGGTGTTTTTGTCTTCCCACTGTGTGGCATTCTGCATTTCTGAACTGAAAGTTCAGAGCTGTTATTCAGAAACACAACAAATGCATGACTGTCTTTCCTATACTTGGAACTGAACATCCTGGGTTGAACAAGTCAGAGGTGATTCTTCCTGCCATTAGCTGCAGGAATCGATAAAACACAGTTGTTAGGATTCCAAGCTTCTTAATGTGGGGATCAATTAAAAAGGAAAACACCCTGCATGTCACACAGCATAATAAAAGCATTCTGAATGGCTTATTAGGGCATGCTTATGTCTATGGCAGTTAAGAGTTGATGAATTGATTTTTCTTTAGGTTGTCCAGTATGTGTTAACAAGCGTAGGTGGAATATTCTCATTCAGTTTGTATGTTTTTTTGACCCTGCAAATTAACCCTAGTCTATTTTGCTTAAGTTTAAAATTTCATTCTTGAATATAACATGTGTCTGCATTAGTGATTCTAGAGACCCAAAGATCAGTTAGGCCTGGATTTGGGGGGCGGGGGGCGGACTAGGAAACAATCCATAAATATCTTGGTCATTCTGTCACACTCTAAGAATAAGATTAGATAAAGATGGTGGTTACGGAAAGGTCTTATGTTATAAGAAGATATTTCATTCCTAGCTGCCCATACACTGTATGTTTGTGTGTACAGAATTGGGCAGGGGAGGGTGAGTGCTGGTCCTTTGTGTGCCTCGGCAGAGCTATGGTTCACATAGCTGCCTCTTGTATTTCAGGGCCAGCTTTCAATATTGCAAGAAAAGATCGACCATTTGGAGCGTTTGCTAGCGGAGAACAACGAGATCATCTCCAATATCAGAGACTCGGTCATCAACCTGAGCGAGTCTGTGGAGGACGGCCCCAGAGGCTCACCAGGCAACGCTAGCCAAGGCTCCGCACACATCCACTCTTCACAGTTAGCCCTTCAGGCTGACCCCAAAGACTGTTTGTTTGCTTCTCAGAGCGGGAACCAGCACCGGGATGTGCAGGTAACAGGCAGCTGCTGGTTATCAATGGCCTGTTGGTTTATTTTCAGGTTTGCTTCTGTGTCTGCTTTATTCTGTAAGTTTCTAAGCTCTGGGCTCCAGGGTTGTCTTTTGCCATGATTTGTTTGGTCTCACTGTCATTTCAATTTGTTAGTGATATGAATCACTACTCTCACCTCTTTCTGTTTTCTTCTGAGCACTTCCATTTTGGATGCCTAACTGTGTTTCTGTTTTTGTATTCAATCACACTGGCACTTACAACAAGAGAAGGAGGAATTATGTGGTACAGATAGCCTTCCAAGCCTTGAATGATGATCAAATGCCTTTGGCCTAAAATGTTTCAATTAATTTTCGCAGTTTTTTTTATTTCATTATATATTGATAAAAAACCCAGCAAAGATTATCTTTGAGGAACTATTGTCCAGAATTTAGTATAAATTAACAGTGGTTAAAGATTAACTTTTTCTCTTTCATATTTTTAGATGTTGGATGTTTACGATCTGATTCCTTTTGATAATCCAGATGGTGGAGTTTGGAAGCAAGGATTTGACATTAAGTATGAAGCTGATGAGTGGGACCGTGAGCCCCTGCAAGTATTTGTGGTGCCTCACTCCCATAATGACCCAGGTAAAAGCTTCAGTTTCTCATAGCTCCAGCTAGCTTGTCCAGCACTCACATCCTGTGGTGCGAGTCTGGGAGAGCTACGTCTCTCTGACTTCACTGTAATGTAGTCTTCTTATGTCATGTGCTCAGCTTACCTGTTTGTGCCGCTATAGGCTAGAACGTGTAGAGCAGGAAACAGTGGTATCCATGCATTTCAGGTTACTCATCGTTTCCGTTACTCGTTTCTCGTGAAATCTTTGATGGGAAGCTGAAGAGATAGTTATAAGTTAGGGCACTTAAACCACTATTAGAGGACATAAGTTCAATTTCCAAAACTCACAGGATGGTTCACAATCACCCATAATTCCAATCAGTTCTGGGAGACACCTTACCCTCTTCTGACCTCAGCAGGTGTGAGGTATGCACATGGACATGTGGGCGAAGCAGTCATACCTATAAAGTAAAATAAGTGTAAAAAATTAAAAACAAATAGTACATGAAGGAATCAGTAAATCATACCTGTAAATTCCACTTCAAAAAGGCAGGGTGCTCATTGGGAAACTTGAGTCTTTAACACAGAGAAGTAGTGAGCAGTGGCCTGGGAGCTTTGGTGTTCCTTCTGTCTGTCAGACAGGAGAGTCAGGTGACTTGAGGCAAGTTATTTAATCCCTCGGCAGATGAAGTTTTTATCCACTGGAATTAGGACCATAGTATCTTCCTAGGATGAAATGTAAAGGAATCAGACATGACACGAAAATAGCTGCTATCTTTGTAATTACTGTTATTTCATAGGAAGGCTTTTATTTGTTGAGATCAGTCATTTTCCCCCACCCCCAAGGTAAGGGGTAATTGCTATAATTTCAGTGGAGCATGTGATCTGACTTGCTTGCTTCTAGGTGTGAACACACAGCACAGCGTGCATTTAGTGTGCCCGGTGGGTTTAGTACAGCATATCTTGAGGATGTATGTCTAAACATGATTTTTTGAAGGGTATCACTAAGTTTGTGTTCTTATCTTTTTAAAGCACCTAGTTCTCTCCAGACAGTTACTTTCAAGGATTTCCAGTTCACTCACACCTGTGCATACCACTCGGCTACTCACATTCTTTACTCCTATACCCGATGCCCTCTTGTCTATGACAGCTTGCTGTGGTCTAAGTGCAACTTACAGCTTTAGGTCTGCACACGATGCGATGCATCGAGTCCCTCTCGGTTTCTCTGAAGTCTTTCCCGTGCATTTCCGCTTCCCTGGATGCTCAGTTCCCACCAGCTCCTTTGCTTGTTATTCTTAGCACTCAGCTGTAATATTAAACGACAGGGTTTACCAGGCAGGGTACATGAATGGTTTGCAAACCTCTAATAATTAGGGGAGGCTGGTGGCACTATTCACTGCAAAGGCGGTATCATCTTGTCAAGGTGACACGGGCAGTGAGGGTACTGGAATTTCTCATGTCAAGTCCACTGGGATTTCTCTCTAGAGAGCAAACCTGAGTGGCAAAGAACAGGTGTCCCCTCTTGAATGTTGCTTATGTTTAGCCCAACATTTGGCATATGATAACTTGTCAGTATGTAAGGTCTTCTCTGAGCTGTCTACATAGTCCTTTGTTACAGGTTCACACCATACCTTCACCCACACTTGCATGTATGCATGTAGAGATATGCAGTGTTTTTACTGAGCCCACTCACTGAGGTTAAGAGCACTAAGGGCTAGGGCTTTGTCTCACAGACTGCCCTTTGTGGAACAGCCAGACCAGCAGACAACGCCCGTCATTCACTGCTCACAAATCATTGCAATAATAACCGACTCTCTAGGCTAGGGTCAAACACTTGGCTTATTGCCTGTCTTTGTGATTCCCATTAACTCCCATCTTTTTGGTGTCTCCTAATTCCTACTCCTGTAGTAAGCATTTTATTTAAAATGTACTTTGCACTCTTTAGAGTAGCAGCAGTATTAAGTGCTTTGGGCAGAATTTCTTAGATCTGTGTTCGTTTGCTTTATGGTTCTTGCTGTAGTATGTTGTTTTGTTAGAGGACATCCTTAATAACTGTTTCTGACTGCAATAAATGAATCTGTCTATTGGTATCCTAGCAACCAGAGTGGAATCTTTTGTCTTAGTAGGAGATGTTAGTAACCCTTACCCTTAGGGTTTTCTCCACTTAAGTTAAAAAATAGTGCTCAGAAACAGACCCGTTAAACCTAAGGCAATTTTTGCCATGAAGCAAAATGGCACAGACAAGAATACACTGACTTTTTGAATAATTTTCACTATTCCTTATCATAAGTAGAATATTGATAACCTAAATTATCCTGTGAAAAATGGAAACATTCAGTCATGAAAAAATCACTCTCTTAATAGGGAGAAAACAGAAAAATATGTGAATATGTATTCTAAGTCAAAATATGACTGTAATGGGAAATCTTTGTAGAATACTCCCAAATGAATGTGCAATTAGGCAATTTACTTTCTAAATGAGATTTATAGAGAGTTGTTTGCATTTTCTGCAGCAACAATTTAAAACAAGCTTTGGCTCAGTAGTTTGTTTCATCAGTGGATTTATGTCTGTTGGGAATAGAAATATTTGAAATAAGATTTTAAAACAAGTCCTGTATTTTTCCCCTAACAAAGAATTTATGGTGTGTGCGTGTGTGTGTGTGTGTGTGTGTGTGTGTGTGTGCATACACACTTAGATTCACAGACACACACACACATACACACACACACTTGTATGTGTAAATTGTTTTCTTTTCAGGCTGAGTTAGTAGTTAAGACAAGGTAAATTTTAAAAAAGACCAAAACAATATTATAATAAAGTTTCCAATTAAGCCTCCTTCCAGGTCACAAGGATATATGCCATACAATATTAAAATGGTTTACATGAATTGAAACAAAAATAGGAAAGAAATTGTTAGGCAAATGCTGATAACTTTGTACTACTATGGATCTGAAAAGTTTTGAATCATAGACCATGAAATTAAATATGAGTTGATGGATACATGTTCATGTTATACTTAATAAGCTGATTAGACCACAATTACAGCACCTTTGTATCTACAATCTTAATTCTTCACTTCCCACTAGTTAACCTGCCAAATTATTTAGTTGATTTTCCTTCAAAGAAATCACAGTGTGTAGAGGAAAGATAAGGAACACTGAATGGGAGGTTGAGCAGCATATTGTCAATGAAGCAGTTTATAAAATGAACATTAGAGAGTAACCCCCTCATGGTGTGGCTGTAAACAGTAGGGAGAGCCAGTGCCTCAGGTAAAACTGGATAACAATTTTCTTTTATATAAAGAACATTTACAGCTCTTTAGGAAAAAATAATTGAGTTAATGAGTGATGGAATTTTGCCCATTCTTAAAACTAAGAAAATACATCTTTGTCCTTAGTATTACATAATAATTAGAAATAGGTTTAATCCATGTGTTGTCTAAAGTTCAAAGAATCAACACATGCAATCGTAGTGTGAATTTTCAAACAGTTTTGGTCAGCTGTTACACTGTTAGAATTTAACAGTGTTTGGCCAACTGTTGTTGTCCATATAGATCAAAGTGGAGGAGGGAGCCAGTAAGGTGCACAGCAGTAAAGTGTACAACAGCAAGGTGTACAACAGTAAAGTGTACAACAGTAAGGTGTACAACAGTAAGGTGCACAGCAGTAGGGACGTGGTGTAAGTGTAGGGAGGAAGCTAATGGAGGCTAAACTCTGTTCTTTGGTTTTGATAGCCATCCTAGGAAGCTTCACTTCCTCCAGCCTACATAACATGAGGAAGAATGGAGAGGTAGGGTTCTTTGTCTGTCTTGCACCAAGGAAGGTGAAAGTAGCCAGTTAAGCCATGTTCAATGGTGTAGTACTTTGTTGGCAGTTAGTCAGTTCTCAGAGGCTGGTGACTTAAAGATGAGGGTTGTCTAACTCTAAAATCCACGTTCTTGCTATTGGCCATCCTGTTTCTGAGGATATTTATTTAATCTAATTAGGTCCTGTATCATATTTTATGGAGATTAGCCATCTTAGTGTGTTTATCTCTATTTTTGGATTGTTTATAAAGTTAGCAAATAAAAATTTGGAACACCCAATCAAACTTGAATTTTTAGTAAACAATGGATAGTTTTTTTTTTCTTTTTTAGTTTTATTTTCAGTTTAATTTGGTCACATTTATATTAAATGGCCACTTGCTGTTCATTTGAAATTCTGAATTACATTGGCATCTTGAATTTTATCTTAATAATAGCCTTGAGAATTAAGTAATACACAGCTTTTGGGATTCTGTTTTTTAAGAGATAGCCAAGGTCTGAGTATTGAGGTTCCTTTTCAGAGGAGGAAAGATCACGTGATTTGGGCCATCCATGGACTTCATTCTTGAGTAACACAGGTCAGTTGCTCTTGAGAGATGCAGGTGATCGTGGTCCGTCTCCTGACTTCTGTCATTTCGGCTTCCCTCTGTTCTCCTAGTCCTAATGTGCGAGAACTCACTAATGCCCTGGTAATAAAGGTTAGTACTGACATTTCGACTCATGTCCCAGGCAGTTCCGGCCATGCTGGCATTTTACAGATATTAGAACCATTACTCTGCTCAGCAGTGCTGTGGTAATCTTATACCCTTGTTTCATAGAAAAATGGCAGGAGAGAGGGTAAGAGATCTGCAGAGTGGACTTGGCACATAACCCTGGCTTCTGAACCTCAACTTGAGATTTGCTCTTTTATATAAAACCACCACTCATGGGTAACATTACAGAAGCCACAGGCAGAGAGCATCTATGAGGAAATTAAGTACTGTCATGGCTAACATCATCTATGCTAGTTTTATTAAACACAGAAATAATTTTATTAACTGTCATGAAATGTGCATACATCATGCTCTTTCTTATTTTTTTTCCTTCTGATTTATTCATATTGAAATGATGTCCTGTCTTTGATACATGGCCTTCCTTGTTGATACATTTTCCTTTATGATTAGAAGTGATTTAGAAGCAATATTTTCCAGCTTTTAAAGTGACTTTGAGAAACTGTGATACTTTGCACAGCTTGTATGACCTTAAGTCTGAATAACCCAGTTATTTACCTGAGAATAACCCACTGAGATCTTTAATATGAAACCCTTCCACCCATAATTTTCAGCAGCTGGGTAGGGAGAACTTCTTTGGCTAGGTGGGGGTAGATAGTCATAAAGTTCCCTTGCCAGGGAAGAGAAATAAGCATGAAATAAAAGAAAATACTAGTTAACATAGTCAGTCGTATAATTCCTTTAGGAGCCTGATCTCATAGTTTTTTTTTTTTTTTATTGAATATTTTATTTATTTACAATACAAATGTCATCCCCTTTCCCCCTTTCCCCTCCCTAGATCCCCATATCCTATACCCCCTCTTTCTTTATGCTTTTATACCATTTTGATTACATGCATGTATTAAGGTCAGTTCTAGGTTGAGGGTCTAGCAATACAATAGATGCAAACAGTCGAGGACCGAACAATACAATAAACACAAATAGTCAAAGAAAAAGCAAGGCATTAAACCCAAGTACATGAACACCCCCATGATCACTATTTCTAAGGGCTTATCAGGATGACCAAAGTATCTTAGCTTACTTCCCTATCCTAGTCCAAGGTCATTTTCATGTCTGAAGCCTACTTCCTTGTTCTAGCCTGAGATTACTTCTTTGTTGTAGCCGATCTCATAGTTTTTAATATCAGATATCAAGGTATGCGGGTGTCCTACAGGCTTTAGGCAAGCAGTATGTGCGAGGAGCTCAGTTGGGCATTGCACAGCTGCAAGATGAGCTGTTCTCAGCCATTCTAAGGGAGAATGTAGATCAGTTGTGTAGTGTGGGATGACATTTCCAATGCAGGCTTCTCGGATGCATTAAAATGCGCCATACCTCAAACAGTGTTACCAGAGTGAAGCTGATATGCTCAGAAAACTATTAGCTGATGTTGAGCCACCCAGGGCGAAAGGCTATCTGCTTTTGGAACGCGGAGTTCAAAGCATTTAGTTTTAGAGGACTCAGCAGGTTCTTAGGTTTGTAGAGTCTTTGGAAGAACCTCAACCTCCTTTGCACTCTTCATGTCCTGAACACTTTTAGTCAGCCCCAGAGTCCTCTTCCCTTTGCGTTGTGGTCCTTTTGTCTTCTTAAGCCCATTTCTACTCCACTGCTTAACCGTTTAAACAGAGCTGCAGCCATCTTCCTGTTCTTCTGCTTCAACTTACCATATTGTTTATGCCTCCCGGTTTAGTGTGGACATGGGCATGTGATGAGAGAAAACCTTAACTTCCTTCTTCCAGTGGTTTCTGAAGAAAAGACAGTGATTAGAAGATTTTAGTACCCCTCTTCTATTTTTGTTGAATCGTTCACCATATTCTAGTTATGAATCCTGCAGTGCAGGTTTACCCACTGGCAGCCACGATGCCCTGACATACTGAGTTGTTATGTTTCTCACCTGCTTTTGCCTCTGTTCGACGATGTGCATTCTAAGACTTCTGCCACCCTGGTAGGACTCCACCGTTTCTCTTCTCCCACAGCATTTTGTTCCGAGATTCTCTGTAGACTCCGTTTTCATTTAGCTTTGCCTTATTACTTACTTAGCCTTTATTAGATACTCAATACATGTTTGAATGAGTAAACTGGAATGTTAATTAAAGCTCTTCCAGTTTACTATGGAGGACAGAAGGGCCTAACTACATTGGAATTAAAATTAATCAGCAGCATAATCAAATAATGGTAATAACAATTAAGATTGGATGCTGTCCCTTAAGTATAAGGTTGGATGTTGCAGTTTGATATTGAAGGATTAACACATGATGGGAGAAACCTGATCATTTGATCATTTGTTGATAGAGAAAAACTTTATTACCAAGGTAAAGAAGCTTTCTGTTAAGCTAGAAACTCCCTTTTTATTTATTTTTAAATTTCAGGATACTGTAACAGTGCAATGGAAATAATTCAGAGTTTAAGTTGCTGGTTTTATATGTGATTACCAGTATATCATTTACCTAAATATAATTACTTTCAGCTCAAAATCTTTTTATGAATTCCTAAAACTTAGTGATTATTTAACTTTTGAGTGGAATTAATGTTATTTTAAACATGTGAGTATAGTAGCTCTGACCCTAACAGGACACCAGTACTTTCAAGAGAGGTTCCTTTTCGGAATGAATGCACCCACTAAAGACTTCTTCACCTTCAAGACTAGGTCTCTCTAGTGGCCCTGGTTGTCCTGGAACTCTGTAGACCAGGTCGAACTCACAGAGATCTTCCTGCCTCTGCCTCCCAAGGGCTCAGATTAAATGTGTGCACTATTTAGTCTGGCCTACTAGTGACCTTTAAAATATAGTGGTTATTAGGCAGTGGTTATTAGGGTAGCAGACTATGAACATTAAAGTTGACTGCAGTCAATTGTGCCTTTGTTTTCATTCTAGTTGAATAAATTGTCCTATGTAAACCTTGTGATTTTGTTTTGAGTCCTTTGGCTTTGCATTTCATTCATCTGTCATGCACATTCTCACTGAACTCTAAGAATCATAAGAATTGGTTGAAGAATTAGTTGTGATGTCTGTCCAGTCTTGTCTCTAAATTTTTCAAGAACTAGAGCCAAAATACACAAGGGCCCACATTCTTTGTTTCTAGATATTTAAAAGTTATAAATCAAAGAAAGTGATTGCAAAGATTTGAGATGGAGAGATAAGGTAAGGGGGGCCATTCCTTTTACCTGAAGACATTAGGGTAGCCTGGTGATTTGATAGAGCAAATGTAGCTTTAGACTTCCCAGGCCTCAGTTTCTCACACAAATGGTGTGGCATATTTGGGAAGAGACACCTTCTTGTGGGGTAGCCCAAACTCTCTTTAGTCCCTGAACTGGGCATGTCCCCAGCCAATAACAGTTGAACATGAAGACAGTATAGTGTTATTTATATACTGTTGAATGGTGGTCTCTTGAATACTCTCAGGTCTGAAGGCCTTACAGTAGGACTGAGTGTCTTAATGCAGGCTTTATCAGGAGGGACCCAGCAGGGTATGAAAGTCAGCATGGGGCTGTTGGACTCTGATTTCTAGGCCGTGGGACTTAATAGGCAGGGCATACTCTGATTGGGCAGATAGGTTCTGTTGTAGAAAGGGAGATGATCTGCGGATTAATGAGGAAATACTCCTGGAGCTCTCTGTTCTCTGGCCAGGTGCCTTCTGCCTAGGTTCTGGGGTGTGGTACTTTGAAAGGAAGTGTCCCTTAAGAGAATTGGATTTCTACACTTCCACGTTGAATCCAGAATTCAAAACACAAAAAATACAAAGCATGGTTTGCCAGTTCATAAGTGTTAGGTTGCTTAAATGCACCTAGAAAATAAACAGCTGGGGTTTCAATGTCATTAGAATTGGGATTCATACCATCTCTGTAGAATTTGTGTAATTATTTACTCATCTTAACTTTCTAACTTATTTAAAATAGCTGTTAGTTCTCTTACCAGTGACAGCATCATTCCAGTGAGAAACGCTAAGCTGAGAGGTATTCTTACTGCAGCTCTGGTCCAGCTTCACTTTCTGAGTATATTCAAGGGAGACAGAAGAGCTGCGAATTGACTATTTCAGTAAATCGTCTTGCAACTCAGTGTCTTCAGATTATTAAATCTAGAGGTAGGAATATAATTTTATATCACAAAAATTCATCCCATGCAGCTTTGCATAAAATATTATCTTTCTGATTGGTCTCACGTTAATATGCAATTGTAGTTTTTCCAGTAATTTAGAGGAAGAAAGGACCAATTCAGGGTAAAAGGGAATACTTGATTAGTCTATTGTATAAGAGCAATAAAAGCTAATTTACTGTTATATTACTCAATATTGAAAGCTGCAAGAAACTCTCAGTTCTTTCTTCATTAATTGTGCTATATTGTAGCAGTATTAGTATCAATTATAGATGAGTTTTATGGAAGGCTTTTTAGTTGACATCTCTGAGCTTGTATTTTGCCTCACCTAAATATCTTTGACATATTTTCTGCCCGATTGTTGAAGGGCAAATGAAGTGTTGAAGGCAGAGTGAATGAATCAGGCATTGTAGTTTCTCCATGAAAACTCTTGTGATAAATGGTCTTTGAAACGCAGTGGTCTCTGTTAGGAACAAGTTTCTGCTGTTGGAACACTTTTACAAAGGTCTTTGATAAAAGCAGTTCACTTACTTTGCCTTTTATGCTGGATTATGGGAGGTTTTTCATTTTTATTTTGCAAGCTTTCCACTGCCCAGAGTTCCTTAATTTTGTCTAGAGGATTAGAATTTCCTTTGCTACAATTCATGCAAGAGGTATACTCGATATTCTAAGGATGATAATTCTAATTGAGCCCTTCAGGAGTTTCAGTGTTCCTTGTCCCACATATGTGGTCATAGTGTTTGCTTTTATATCTGTGGATTCAGCTTGATCTTGTGCTGTATAGCTAGATACAGAATATTACATCAAACACTGATGGGGGCTGATAAATCAATATTGGAATGTTTAGTTTTTAAAAAGAGATACCATTAGTAGTTCTCGGGCTGCATTAGTCTCCCTGCCTCTGTAACAAAGCACCACAGACTGAGAGGCTTCAGTGTAACTCAAGGTCAGAGACTACAAGTCAAGGATTCAGCACTGGTGGGCTTTTTTTTTTTTTTTTTCCTTTCTCCTTGGCTTTTGGCTTTTACTGACCTTTTTCCTCCTCTGCCCTGGCAGGTTTCTCTGTGCTTAGGTCCCTGGGTCCTAGTATTGTATAAGATTAAGTTCTCCTTTCATTACACCATTTTACCTTTATTAACTCTTTTAAGACCTTATTTTCGTTATAGTCACAATCTGCGGAGGAGGAGCTAGGATTTCAATGCCCGACACAGAATGACCTTTTAACTTTTGTCTTTCCCACATATAGGTGTGCAGATGGGAAGGGTCACTGCTAGGCTGTTGATAGGAACGAAGACTGGCAGCCATTCTCTGACGTTTTAGGTTTCGTGTTACCTCCTCCTTCCATGCTTAGCCTTGAATACTCGTATCTTCAAACTCAAGAGTATTGGGAAGGACATCCTCATTTAAGGGCAGACAGCAACAACTTTGCTTCTCTCTGAGAATCTCGGTCTTGGTCTCGTGCCTGATGCAGGCTTGTAGCTAGTGCCCTGGCGAGACAAGATGGAATTCCTTGCATACCACTCTTACAAGAGAGATCTTGGAGTTTTGCTGAAGGTACAGCCTTTTTAATCTAACATGGAAAAATTAAAACCATCCAGAAAACATTCTTTGATAACAAGCGAGCTCAAATGTGCCCTAGATTAAGAATGTCTTATAAAGAAAATATGATGTCATACTGTCACAGCTAAGTGTTACAGGTACCCAGCAACCTGGAGAAGTACTATAGCTGCAGAACCTTTTCAGACACGACCGTTGAAGCAGGTGTCCTATATGCACTTCCCTAGGGACCTTTAACTTTTTTTCCCCACTAGGAAATGCAGTATAGACCAGGAGTTAAAGTTATAGGTAAACAAGTGCTGTTTGGACTCCCTGTCCTTCATGTCTCTTGAATGTGTGAATTTCGGTAGCAGGTGAATAGTAGTTCAAGTGCAAGTAGCAGTGCTCTTCCCTTTACAGTTGTAGACATGGGAACAAATTATGGCCTGGGGTCCACTCTGTTCATCACCAGTCTGTGCAGTTGGTGGCTGTGTGCACTGGAGCCTTTGCCATCCTAGTCATCCATCTGGTAGACCTGAGCTTGGACTTGGGAGTCTTGTTAAGAATGGTTTGTACAGCTCAAATGCTAATGATCTGGGGACTAATCTCCAGGTTATTTGGGAAATAGTTAGATAAATTAGTTCTCTACTTGTGGGGGTGGGTAATGTTGACGCGCTCATTTTTGTTGTGTAGTTAGTGTTATTTTGTGCTAGAAAATTTCATGATGACATCTTTGGGGAAGAAAAAGCCTGTTTTTGGCAGAATGCTGTGCTCAGTATTCATATCAGTGATGTAATCACGATGTTGCTTTGCTGTGGGCATTACGGCTTAGCTTGTATGTGCCTTCCTTTGTCTTAGTTTTATTGGCAGGGTGGGGAGTTCAGTTGTATGATGAGAGGGAACATGATCCCAGATTATGAGAGTAGTATTTGTTAGTACCATTTAGGTAAAAAATCCTTACCTAGAGATAAGTAATTGAATGAATTGTTAAATATAGATAACTGCTTTTTTTTAAGCCTTAGTTAATTGCTTTCATTCTTTTTTTAAATTTTTGTACAATGTCTGAATATTTCAGTGGCAGTAGGGTTTTACTTTCCTGTTACCTAAAAGAGAATTTCACTAATTGATCACAATTGTTAGTTTTTAAAATGTGGTCTTTATTTGATTGAACAAGGTGAGGGTATTGGATGGTAATTCGGTGGAATGTGACTAAGTTGAAACCAGCCATCTCAATCGGACCTTTGTGGTGTATTTGTGTCTTGATTTAGGTTGGTTGAAGACTTTCAATGACTACTTTAGAGACAAGACTCAGTATATTTTTAATAACATGGTCCTAAAGCTGAAAGAAGACTCAAGCAGGAAGTTTATGTGGTCTGAGATCTCCTACCTTGCAAAATGGTGGGATATTATAGATAAGCCGAAGAAGGAAGCTGTTAAAAGGTTTGTTCCAAAACTTTTTTTTTTATTTTAGTGATATTAATGATCCATAACAAGTGTTGAGTTTTGAGGTGAATTCTTAGCTTTATGGCTGATGGTCTTCTCATCTTGCATTGTATTGATTTTAGGTCCTTCCAGAGAAAAGGAAGCAAAGCCTTTCTCTTGAAATCCTTATGTTCATCATCTGTCCTAGAAATGGGCTCACTACATCAAAGGCGTTGTTATTTTAAGGGCTTTTCAGAAGGGTCATTGCTTGGTTTTCTAAATATAAATGTGCCAGTGTCTCTGCCTCTTTTGAACGATGTAATTTTTCAAAACCATGGCCAACATGCCTGAAAAATAATTTGGTTTTACTTTTTGCCAATAATTTTGCATATTTTCTTATATAAACAAAGGTGGTTGGTTTTTGGTTTTGTTTTGGTGGTGTGACTCAGTGCTTCATTTTTACTCATTTGTAGGGCTGTATCTTCTCCTGAGAATTTTATTTCCGTTTTAGTTCATGATTTACAGACCAGCTTTTTATGTGGTCAAGTTGTTAGTCTTTTGTCTTTTGCTGTGGCTGCCGGAGCTGTGTATTTCTCAATGTACAGTTAAGGTACAGAGTTGATTTTTATCTTCTACTTTTTATTTTTAATCCCGAGATTTTTAAGATCCTCATTTAATGATTTAAAAGTTGATATTTGGGGAGCTTTCTGATCTAAGTGCATTTGTTTTAAGGAGCTAGGCATTATGAGGGAATATTCATTTATTGTGTCTGCATAGCTCTTGATAAAGTAGTCACTGCTCCGAGTACTGCCAGTCATGACTGGTCACCCTGTCCTCTGCTCTAGGACTTAGATGCTTGCTTTACAGTCCAGGACCCTGGCTCAGTGAGGGTCACTGTGCTGTACCTGACAGTGCTGGTGTCCACCCTTCTTAGGATGCACCTGCTGAGCCCTGTGCACACATGGTGCATCTTTAATATGTCCAGCCTTTTCTACCAATAGGAAGTGGCATCTTTAGTATGCTAAAATATTCAATTACTTGAGCTTTCTGATGTGTTTCATGGATTTTGATGATGCTTGTGTAAAATTTTGGAATTTTATAATATTTCAATAACTGACAGCTTAAATCTGCCTTTCTGTATTGAAAAGCCTTTTAATGAGTAACAATTTAATTTTCCCAAAGGATTTTAGAAGTAATTTAAGTTTCTTCGTACCTCATCAGAAAGTATCTTTAGATTTTAATAGATTGGCATGAGCATCTAATGATAACTTGAGGAGAATTGATGAGTACTATATTCACTGGAAATTGTCTTTCCTCACTGGTTTTGCATGGTTAGCTAGGAGAGAGAGACAGGCTCTGAGGACATGAGAATAAACTGAGGAACTAGCATGGTCATAAGAGAAGCCACTCTTCCCCTATCACAAGTGCTGCCATAGCAACAAGGGTTGACAGGATCCAGTTTACACAAGAGAATCTGCAATCTGCAATTCCAAAGTGTTATGTAATGCTTCTTGACTTTCTAAATTGAAATATTAGTAATGCTTTAGATGAACATCATATTCTCTCTCTCTTTTACTCTTTCTCTCTCTGTCTCTGTCTCTGTCTCTCTCTCTCTCTCTCTCTCTCTCTCTCTCACACACACACACACACACACACACACACACACACACACACACACACAGAGGAGAGGGAGGGTCAGATCAGACAGAGACTAACAGATACACAGAACATAGAGCAGGAGGAAGAGAAGAGGGAGAGCACCACAGAGCATCCTCTACCCACAGATTAGACCCACCTTCCATTTGGTACCTTCTAAAACTCTGAACTCTTATAAAGTTACTTAGAGCTGGTGTTTGCTTTATTGCAGGCTCTTCAGTGCCAAGAACTAAGACTTAAGGAGAATTTTAGTTGTTTACATCTTACTCATTGATACATATTTTCCAAAAAGTAACAGAAAGTTAGAAATTGCTTAAATTTGATGAATCTATCCCACTTAAAGTTATTTTTGTTTTCAAAATTATTTATCTGATTTTTTTTATTTAAAAATGAGACTGCCTAAACCTTTTGTTATTTTTGTTGGTCTTTGCTGGCTCCCATTCCACCCAGAGGGAATTGCTAGTTTACTGGCTTTTACCCTCTCTCTTTTCAGCTCTTCATTTTTTCTAATTTTTTCTCCGTGCTTGCACTAGTGCTAAATGGAAGTCTACCTATCCTCATAGACAGGATACATCTGCCTTCTTTCCTTTATCACTAGTTTAACTAGTGTTGGGGTTTTTTTGTTTTGTTTTGTTTTGCTTTGTTTTTTTTCTCATTATATTTTCTCTAAACACTGGAATACTTGGCAACTGTACTTTACTGTTTTTTTTTGTTTTTTTTGTTTATTTTTTTTTTTTTTGTTTTGTTTCTTTTCTTTCTTTTTCTTTTTCTTTTTCTTTTTTTTGGTTTTCTGACTTGAAGATGCTGGAGAATACACTGCAACTTGTAAGTGCTGGTTCTTTAGTTGTATTTATTTATAATTAGCGTGGATGTCTAGTGGTCTGTGAGTATGACCTCTACAAGTTTTAGTCTTCCAAGAGCAGTGTTGAAGCCTGTGTTGGTGCCTGAAGAGGGGGTATTTTACATGCATTTCTTTTAAGCATTTTGTAACTATTGCGTGCGTGCAGTTAGTTCTTCTGCCACGCCATGTTCCCTTCCTAAAAACCACTGCTATGCACAATTATACAGTGCAAGCACAGGGGTCATGAAAAATAGATACATGTGAAGTACTGACCAGCCAACAGTGAGTGTCCTTAATGACATAAAAAACCCTGGAAAGGGAGACCCAAGAAAGGACCCAGTCCAGTTTGCCTATACAGGGTCAATCTGTGATGAGTTGCATACATGTTACAGGACATTGGTCAGTTTATCTTGAAACAGGACTGAAGTGTGCTATGGATGTGGGTGTCAGGAGACAGAGCTGAGCAGTGGGATCATAGTAGTGTTTTCTGAGAGCTGTTGTGAAGTGTGCAGCGGGGATGTATGAGTCTGACGTGCATCATGATGAGCTGAGTGCATTGGTCAAAATCCTGATGTGTGGATTCCTGCAGGACTGGGCTCACCTAGGCCCAGTCATCTGCCCTCAACTTCTCAGGGACTACATCATACAAAGGCACTGCAAGTTTTTCACTAGTTGAACCAATCAGTGCTTTTCCCTTCTTATATTGATTTGTTTGTTTGTTTGTTTATGTGTTGGGTGGCTGTGGGGACATGCGGAGGTCAGAGGAAAACTTGTGGAAGTCGGTTCTCTCCACATGGTTTCTGGGTTTGAATTTAGGTCATCAGGCTTGATGGTAAGCACCTTTATCCACTGAACCATCTCTCGGCCCAAACTCCTTTCTAAAGCAAGTCTCCATAGCAGAGCTGACAACATTCTAGCTGCTTTTCCCTTACCAGACTCCATTCATCTTCCCTTTTCTTCCTGATCCTTTGCTCATTCCTTTTTTCATTAGTCTGTCCATTCATCATCCATCCATGCATCCATCCATCTGTCCGTCCATCATCCATGCATCCGTCCATCCATCCATCTATCCATCCGTCCATCCACCCCATCCCCCAAACAGTCCTGAACGTCAGGTATAGGACAGGGATTGCAAAGCTCTGGGCATTCCCATGCTATTGATTTTTCATAAGAATCAGCCATCTCTTTCAGCACTAAAGAGAGCTGGCTTTTTACTTAATGCCTAGTACTGCTATCACCACCACTGCTGTGGCTCCTTTTTACTTTAAGGCCAGCATATTAGGAATGCAATGTATGAACAGGCTGAGTATGGCGGCCAGGCTGCCTGAGTTCAAATCTTGACAATCTTCATTATTTTGGGGCAGATTATCTAACATTTCTGTATTGCAGTATATTTGTCAAATGGGGGCAACACTGGAGCCTATTCTATTGGATTTTTATGAGGATTGAATTAATATAAACACGATGCTTACTTAACACACTAACACATTTCATTGGCTATTTTTGCAGTGCTGAGAGTCAAACCCAGGGCCTCTTCAATACTACACAAGTCCTCTGCTGCTACTACTGCTACTACTACACACTACACACACACACACACACACACACACGCACACACACACGCACACGCACACGCACACACACACACACATCCGTAGCCTTACAGAAGCTTTTAAAAAATTACTAATAACTATTAGTGGCTCTTAGTTTTATAAGTTTTATTTTCTACTTGGAATATTTTTCTTGGACATTTTCTGTAAGTTTTAGTCCTGAAGTCATCTTGAAAGTCTTCTCTTTTAATAGGAAGTTAATTATAAATCTATGTTTCTGCTCCGTCTTTAAAAAGCTTGCTTATATAATGCTTCATTGAAGTTTTTTTTTTTTACCCTGTGCTCAGAAGCTTTTTAGTATTCAAGAACATGAAGCTCTTTAAGTTTTCATCCAGCTACTACCTATGGAGCATAGAACTTGTTCTTATTCATCAGCACTTCCACCTCTTAAGTATGCATTCTGCCGTCCTCAGCTGGGGGCGGCTTTTTGGCTCTTTTTTCTGCTTCTTGGGTCTGCTGCTGCTGCTGTTACTCTACTTCTTCCTCCTCCTCCTCTTCTTCTTCCTCCTCCTCCTTCCCCTCCTCCTGCATTTCAGTGTTGATTATTCTCACTGTATTTTATTGCGTCTTTGGAGTTCTTTCTCAAGAGTGCACCCCAACCCCTTTCTTTATTGAGTTCACCTCTTCCTCTCATTGAATGCTTTGCCTTAACTTTAATTATGTATGATTGTCCATAAGGCCAAATGTTTATGTTAATTCTTGAGTGCAAACAGGTTTATCTGTCCTGGGAATTGTCCACGAATATAGTCTAAAGTACTTAACAGCTCTTGCTTCTCCGTCTACATGTTGCCAGTTTCCTTGTGGTATTTATCACATGACTTCATATCTGTTTGTTTTGGGAAGTGGTCTCTGAGGCAGGGGGGTCCCATTCTCCACCATTCTATCCTTACCAGACAAGTAAGCGGACTCAGTCACTCAGTGTAGTAATTTTCAGGACTTTGAGTTTTGAGTGAGATGAGGGTTGACAGTGGAGGGGAGGGGAGGACACAGGCATAGTCTGTACTTCCTTGTCTATGGTGTGGCCCTGTGAACCGTGCATCCTGACCTAATTTTCCTCCAGCCCATCATGGAGCCTGGACTTTCGGCCTTGGCCTTGATTGCTTATGCCCCAGAATCTTCCCCAATGCAGTTTCTTTTCTGAGAAAGCTAGATGATATCCCTCCTCTGCTCCTTTGTTGGGGAAAGGAATCCTAGAAGAGTTTTTGAGAGTTGGAAGTCTAGCATGTAGGTCAGAGGAAATGGGAATTGGGGCCTGGGGCTTTTAAGAAGTCCTGGAGAAGAAATGCCCACTGCTGCCATTTGTCTCTTTTCCTTGGTGCAACTGTGGAACCCTGAGTTTGGACTGGCTTTCTTGTGTGTTCGAGTCACCTGTAAGCTGGGTAGGAGATATGGGCCGTGCACATCTTCAGTGACTTGGATGGAGGCCAGCTATGATAGGAGATAGGAGGGTACTGTGCTGCCTCCCGTGTTTGGTAAAGTTAGGGCAGGCTTGGATTCCATACATGCGGGTCAGGTACTGCAGGAAGTGAAGTTGAGATCCTAAAACAAAGGACCTTTAGGAGTTAAGATTTCCGGAGCTAGTAGAGGAAAGGGCTGAATCCCCTGGGCTGATGAGGAACCGGCCTCCCAGAAGAGACTTTAAGACAGGTCTAACAACTTCCACACAAATCAACACATGCCTGTCCTGCGGCCTTTGGTTCATCTCTTCTATAGAATTGAAACACTGCTAACACTGGGAAGGTGCAGGCTTTCACTTTCTACTTCTGGACAAACTGTTAATACATCCATTTTTCTTCACTAATTATCATTTGCTAACTCTTGAAACACAGGAGAACCAAGGTAGGAGGTTCATGGATTGGAGCTGCTAAAAGCAGTGTGCATGGGGAGAAAATTCTGGAAGAAAAGAAATTGTGGTTAGTGTCCAACATTCAGCTTCCTTATAGTCCTTGGTTCTACAAAAAAGGGGCGGTGCCAGAGCCTCCGAGAATCAGGTCCGTGGCAGAGGACTCTGTCTGGATTTCCAGACAGTCATTGTGGGCTCAGAGGTAACTTTATATTACATTTCCCCACTCGGTGAGAAATGAGGGTCCCTTATTGCTTCATCCCTGGTATATTTTCATCTCTTTACTTTTCTCCTGCTGTTGTCTGCTTTATGTAGGCAGAGCTGTATAAAACTGTTAATATCTGACTGGTTTTGATATGTGCCAAAATGCCACATATCAAATGTTTTGTATGATTCATCTCCATACTTAAAACAAGATGGTAATTGGGAGTGCTCAGTCTGTCCTCTTAAGAAAACTCTTTGGAAACCGCTTCTTTGGCATCAGGAAGTAAAGGGCTCAGTGAGGGAATGGCACCATTTTGTTTGGGAAAAAAAAACAAAACCAACCATATCAAAAAAAACCCATAAAACTGTTTCAGAAAATTACATTTTAGTTTTATTTAAGTTTTCCCTTTTGCCACCTGACTATAGATCTAGTTCAGTGGTTCTCAACCTTCTAAATGCTGTGACCCTTTAATACAGTTCCTCAATACAGTTGTGGTGACCTTCCAACCATAAAATTATTTTTTATGGCTACTTCATAACTGTAATTGTAATACTGTTATGAATCATAATATCTTTGTTTTCTGATGGTCATAGGGAACTGCTGTGAAAGGGTCCAGTCCCCACCCAGGGGTCCCAACATGCAGGTTCAGACCACTGATCTAGAACAGTGACATTTGTTTTCTTACTTGAACTGAGAGTCCACAGTGTGCCTAATAATAGTCCACAGTGCCTAGACTGTGTCTGTGCATTTTGCAGCACACTTAATACAACCTTAGATTTTTGTTAAAATTATTTAAAATTAGTGCTAAATAGGTAACTGACAATTTTGGGACTCCTGTTGTAAATGAGCTACAGGGCAAATGTCTAAACCTAAATGTACTAGTTAGCTGCTACTGGGCAGGTCTGTGGATTCCACCAGAGTCCACTGAAGCCAAAGAGGACGGATTGATGCGGGACTTACCAGAAAAACGCAGAAGTGTCATGTGATCAGCCTGCAACTGTCCGCCACAGTGGTGCACCATTCAGCATCATAAACCTTTAAAAATGAAACTCAAGTTACCTGACGGAGAAATCCATGCAGACAACACTGAGCTTTCTGTTGCCTTTTGTAATTCACAATAATTTAAGCAGTTGGAGCTGTAGTGCCTCCTCCCCCTCGGAGCCTGTATCCAGAGGGTTTAAGAGAAACCCTTCCATTAAGCCTTCAGCACATTTCCTGTCCACTCTTTCTTTGTTTACCTTCCTGGCTTTACACGTGGGTACTTTTGGCTGTCTGTGGTGAAGTACTGTGTAATGTTTCTAATCCACTGGGATGTGAAGCCGCTGACTGAAGTTCAATTCTGTCAAGTGTTTCCTTTGGCTGGCTTAGCTCTACCCTGGGCCCCTAAGACAGTGGGATGGCCTCTATGCTGCATCTGCTCCTGCTGTCATGACCAGTGTTTCATGCAGAAACCTGCTGACTGGCTGGAACCTGGAACATGGTGTGTTTACTCATGTTTTGACCAGCCACACTGTGTTTTTTGTTTTTCTTTGTTTTGTTTTGTTTTTGGTGTGAGATATGTATTTCGTGTTTGCTGCACATCAGTCAGTATCGACTGTATTTTTCTCATATTTATGCGTTTTATCACTTTTCCAAGAAGGCACAGGCTTTTCATCTAATATTCTAAGCACCCTGTTACATTTTCTTCAGTTTTGTATTTAAGTAAAAATTTCACTGAGCTCAGAAACATTTGCTGCTTCTTGCTTAAGTCTAGCTTAATGCATGCACACTTTGGGTTTTCCCAGAAAAATGGACCATTAATGCTCTTACACTGACTCATTATTACACATTTATACCAGTCTGATTTTATGGGGTTTAACCAAAGCCTGCTGTAAAATTTACAGAGAGCGTGAAGTTAGTGTGTCTTGTGAAGTTTGACGTCGGCTGCAGATTTAGATGGTGTGAGGAGCCTTCAGGGTTTCATCAGAGCAGTGCATACAGCTCAGAAGTGACTGCTTTCTCACCTGTGAGGTGACACTCAATTTGGGATGCCTAGTCACTGTTTGTTTGTTTGTTTGTTTGTTTTTTGAGACAGTCTCTATGTTACCCCTACTTACTCTGGAACTATCTGTGAGATGAGGCTAGCCTTGAACTCATAGAGATCTCTACCCACCTCTGCTTTTAGGATGCTGTTGCCCAGTACTGGAAGTCTAAAGCCCAGTCTTTACTTCCTTCATCTTCCATGGTTAATGATTTGGCAAGATCCAAAACCTGCTCTGAGGCTGTTTGTCAGTGGGCATCGAGGAAGGACCAGAGTAGGGATGTTTCCCTAGAACTCAGTGCCATGCCCAGTTAGGCCCAGATCCCTCTCCGTTCTGCCTGTTTGTGTTCTTGGACTGAGACTCCAATTCCATCCCCAGTTGTCTTCCTGTTGCCAGGCCTTCCCTTTGCTTTACCAGCACAGTTTTCTCCCTGTGTTACCTCTATGCTCTAAGGTGCTTCAGTGACACTCAAAAGGTCACAAAGTCCACCCTATCTTTGACATTGATGTCTTGCTCAGCTCTGTCTCTGGTTGCTTCCCACCTTACATTTCACCCTTAGGCATGCTCCAGTGCTGTTCAGGCTGGCGTGGAGCCAGACTTCCGGCATACTGACCTGCTGCTGTCTTCAAACACATGCTGTTGTTTTATGCATTGAGTAGTTTCATACCTAATCTTTCCCATGACTCAGGTAGGGTATTACCTCACTTCAGAAGCCTTCCTACTTACTGTGTTCTTCATTCCACACTATTTAACTGTGCTGAGAACCAGAGTAAGTCCTCAGTGAACAAAGAGGGCACAGTTAAGCACACTGTTGAAAAAGTGTTGTTTCCAGTAATGCTTGGAAGCATGTAGTATTCAGGATGAATCTGAGGGTGACTAGAACTCCAGTCAGGAAGATGTGAGAGGACGAGGAAGATACTGGAGGTTCTAAGGAGGAAACTGTGATTGGCTAGAACTTGGTACCTCAGTCACTGCAAGAGATTGGCTAGGTGCAGCCTCATGCCAACGGATATGAAAGGCCAGAAGTTACTGTTCTGAGCTGTTAATATAAGAGAGGGGTAGCATCAAAGATTGGGAAGAAGGTGCAGCAGCTTGAACACGGTAGTGGCTCACTGTTGGCACTTAAGGGGATGACTTCCGAAGACTTTTCCCAATGAACATATGTGTTCTGTGTGAGGAGCTGATCTAGAAATTGACATGAGAGAGATGAAATCATAGTCACAAAAAGACTCGTGCATACGCACAGCAGACTGGAAATGGCTCAAGTGTCTGCCAACAAGATGGTAGACTAATACACCAATAGAATCCTACTTGGCAAGAAAAGGTGAATTAGCACTGGTTTTCCTAGAGCTCGCTTTGTAGACCAGGCCTCAAACTCAGTGATCCGCCTTGTTCTGGCTCCTGAGTGGGGAGATTTAAGGTGTGTACCATCACTACCTAGCCTTGAAATACATTTTTTGAACAACTTTTAGAAAATCTTTTATGAAAGGGACTTAGCTTACCCACTGCCAGCTGGTGACTCTATTGTTTGTTTCTTGTCGCTTGCTAATGCAGAGCGTATCATTTATCCTTGCTGTTAATACTGTCTGCCTTTTCTGAGTGACTTTGGGTGTATATGCAGTCTTCAGTTGGATAGAGCGTGAGAGCAGCATGGGCGGATACCTGTTTCAGACGCCTGACTTCACAGACTGTCGTGCAACCTTCCGATCTTTGTTAGTTGTCCGGTGAGACTCGGAATGCTGCTGTCCATTCAACTTCCCAAATGAGGTTATGTTTCCTTTTGAGAAATCAATGATTTCTGAAATCTCCAACACTTATTCTTTGTTTCTCTTGTGTGTTATTGCTATCCCTTTCTTACATTTTTGTTGCTATTAGGGACTCCTAAATGTTAAATGATCAACAGGGAATTCTTGCCCTTCTGGAACTTATGCTCTACTGGAGGAAATGACAGTGGAGATGCAGGCATATAATTAGTATAAGTTATGAATGTTATGAGAGAGGGTGTTAGGTTTTATGAAAGGTGATAGCTCCGGTGACCTTTGCATAGGACGTGACAGTAGGTAGTGCATTCCTAAGAGCCAGTGTGAGACCAGTGTGAGAAGGGAGAATGCTTTAGGTTGTTTGGTAAGATACTGACAACAGGTTGAAGGGAGGGACCAATCCAAATGAAATGAGGAAGCAGTAGTACAGATGACCCAGTCATTTCCCTGTTTGAAGGCTGGCCTCCAGAATATTAGAGAATACAAGGATCCCATATTAGCACATGGGAGGGTTTTAAAACAGGTCTTCCTTCTGCTTTTCCACTGGATACTGCACACAGAAGGCTTGTGCATCAGGTGATCTGATTCGCAGGTATCCTGGGCATGAATTGATTCCGTGGGAGACACCATGTAACTAATTTTGTATTTAAGAATGGAACTCAGTATGTCATCTCCTATCATTTCATATTTCCCACAATGCACGATTACAAATTCATCTCACTTTCTCATGTGAAATTAATTTGTGACTCTTTGAAGCTTGCTAAATGATGCATTGTTTGCTACCAAGTTGTCTGTAACAATTTTCCCATTAGGAGAAAAGCTCTTTGAGTATATCTTTCTGTGTGTGACCAAATTCCAAATGTCTGATGACTGTACGTGGAGGAAGACATGACATTTGCTAAAAGTGATTTACAGCTCCTCGAGCACTTCAGTAAATCCTGAAGTGTAAAATCTGTGTCTTGGGCAAAATGAGCAGTGACAGATACGCTCAGCTTATTTCTGATCAGTTAACTTCTCTAAGCGCTTTATACCCAATCCCCCAGTACTGAAGTAGAGACGTGGTTAATGTCCTCAACCAGGCAGCTAGCCACCATTATAGAAAGTGACATGTAAGCCTCCACAATTTTAAACTTAGAGGCTCTCACGTGGGCTCTTGAATTTGCTCCATATGTGCTCTCCCTTCTCCTGTATGCATGCAGCTTTCATGTCTATTACTTAAGATTATGATGTGTGCATTGAAAAGTTTCCCAGAAAGCTGAGAGTCTTCCAGTAGAGAGACTAAGAAACAGCCTTCGTGCGACAGACATGCGTTGTTTGCTTGTTCTTCTGCTTCTCACAGAAACACTTCATCTGGTGCTGCTGAACACTACGCACCCAGAAGTGCCACTTCTTGTAGGTACAGGTGAACCTCACTCCTTGCTCTTTTTATTATTGAAGTCTAGGAAGTATAGTTACAGCCTTATTAAGTTCCATGTGATGACAAACAACAGGGATTTTAAGTGTGATGCCTCTTGTACACTCACACAATTTTTCATGCACCTTTTTGTTCTTGTTGATCACGGTGAGTGGGTGAATGGTTGCAAGGCAGGTCCTTCTGTCTATGTTAATAAGCATTTCTGTCAAGCCGAACCTTCCTGCCCATGAGACATTTGGCTTTATAATCTGTTTTTGTTGTTGTTTTTGTTTTCTGTTTCCTATGGATGATTCAAAGGGTCACCCAATAGGAAAACAGACGCCACCATGGAGTAGGTGAACTTGCAAACCTGGTTGTCTCTGTCCTTGACATAGGACATAGGCTGTGGCTGCATCTGTAAGATTCACACTGCTTTCTTCCGCTTAGTGTTCTGTCTTGTCTGATTAAACTACGCTAGGATAACTAAAATCGTTCTTTTTCTGCCATGCTCTTGTTCTGGTTTTGGCCTGCTCATGCAGATTTTCTTAAAAGCCTACTCTTTTATAGAGAAAAAGGCACACATTTTATAGGAAGACCTTGGTTTCTGTGCCATAATCTTGGCCTTTTCTTGTGATTTTAAAACTTCTCTCTGATGCGTATATTGAATGCCAGTATTTGAACAACCCACTTCTCAGCTTGAGAGTTGGATTCACTTTTGTGTCCTGTCTTTGTTATCATGACTTTAATCTGTTAGTAAAAAAGGCACACATTTTATAGAAGTCCCTATAAAATTGTAAGGGCCAGTTTTGTGTCTTGACTCTTTTCTAGATGATTCTCTCGGATGTATCTAACACTTCCCATCAATTGCAATTCCTCTCTTCCTACCTGACCTGTGGCTGTCCTTTAGACTTCCTTTTTAAAGATTTCCCATCAAGCACCATTTCCTTGGAGGCTGTGAGGCCTAGGCACTATCCCCCTTGCAGTCCATCCCCTTGGAAACCCAGCTGTCATTGACTGGTCCAGACTGAACTATGCTCATTACTGCAAAGCGATGTCTCCATCCTCACTCTCAGTGTTCATTAATATCTGTCTATTAAACACGTAGACTTGGGAACTTCAAATCACCTTTGTGCTGTCATAGTATTCATCTCTTCTTGCTCCAGTCATATCCAGATTCCAGAGATAAGTTTTTATCAACCCTCTTGGTTCTCTTTCTTGTTTTCTACCACTGTCAACATTATTGGAACTCCATTCTAAAGACCTTATTCTTACTGATTTATTTTATATGTGAGCTTGACCTAATTTAATCTACTCGTTAATTACAAATATTAAACGGACAGTCTCGTGTATCCATTTCTCAAAGCAGGCTATTCGGTGCCTGGCATGGAATGGCACAGGCTAATCCCCGCTCTCCTGGTGCTTACATTCTGTTGGTAGGTAGGAGGGGGAGGCAGACAAGAATAAACAGGTAATTGTAGTTTGTGATAAAGGCTGTGTTGTATACTGAGGAGGTAGAGGGAAGTGCTAAATTGCTCCGGGACTCATGGAGACTTCTGGATAAATTATATTCGAGTTGAGACACCAAGGCAGCTGGAACCATCCAGGTTGATGAAGACGAGCAATATGAAATTGCTTGGTACCATTTAGTAAGAAAGAGACTTAGTCATTAGGATAACCATTGTATACAGAAAGGAACCCAGATGTTGCATCAGAGGAGCATCCATGGCGTTTCAAGGAAGAGATTTGCTAATAATAGATGCAGCTGGAATTATTTATTTTCTATTTCACTTTAGTTCTTATTGACTTATAGGCTCTGTCTAGTCAACCCAAGCAAATAATTTGTTTTTAAGCAATTATATCTGAACATTTCCGAAATATGTGCTGATTAGGAGAGTGAGATAATAAAATTGATAGCATGCCCGTGTTTGGGTAGGGGTTACCCTCTACACGCCAGCCCTCGCTTACACCCTCTGCACACCAGGCTGTGCTTACACGCAGGTATCAACCTCTTGTTTTTAGGACAGTGATCTGATCTGCATGGCCTCTGGAGTGTGGCAAAGTTAGACCTAAGGGTCAGCACAGAACAAGTAACTAAAAAAGCCGATTGTCCACAAGAGAGGAGGGCTGCATAGTCATGGACTTAGATGGATTCTTAAATAAGTGCAGGTTTTAGAAATTCCAGCTCTTTCTGGTCATGTCTTGATGAAACTTCCTGGCTCTCAGGACTTCCACACCTCACAAACTGACAGTCTTTGAGATTGCAGATACAATCTTCGACTTTTCTACTTCTACGGATACTTTCAAGTTTCTGGTACTCATAATTTTCTTCTTAGAGAGAAAGTTATATTCATAATTAACAATTAGTACTTATTGTTTGAATGATATTATTGCAAAGGAATACTCAACAGACAAATAACAGTAATGACACAACTTTTCAACCAATCATTAAAAAAAAGAGCTACATAGCCCACAGTTTAGTAAAACGGAAGCATGGTGGTTAATTACTGTATTTACCAGTCACTGTGTTTAATTACCTTAAGTGTGTCCCAGGGACAGAGGTAAAACCACCTTTTGATGTGGTCTATTGGATCAGATACCATTCTTGAAATGGCAGCCCTCCAAACACCAAGCACAAGGCCCTGTGAGATTCCGAGAAACAAACCACGAGGCTCCTGCTGTGAGGAGTCTTTTTGTTATGCCTGTGTGGGAAAAGTGTCCTAGGAAAAGAAGGGTCACCCAAGATCCTTTACTACGAGTACTTCATCCTCAGGGCCTGGAGTTGAAATTCAATTACTTGTTTAAAATAATTTCCCCCCTCCCTCATGTAATTACTGGCAATTTGTAAAGATTGAACTTAGATATTTATGTCTTTTATTTTCTTCTGTGAACTTTGTTATCTTAACTCTATTTTTCTCCTCCCTAGTTTACTACAGAACGGTCAGCTTGAAATTGTGACAGGTGGTTGGGTTATGCCTGATGAAGCCACTACACATTATTTTGCCTTAATTGACCAACTAATTGAAGGGCATCAATGGCTGGAAAAACATCTAGGTATGTATTTATGTCTGTTCCTCCCCTCCCCCTTCATTTGGGCTGTTTTGGGAAGTGACACTTAAGGAGGATCTGAAATAATTTCCCTAATAATTGTTGAACAATTTATGCTTCATTAATTGTATTTATTGGGTCTCAATTATATACACATATGGTAGTTTCGCTGAATATTATTCATCTTGTTTTATATCTTATTTATTGATTTTCATTTGTTTAGAAGCTTATTATTTTAATTATGTATTAGTTAATACTTGTTGGTAAGAGTCAAGACCCTATTATTAGCTTAATTCAAATTGAGGATAGGAAAGAAAAAATAGAAGGCATTTATATGTTATATCATGGAGAATTCTGGTAGTAGAGGAGTTATGGTAGCTACAGGGAATGTAACTTACACTATTGAGATTGTTTCCTTGGGCTCACTTTGTTTGTGTGTAGGTCTGTACCCTGTTTTTTTTTTTTTTTTTTTTTTAGGCAGTGTATAAGAACGATGGCCTAGGCAGCAGAAATATTCCCCTCCCGCTCCCTTTCTCCCAACTCCAGGATGAGGTTTTTTGTTTTTTGTTTTTGTTTTTTCTTCAGTACTTTATCTCATTGGCCTAACAGCCATGTGCTTAATGCTGAGGTACAGGACTTGTTTTAAGGCAGTGGTCTCCTAGGGCAGTGAGTGATCTCACCTGGACTGTGATGGCAGGTCCTCTGTGTAACTGGACCCATGGAGGAGGATGCTGGACTGACAGCATCAGACATCCTGTACAACTCACCAAAACCTAGCACTCACTGGCATCTCCTTCATGCCTGCCACACAACATGAAGCTCTTTGCAAGTATTTCATACCTCAATATAACTTTATGCTTTTCTTTATGATAAGCATTTGTGATTTTTATTGAAGTTATTTCTGGATAATTTTTATTTTTTCCTCCATTAGGAATTAAAGTCTCCCATTATTATAATTATTTCTTTCCTTTTCATTTTAACACAATTTTAAATCTACTGTACAGTAATTCCAGAAAACTTCCACACATGCCTAACATTATGATACATCCACTAACATTTTGACACATTCACTTCAATCTTTTTTCTCTTCTCATACCACTGTTGCAGTTGTAATTGTTTTTGGAAACTTAGAGAATACATTGCAGATACTGCATCTGTGGAAATGCAGTTACAGCTGGGTTGAGATTCTAACCTCAAAAACCTTACTAGTGAGTTGGCCCTTGGCTGTTACTGGACTCAGTCTTTAAATTAGAGTGACTTACTACTTTTAAAAAGCATATCGTATATTTTGCTTCCTTCAGGAACTTGGCCCCTTAGCATGCATGTGCTTGTGTGAGTAGTGCCCAGTGGAGGTCCCCAGCACTGAATGTGTCGTAAGTTTCTCAGTTGATAGCATGTCACACACATTCTTCTGATTGGTTGCTAGAAGGATTACATGTGCATATGGGGCTGATTCTTTGGAACATGTCCTGCTCTGGACATGGTCAATGTTCCTTTTGTCTTTGGTGCCTTAACACTATCCTAAGTCATGGCTGTATGACAGTATTCTGAAGTTCATAGTGGTTTTTTTGGGGGGTGTGAAAACAAGATCCATTTTCCTGCTGCATATAAGAAACACACCTCAACATCAAGGATAGACATTACCTCAGGGTAAAGGATTGGATAAAGATAATCTTAGAAAATGAACCTAAGAAGCAAGGTGGTGTAGCCATTTTAATATCTAACAAAATAGACTTCAAGCCAAAGTTAATCAAAACAGACTGGGAAGGTCAGTTCATACTAATCAAAGGAAAAGTCCATTGAGATGACATTTCAATTCTTTTCTATTTTTTCATGTTACGTGAATATGTTATGTATTTTAAACTTTTCATTGATTCTTTGTGAGTTTCATATCATGAACCACAGTACTACTCATCTCCCATCCCCTCATATCTACTTTTGATCATTGCAAACTCCCTTTGCCCTTTGTCATGAAGATCCTGCAGATTTGCATCAGCTGGACTGACCCCTTCACATGTTCCAACTGTTCACAAATATATAGATTTTGGGGTGGGCCAGTTCCAAACTTTCGACCTGAGCCTGGGTGGTAGCTGAACTGGGTAACCCACCAGCTCTTCCTTATCTGCACCACTAGGGTGAGCTTTCCAGCACTGCTTCAGCTAGACCACCCAATGCTGCCATTGGCAGGAGGCAGGATCAGCTTTCCTGCCCTCAGGTCCTACCCAGACCTCCAGAGCTAGCTCCACTGTGCTGCCTAGACATGTGCAGGGCCCACTCTCGCAAGTACTCAGCCAGAGAGGGGCAGGGCCAGCTCTCCAGGGCCCATTTTCCTGACTGCTTTAGGTGTGAGAGACCAGGGCAGGGGAGAGCATCACTGATGTAGCATCATTACAACCTCAGAGCAAAGTGGCAGGGTCGGCTCTCCCTTGCCCTGTCCTGGGCTGGTTCACCCACTCCTCTTAGACCTGGGCCAGCACTACTGTACTGCCCAGACAAGATCCAGGACCTACTCTCCTGAGTGCTGCAGCTGGTGAGGTACAGTGAGGTGGGGAGGGATGTTGGGAGGGGATGGTACAGGCTCATAAGCTTTAACAAGTCAGCACACCAGGGTGATCGTGTGGGGTGAGGGAAAGCTTACCGATCTGCGCAGGATGGCCCCTTCCCTTAAATATTGAAATATGTCCTAAGCAAAGAGATTCATTGTATACAAACATGAACTTTTGGATTTTTCTTAATACTTAGCATTTGTTGAGATATGGCTTACACATAGTTCAATGCATGAATCTTGAGAGATTGGTGAGTTTTGACAGATATACATACTATATTCATCCTTACCCGGGGGCGTTCTCTCATCCCCCTCTCCACCTTCCAGCCAAATGCTCCATGTTACTGTAGAGGATTTTCTCTTTTTCAAGAACTCACATATGCACTTACAGTATATTCCTTTGTGTTTAGTTTCTTTGTTCAGTATACTTTTGTCTTACAACTCAGTTGAAACAGATTCATGTATAATAACGTGCATTTACCTATAGCCTGATGTGCCTCTGGCACAGGCTTCTTTTTTGCCTTTATATAAAGAAGCCCTGCCTTCATGGCTCTGGGGATTGGTTCTAGAATTCCCCACAGATACCAAATGCAAGGCTTCTTCAACAAAATGACATAGTATGTACATAAGACTAGATGTGGCTCAGCTTAAGGTCCTGTGGTCGGTTCTTAGTATCATATAGACTATTAATAATGGTGCACACACCTCTAGTCCCAGCACTCAGGAGGTGGAGGCAGGGGATTTGGGAGTTTGAGGTCAGCCTTGTCTACCTAGTAGATTCCAGGCTGGCTTGGGATACATGAAACCCTGTTGGCTCATAACTGCTTGTAACTCCAGTTCTACGGGATCTGATGCCTCTTTCTGGCTTCTTAGGTACTTCATGTAACCTGTACACATACTTTTACAGACAGGCAAAACACTTTCATACACAAAATAAAAAATCAATAAATAAATAAATGCAGGGGAGTATCTGGAATATGTTGGCTAAACAAGAAACAATCCCATGTTAACCAGACAAATCCTGACGCACGGCCATGAGTCATGTTTGCCTTTGTGTAGATCCTCAGTTCCCCTCAGGGACATTTTCACAGATTTTATTGTGAAAGTTTTGCTTCTTCGTTGAACTTGGTTCTAGATACTTTATTTTGTTAGCTGCCATTGTAAATGGGATTTATTTTCTTGATTTCAGTTAGGAGTAGTTACGGGTAGTGTGTATAGCTATGTGAATTGATTTTTTTTTTTTTTTTTTTTTTTTGTATAACGATCTTATATCTTTTCACTACCAGAAAGTTTTTGTGATGGCTTTGAGTATATGTTGCTAACTCACTTCTGTTCATGGCTGAGTAGTGTTTGACTTTTAAACTAGATTCCTGTCAGCTGTCCATAGTGCGCTTCTAGGTGTTAGCTGCGTGACACAGGTGTTCGTGCAGTTAGGTACCAGCTCGTTCTAGGTGTGTCCTTCACTGTCTGATAAATCCTGGGAGTAGGCTTGCTGTAGGTGTGAGGGAACTTCTCAAAGTGCTTTTACTATTGTACATTCAACTAGCAATGAATTTGTTCCATAGTTTGGCCAATATTTCTTGTGCTAGACTTTGCAGGTAACAATTTCAGGAAACAGAAGTGACTTCATTGTTTCTCCTTGAATCTGTCTCAGCTGAGGATGGCGGTGTGGCTGCTGTTCATTGTCTATGGTTTTGCCTGTTTTGATGTTTTCAAGTCTTCGTTCCCTGTCAGTGTGGGAATCTGAGCGGTTGCTCATGTGTATGCTGTGTGAAGATTTTCTACCATCCTGCAATCGTTCATTTGTTGTTTAAGATTTTATTACTCTCTCTGTCCCTGTCTGGGTCTCTCATCTCTCTCTCTCTCTCTCTCTCTCTCTCTCTCTCTCTCTCTCTCTCCTCTCTCTCTCTCTCTCTCTCCTCTCTGTATGTGTGTGTGTGTGTATGTGTTTGTGCATGTGTGCAGGTGTGTGGTGTATGAGTGAGTGCACAGCTGTGTATGTATCTGGTGGGTGTACGGTAGTCAGAAGACGACTTTCAGGGTTTGCTCTCTCCCTCCACCCTGATGTTTGGGGATGAATTCAGGACATCAGGATGGCACCAGAATGCTTTACTTACTGAGCCATCTTGCTAGACTATGTTCTTTTATCTTTAATGATACCTGTCATAGTTTCATTTCTTTTGCTGTGATAAAATACTCTGACAATGCAACTTAAAGGAGAAAGGGTTTATTTTAGCTCACGATTGCAAGTTACCACCTATCATGAGGAAGCTGAAGGAGGTGCTTGAAGCAGCTTCTCCCTTGGAGTCTACACAAAGAGCGGTAAAGGCAAATTAGAGATCAGCTTGCTTTCCCGCACACATATTCTAGGCTATAACCTGCAATTAAGAAGTGTCTTCAGCCATTAATTAAAACAGTCAAGACAACCCCCACAGCTATATCCGAGGTCCAGCACCCAGGTGATTTTATCTGCCAAGTCTACAATGAACACTAGCCATGATGATGGCTTGTTTCTTTTAACTGTTTTAATACTAATATTTAAGACAACTGTTGCTGTATGTGTGAATGTGTAGCTATATTAATTTAGTGAGTTTACTTTATCTTTTTATTACTAATAGTTTATATAATTTATTATATATATAAATATGTACTTCCTTACATATGAAGATTATCTGTGCAATACAGTTAGTGTTTAGACCATGAATCTGTTTGCTTTATTCAAGTCTTCTGTAGTCACATGTTAACAGTGATACTTGCCTCTCTTATTTCAGATATTTAATGAAATTGTTTAGAGATGCTAAATATATTTTCTATTGGCTTATGTAGATATTTTTAATAGTGTTGAGGAAATTCTTTTTAATACTTTTCAATTTGTAGTACGTACTGTATTTGTTTCAGATATCTATTAACAGTATGTAGTTTTTCTAATTTGTTCTGTAAGTGTGATAGCAGTTTGCTCAATTAAAATGTCATTGACTTCCAAAGCAAATCCCGTTTGGCTTGGGAGCTGTGGGGTTCAATCTGTTTAGTGTTTTATGTTTTATGATTTTATATTTGTTTTCAAAAATGAGATTAGATTTCTTTTTTAATGTGATACATTTATGTGAATTATTTAATGTGATACATTTATGTGAATTATGTGAATTACTTACTGGCTTATGATATTTAATGTAATAACTAGTCAGATTGCATCCTTTACATTCCAGTAATTTTATGGACATTTGAAAAACTTACTGTAAGAGTTTGTGCCCAAAGAACCTTCTGTTCTAGATACACATTTTTTATTTATGCTAAAAATATTTTTATAATTTTAGATATAATCTGAGCTCTATCTAAAATTTCAATTAATAGTTTTTATTGGAAACCAAACCGCATCAACATTTTAATTATTTATAATGTAAAATTATATATATATGTATATATATATATATATAAATATATATAAATGTATATATAGTAACTTTTGTATTAAACAGTACTTTTATTTAAATAATTGTCGTCCTTTGTAGAAAAGTATGACAGTAACATTTTAGCAGAATTCAAGAAGTAGATGATTTGTAAATATATGTGATGTATACTATTATAATAGTCTGAATTTTTTATATTACCCTTTCTTTTTACCCTTTTATTTAAAGAAAAGTCCAATGCCAGGGAAAAGCACAGCAAGTTCTAGAATTCCCAGCTCTGACCTTCCTTCCTGTCACAGTTTTTAAGAAGTGCAGTTTCCTTCTTCTCTCCAGTATTGTTTGTGGATTCCTTTTCCCATTGCAGCCAGTTGTTCCTCTGTGGTCCAGTGATTTTGATAGGGAAAAAGATCATCAATGATGCTGCAGTTCTAAAGTATGGACACTAAACTCTCTGATGTTTGCCATGCTTGCTGTCCTGGGTCCAGTCTACCTTTCCCTTTATTTCTGATGATACTCAGTCCTTAAATTTCACACTCATCAAATGTTCTAGGGCCTGACTTGGGAAAGATGCTGTGCCTCCTGAACACAGGTTCATGTGCATTTTGTTTAATGGACCATGTGACAGTAAGTCAGAGGTGCTTTGTCTCCATCTCTAAAACACTTAATCATGTATTTGCTAAGAAAACAGGGCACTTTCATATGTAAAAGGAAGGTAGTTGTCAAACCAGGGGGTTAGCAATGATGCCAAGAGATAGTCCTGTTCACAGGTGGCATCTAGAGTTGTTCAACCACTCCAACATCACTTTAGTGTGTTGCATTCAGTTGTTATGTCTTTAGTTTGCTTTAATCTTGAGCATTTCCCAGCTTGTTGTTGTTGGGTTTTTTTTGTTTGTTTTGTTTATTGTTTGTTTTGTTTTGTTTGTTTCTGACCACAATACTTTGAAGAATACAAGCCAGTTTTGGAAAAAGTATGTCAATATGGATTTTTTTTTTCCCTCAGGGTTAGGTTATTACTGTAGTATTTACCTCTGGCTAGAACTTCTCTGTGCTGTGGTTTCTCTTATCCCCTATATCTTATGAGATGCATAAGATTATCTCCCTGTACCAGTGTTGGCTGTGCTAACCTTGATTAGTTTGTTAAGGTCTATCTGATAAGCTTATTTCTCATATATTAAAGTTTCTCTTTCTAAATAATAGTTTGTAAGAGGGGATGGGAGATATGACTCTGCAGTTAAGACCAATGACTCTTCTTCCAGAGGGATGGTTCATAGCACCCATGTTGGATAGCTCACAACCACCTATAATTCTAGCTGCTGGAGATCTAATGCCCTCTTCTGAACTGTATGGATACCCATATCTATGTTCACATAACCACGAGGGATACAAATACTTGATGTCTGAGGTTTACTATTCCTATGATGAAACACCGTGACCAAAAGTAACTTGCAGAGGAAAAGGAGTTTGTTTGGCTTATACTTCTAATCTCCATTCATCATGAAGCAAGTCAGGACAGGAACTCACACAGGGCAAGAACCTCTAGGCAGGAGCTGATAGAGGCATGGAGGGGTGCTGCTCCCAGGCTTGCTCCCCATGGCTTGCTCTGCCTACTGTCTTATAGAACCCAGGACCATCAGCCCAGGGGTGACTTATAATGATTCCTCCATCATCAATCATTAATTAAGAAAATGTTGTATAGACTTGTCTATAGCCCAGGTAATGGAGGCTTTTCTCAATTGAGGTTCCCTTCTCTCAGATGTCTATTGTTTGTGTCAAGTTGACATAAAACTCATTACCACAATTAATAAAGATAAAATATAACAAATTCATAGGAGATACATCAAGAGTAAGAACTATCCTACTTGTGTGTACATGCATGTATTTTGACTTACTTGGGTCTTGTTTGGGTCTTGACTTTTCCTTCTCAAGTCTCCTTTGCTGTCTTCCTGTGTTATATGTTAGAACTTATTCAGCAAGGTTTTTCTGCTGTCTTATGAGTTACTTTGGGTCATAGCTATTTGAATGATAGTATTTTCTACTAGAGCCAGCGTCAGCTTTAAGTCACACCTCAGGCCTCCCATAATTGTAGATGTGTGAAAGAGTACTAAACAAGTGCTTAAATGAAAACGAAACAAACCAAAACCCATGCAGAGCTCTATTAGTTAAGCCAAGTTTTATACCGTGTGTAGAAGTCTTATTTGAGAGTCTTGAAGAACTGAATGACCAGATTTGAATAATGCTAGATGAATATTCATGTGTCATTAACTCTAGCCTGTGCATTTATTTATATTTGCCAATTTCATTCTTTAAAACAGAGGCACAGTTTGGCTGATGGATCTTATAACTGATCTGAGCCCTGTTTAAAGCATTCCATTAACCTCATTCAAGGTAGAGTGAAAGGAAGAGCATCAGAAACCCTTGAGATGCAGTGACACACTGAAGTCATTCTGATCAGTTCTGACACTGTGATATGGTGATGTTGGGCTGTTTGAAGGTGTCAGTGGCAGAATGTTGGGAGTTGGAGGTATAAGTTGAGTTGAAGGATCAGCAGTTCCTGTGTTGTCTAACCCCTCATGACAGACTGGGTATTTGTCTACCTCCAGTAGTTGGCAGTCACGTAATCATAGCTGTGAGGTGGTATAATGAGAACACCCTTAATCTTCAAGCCCAGGAGACTGGAGCTCTGATGTGTCTCAGTGCAGCTAACTTATTTCACTTATAATTAAGACAAAACAAAAAATGAAAAAAGAACATAAACACTTTCTTCTTTATCAACAGGAGTGAAACCTCGGTCGGGCTGGGCCATAGATCCCTTTGGACATTCACCCACAATGGCTTATCTTCTAAAACGTGCTGGATTTTCACACATGCTCATCCAGAGAATCCATTATTCAGTGAAAAAACACTTCTCTTTGCAAAAAACGCTGGAATTTTTCTGGAGACAGAATTGGGGTATGTAGAATCTGACAAAAGCTGATGACCCCATTGACCAAGGCATAAAGTTCAGGGGCTTTGAGCTTACAGCAGTTGTGTGTGTCTTAGTTACTTTTCTATTCCTGTGAAGAGACACGAAGACCAAAGCAACTTAGAAAAGAAAAGATATGTTGGTGCTCATGGCTCCAGAGAATCCATGATCCTCATGGTGTGGGGCATGACAGCAGGCATGCTGACATGACACTGGAGCAGTAGCCTAGAATGTACATGTTTAGACATAATTACAAAACAGATAAACCTCAAAGCTCACTCCAGTGACTGACCTCTTCCAACACCACCACACCTCTTCCAATAGGGCCACACCTCTTAATCCTTCCCCAAAAGTTCCATCAACTGGGACCAACATTCAAACATATGTACCTGGGAGTCTATTCTCACTCAAAACTCCACACCACAGAAACTGTTACTTGTAGTACAGGCCTTGAATATTAGACTGCTTTAAGATAGTTTTTGGTATAGGACAATTATTTCCCATTGTATTTGTTTCAAGATTCTTAGAAATATTGATATCAGTTCATGTTCAGAAAATCATGAAGTTGTTTTTATGACCAACCGAAGCAAATGGATATGAGCATTTAGTATTTGTGCCCAGCTGGTGCTTTTACTTTTTTTGCTTTTTATAATGATGACTATATTTATTTATCCCATGTAGTAAAAATGGCTCATTAGATCAGTGGTTCTCAACCCTCCTAGTGCTGTGACCCTTAATCCTCAGGCTGTGGTGGCCCCCGACCTTAACATTATTTTTCTTGCTAAATCATAACTGTAATTTTGCTACTGTTACGAATCATAATGTAAATATTTCTGGAGATAGAGGTTTGCCAAAGGGGCCCTGACTCACAGGTTGAGAACCGCTGGTCTAGTGGGAAAAACACTATTTTCTCAGAAAGTGAGCATGCCTTAAAACTCATGCAGTCATGTCTCAGGCCCAGCTAGTGTTCCTTCCTTCTCTCTTGTCTCTGTGTCTTATGAGAAATTTCCTTGGAATGACATAGATTCTGTCTTCCCAGAGAGTCCTCATACGACCTACCTATATGCTGACAAATTAAGACACAATTTACCCTTTTTTCTCTGGAGGAGACTGCGTATATGGGAGGTCTTGCCTTTACCAACCTCCATTAAATAAGAACATTTTGTTTATTTAATTTGAGATTATAATGTAATTGAATTAATATAAGTAAAGCATTCCTCCCTTCCCCTTTCTCTTCCAGACACTTCCATGTACCCTGCTAGCCTAGCTCTCTTTCAAATCCATGGCCTCTTTCTTTCATTAATTGTTACTGCATGCATGTTTGTATAAAATATATTTTCTGTATTGTTACTTGTATTCATGTTTTCAGGGCTGACCTTTTGGTACTGGACATATTTAACCTCTATCTTATGAGAAAGGTTGAATTGATGTGCTCTTCCTTGGGGAAGAAGATTGTTTCACCTGCTCCCAGTATTCCTTAGTCTGTGAAGTTCTTTGTGTAGAGTTTGAGGCTTTTTGACCTTTTCCCATTTACTTAGCATGTCCGTTGGTTTCCTCCTGTTCAGATGTCCTTTGGATAGGCATGTTGGTTGACCTTTATGGGTGTAACTTGTCATCAGTAGGAGGCACAACCTCAGCAAACTCCCTTGTCTTCTGGCTCTTACAATCTTTCTACCCTCTCGTCTACAATTGGTCCTGTTTTCCTTAACTGGTTTTGCAGGTATCCAGGCTATGTGCTCAGATCTGGAGATTGGGAGCTTAGGAGCCTTCAATCATAGAGATCTGGTGACATTTGTCTTTCAGTGTCTAGGGTACCTCACTCAGTATAATCTTTTCTAGTTCTAGATTTGTTGATTCTTTTGCTTTGTTTAGTTTTGTTTCTTTTTTTCTATGACTGGATTTGCATTTGGTTTGTTCATGTTTTTCCATCTTTTTGAGTTGATCATAAGCCATTTATTTGTGCTGTAACTGATTTAAAAAAATTTAATGTAATGTAGGCATCTAGAGCTATCAGTCTCCCTCATAAGTGACTTTTAGTGTGTCTCAGGCTTTCTAGTCTCAGGCTTTCAGTGTCTGGGTTTTGTTGTCTTTCATTTTCATTTAGTTCCAGCAAGACTTTCATTCCATTCTGACCCATTCATCATTCAATACTAGTTATTTATTCTCCTTGAATTTGCTTATTTATTACTGATTTGTTTACTGTCAGTTTTATTTCATTGTCTCAGAGGATAAAGGGAAAGACTTCTACTTATTGGATTTATAAAGATTTGTGTATGAGTGTATGTGTCTGTGTGCATGCACTCAACACACACACATACACCATATGTGCATGCACACGTGCAAGATATAGTCTCCGTTGGGGAAGCTGTGTGCTGTTGAGTAGAATGTGTAATCTTTGGTGTTTGTGTGAGATATTTTGTAGATATCTGTAAGTCCATTTGTTGTGTGATATCAATTCTGATGTTTTTCTGTTTAATTATTGTTCGGATGACCTGTCTATTAGAGAAAGTATGATATTGAAGTTACCTACAATTATTGAGTCATGTTACTGTTTCTTTAAATCCAGTAGTGGATATTTTAGGAAATTGGGTACCTCAGCGTTTGGTGTATATTGATTTAGGATAGTAATGTCTTCTTGATTAACTGTTCCCTTGGCTGAAATGAAGTGTCCCTCTCTATCAATTCTGAGTAATTTTAGTTTGACGTCTACTTAGCTAGATATTGTGATAGCATTGCCTGTTGGCTCTGTGGTCCCATTTTATTGAAGAACTTTTGTTCATTCTTTCTACTCTGAGGTGGTGTGTATCTTTAAGACTAAGTTATATTTTTGCTTGTAGGTAACAGATTTTGCTTATTCATTTTTAAGGTTTTTTATTATTTGTTTATGTATTTTATGTATATATGTGCATACCTGAAGAGAGCATCAGATCCCACTGTGGATGGTTAGGAGCCACCATGTGGTTGCTGGGAACTGAACTCAGGTTCTGCAATGAGCAGCTAGTGTTCTTAAATGCTGAGTCAACTCTCCCACCTAGATTTTGTTTATTGACCCATTCATTCAGTCTGTGCCTTTTGACTGGAGAAATGAGTCCATTAATTGTTAACTATTGTCATGATGTTGTTGATATTTGGTATTGTTGTTTATGGTCTCATTATTATTTTGTATTTTAATAATTATGGCTCCATATTTCTTTCCACAGTCTCTCTGGTATGCTCAGTTCTCTCTTTGGCCTGAAATAATGCTTCCTGAATTTTCTTTGTTTGGTTACTTGGGTATGTTTTTGTTTAGGCCGTTTATATCATGGAAAGTTTTTTAGGTTTTTTTTTTTTTGTGTGTGTGTGTGTTTTGTTTCCTTTTTCAATCATGGCAGATGGTTTTGCTGGGTATATTATTTTAGGACTTGGTTACTTTTCTTTTCTTTAAACTCTTGCTTTTAAAGTTTCTAATTACAAATCAGATGTTATTCTAGTGGGTTTTCTTTTATATGTGACTTGTGTTTTTTTTTTCTCTTGCATCTTTCAGTATACTTTCTTTGTTATATATGCTTAGTGTTTTAGCTATGATATGCCATGGATGTTTTCTTTTGTTTTAGATGCTTTCTGGGCTTCTTTTATACCTGTAAGTGTGCTTTCTCTTGGTTTTGGGCAACTTTTTTTCTATGATCTTGATGAAGATATAGTCTGTCTCATTGACTTGGGATTCTTCTTTCTCATCTATGCCTATAATTGAAAGGCTTATGTTTTTTTATGGTTTCCCACATTTCCTATGTGTTCCTTTCCTGTGTTTTATTTTTTTACTCTGCATAGATTATGTACTTATTTTTGAGTCCTTGTATTCTGTCTTATGCTTGATTCATTCTTCTTGGCAGGCTTTTCTTTGGGTTTTCTAGTTGAATTGTTGGAATCTCCAAATCTGTCTTCCTTTCAGCTTGAGTCTTCTTTGGTGTTTGTATTCCGTGGCTGAGTTCTGTTCCCAAGTCTTGGATTGTCTTTGTCATTTCACCATACATTCTGCTTCACATTTTCTTGGTTATTACTCAGACATTTATTTTCCTTAAGCTTTTTATCCATAAGTTCATTGATCTGTTTCTTTGTGATTTCTATAAATTTTCTGAATTTTTTGATGAAGTTTATGATTTTGTTTTAAATCTGATTCTTGGGGTTCATCTATGTAATTTTCATCGATAAACATTTCTACAGGACTGGTAGGTTCTGGAGAGAAGAAACTGGTTTGATCTATTGCTGGTATTTTTGTGATGAGATATGGGTGTGTGGACTTCTTTTGTTAGTTGAGTGTGTTCTGGACAGAGCAGCTTTGTCAGAAGAGAGGATATGTCAGCCATGTTGGTCCTAATGGTTGGGTATAGCTTGGGTGAAATGAAGTCAAATGGACAAAGAGGGACCAAGCTCGTTTATAAACTGTATTTCCCACTTCAAGGCTGGAGTCTGGGGTAGATCTTGCTGGCTTGAAAGGTTGTATGTGATTTGGGAGGATCCTGTTTATTGTGGTATAGATAGGATGATCTGGCCAATGTCTAGAGCTCCTTTGCAGAGTAGGCAGGGGAGGCAAGAATAGGCTAGTTCATTGGTTGTAGAACCCAGGCTGGATCTGGTGGATTCTGGAAAATACATGGATTGGAAAGTAAAGTGATCTCACCAGGCTAGACCCTAGTATAGGAGGACATGGGAACTCTAGTTAACAAGTGGGGTGACTGGAAGCTTTGCAGAGAATCTGTGAGTATTTGCAGATAGGGTACGTCCTGGTATAAGTGTACAGGTTGACTGTGGCAGATATGGGTGTGTTCAAACAGGTTGGGTAAGGAATGTGAGACTCTGTAGAAGCCTAGAGGTTGGTTACTGCACAAGTGTGATTATATAGATCTAAGCAGGCCAGGACACTGGTAGAGCGATCTGAGCTAGATCTGGCAGATTTTGGAAAAATCATGGTGTGGAAGTTAGGGGTACTTACCAGCTATACCCAGAGAAGAATGTAGAACATTTAAATCTGGGTATCCAGTTGGGTGTTTTTATTTGTTGAATCTTTATTGTAGGTCAAACAATGCTTTGTAATTCACCCTCTCAGTAAGTCTCTCTAACTGTCCTGAGTTAATTTAATCTTTTTATGGCAAAGAAATGGAAACTTAGGTTTGTGAAGACATTTGTGGGAAGGTAGAACTTAGTGTCATATAGTTCCCAAAGCTGAAGTCTCTGCCCCAGTGCCAGTGTGATTGAGTCTGACTTCCATCTCTGAAAAAGGACTTCCCTTGCTGAAAGGCTGTGAAGAGGTTTCTGACTACCTTACACTTGCTTCCTGAGTAATCCAACCACCAGTGTTTCAGAAAAAAGTTGTTTTTACATCAAGAAAATATCTTTCTTATTATGTGTTCCTATGTTTCAATAAGGAACTAATTAGTTATATTATCTGTTTATCTATCATCTATTGAACTATCTATCATCTGTCTACATCTACCTATCATCTATCTATATCTATTTATATCTATTATCTATCATGTATCTACATCTATGGATCCTCTATCTCTAACACCATCTATCTTCAACTTCATCTGTCATATCTATCTAGTCTACATCTATGTCTGTCTGTCTGTCTGTCTGTCTGTCTATATATCATCTATCTATCTATCCATCTTTCTATCTATATTTAATTCTGGAAAAACCCTGCAGGGAGGCCTAGATCTTGAAGGGTGTTTTTTACATCATGTCATTTAACCAAATACATCGTAATCTGAAAATCAGTTAATTTGTAGAAACTTTTTGCCTAAACAATTGGTGTGTTTCAAGTTACTTCGAATTATCAATTGGTAAGAAATTACTGAGTAGTTTTCTATATTTCCACAGCAGAAGATATTCTGTGTATAAGGAAATTACATTTTACATGTAAATTTTACATGTAAAATTACAATTTAATGTAGCACAATATAGACACATCCAGGAGATTAAACTATATAAAATAAGCTACAGAATGGAGGATATTAGGAAAGATACTAGGTCCATGCTATATCTTGATCAAATAAGAAATCGAGAGGTTATTTACTGCCAGTTTTGGGACTCGTGACAACCGGCTGGTATATCTGAAGCAAGCATCAGTGACCATTGTCCTTGATGTCAAACTTAGGAGTGTAGTTTATTGACACTTGCAGGGGACAGCACAGAAACACAGGTTTTGCTTAGTTTAAAATTTTGCCAAAGGTGTGGTTAAAGCCTGTTAGGGGTTCTCAGGTAAGTTTGAGAAGCTTCCTGAAAGATGTTTTCAAATTAGGTGTAGCTTGTTTGTGTGTTTTGTTCTTAATGAAGCAGTGATTTTCATTGTTAAAAATAGTCGCTGACTGCCTTGTCCTTATTAAGGAAGCAATACCCATTGTAGAAACTGGAAATCCACTAATACAGAAAAGAAGGATGCTAAAGCCCAGCACCGTCCCTACAAACCTCTAGTCTTCCTGGTGGTCTGCCTCTGCCCTGTAGTCCCATGCTGAGACCGAGGTCTTAACTGAAACACATTTCTCTATCAGTGACTAGTATGTAGTTTACATACTATTTTGGTTTGCTTTGATTTTTGAACTGTAAGTTCCCTTTGTGATGGAAAATACCGCTGACTCATTCCTGTGACCAGCAGGAGAGACTCCGTGAACTTTCCAGTGTGACATTCTCTCTCCTGCCAGGGGGATTGGCCTTTCTCTAGGGCTTTCCTCCTCTGCCCACCCTTCCTCCTTTGTTCCATCAGCTCCCCTCTTATTCCTCTTCTCACCGAGCCTCCATGGCTGACCTAACTGTCACAGTGTGTCCCCAGGAACAGATGTAGCAGAACTGGCAGCCCAGCATTGACACGGTTGAGATTTTGCATGAGCCAGCTGTAACTCTTACTTTTGCTCGGGTTGTGTCCTCCAGGTCAGCAACTGCTGGTTCACCAGGGACATTTCTATTTCAATTCTGTTAGACAGAAGAGGGGACTGAGGATGAGCTGGAGATCTTCCCTCAGCTGTGGCTGTGAAGTGCTTCTGGAGGGAGTATAAAAATGCCTGCTGATTTACTGCACAGCTTGCATTTCCTAGATATGTATAAAATGATGGCATTTGGGTACTTTTGGAGAGAAACAATTTCATGAGTGGAAATATGTTGACTTTCTATTTTAGATCTTGGATCTGTCACAGACATTTTGTGCCATATGATGCCCTTCTACAGCTATGACATCCCCCACACCTGCGGACCTGATCCTAAAATATGCTGCCAGTTTGATTTTAAACGGCTTCCTGGAGGCAGATATGGTTGTCCCTGGGGAGTTCCCCCAGAAGCAATATCTCCTGGAAATGTCCAAAGCAGGTATAAAAAATATGTGTTTTGTGAGACATCAAAACACCGTGGCCACTCACTTCCATGTTGTTGAAGGGCTGACCAAGTGGATGTTGGCAGCCAGCATTATCCTCATTCAGACCAGATCTAATGCAACTTCAGAATGTCAGCACCTCGACCATGCCTTTGTGCATTATAATTTAGTGGCAAGTGAACAATGAGAGATCAATACACAATGGCTAACTTACAATACTCTGTTATTACCATCTCCTTTGCACTTACGTAAAAGCTTTCTACTGTGTTTGATTGATTTCATATACTTCTGTTGATAATAAGAGTTTTGGCCCTCATTGTACGAAGTGGTAAGAAAAGCAACTCAACTGCAAAACCACATTTAAAATGGAGCACATGGAGAGTATAATTATCTCTTACCTTAATAACAATTTCAGTAATGGTGACTTGCACAGTTCCGATGAATACACATTTCTGTATCTTTCTGATATTTTTGAGTTACAGAAGACTTTAATTAGAATTATTTATACTTGAATACATTTGAATAAAAACTGCAAGGATGGGCCACTTCAGAAAAAAATGCAATAACGAAGGAAACTTCTCATTTCAAGTTATGTATAGTTTCTCATTTTGGTTCCTATAAAGTTCAGTTACTACACTAAAAGCGAGAAAATGTGCACTATGCTGTGTTGTCATATAGATGCACCAAATTCTGCTAGAAAAGGAATATAGTTTTTGAATAAATTAATAATTATGTATTTATCATCTGTATATTTAAAAGTTAGTTTAAAATAGTTTAGTAAAGTAACAGTTCTGGGTTCTTTGGTATTTTTAAGTGTATATATAAAGAGATAGATATATAGATGTATGTGTGTGTGTGTGTATATATAATACACATTATATATATGTATCAACTACACATACATGCATATATATAAACAATTAAAGAAATATAGGCTATGAGTTTGAGAGAGAGCAAGGGAGAGGTTACATGGGGATGGTTGAATAACTTTTTAAATAAATAGCTATGATAGTATATAAATCTGTTTGTAATTGTTATGAAGGATGCCAAAGGTAAAGGCATGGTAATGCTTATACTCTCTTTTTTCTCTGTGTATAAACCACACATACAAGATTTGGTTTATTTATTAGTCAACATTTTTATTTTTATTATTATTACTATTATTATTACCTCAGGAATATAGTTGAGTGCTCATCTATAGTACAAGTTTGTCTGTTGTTATATTTTATTTTAATTCCTTTTACTGGGGGTGCGATTTCTGTTTCATTTTTCACGTGCATTTGAAATGAGAAATAATAATTAAAAATATATTAGAAAATGTGGATTTTAAGTACTTGGTAATAAAGATTAACTATCTCACCAAATGCTAATCTCAGAAAACAAAGAATCATATATTATTTGAAATCACTATAGTATATTTTACTCAACAAACCACTAAACCTAAGAATTAACATTATATGAAATTACTATGATGATACTTTAAAGCTATTAAATTATTGCTAAAAATTTGTATTTGCAAAGCAGTTTCAAAGAGTATAAATTTCAGAATGTCCATATGGGATTATAAATTTAATTAAATGTTATTTTTCATAAAATACTTCTTACTGTTGTTCTTTGAGGTACTTTCATAAGTTTTATATTGGGGATTGGAATTTACTTTTGGATAATCTTTGAAGTGAAGATTGGAATACTAGGTGAGAACCCACTCCTGTCATTTAAATACGAGTTCCATAAGCTTTCACTCTCTCCACCCTAAGTGGCTCTGGCTTCATCTGCTCATTTAATTTCATTTTGTGAGCCTATCTTCCTGTTTTCTCAATGGTGTCCCAACTCAGTGTCCCCCAAAGGGAGCTCCTCTAGAACACTGACTCTGAAGCATAAAAGCTGTTAACATCAGCACACCGAGTTTGGCTGGCCTTGGGGGTCATGGTTCAGAGTCCAAGAGAGTGGAAACCAGAATAGCAAATTCAGGTGCCAAGCAGGAGCCATTGACTAGAACAGTGTGACAGTGGCGAGGCTGTTGGTAGCAGCTGTACAGTGAGTGGCTGGTCCTTTGGAAGGAAAATATTAAAATTCTAGGAAATATTTGGTGTCATGATTTATACCTTTTAATCATTTTCTAAATTTTCTTTTTCCACATTTTACCAGACTATTAGATTTTTGATTGTTCGAAAGTGGGATATTAAAGTAGTGCAAAGTTCAGTATTGATATAGTTGAGAGACCCTACATCTTTCCATGCAAGATTATTGTAAAACATGAGCTGTCTGGTGTCTTAATTGCTGTGGTGAGGAAGGGGATTTCAGGAAGACATTGGTATCTCAGTTGGCTGTGATGTCTCAAGGGATATCCACTGGAAAACTGGAAAACGATGTGACTTCCGTATGGTAAGAATTTGTAGCCATTTAAAACAGACAATAAGTGATGGAGAAAATCTGTCTTATAAATTTCAGTTTACCTAACTTTTTAAAGGAATTAATAATATTTTTTCATATAGTACACCTTTGATTTCTAAGCTGTCTTTTTCCTGAGCTGCGTGTCAGCTTCTCCTGATACAGTTTTTATGTCTTCCCTTCCCTTTCACAGGGCTCAGATGCTACTGGATCAGTACCGGAAAAAGGCAAAACTTTTCCGTACGAAAGTTCTTTTGGCTCCACTAGGAGACGATTTTCGGTTCAGTGAATACACAGAATGGGATCTGCAGTACAGGAACTATGAGCAACTATTTAATTACATGAACTCTCAACCCCATCTTAACGTGAAGGTAAGGAGAGAGCCTTGATGATGTTTTTGAAGTTGGGCCTCCATCTTTCGCTGAGACCCTACCACAATATCCAGTGTCTCTGTCCTGTTTTCCTGGAACCTGCCTGTATTAAACACAAATATAAATTTACCATACTCAGTGGTACCATTTCCAAAAAGTCTTGCTTTCTTCCTGCATGACAAAATTTAGTGCCTGGGGATTAGAGAAGCATTCCTTTTATGTGATTTTAAAAAATGTGCACCTACTAAGTCTTGGCTTCTGCTTCGGGTTGTCTCCTTTGCTTATATCACGGAAAGGTGACTGCTTTCTCCTGGCTGTGGCTTCCTGTGGTTTACTGATGTGACCGGCTGTTAGGAATGAGCATTTCATGGGTTTGATAAGTGTCTTGTGTTCAGAGTACACTTTCACTTTTTCCTAAGTGGGATGATTTTGAAAATAATCAATTGCTTGTGAGTTTTATTGTTTTTTGTTTGTTTGTTTAAAGAGCAGAGATAGCTGCCTTCTCTTCATGGCCATGTTCCAACTCTCAGGAGCTTAGGGCTACCCTTGTTCCAGATGTGTCCACCTAGAGCAAATTGCAGGTGCCATGTTTTATGTATAACCTTAAAAATTAGCAGTAATTTAGTAACATGAATCTACACAGGATGATATTTCTCAGCCTTATAAAACATGTTTTACTTGAGACATGTTTCAAATAGGACACATATATTGCATCTGGACAGCAAAGCCTTTTTAAAGTTTTGCCTCACATCTGTCTTGGAGATCCTGTGTGAAGAAATTCACTATTAAGCATGTTTATTAGAGTCACATATCCATGCACAGCACATAGAAGATCTGCAGAAAGAAGTGCTGTCTCTGTGGAGAAAGTGTTCATAATGGATAATACGAAATACATGAATTTTGTTAAAAGATAAAAAATATATTACAAGTATTTACAATTAAAAATTTTCAAACGTATGAAGTCTGTACCCTCAAAAGTGAAGCTCATACATGATCAGAGAACAGTGCATGAAAGTATCTTACTTTTAAATGCACCGTCCGCCCATCCATCCATCCATCCATCCATCCATCCATCCATCCATCCAAGGCCACTGAGTGCCTTCCTTGCTGGTTTTTCACCTTTTATCTGAGACGGTCTCTCACTGAACCTGGAGTTTACGTACACAGCTAGACACGGTGATCAGTGAGTTCCAGAGCTCCATCTGTCTCCGCCTCCACAGCACTGGCTTCTGCGTACCACCGTGTCTCGCTTTCTGACATGGGCACTGATCTGAACTCAGGTCCTCACGCACTGTGGCAATCGCTTAAGCCACGGAGCCACTTCTCCAGCCTTCTAAATGCATCTTATATATCTTACTTGATCCTAAAGAATTAGGTCATAATTTTGTCATTTTCCCATTTCTTCTTTTGTATGCTCATTAAGAAAGTTTAAAAATAATTTATTGAAATACTGTATACAGAGAATTGTGGAGACTAAGTGTGCAGAGAATTTTTGAGCATCATCTAGAATCAAGCTTAAGCAATTATACACCCAAAGCAACCTCTCGGGATAGCGCCCCACGCATGCGAGCACGCAGGTAACACGCACGCACGCCTCTCACTCCTGCTTCTCTTAGCTCCTTGGGATTCACAAGTTCCTGCCTGTTTCCTGTGATGTTCGAGTCTCAACCACCCTCTTCATTCATTTTCAAATACTATTTTATTTTTGAGATTGTAACTGCACCCTTTTCCCCTTCCTTTTTCTTCCTTCAAACCCTTCTGTATACTCCTGCTTGCTCTCTTTCAAATTCATGTCCTTTTTTTTTTTTTTTTTTTTTTTTACTAATCGTTGGTATGTGTATACACATATATTCTTAAATACAACCTGCTCAGACTGTACAGTGTTAATTTTCAGGCTGACCATTTGGTATCGGTAATGGAAGACTATTTGTCACCCCCTTAGCATTCCTTGGCTGCCGGTAGTTCTCTGTGTGGGGTCAAGGCCTCGCGGGCTTTTCCTGTTCACTTTGCCATGACTGTTGGTTGTCTCTGTTCAGCTCGTGGTTAAGTTGTCAAGTTATTGTATATGTATAAAGTGAGACGTTGTTGGTATAGCCTCTCTCATTCCTTGGAGACAGGCATTCCCACTGCCTCCTTACTAAACCAGCAGATTCCCTTACTACGTTCTAAGTAATTGTCCTCATAGCCACAGATACTTGTGGTCTTCACCCCTGTCAAGGAGACTTCTCATTCTTTCACTATCCTGTATGTTGTCTAGTATCTCTGGTATCCATTTGATAGTTTATAGCCTACTTTAAACAATTCTACAATTGTTTCGTATTTAGCTTGTTTTCAGTCTTTTCTAATATAAAGAAAACTGCTTGAACATGTTAGGCAAGTTTTGGCTACCATAAGAACCTGTGTGTGTGTGTGTGTGTGTGTGAGAGAGAGAGAGAGAGAGAGAGAGAGAGAGAGAGAGAGAGACACAGACAGACAGACAGACATGGGACATGGGGCCTTTGTCACCTAGTAGGCATACGAAGGGACTCCATCCAGTACTTCAGCTGCAGTTTTCTAGGGAGTGGCTTGCTCCACAGCTTCAAGCAGACTTTATATTATCAGAGTTGTATTTTCTTGCATTTTTATTATTTTAAAAATCATTTTATTTTCTGTATATGGGTATTGCACATGTCTATGTACTATATGAATGAAGTGCTCAAGGAGGCCAGAAGAGGTAGTCAGATTCCCTGGAACTGGAGTTGCAGGTTGTTAGTTGCTGTGTGGGTGTTTGCAGCCAAGCCCAGGTCCTCTGGAAGGGTAGCCAGTGTTCTTCACCACTGAGCCATCTCTCCACACTTCATCTCCCATTGTAGCCTTCTGATAAATGTGCTAGGCTTTTATCTCTATGGTAGATACTGAAGAGAAACATCTTGCACATCTGGAGGAATACTCATGGCTCATCATAGTTTCAGATGTCCTAATTCCCTTGTCTCTGTGTTTCTGGCCTTGTGAGGCAAGGACACATCACGGTGGGAGGGCACAGTGAAGAGATGCTGACCCTTGTGGCAGCCAGGGAGCAGAGAGAAGGATTTGGAAAGCACCAGGGTCCCAATCTGCTTTGAAGAGCATAGCCAGTGAGCTGCTTCCTCTCCATAGGTCCCACCCACTAAAGCATTCCTTACTTCCTACTGAGCCAGCAAATCAGAATCCAGTGTTCACACATGAGCCTTTGGGGACTGCAGAATGAAACCATAGTAATAGACACAGTGGCTTGCTTTCATTGGCCTGGGAACTAGAAAGTCAGTTGCTGTTCTGTCCTTTTGTCTTTTAGTGTATGTGAATTGTATTGCATAATGTGTTTCTCTGAGGTTTCCATATGTGTCAGGTATTGTGCTCATGTTTTCCATATTGATTGCTGCTTCTTCCTCCTAAGATTCTCGTTCTATTCCTTGTTGGTCCAGTTCCCTTTCTAGTTCCTTTCCCTTTAGAGTCCACATATGAGAGAAAACATTCTACTTGCTTTTCTGAGTTTCTGAGTGAGAATTATTTCATTCATCCGGATGATCTCTAGGTCCACCCACTTTACTGTCTCCAGTATGATGCTGTTGCTAGTTGTTTCTCTTCCTCCCTTTCCCTCCTCCCCTCCTCCCCCTCCCTCATGGCTGAGTAATAATCCATTGTGTGTATATGCGACATACCCTTTTCCTTTTACTTACTGATGGACATCTAGACAGGTTCCATAATGTGACTATTACGAATGGCGCTTCAGCAAACATGGACATGCAGGGATCTGCGTCACACACCACCTTAGTTACGTTAGTCAGGGTTAGTCAGTGCTTCACATGTTTAGATCCACAGGCATCTCTGGAGTAGAGTTCAGTGAGTGAGGCCAGGATCAAGGTACACTTCTTTATAAGGATTCATGGCGCCATAAGCTTGTATTTCCACTTGTGTCTATGTAAACTTTTTAATTCCTACAAAAAAACCAAACCTAAAACAAAACCAAAAACAAACCTCAAAACTTTTATCACTTGTTAGAACTGTATTTCATCTGTGGATCTGGATGAGCACAGTTAGCTTTCAGGCACCATGAATTTGACATATTTGGTGTATAATAATGCCGGTGGCCTTTGCAGCCTAAGCTTGAGTGCTGAGTTCTGTCAGCCGTTCTTGTGTGTCTGCTGGGTCTTTATGTCTCATGCAGTGACTGGACAAGTACCCTGTACTGGGTGTGGTGGGTGCACAGTCCCCCATGCATTAGGCTGTCCCAGTGTTCTGCCCCCGTAGGCTTCAGCTGCCCCTTGGCACCAGCCTTGTGGTCCTTGGCATTCTCCCGCTCACTTCTGCTCAGATCAGGGGAGTCCACGCTGTAACTGACAAGCACGTTGTTCTGAAAGGTTCTCCATTCTTCCTCATAGGATTGAGGTGATCCGTGAGATGTTTTGAAGCTAAAATTGTTTCCAGATCTCTGGAGCATTTTGCACTTTGTCAGATTTTTACTGCTGCCTGGTCTACCTTTATCTGTTTGTTTAAATCCTTCAGCGCATTGAGCCTTTGTATGATTTTGGGTCTATACACTTGTGCATCTAAATTGTTCTTTAAATGCCTTACATAGGTGTGTTTACTCATAAATTTGTGCCTTGGTACAATTCAAAGAAACAGTCACTGGCATTGGACACTCCCCTCTTCTCATTATGAGTTCAACCTTTGTGCCTATGCCAACATGGAACTCTTTCTAAATATTTATTAATTTTTCCTTTCTGCATAATAACTTTTATTAATGAATTAATAACATAAGGTAGTAATTATTAGTGAATAACTGAAACATGAATGTATTTCCTAGATCCAGTTTGGAACTTTGTCGGATTATTTCGACGCATTAGAGAAAGCAGTGGCAGCTGAGAAGAAGGGTAGCCAGTCCGTGTTCCCTGCTCTGTCTGGGGACTTCTTCACTTACGCTGACCGAGATGACCATTACTGGAGTGGCTACTTCACATCCAGACCTTTCTACAAGCGAATGGACAGGATAATGGAATCTCGTTTAAGGTACTAGACCTTCAGATCGTTCCGTTTGTTTATTCTGCTATGTCCCCATACCGCTCTAATAGAGTTCCGCATACATCCTCTCTGTGGTGCTGTGTATTTGAATTTTAATGCCATCAGAATATTTCTCTATATAGTATAATCAAATTAGCATCCTTTTTTTTTTTTTTTTTTTTTTTTTGCTTTTTGGGAAAAGCAATTTATTGAGCTGTATTTTCTTCAGCTTGCATCCCGTGTTTTTTCTAATTACTTTTTCCTGTATTGTTTCTGCCCTGTGTTACATTAGATGATACTTGTGCATCCTCAGGCAGGTAACCCAGCAGGCTGAGTTGTTAGAGTCAAAGAGGCACACAGCACTTCTGAGCAGCTGCAAGTGGGCCTCTTGGTGTGTGCTGTAAAATGAGGATACTTTCTATGTGGGAGAGCTTCAGAAGCTGAGTTCTGATTTCTTTTAAGTGCCTTTCCATAGATATAACTTTTCTTCTTAGAAGAATTGGAAAGAGTTGAGAGTTGATGGGCAAGCGGGTGATTGGATGAATAATTCTGTATAAGTGCCAGGAGAAAGCCCCATTCCATAAAAAGCATGATCAGTAGAACTTTCAGTCACTGACAGAGAGAGCTTTGTCTGCAGTGTCTGTCCACTGTGGAAGCTTTTACACGTGAACACTGGAAATGTGGCCGGTGAGGCCCAGAACTGGAGACTACATATCATCCACACGCCTCTAGTTACATGTTTGGAAACAGGTTTCTAAGAAACCAAGTCAGACGTTCTGTGAACCAAACTATTCTGGATGCCCAAGACTTTCCTTTCACCTCTGACCCAATAGAGAAATTTATCTTCATAAGATGATTTTTTTGAAAGATTTGTTTTTACTTTATATATGTGTGTGTGTTGCTTACATGTGTGTATATATAATATATGAGCAACACATGTGCCTGCAGAAGCCAGAAAAAGGTATCAGATGCTCTAGAACTGGAGTTACAGATTGTTATGAGCTGCCACGTGGGTGCTGGAAACTGGTGACCAGGCACCAAGCCCAGGTCCTTTGGAAGAGCAGATCATGTCCTAAACCACTCAGCAGCCATTGCTGCAGGCCTTCCATGCTGAGTCTTGATATTATAATCCAGTTAGATTTTACATATCCTCTTTCATGTGTTAGTGTTTTGTGAATACATTTTGGAAAGACAAAATATAAACAAAAATCACAAATTTCTTTAAGAAAATATCTTAGATATGAAAGAAGAGTATATTTATAATACATTTATTATTATCTATCATGTTTATACTACTATAAAATAGATTTTATATACTAAAGAAATGTTCATGGAGTAATGTTTATTCTTATAAATTTTTATGATAAAATGGAAAAAATGATAAATCATATAAATTTATCCCAATGGATTAATGAGTTTTGAGTATTAATTATTTTTTAATGGCAAGGAGTTGTGAATATATTCAATATATTGATGGAATATATTCAAGGCATAATGGTTATGAGTAACATTTAATTTTACATTATGCTTTATGGCAAGATGAAGTAAAAAGTATATAATAGTTTTGAATTTCTTACTATTACTTTATGTAAAACAAATATATTGTCTGATGGTAATTTTCCACTCTCACTTGCAAAGCATAGATAGAAAGGAATAAGGAAGAAAGTCTGGTACTTTAACATACTGGGTGAACGATTGTTCAGTATGTCTGAGACCTCAGTTCAGTTCTTAGCACGCGCACGCGTGCGCAGACACACACACACACACACACACACACACACACAAGTGAAAAAATCATTTCAAAATCTTCAGTGGAATATTTTGAGGTATTCTTCTAGTGTAAAGGTTCTCAACCTGTGGATCTCAACCCCCACAGTAGTTGCATAACAGATCCTGTGTATATATAGGATAGTTACACTATAGTTTATAGCCATAGCAAAATTACAGTTATGAAGAACAATGAAATAATGTTATGGTTGGGGCCATGACAGCATGAGAAACTGTATTAAAAGGTAGCAGCATTAGGAAGGCTGAGAACCATAGCTACAATGCATTAACTGTTTTCAAAAACAGGAATGCTCGCCATGGATGTGAGTGGGCATACATGACTTATTTAACTCTGACCTGCTAATTTCCATGGCATGAGCTGGACATGAAATTTGAAGTGGGAGTTAGTTTCTATCTTTTTCTTATTTTTACAATTTAGAGAACTCTAGACTTTTTATGAAAACACTTCTAATACCTCCTTTTTCCTGAGTATTGATATAATTTTAAGGTGCCTTCATCCTTTTTCTCTAGCATGTTTGTGATGAAGGACCTTCTCAGGCCTTTTGGTTTATGTTGCCTTTGAAAACATTGTTGAGGAAACCTGCTTTGAAGCATGATCTGATGATCATAAGCTGGCATTCTTTTCCCAAAACCATTCTAATCTTTAAAGCATATAAAAAGCCAGACATTGTGGCTCATGGCAACACCCAAGAGGCCGCTGCAGGAGGATTTGCACAAGTTGGAAGCTCACCTAGGTTCATAGGGCTGAATACTTGGTCCCCTGTTGGTGGAACTGTTTAAGAAGGCTTAGGAGGTGTGGCCTGCGGAGGAGGTGTGTCACTGTGCATTGATGTTTCCAAAGCTAACGCCAGGCCCAGTCTCTTACTTCGCCTGCTTTTATTTTTCTCAGTGTGTTCCATACAGTGAAACCTACCTTCCTGCCAACAGGCTCTGGCATTTTTCCAGGATAATGATACCTCTAGTATCACTGTTAACACATTAGTCTTTGGTGGTTAAGAACTTAAATACATTAGATAGGTACAATATTGGTTACATAGAAAATTTTATCATTGGTATTTTCTATATAAAAAATTTGCATTGAAATTGTATATTTGCTTTTCAAAAATCATCAGTGAGCCAGGTATTGTAGTGCATATGTTTAATCCAGCCCTAGTGTGGAGTAATGGGGTAGGCAGAGAGAGATAGGTGGTTTCTATGTGTTCAAGACCAGCCTGGTCCACAAAGTAAGACCATGTCTCAAAAATAAAAACAACAACAAAAGCATCATTGATTGTAAGTTAAATATTTGTTTCTGAAAATAATTAATGACTCTTTATGCACTTAGGACTGCTGAAATTCTTTACCATTTGGCCTTGAAACAAGCTCAGAAATACAAGATAAATAAATTTCTTTCATCACCTCATTACACAACACTGACAGAAGCCAGAAGGAACTTAGGACTATTTCAGCATCATGATGCCATCACAGGAACCTCCAAAGACTGGGTGGTTGTGGACTATGGTACCAGGTAATGTAATATAGAAACACAGATTCAAGGAAAATATTTTTAATGTGTGTGTGTGTGTGTGTGTGAGTGTGTGTGTGTGTATGGAGATGAAGAAGCTGCTAGTGTATTGCAGAGCACACACCAAGTGTTATTTGTTATATATATATTACTATATTACTATATTACTATAGTAATAGTTATATTACTATATTACTATAGCCAAACATCACCAACTTTCAAGAACTGTGTGGAAGTGTCATCATAGCCCCAGCTTTCAACTTCAGTCCCCATCCTCGTTTCGTCCCAGTTCTCATCTCCAGTTGTTAAGCATTGTCTTAAAGCCAGTCCTTCTTTCTCCTAAGTACAGTGTGACAGTTGAGGTTATCATCTTCTTTATCAAGTACTTGACATTTAATCAGTCATACATAACCTGGGCAAGCAATTGAGTGCTAGCTTAGTCCTGTCTTCTTACATACCCAGTTGTCCTTGGATGCTTGACATGTCTTAGAGGGACACTGATGGGAAAGCCAGATAAAGGGCTAACCATCAGGGCTGCAGTCAGTCAGGTGTGGGGGGAGGAAAGCTGTCAGAAGTGAGAACGACTAGGGTGTTGAGAGGAAGGACCTTCCTCAGGGAGGATCTCTCAGACTGCTAAGGAAGCAGGCACTCAGTTGTTTCTAAAACAATTATTAGATTAAAGAGTGTTACTAAAGAGTTAGATGCTGTATGTGCACTGTGGCTTGAAAAGGCTGAGATCTCTGTCTCCAGTGCTGCCTGTGACAGAAACCGTCCTGTCCTGGCTGAGATCTCCGTTCTTACTCAGTTTTATAAGCAGGCCTGAGGATCTACTCAGTAAGGTTTCACATTGGTCACAGTTTTACCTGCTGTCTCACAATGCTTAGACTCTTGTCTCAACTAGATTTTCTTATGGTTTCATTGTTGTGTAGGGATATGGGATCCAGTGGTAGAGAATTTGTATACTATGCATGTGACCTTGTAATTTAATCCTCTGCACTAAAGAATATGCATAAAAGATTCTATACTTTGTAATATTTTAAAATCATCAGACATATACTATGCACGTTTAAAACTTTTATAACTACTCTTGTGAAAAGAGTGTAGAGCATATCAAATCAATACTAAATAATTGCTTTACAATTCACATTACCATTGTGCTAAGCACTGAAGTTTTTAGTTCTAATATTTTAACTAGTTAACAACAAATGAAAAGGAAACATATTCTTAAAGCTTCACAATTGACTTCAGTCCTTCAAAAAATGTATTTAAGATTTTATCTTGAATATCTTGTCAGTTTTTCCTCAATGTATTCTGTACAGAGGTTGAACTGTCATTACTGGTGATACTGTGACTGTTTCTCTCACAGAAAGGAAGGACAGAGCCTACTTGTCCTTATTCTTGCTTCTGACTTGTTGACAATTTCTAAGAAAGTCTTGTATACACAGGGCAGTGGGGAACCACTCTCCTGCTCTGCCCACTTGTTCTATCCAGCCACCATAGCAAAGGTACCTGCCATAGGACATTGAATTATCTATCCATCCATGTTCTGTCTTGTTGACCTTTGTAGGCAGCTAGTCACTAAGTACCCAGTGTGGTTTCTGATGCTTTTAGCTTAATACCAGGCCTGTGCAGAACTGCATGTTAGAGGTGGCAGAAAGACATAGTAATTTTCAAATTGTACTTGACATTTGTAAATTTACTCTGCCAGTATTTCACACTTCAGCAGAAAAGTCGTAAACAATTATCAAGTCATTAGCACAGACACGTTTAAGAAGGAAATTTCAAAACATGTGTTAGAGAATCAGAAACAAAGAGGCTGCTGGTACTGGTGCTCTCTCCCACTCTGCTGTTGACTGCTGCTCATTCAGAGGTTGGCAGGCGTGTCCTTTTGAACAGTTGTGTGAGTGAGGGATCAGTGGCTGCCAAGAGCAAGTCCAAACAGCATCAATCCTGCCCTGTTTATTCTCATGTCATATTTTAAAGTCTGTAGATCACCCAGTCAGTGTGTCAGCTCCACAGCATTGGAGGGAAGCCAGGCCTATCCAGCTTCTTCCTCTCCCTCCTGGCCTGAGTCTGAGAACTGCTCTCAACAGTAGCCAAATGTTTGCCTATTTGTCTGTCTGTCTGTCTGTCCCTACCCCCTCATTGAGACAGGGTTTCTCTGTGTAGCTCTGGCTGTCCTGAAACCTAGTGTGTAGATCAGGCTCTTTAACATGGAGAAAGAGAGTGCTTCTTGGCACATTTAAGGGTTACTTTTAATTATGGCATGAAAAGGAATAACGTAGGCTGGGACCGGATAGTGGATGTATAGCTTCATGTGTAGATCATGGGGCTGGTAGAGAAAGGATAGAGTCAGTGACATAAAGATTTAAGTCTTCCAGGCATCCCCATGTTGTAGTTGCAGTAGTGAGAGGAAGCTAGATGAAGGGTGAGCAGGAGGGGCCAAGTGGACAGATGAACCTGTTGACTGACAGGCAGGGCACCAGCTGTTTAAACAGCAGGGTGACCTGAATGGAAAAGCTGAGGTTCTGAGTGGTTGCTCTCTGAACTCTGTTCTGCATTAATGTGATGCGTTTGTGTTAGAATGCCAGAGGCTTTGTTAGTCTCACATTGTAAAGAGTTTTAAACACTTAAAATTCTGTTCTGCCCCATCTTTCCTGAACTTATTCACTGTGCTTCATTTGACTCTGTTTTGAACAGTAGAGCTTTATAATCCTGAGGAGCTGTTTGGGGAATGCTCCACTCTGGTTCATGCTTCCTCTCAGTAGGACACTATGCATGCACAGGACAGATGCAAACGTCAGTCAGGGCCTTGCCTCATGTTAATTAGGACTGTTTAATATGCTGTGATCCATGTATAACTTAAGCTGCTGTAGAATATGACTCCTATTCTATAGGTTCAGCTGTCTGATAAAGATAGCTATGTGGATAATAGAAACAGGCTTGGGTTGAAGGAATTTTTTTCTTAACTAATTTCAGTTGTCTGGTATTTAGTCTGTCTAGGACACTTATTATTGTGGACAAACATGTATATGCTGAGAAATTTATCTGGATAATGGTCTGAACTAAAGTCTATAAGATTTTGCTATTAATGTTGTAGATTTACTATGTAAATTTATTTAACTAATAATATTGATCCTGTACACTTAAGGTATTATATTCTACTAAAAGAAGTTGTCTTTTTTTTTTTTTTTTTTTTTTTGCTGTTTTGTTTTGTATTTTGGTTTTCTTAATTTGTTGAGAAATATTTGTTTGTTCTGAGACAGCGTCTCACTCTGTAGTTAAGGCATGAACTCAGTATTATTTCTGGCTTGTATCAAATTTGTGGTGTTCTGCATGCTGAGATCATACCCAGGTCCAGCTTCTTTTATAGATTTTTGCTACTATTGTTACAAAAATGCCAGCAACAATGTTTCAGCATATAGATATCACGTTGCTTCCTGTATTAGAGAAATAACAGTGGGTAAGAGAAGCACACTAGGTCATTCTGATCGATAACTGACGTGGCTGGCAACATTTATTTGCAGATTTCTACACAAGTGTTTGTTTAAGGATGCTTAGTTAGTCCATAAAGCCTTATACAATCATGGGTTTGGAAAATTATAGAGAATTTTCACCAAGCCTTTTCCCACTGGGGGTTGCTTCAGAGCTGGGAATTGGTGGATTCCTAGCTCTGCTTTTGTTCCTCAGGCAGAAAATAAAGGGAATAGTCACTAATGCCAGTGCTCAGGAAGAGCAGCAAGGGCAAAGCCTGCTCCATCATATCTGGGAAAGCTTTTCTTCGTAATTGTCGTGAACAAGAACATGACATGAAAACAACCAGACCTTTTAGGGAAGTGTCTTCATATAGGTTGGGTATTCTTGCTAACACAGAGTTAATAGCAGATTTTCTTTTGCTGTTCTGTTAACACTCATTTTTTTTCCTAGGGTGAAGATGTAAATCATTGCTTTGTGCATATTGGAGCAGTCATGTAGAATTTCTTATTTGGCATGTTTATAAGAACTGTAAGCACTTTCAGTAAGTTAGTCCAGGGGAAAACAAAGAGCTAGTTCATTATAGAATCTTTATGTGTTTAGCCTTGCAAGCATAAGATGGAGATGTTGGTGGCTTGTCCATTGTCTTATAAATAAAATATGTATAGATCTTTGAGTTATCAGACTAATAAGTTTTTTCTTTACAGACTCTTTCAATCATTAAATTCTTTGGAGAAGATCATTGGAGATTCTGCATTTCTTCTCATTTTAAAGGACAAAAAGCTGTATCAGTCAGACCCTTCCAAAGCCTTCTTAGAGATGGTTAGTTGATCTCTTCTACAGTTGTAAAAACCATGTGATTCTTTGCTTCTTGGATTAAAAAAAAGAGACGAGAAGTTCCACTAAGAGAATATTAAAGTACAAGAATTGTTTTCCCATTTGTCAAGAATTTTTTATCACTTTATATAAGTTGCCTGCATATTCAAACATCTCTATTCTATAATTGTGTTGCATTTAATTTCTGTATGTAATTCATTCTGCCTAATCTTAGTGTGAAAAATGACCCAGTGAATTTATTTCAAAGCAGGTAAAATAGATGGGCTTTAGAACATTTCATTGTAAAGCTTCTGGGTACTATGATCGGTTACCCTGCTTGGCTTTAATTAGGAAGCTCTTGATATTTGAACTTTGTTAAGCCCCTGATCTGTTTTTGCTAAAACTCATTTTAATGGTCCATTTGGTGGCACGATACATCCATTGTGCTCTGTGGGCAGCGCTGAGACATGAGCAATGATGGAGCAGAGATTAAGGAATTAGGACAGTGATTCTCAACCTTCCTGATGCTGGGATCTTTTTAATACAGTTCCTCACATTGTGTTGACCCCCTGGCCATAACATTAATTTTCATTGCTACTACAGAAGTCTTAATTTTGCTACTGTTATGAACATAATGTAAATATCTGCATTTTCCAATGATCTTAGGCAAAGTCTATAAAATGGACTGACCCAAAAGGGTCATGACCCACAAGTTGAGACCCACTGAATTAGGGGATTAGCTTCTATAAGAACTGGACTGTGGGAACCTTGACAGAGTTTTTCTAGTTCATTTTTATTTATCTGTAACATAAGGAGGTAATACCTGCCTTGGCTTGTGCTGTTGTGAGCAGAAGAGCTAATATAAGAGGAAGTACATGGAAAGGGACATGCTGTTCCTCATCTGGGAAGAGCCATCTAGGAGGAGGCTGATTAGCACCCTCTCCACGTCCTCTTGACATCTTGGGTATTTGAAATTGTAACTTAGTTATCATTAGTATCTTTTATGAATGTTGGGATTTTGAATTTTATATGCAATTTGAAATTACACATTTGGAATTAGAGATGCAGCTTCACTATTTTCTTAGATGGATGCTTGTAATCAAGTCATGATACAAATTTTCATTCTAAAGTGAAAAAACACGAGGAGAGGATGTATATTTCCTAAGGGTGTGAGATACAGGATGCAAAGATTTCTGGATGATGTTTTCTAGCATGCAGATTTATTTGGTTACAGAATGGAGCAACTCATTGTCCAATTGTGGACTCTAGCCCACTAATGCATGGTGTGCTTGAACCTGATGTTATCGTTCTGTTTCTCTCTCTTTCTCTGTCTTCCTGTGTCTCTCTCTGTCTCTGTCTGTGTCTCTGTCCCTCTCTGTCTCTTGTCTGTCTGTCTGTCTTTCTCTCTCTCTCTCTCTCTCTCTCTCTCTCTCTCTCTCTCTCTCTGTCTCTCTCTGTCTGTCTGTCTGTCTGTCTCTCTCTCTCTCTCTCTCTCTCACACACACACACACACACACACACACACACACACACACACACACTTGGATAATTTGCTTTGAGTCTTAGCTGCTCCATGTACTTTAAAGGAGAATTTTTGTCTGTTGTGCTCTCTTCAAAAATTACTGCAAGGTAGTATTGGCTAGCTAATTTTGATGATTAATTTTAAAACGTAAAATTTAAAAACACTATGCTTTTTCTTTTAACAGGATATGAAGCAAAGTTCACAAGATTCTCTGCCCCAAAAAACTATAATCCAGCTGAGTGCACAGGAGCCGAGGTATATGTGTATTCCTATCACTGCCCCAGCCGTTTTGTCTTTGTGCTTCCGACTCTATTCAGCACTTACTTAAAGGAAGTTTTTCATTAAATCAATTATTAATCAATTAAATTTTTTTCTGAAGAAATAGGCTTCCTTCCATGACTCTCATATTTGGTGCTCAGAACTTAGTTGGCATAGTGATTCCTGCACTTATGACTGTAATATTTTTAGAGATGGGAAGTGTGTAGCTTGTGACCCAAGTATTTCCTTGTCTTTCTGATACTGTTGTCAGACCTCTGCAGTAACCTTTCATGAAGTTACTTGAGTTTCCTTAATCCCAGATGCGAATTATTTTAAAGAAGGGATTTAATTATTGACAGACCATAGTTCCTTCTCTATATTTTCGTAGAACAACTGCCGTGTTGCCGGTCAGGCTGCAGCTCTGTTGGTGGACAGGGAAGCTAACAGTCAGGTTGTTTATTAAACAAAAGCAGGATTCCTGGTGGCTGCCTCCGACTTCTAAAGAAGCGTAGCTGTTTGCATTGGCACCCTCCCAGGCTTCTGTGTTTAGTGAGTGAGTGTACACAGGTACTGCCCATGAACCTAGGCAAGCAGCGTCTCTTTATAATATAACCTCGATTTGATATTTATTGTTAACTCTTATAAACTGAAGGGTAAAAACAATTTTAAAGGCAATTTATGACTTTTTACTGAGTATTATTTATTAAAATCATGAAAAATAAATGCAGTAACATTGAAGACAGTTCATGGTGCTAGTGAGGTTGAGGCTGTGATGAAGCATTCACCAAGCCCATGGTGTCCGCCTGCTTCGGAAGCAGAGCCTTGCCCAGCTCCTACCTTAGAATAGGAAATGGGGATTCTTTAGTTACAGGGATGCTTAGAAGCTGCGCTGAGGTCCTTAAATATTTTACTGGATAATGGCATGGGAAGAAACATCAATTATGAAATGTTTTGTTTTAAAAGAAATAATTCTTGAATGCATCTGAGGATAGAAGTCTGCTTCTTAATTATCATATAATAGCAAGCCCTTTGGCTTCTGGAATAATCATAGTGACCTTCTTCCTATTTTCTGTTTTGACCCGGGAGGATCTTTGGTTTTGTTGGCCCTAAGGATCCTAAGTACTTCCACAGGTGATTGTGACAGGTTCCTGCTGCCCTCTCTGGTTGCATGTTGTAGTGGGTTAAGGAAGGCTAGTATCTCAGAGGATCAGAGGGAGAAACATAGATGCACAGCTGTCCCAGGGAAAGAGATGGGGTTTCACTCACATATTAGCACAGATGGAATTTTTAAAGCTCTGGTAAAAGATGCCCTTGCCAGCTCCTATTTAGGCAATGTTTTCCTCCATGGTTTCTCTTCATAGAAGAGAAGCTACTGCCACAGGTCGCTGCAGCCATGTCTGTAATTCCATTGCTGGGCTCTATTTCTGTCTCTGTTTTGTATGTGAGAACCTTATGACCACAACTATGTTTTTTTTTTTTTTTTTGTGGTTGTTGAATTACCTTAGTTGAGAATATACTAGTAAACAATGTCAGTGGTCTTTAGAGTAGGAGTTGACGGTTTTACTTTACTGGCCTTGTGAGTTAAGTAGTTGTTCAGAGTCTTTAAATGGAAAGTGTTAGAATTGGAGTACTGAGAATTTTTTGTATTCTTTGTTAATCTTCTAGAATGTTCATAGATGTACCAAATTATTAATGTAAATAAACCAAACAGTTACAGTGAGGAAGATGACACCCAGAGGGTGAAAAATATTATTCTTAGTATATAAAATTTAGTATACACACACACACATACACACACACACATACACATTAATTTGGTACAGGTAAACTGTTAGATGTAGTATTACTATTATGTGGGCCATTAGGAAATAAATTCTAAAAAGAGTCCTTAGAGAGTTAATAATGGAAAAACAGTAGGAAGAGTTTTTATATGAATTTAAATAATGCATGCAAATGAATTTGATCATGTTGTTGATGTTGGTAATTGAGACTGTGACCAAACATAATTTACTACAGTGACATCAGTAACCTGCTGTGTGTGGTTAATTCCCAAGGCTTTGTGAGCTATTTAGTGCTGGAATCCATAGATTTTGTATAGACAGCAAGTAGATAAGGATTACAATGTAGGAACCTTCAATCAATTGTCACAAGGAATGCTTGAGTTCAGAAAGATTTTTTTCTTTCTGTTTATCCTATACTGTATATTCTAAGAAACCGACTGAAAAGACCCCTAACAGAAAGTTTAGTGTCTCCAGCAACACTTGTTCAGGGTGTGTGTAAGCCAGGTGACTTGAAGTGAGTTTTATATATTCAGGAAAAATAAAAATTAACCTCCTCATCATACAGGCCAGCACTATGACCATTTGTAAAGGAGGCTTTTCTATAAGTTGGATTTTCTGAAACATCACTAAGAATCAAAGTCATGTAATAAAAACTTCTTAAACCCAAAAATGGAAAAATTTCAGAGTAAATACTTTGTTTTACTTCATTTGTGATGTTGTAACAGAAACTAGACTGACTGAATTTTAATGACCATAAATTTGAATGCTCATGCTCTGGAGGTTGGAAAGTCCAAGGCGGAGTTGCTAAACCTTAGGATGCCCTTGTGCTGGGTCATCCAGCCTTGCTGAGTCAGTCATCCCATGGTGGATTAGCAAGTGGATGTGGTGGCAAAGGCATCATTTTATCAGAAGCTTCTTTCTAATAATGAACCCATTCCTCTGATACTAGGCAGACCATTCGTGAGGGCAAAGCCCTCTTTGCCCAAGCAGACCTGTAGGACCTTAGCATTCTCCCATTACTGTGGTGCATAGCTGCCTTTTATGCTCTGCTTCAGTGACCATAGTCTTCCAGCTCTTTTGTCTTTAGTCTCTTATAGTCATAATTTATTACCTGCAGGTACTGGTGGCATCTACTCAAAAACAGTACTCTGAAAACATTCTCTAGAAAATTTTATTACCTGTTATAGGAAGTACGACAAATAGTCATGATTTTTAGCAATCTGTTTCCTTAAAAACAACGAGAAAACAAAAGCCACCTCAATTGTGTCATGTTGAATACAACTTATTATACCTCTCAGGGTTCTGGAGAACAGCTGGCCAGTTTCCACTTAGGTCGGAGACTGGAACCAAGCTTGGCAGGCCTGAATGTCTTGGGAGACTTGCTCACATGGCTGGAAATAGGAGCTGTCTGTGGCTGAGGCTTTAGTTGGGGGCAGTCATTTGCCAGTGTTTACACATGTCCTCTCCAGAGTGGCTAGTTCCAAGAGGGAGTCCCTGAAGGAGTCTTAAGCCTAACCCAAACAAAGCAAGTAAGATTAAAGTTTTACAAAATACCATTGAATTTATGTTGTGTTGTCCAACGACTCCTGGGCATAGGCCTGCCCTGAGGCACCAAGACTCCACAGGAGAAGACTAATTTTTCCTTTGCAAGTGTTGTTAGTTGCGGATAGCTTCTTGGTTAGGGGTAGAGGTTGCGTCAGCATCTTCACCGTCCAAGCCAGAACCTATTTGGCTTGAGCCTGTTGCAGGGCATGTGCATTCTGCCAACTTTGTGAGTTCATGTGTGCGTCAGTCCTGTTGTAGTTGGAAGGCCCCTTTCCTCGATGTCTTCCAGCCCCTCTGCCTCTTACAATCATTCTACCTCCTCTTCCCACATAGATCCCTGAGCCCCAAGGGAAGAGGGTTGATGAAAACATCCCATTCAGGACTGCGAGCATCAAAGCCTTTCTTTCACTCTCCACACTTTGTTCATGTGTGGGCAAGGATGAGGGTTAGAGAAAACCCTCATCTGATGCTGGTGGGAATGCAGTCATGGTTCCTGTTGACTGCCACTGGAAGCCATCTGATGATGCCTGAGGGAGACCAGGCATTTGCACACTTAGGAATCCCATTAAAACCTCCGAACTGAAAGTGATAAAATATACAACAGGGACTTGGAGGGTACATATAAAAGAAAAAATATATAAAACAAAAATAAAAAACAATCAGATAAAATTAAAAAAAATAACAAAAAAAGAGCCCTGACATGACACTTTGATACATGGAACCTCCAAAGATGCTGCCATTGAGTTAACTTTCTGTTGGCCATTGCAGCTGGGATTGTAGCCTTCTCTTAAGAGTAGTTTTTTTCTTTGCCATATTCAGTAAGTTGTATAGGAATTATTTTCAGCACTGTAGCCTTGTTAGCAAGTTTGTTGAGAACAACCTCTAGTGTTGGCAACAGCCTGGTTATTTGGGGATTTCCCACGGGACCCTTTTGGACAACCAGTCAATTAGATGTAACCTGCTGGGGAAGCCTTACAGGGTGACGAGAGGTGGCAAGCTGTGACTCTGCTTTCCCCATTATTTTGCAATTTCATTTAAATTGCCTTCATAGATATATTTCATGTATATATTTCAGAAAACTTCTATTGTGTTAGGTTTCCGTACTACTCTTCAAATGGCTTTTAATTTTAGTTGTCTCTCCTGGATTTCCTTCCTCATCCTCCTCTTCCCCTGCCGTCTCCTCTTGATTACCCCATCCACCCATAACCATCTGTTTCATTTCTCTTTTCTAAGAGATCTATCTATCCCCGCACCCATCCTTTATTCCTGACTTTGTGGTTTTATGGATGGTGGCTTGGTTGTCATTGATTAACAGCTAATATCCACATATAAACATATCTATGCATTATATTTGTGTTTTGGGGCTTGGGTTACTTCATTCAAGATGATTTTTTTTTCTAGTTCCATCCATTTACCTGAAAATTTTCATTTCACTTTTTTAACAGCTGAGTAATACTCCATTCTGTAAATGTACCACATTTTCTTTTTCCTTTCTTGTGTTGAGGGATATCTAGGTGGTTTTCAATTCCTGTCTGTTGTCAACAGAGCATCAGTGAACATGGTTGAACAAGTGTTTCTGTGTTAGGATGAAGCATCCTTTGGGCACATGTCCAAGAACCCTAACCCTATACTAATAGCTGGATTTCGAGGTAGATCGATTCCTAGCTTTCATAGGAAGCTCCTTACTGATTTCCATTGTGCTTGGACAAGTCTGCATTCCCACCAACATCAGACGAGTGTTTTCTCTAACTCCACATCCTCGCCAGCATGAGCTGTCACTTGTGGTTTTGACCTTGGCCATTCTGACAGGTGTACGACGAAATCTCAGAGTCATTTTGATTTGCATTTCCCCTAGTGGCTAAGGTTCGTGACCATTTCTTTAAGTGTTTCTCAGACATTTAACTTTCCTCTTTTGAAAATTCTGTCAGTGTTCATGAAAACAAAAAAAGATCTTGGGAGCACTGGCAGTGACCTCATCCCCACAATCTGTGCCACACAGACTGATGGAACTTGACGGAAAATTTGTCCACCCATCAGTTCGAAGTGAATACAAGGTGTGATCGCTAGATACAAGTATGAGATTAAACCCCTTCCTGTTTCTGAACTCTTACCCCAATGGCTTTGAAATTTTGGTACCCTGTTCTTAGAAGAGTAGACAATATTTTTGTACAAGAGGGTATTGCTTTCTTGAGGCAGTTAGGAAGTAGATACACCCCTCTCTTCCCTACCTAAAGCCTTTATTGAGCAGTCCACTTCATGATACTTTCCAGTCCTTGTCTGGGTCCACAGTACTTGGAAGCCCAGTGTATTTCTTTTCATTGAGCCTTTGAGTTGTATGATTATCATGAATCAGCCACTTATTTCCAAACCACATTTCATTGTTATTTTTCTTTTAAGACTTTATTAATTTTTATGAAACTAATAAATTATAGAAAAGAACTTCTTTTATATTAAGTTATCTGTTTTGGAAAGAGTCCATGAAATGGAGTCACTGAAGAACATTGGCCAAATGGCTGTATAAGATACGGGAAGATTCCTACAAAAAGATAGACACAATCTATCATCAGATTGCTCAGTATCAAAGTTCTTCGTGCACTATAGGAAACCCCAAGCTTAACACCACAGTGATTTATGTGTATTTGGCTATGTAGAAAGTAATGCATAAAACTTCAATTAGTAGTCTCATTATCAAAGCAAAGGCTTTCTTCTAACATCAGTAGTTTAGAATATGATGCACATTCATGTGTTTTTTGCTAAAGTAAAATGCTGGGAATAATTCTCTAAGGATTTGCTGCTTACACTTACAGGTTGACTTTACCTCCTTGATTTGACAGATTTGGTGCGAGCTTTGGTCACATTGATCACAATGCTTTCACTGAGTGTATTTTGTAATGAATTGGAAAACTGAATCTGTGAGAAGTAAATGAGTTAGAAGCACGTTAAGACTGATGGTAGATCAATGATTAAGGGAAGTGTTTGCTCTAGGAAATTGCTGTTGTTGGCAGCATAGGCCAGATGTGATGCTTTGTGCCAAAGAGAGATGCTCTCCATTTGTTCAGAGCCCCTGCACTGAGGTGGAGGACTGAATTCCAATCAGGCATGGACATCTTGGATGATAGCCTTCTGGCAACTTGCTGTCAGGCTGGATCTGCCTGTGAGCTTGCTGGTACTTCTTTCCATCTTCTTTATATTCTTCATGGGCTAACTAAATGATATAGTTCTTCCTCCTCCTTTCTTCTTCCCTCCTTCTCTCCCTCTCTCTCTTCCTTTTTCCCTCTCTTTTCCTTTCCTCTCTCCCTCCCTCTCTGTTCCTTCCTTTCTTCCTTCCTTCCATTTCCTGCTGTACATTTCCCTTGCTAAAATATTAGCTCCATGGGGACAGAAAGTAGTTTGCTCTGGCAGCAAATTCCCTGGCAGATGCCTGATATATTGTAAATTGTTCATAAATACTTGTCAGATTAACTCTGGCTAGAAGAAAGACTTCAACTAATATTAAAACAGAAAAGACTCAGGGAGCCTGAGCCGGTACAGAGTCTGGGTGGGTGGAGCCTGAGCAGGTACAGAGTCTGGGTGGGTGGAGCCTGAGCAGGTACAGAGTCGGTGGGTGGGCTGAGCAGTACAGAGTCTGGGTGTGAGCCTGAGCAGGTACAGAGTCTGGGTGGGTGGAGCCTGAGCAGTACAGAGTCTGGGTGGTGGAGCCTGCAGTCAGACTGTTTCGGTGGGCCTACAGTACAGAGTCGTGGGTGAGAGCCTTGAGCAGCCTGGGTGAGCCAGAGTACAGAGTCTGGGTGGGTGGAGCCTGAGCAGGTACAGATCGGGTGAGCCTGGCAGTACAGAGTTGGGTGGTGGAGCCTGAGCAGGTACAGAGTCTGGGTGGGTGGAGCCTGAGCAGGTACAGAGTCTGGGTGGGTGGAGCCTGAGCAGGTATAGATTCTGAGTGGGTGGAGGACTACTGCCTTGAGGATAAGTGAATAGGAAAAAAACAAAACAACAACAACAACAAAAAAAAACCTGTAGGAAACTCAGAAGATGATTACACAATGACCAGAACTAGGAAATAAGAAAACATGAAACAATTTACCTCTTAAAAGATTTATTTCTGCGTTCATTAAAGAGAAGAAGTAGCTACTTAGACTTCTTGAAACCTGATCATTCACCTCTAAGATATACACACTGAAATAAAAAGCTAAAAGGAAAAGGGATTTGCGATGTAGCTAGGTAACAGAGTGATTGCCTAGCATGTTCAAGTCCTGGGCTCAGTCCAAAATACTACATGGAATTAACAAAAGAAAGAAATTAAAAGCTAGAAAATAAAAATAGAGTCAACAAGAAATCTTTAAAAAGTGTATCTAAATGATCAGGCAGTATTGAAAAGGGGGCAGTGGGAAAGTGAAACCTGTTGGGTAGATAGTGACCAGATGTTCAGTGGGGGTTCTAGACTGCAGGTGACTGGACAGAACATGGAGAGATGCTGCTCTTGATGCACAGAGCAGGAAGAGAAGAGGCTAGGCATGGAGGGCAGGATTCCAAGCCAAAGTCATGATCTCCTATATGGAGAAAGAACACAACAGGCAGTGAACACAGACAGGAGACTGATGGAAAGCTCTCTGAAGCTAGTAAGTTGGATGACAGGTCTCAGAGAGGTGAGAAAAAAAATCTCTTTTCTATTAAAGCAAAACAGGAAACTTTACAAAGGAGAACAGAGAAGAAATCCAGAGTCCATTATCAAGGGAGTGGCATGGTTTAGAGAGCTCTCCCTCCTTAGAGAATGCAGTAATTAAAGTTACAGCATAATAGAGGCTCAGAAAATCCAGTTAGCTATAAGAACAAGACATTTAAAGAAGGGGAGAAAGAGTGGGGGGAGAAAGGCATGAAAATTTGCATGTGGCAGATGGAGGAGATGCTAAGAAAACCTTCTCTCTGTGGTACTCATTGGAGTAGCAGAGATGCCATTTTGAAATAAGCCAGCTGAGCAAGCATTTTGGCTGCCCAGACCTGCCATGAGCTACACATTTTTATGGGATCATGATATGAAATGTGACCAATGGAATTTCTTTAAACTACAAGGATTTTTTTCATTAGAATCTGGCCAGACCCATAACCTTTTATGGACACAGGTATACATAACAAGTGGAACTCCTGACCACCCAGTGGTCATTTAAAACTGGACTATAGAGGACCAACTACAGTTGTGACAGTGTTCAGTCCAGCTGGACAATCACGTGGGACCCTTAGACCCTGTGGAGAGGACTGAGATTCTCAAGAAAATACATAGGCACAACAAGTCAAGAATTCTGATCAAGCTGGCAAAGATTTTATTGTTCACACAGGTTATATACTCTGAAAACAGGATATGGGGAGGGGTAGGAAAAGAAAGAGGGCTTTGCAGGTGGAGGAAGCTGGCAGCAGCTGTGGAGTCTAACTAACTAGGTTATACCTGTTGTTCTCACAAAGCCTTGCCATTACCAGGGGTTCTAAAAACATCTATCTAGCAGGATGTTGGCTAAATATAAAGATCAGGAGGAAGGGTTACTAAGGTGGGTTGCTATGAGGCCTTGTTTGAAGTTCTTAGAACTGAAAATACAGCAAGTGAATCATGGAAGGTAAGCAGAAAGAAGAATAGTAGATAGGAGAGCCAAGGATGAGTGTTTTCCAAGAGTAAGGCCTTGCCATGGCTTCCCACATGATAGCATTTGTGACCTGATGTCACAAGGGCTGCCTGGAAACATGTCATGTGTGTGAGAGGCAGGGAAAGAGGCACAATCAAGACTAGAAGCATGACCAGGCAAGAAGTGATCCTTAGGTTCTATCCCCATCAGTTCTTCCCCACCACATGTGTTCTACCTCTGTATAATACCCAGCTGTATTAACCAGGACTGCTCTGTCCTGCTTTACGCTTTTATTTTCCTAGCAAGTTTAGATTTTAGTAATGGTTATTTATGAGATAGTGTTCTATTCTCAGAGTAGTACTGTGGATTGAACCTGGCACTACAAACACCAGCTCAGCAGAGAAAAATAACAATAACTTAGTCTCTGTTGAACATTTAAAACATTTTCACTGAAAGAATGAAGTGATTAAAAAAAAAAAAAAGACACAACAGATGACCTAACTAACCAGAGAGATGCAGGTTACAACACAAAAATAAAAGAAACATCTCAAACCAAGTTAGAAGACTGCTTCAAAAATTTAATTCTGGGCCAGTAAAGATGCCTCAGAGGGTAAACACAACCATTATACAAGCCTGCCATCTTGCTTTCTGGTCTCTGTAAGCCATGTGAAAAGCTGGATGTAGTCCTGTGCATACGTAACCCATGTTTCTTTGATGAGATGAGAAGCAAATGAAGGACCATCCCCTAGAAGCTTGTTGATATCCAGCCTGTAATACATATGAGGCCATAGAATAGGAGAGACCCATCCTCAAAACAAGGTAGAAGGTAAGGATCAACTCTTGAATGTTTTCCTCAGACCTTCACACATGTGTCCTGATATATTCCACACTTACATCTGCATAGAGCATGCACACAGATGCACATACACACACACATGCATACACACAACAAATTTATACTCCTACAGTACTGGCTTTGTTGAGAGCAAATTAGATATAATCCTATACAAATAATTCAAAAGTATGATTATAAGTATGTTGGAATAAATTAAAAAAGACAGAAATAAACTGAATGAATTTCAAGAGAATACAAACAGCTGAGTGAAAGAAATGAAGAAATCAGTACAAAATATGAAACTGAAATTCAATAAAGAGATGGAAATAGTGTGGGGAAGAAATACTGAAACTGAAATACTGAAAATGAAAAAAGAAAAGCTCAGCATAAAACCTTTAACAGAATAAGCAAGGGGAAAACAAAATCAGAGCTAGAAGACAAGGCTGATGAATCAGAGCATTCAGACAATGACAGATAAATGTATAAAGTATGAACAGAACATATGAGATCTGTCGGGCAGTATCAAAAAGACAAATCTGTGAGCTATGGTCCTAGGAGGAAGAAAGAATATGTTAAAACTAAAAAAAAAAAATCAAAACTCATAGCAGAAACTTTCTCAAATCTATTACAAGACATATTCATCTAGATACAGGGGGCATCTAGAATACTAGACAAACAGTAGTGAAAAGGTATCTTTCCATTTCATATTAGAATTAAAACATTAAATACATACAACAAAGGTTGTGTATTGAAGATTTTAAGACATCAACTTCTTTAACAGAAACTTTAAAAAAACAGTGAGGACTTGGAATGATGTATTTCCAGACCTGAAAGGACAGTAACTCCCAACCCAAGCTACTATACCCAGCAAAACTATTTGTCATGATAGAAAGGGAAACAGAAATTCCACAGTAAGGGCAAACTGAAGAAATTCATGATTATTAAGTCATCTCTGCAAAGATACTTAAATTGTTCATGCTGAAGAGAAAGGTAATCACTTTCATGAGGCTACAGGAAAGATGAAACTATGCTAGAGCAAATGAGGAGTAAGAAAACAGCAAACCCTAATCAATAAACAGTAATCAATATGCACTTTCGAATAACTCTGAATATTAGTGGTCTTAGTTTTCCAGCAAAAGGTACAGATCGATAGATTGAATTTAAACAAACAGACAAATAAACAAACAAACAAAAAAACCCAACCAGAATCCATAAATTTGTCCCCTCCAAGAGATACTTTATAACATAAAAGTCAGATCCAGCCTTGAAATGGAAGGACATCAAACAAAACACATGTGTACTTATACAGCATTGAACAGAAATGTTGACAAACGGAGGATTTTCCATTGGATGAATTGATCTGCAAAATTGAGCTCCAACTTAATGTAATCATTTTAAATTTGCTAAAAAGTCAAATATCAAAAAGACAAACAAACCCACCTTGCAGTGGGTTAAAGAGGTGAATGTAAGAGTTGTTTTCCCAAACTGTTGGAGGTTAAAATAGAGAACATACTTAAAGATGCAGACATAGGCAAGGACTTCCTCAGTAGGACTTCAGTTGCTCAGGAAAGAATGTTAACAATGACAACTTGGGACCTTGTGAAATTAAAGTTTCTGTAGAACCTAGAGATTGGAAGAAAGTCTTTGGTAGCTGTATGCCTGACAGAGGATTAGCATCTACACAGAGAATTCAAACAAAGAAACTAGGCAAGCAACGAAACAAGCTTAATGAAATGAGCAGAGTTCCCAAAAGATGAGCCACAAATGATCGATAATCTTATGAAAGAAAGAAATCAATCTTACCAGGAGAGAAAGGCTGGTTAATACAATGAGATTCCATCTCACTCTAGTCAGAATGACAGTGGTCTTCAGAAGATAAATAAAAAATGCTGACTAGAACATGGACAAATAGGAATCCTTAAACACTGTTGCTGGGAATGTAAAATATTTTAGCCATTGTAGAAAAAAGTGCAGTTCCTCTAATAACTAAAATCTATATGATCTGTATGATCCAGCTATACCACTCCTGAGTGTTTACCTACAGGATTCAGAGTTAACATACCACCAGCATACCATACATCAGTGTTTACTACAGCATCATATATAATAGCTGAATTATAGAAAAAAACAGGTGTCCATCAGCAGAGGAGTAGATAAATGTCATTATAGATGCACAATGAATTTTTTTCAGCTCTAAAGAATGAAATTGTCCATGACTAGAGGTAACCATGTTAAGCAAATTTAGCCAGACTCAAAAAGACAAATGTGTGTATATGCTTTCAATATTCATTGTCCTGAATATTGTATAGTTATGTGAAGTATATGACATTTGATATTAAAGTAGACAGAAGCTAATTAAACAAAGGGGACCAACAGTGGAGTCGGGGAAGGGGAGGATATGGAGGTATGAGGAGGAGTGTACTTTATCTCCTCATTGTAGACTTGTATGAAAATGTCCTTAGTAAACACACTTTAGTGTGCAGTGAATACACATACACACACACACACACACACACACACACACACACACTCACGGGGCTTTTTTTTTTATTATAAAAAGGTGTAATAAAAAGTAATTACTTTGTAACTCAACTCAGTTAAATGTGAAGAGATAATAGTGATGAAGCACAGAACCCGCTTCACTGCGGTGTGATAAAATATGATGTTAAAATAGACTGCCTCCCTCCCCCTTTCCCCTCTGTCCTCTTCTCCATCTTCCTTTCCTCCCTGTCTTCTCTATGATGCAGATTAAACGTATGGTCTCATGCATAGTAGACAACCATGGTCATTAAGCTCTGTCAGCAGCCCCTCAAAGTTACAGTTCTCACTTGAAGGCAATAAAAAGATACTTTCACATGTCACAACGTGAAACATGCCCTTCCACTTTTAACAATAAATTTTAGGATAATTCTTGATTGTCAACTCAGTTAATGGCTGTTTGGGAAAGGAGAGTCAGTTTCTTGGTGTTATGGTCCCTGGTAGGTTGGCCATGCTCCAGTAGATGTCCCCATACTTAAGATTGTATAGGTAGCATTAAGTGATCTCAGTGGGTAATATATAAAACAGAAGAAGACATGAATTGGGAGTGGGGTGTGTGTGTGTGTGTGCGCGTGCGCGCACGCGCACATGTATCTGGGAGGATTCAGAGGGAAGAGGAGGAGATGCATAGTTGAAAAACACTTAGTGTATATCTGCACTTCTCAAAAAGTAGTATGTATATGTATAAATTAAATTATACAATTAAATAAATTGAAAGAGCATTGGAAATAATACTGAGAATTGAAAAAGAGTTAGTGTACATTTATTTTGACACCAAACTGGGGATAGATGTTTTTATACACTTTTCATATACATTTTAAAGAATTGAGCAAGTTTACTTACTGTGCCATAGGTCTGCTGGCAGCTTCAGGTCATCCTACTGAAGCATGTACAGTTCCTTCAACAATGGTTTTGCCTCAGGAAGTTGACACGGTTGATAGAGCAATGTGTCCTACATAATTGCTTTCATTGATGTCATGGCTCACTGTTCATTTCTCTGCTGGGAAAAGTTTGAGTCTTGCACACACACACACACACACACACACACACACACACACGCTCACATGAACACAAACAGCCATTGCGTGACTGGAGTATGGTTCAATAGCACATGCCTCTGAACATGTTGAAACAGTATTCCTCTTTCCCATTTCAACATGTTCTGTGGTTCCACACTCTTTGAAGTTCAGAGTAGTCATATAGTACAGTTTTTATGAATGGTTTCTTTCATTCAAATGTTTATTGATCTCTACCATAAATTCTTCAAGGACCTTTCAGTTTCAGCTTGTCTGCAGATACACGGTAGATTCAAGACCACTAAAAGGGTCTCAGTCTTGTCACTGAACTTGTCCTCTCTACAGTAAATGTCATTACTCCGCTGCTACTATCTGGGTGACTGAAACTTACTGTTGAGTGAGCAAGATAAAACATTATGTATGAACATAGTAGAATAAGTCTTAATACTTAACTAGCAGTCATAATTATATTCTAATGTCTGAGTTCAAAACCTATATTTTTCCATTGACTTAAGTGTAAACTGTAGAGTATTTGGCATGACTTGTGTCTACACTTTCTAGGCATGCTTTCCAATCTAGCCTGGTCTGTCTGCTGCAGGCTCTTAGTAACTGTTCATTTTCAGAGATGCTATATTGTTACTGTTGGGTTTCAGACCCAGGATGAATGGCTGAGGTGCCTATTTAATATATCAAAGTGGACCTGGCCTCCAGGTTCTCCCTGCATCTCTCAGTCCCCACCTGTTACAGGGTATGGCTGGCATACTCAGCCCTTTACCCTGAATTTTCCAGCCCTGGGGCTGGACTTCGCACCCCAAGGCTCTTCTGTATATAATACAAGCATTTTGAATACTGACACTCCCCCACCCTCTCTACCCCTCTGCATTTCTTTCTTCCTATGTGTGCCACACACACACCTATTCTGCGAGGGAAGTTCTCTGACCTCCTCTGGTGAGATCAGCGAATTCACCTAAGAGCTGACCTAGTAAACATGCCTTTTAATTTGGCTTGAATTGGCTTATTTTGTCTCAGAGAAGCCTTTCAGTTTCCTCCGAGTCCTTGCTGCTCAGAAACAAAACTAGACCACCACCTCCAAAAACCTTTCCCCCTAGCTTGGCCACATTAGCCACAAGCCTGTAGGACTCAGCTCAGTTGTTAACATTATGCAGAAGCTTTCTTTGACATCCCTCCTACCTGGAACACCACAGTTCTGATGTGCCTCTGAAGGGACTTTGTGTAAGCCTTGACAAGTAAGCTGTTTCATTATTGTCACCTGGCACCCAGCAGTCAACAAGGAAAGCGGTCCTGCAGTGTGTGCCAGGGGCATTTTATCTATGAATTGCACTGGAGGCAATCAGTCCAGCCAAAAAGCAGATGTGGAGGTGAACTGGCTAGAAGTGGACAGGGTTTGCCTCTCAGTGCTATGTGGTGACAGGGGAGCAAAAACCTTGAAAGGTGAAAGATATTCATCAGTGAGAATGGACTGATCAAAATCTAGCATTTGCAGAACATTACAGAAACTTAAAAATTTTAAATTACCAAAATAGTATTTTATTAGTATTAATTTATTACTATTAAAAAGAACAATATAAAAGTAGTAAATTCTGAAGTGTTAGCTTAAGATTTAATTAAGTTTTTTCTTTAAAATTTCTTAGAGAAGAAAAGCATGTTTTTGAGTTAAAGGAATGGTGAACAGTGAAGTATGTAAGGTCTACTTAGGAAATAGGGAATGTTCATTAAGTTAATGAATAAAACTTGGAAGTGGGAATGGTAAAATATTAGAAAAAAGTTATACATGTTATTTGACTTCACAAAACTTATCTGTGAACTAAACCGTCTTCCTCTTAGAGGATTTACCCAAAGAACAAATCTAGATTTGAATTCCAGGCTTCCTGCTCCCTGAGTTTTGTGTCTTCTGACTTCAGCGTGAATCTGTGCCATCCTGAAGGCTGTCTTGTGAATCTGTCTGTCTGTTCATGTGTCTCTGTCCTGTCTCTGTGTGTGTCTGTATGGTATTTCTCTCTCTCTGGGTACTGTGTCTGTTTTGGTGTGTCTATACACAGGCTTCACTCTGATGAACAGCACAGAAAGCATTGCATTGGGAAGGAACAGGACACTTTACGGAAATCTCTAACAGTTTTACAAGACACTAAGTGACAGACTGTCAGTGATCTCAACTAACCCAGACATTGTTTATCAACCAATATCCATAAATGGCTGCGTTTATGGTAGACTTTAGGAAGTAGCTTTCAACTTCTGTAGTTGCTACTTTCAGTGATACATACATACACACACACACATACACACACTCTGAGTCAGGGGCATTAATTTAGGTTCAAAATGTTGATTACGTGGGAAATCTAAAGCAAGTAGGATTGATGGTTACATTGTTTTCCTCTTTTAAAAACCCTTTTGCTTCATTTTATTTGTCTCTTTATCCTGTATGTATGAGTATTTTTCCCAGACATATGTCTGTACACTACCTGCTTACAGTACTCGTGACAGATCCCCTGGGACCAGAGTTACAGATGGTTATGAGCTCCCATGTGGAGTGCTGGAAATCAAACCCTGGTCCTCTGGAAGAGCAGTTTCTACTCTTGACAGTGAGGCATCCCTCCAGTTACATTGTCTTCTTCAAAGCAGATTTAACAGTCTAAGAACACGATAGCATCAGTTTTAAGTCCTAAGTGACCTCAAGGTATATTATTAACTCTAGCTCTGAGGTCCAGAGGTCCAGCGGAAGCTCCAGTCTCAGAATGTAAGAGACATTTCACAATGATGTTTTAAAAATTCCAGTCATTTTGAAGTCAGTGTTATCTTCTTAGATAATGATTTTGGTGCTTGTTGGTTTCCCTGTGTGACCTGATATTGCTTCTTGTAAGTGCAGTGCTTTATCTTGTGCTATGTTCAGACACTAACAGAAACTCGTAGTGTTGTCACAGAAAGTTGATTTGTCCTATGAAGGAGATTCACTGCAGGCAGCTGAGGGCTCATGGATGCTCCCTGGTGTCCTCAATAGTCCAGGCTCCCTTTACCTTGTTGCTCTGCCACTTTCAACTTACAGCTCTTACTCTGGGTCCCCAATGGTGCAGGCTTCTCTCTCAATTGGATGTGTGGCCCATGTAGAAAGTGCTGAAGGCTTTTCATCAACGGCGGCATAACAATTGCTTAGCATCTCCACCAACTAGAAAAATGGTGACTTACTGGCTAGAAGAATGCAGTGTCACCCCTCCTGGATGGGGAAGTCAGTAGATGCCTCTGTGTGTGTGTGTGTGTGTGTGTGTGTGTGTGTGTTCCTAGGGATGGAAGGATTTGTACATGCCAGGCAAATGTCCTACCTACGGCTCAACTCTATTCTTATCAACATTTCAAATTTTTTTTTTTTCCAAATAGAACTGTTGCCAACTTCAAGCAAATTGGGTTTCTATTCATTGGTAATTGCTGTTGGGTCGGCAGCTGCTGCTGCTACTCAGGCTCGTTAACCAGATCAAACGTTAGCTGCCATCTATATTGGCTGTTTCCCCCTAGCACTATTAACTAGAGTCCTCCATTGTATACCATTGGATATGTATTGTAAATGAGCTTTTCTGTAAGCTAGAAAAATCTTAGAACTTCGACCCCCAAGACATTGGTTAGGTAGAAAAACAGTATTAAAAACTTACTAATAGAAATGAGAAATTTCATTTTCATTCCAAAACTAAGACATAATAGGATTCTGGAAAATTAAGAATCAGTAAAGATATAAGGTAAAAGTCAGTGAAATAAGAATAAATCTCTTCTACTGGGACTTGGGGTATTCAAGTATTAAGAAAATTGAATGTGTGTAGACAGTTTCTTAGTACGAGGACTATGGAGAAATAGGGTTTTTACTTGCACACAGTCAATTCTTGCGGGGGCGAGTCTGCCTTGCATTCCTTGTGTAGCATGTAGAGGCATGTTTTCTTGACCCTTTAGTTTCTTGAGTGTTACTCCCCGAGAATCTACACAATGTCTTTTTTGTTGTAGTCTCTGAAATAGGATCTACACTGTGGAATGGTGGTGAAAGCCAGACTCCATTGTCTTACCTGAGCCTTCAGAGAGAGTTATACTTGCGAGGGACTTTTGTTGTTGTTGTCATTGATTTTAGGAAAGTAGTGTGTATCCATGACCTAAACTGCAGATTCTGCTAACATTTCTGAATATTCACACCAAATAAAAAAACGATGCTACATTACATTGTGTGAGTTCATTGTAGGTTTTTGCACCAAATGAGTTATGAACTCTTCTAACGTTTTTCTTCCCCAGAGCTTTTTGGATTTTATAGATGAGATGTCAGTAAGAGTACACTAACAGCTTTGGGAAATTAAGACCACATCATAGAAGAGAGACTGCCCCAGAGTGCACCTTAGCTATTGTGCATTGTGCTGAGTTCTAACTATGCTCTTAGCTGTCTTGTTTGGTTTTTTTCTCCCTGTCTGAATTTCAGGGCCTTTAAAACCTGTTGAACATCATGTGACTGTAGAGATAGGGCCCAGCCAAGCTGAGCCGACTCCGCCACAACACGGCTTCTAAGAGTGAAACACACCAGCCTTGACCTTCAAGCCTTGCAAGCCTCTGTCCTTGGTATCAGGACTCATTGTTCAGTTTTTATTTTCTTGTTCCGCTGTTACAGTTCCTGGAAGTACGTTAATTCTCCTATCAGGCAGTTTAATGTTTATAATAGCTTACCTCAAACAATGCAATTGTGAATTATATACATTTTAACTGTCATTTAAAAGTTTGAAGGAAGCATTTCTTGGTGGGCTAGTGTCTCACATTGGTTTTAAGAGATGTACAGCATGGACCGCTTCCTTGGTGCTTCTGAAGGATGCTGTCTGGGGCTGTGCCTTTCATCACTGTCTCTTGCATTCTAGGGCTCACCCCTGAGGTTTTATAATTAGTCAGCTGTGATTTTGTTCCTAGGAACAAATTATTTGGCTTTTACTTGTGGAAGTAATTAGATAGATTGCATTAAAATGGTGGCTTCATGTTTTAGTCCTTGAAATGGGTGGCAAAGCAGTTAAGCATTCACAGACCACCTGCCAAGTGGCCTGCTTAGTCCATATCCTAATTGTCTTTTATTATATTTTGAATCAAACTTTCTTAACTAGCCATGCAGTTCTAGTTTATTATCAGATTATTGTATAATTAATTAAATCTGTTCACAGTACATTTTAGTTATGTGGTTGGTCTGATGAAATTAAATTGGCTGGTTGGTGGTCACATCATAGTGTACCCTCCCATTAATAATCATAATCAGTGGAGTGAAGAAATGGAGGGAAAATATCCACCTGTATATGTGAAACTATGAAATATTCTGATCCTTCGTGATATGAAGTCAGATAAGCATAAATACCACATACAACCCAGCCTAGACTGTGGTAATTTCTATTTTTAGGATGCTTAGAAGTTTGTAACATGAAGGACGTCAGGAGCTACTGGTGTTGAGTTTGGTGTGGATGGCAGGTGCTCTAAATGGTCAAAGCTTCTATTTCTGCTATACTGGATTTTCTTTTATTCACTAGTTGTGTAGGTACTTCAGATACTTTAAATATATGGAATATGCATGATTTTAAGTGCTTTTCAGGAGACAATAAGAGTTAAATGATAACAATATAACAGATTACACTGCCATTCATTTTGTTCTGGCTTCTCACACACTTAGTCTCGGACCCAGTTTCTAGCTTCTTGGAGATTCCTTTGTGTGTTCCTCAGGCCTGCTGGAGCTTCGAACATGAAGCTATTAAGAGAAAGCAGGTAGGCTGGGCAGTGGTGGTGCATGCCTTTAATCCCGGCACTTGGGAGGTAGAGGCAGGGGGGATTTCTGAGTTTGAGGCCAGCCTGGTCTACAGAGTGAATTCCAGGACAGCCAAGGCTATACAGAGAAACCCTGTCTCATAAAAATAAAAACCAAAAAAAAAAAAAAGAAAAGAAAGGAAAGGAAAGGAAAAGAAAAGAAAAAAATAGAGGGAGGGGGAAGAAAGCAGTTAGGATCTTAGAAAGAAGTGATGTGGCACTTTTTAAGATTTTCCATTCTTCTGAAACTGATTTTTTTTTTCTAAATGCACATTAATAAAGCATGCATTACAAGAGGAGCAAGGAAAAGGAGTTTAGTGGAGGTCTCCTCATCCTGAAAATGTCAGGGAGGGCTTCAAGCCCATCTGGGACTTCAGAACACTTCATGGCTTTGTGGGAAATGAAAATTAAACTTAAATAAACAGAACCCTTGGATTCACATTCCATCCATATTGGACAGTAGCCTTATTTTTTTTAGGCAAGAACATTATATGTAAAAACTGGGCCACTTGGGCAGACATCCCTGGGTTTCTTGGTCAGCTGAGTGGTTGGGCTGTGTCGTTAGGAATGTGTTTCTCATGTGCTGCAACACTGTGTGTGTTCACCATGCGAAATGTGTTTTTGGTATTCTGCATCTTCCTCAAGCAGTGCCCTGCAGTACACAGGAAGGATTCTTTCCAGGACCAATGTTGTTTCTAATTGTTCTTGAGATGAGAAACCATCGTGTTTGTAGTGATGGCATACCGACAGGAAGAAGACAGATAATAAAACATTTTCACCTCTGTTCACCTGGAAATGTTGTAGATGCTGGATTTTGTTCATCAACAGAGATACGCAAATGACTATGAACTCTGTCTTTAACAACGGAACAACTTATCTTACTGAGTTAACTGCTACGATTTTATTTGTGAAATCATTGTTTATGTACCGTATGTTCTTCCAGACTTACAGCATTGACTCATCAGAGAAATGAAATTTTCTTCCTGTAGATGAAAATTACATTCTGACTGAAAAAAATCATTTCTTATGCAGTCACCCATAAATATGATGTCTTTTGCTGTCGTTTCTGGAAATGACTACAGATGTGATTCTGAATTGACAAGAAAATAGAACATCTTAATGTTTTAGGTGAAACAGATGGTATTTTTGTTTTAGACCAAACTCTTTAGAGTAAAAGCAACTTGATTGGTGACAACACTCTTGGGATCAGCTAAATTAAATATAATTTTTTCTATCTGTTTTCTTTTTAATTGAGTTAGTATCAAAAGAGTTACAATACTTAAAAAGGAATATTTATCCATTTAATATTTTCTTTCTCTTACTGTTGTGCCCTGGATGAAGCAATAAGTATCTTTTAGTCTATTTTTATTCTTGAAAATGTCACAAGTCCATGTTGGATGCCTTGGCCCACAGGTATCAGTTTAGAAATGTTTTTAGGATGTGTAGACACCCTGCAGTGTGCGCTGCATGGCTGAGGGTTGGTGCACTGGACTCTCGAGTTGCATTCTTTTGCTACACACTGTGATCACATTTCTCGTCCGTGTCATTTGTGTGACTCTGGTCTGTGTCAGAGCCTGCAATGAGCAAGACATTGAGGTGGGGCCTGTGCTGGTCCCACATGTTCACTGACAAGTGTTAAATTTCTGGAACTTCGATCTCACTTGCTGCATGTTTTGGGATAGGTGGGGTTGACAGAATGTCACCCATGGCATCTGTACCCTGTCCCACACCTAACCACTGGGGTTGCTGCACTGAAGAATGTTTGCTGGGGTGGGGGGTTAAAGAGGGATGGGAAGGGTGAAAGGATTCTCAAGCTATAGTTGGTGTCTCTGTGGTGGGGACACAACCCCGAGTGCTTTAACCTTTCGATGACAAAAACAAGCAAGTGTTTTAAAGGGGATGAGGGGAAAGGGGTGAAGCCAAGTGGGTATCTGCTCCAGGTAGAAACAAGAACACAATAAATGAAAAGGATATTTTCTCAGGTCAGGAGCATTTAGGATCACTAGAATCCATGTGGTATGGTGGACTAATAAAGCATACAGGGAACTCATGCACACAACGGTGACTAAATGAAAGGCTTACTTTCCATTGTCTATCCTGAGATAGTTTCGTGTATCCCAGGCTGGCCTCAAGCACGTTCTGTAACCAGCGATGACCTTCAGTTTCTGATCCGTACACCTGCACACTGATGCAGTGCTGCTAATAAAGACATGCTCTACCAGGCCTGAATGGATATGATGCTGAGGATTAAATCCATAGTTTTATGTGTGCTAGACAAATACTCTACCCAAATGAGATAGCCCCTCCCTCAACAAGGTCAAATGTTTACTTTTAAAATTTACTTCTCCTTATGAGAAGGCGATGGGAGGGTTTGAAGGGTCAACCCTTTGTAGGTCAGCAATAGCTATTCTCAGAAGATGGCATTGTGATTCACTCTTAAGATAATTTATAACTTTCTCATAACTAATATTTATAATTAAGCAAATTATAAATTTCAGAAAATAATTTTAAAATAGTATCTTTTAATCTAGTCACTACTACATCTCCAGATCCATTATAAGATGATAATAGAAATAGAGAGCAATCATAGGACACTTTTCAATTTCTTGGCAAATGTGGAGTGGTAAAACACAAGGGTCTATAGCAATACCTGGTCTGTACTCAGTATAGAGTAAGTAACATGCTGTCACTAGTCAAATCTGAGCACTGAAGCCTAGGTTCTGGGAAGGTTTGAAGGTTCAGGTAAACAACCCAGGTTTAGACTTCATAAACTTAAACCCTGTGACAGTCAGGACATGCCTGAGGGACATCCATGCAGACTGAGTCTGAGGCACTTAAGTTAATCTGCAATTTATGATACAGTATTCCAGTGGAGAAATAGAAGTCAGGATTCCAGGGGAGACTGCAGGCAAGGCAGTGGTCCTATGTGGCTAGATTTGTATCTATTTGACAAAAGCTAGAGTCAGTTAGGAAAAGGGAGCCTCAATTGAGACAATTTCCTAACTCGATTTATCTGTGCACACAGTCTCTAGTGCATTTTCTTGACTGATTATTGATATGGAAGGATGCAGCTCTTCATGGGCAGTGCCACCCTTGGGTCCTGGATGCTATAGGAAAGCAGGCTGAGCAAGCCACAAGGAACAACCAATAAACAGCACCCTCCATGGTCTCAGCATCAGTTCCTGCCTTGAGTTCCTATCTTGACTTCCCTGGTAGTGACTCTGCATGTGTGGGTTGAAGTCAGGAGCTTAGTGTGACATTGCTGTCTACTTAAGATGGAAACAGTACATTAAATACAGGTTCTTATAAGAGGAATATTCAAAAGAGAAAAACTTCACGTGACAACAGAAGCAGAGTGGTTGGGAACTTGAGGGGGAACCAGAATTCATGGTTACAGGGGCCTTCTAGGTGAAAAAGCAGAGGGTTGGATTCTTCAGGGCTCAGGGAAGAGGTAGAGGGAGGAGACACTGAGTTTGTTGCTAATTTGCTACAGGTAACTAATCAGCACACTGCACTATTCCTATTGACCATAGAAACCCTGAATCTACAAGGATCAATTATCAATTTGCTTTTAAAGATTTTTTTATAGTTTCATACTTCATTTCTTGTTTATAGTCCAAAATATTATACTTAATATTATGACATTTTCTAGTATTTAAATTTTTTTCTTAAGAATTCATAGGCTTAGATTTTTCAAAGCCTACGTTTAATAAAGGTCGTTAAATGCTTTAACTTTTCTTCTAACCCAATACCCACCAGAGGTAGTGGAAAAGAAAGGTGATTAGGATATGAGGTTAGTGGACTTGTTTAGAAATAGTTCTTTGGAGCAAATCCAATCTGTGTTGTCAGGATATCAGCAGTTCAGTTCACAGGAATCAGCAATGTCAGGTCGATCCAGAAGAAGCCTTGTGGTACTACTGTATGCTATTTAGAAGTAGTTCCTTGGGGCAATTTCAATCTCCAATTGTCAGTATACCAGCAGTCCAGTTCAGTAGTGTCAGAATAGCAAACACAAATCAGCAGTGGTGGCACTACCCATCAGAAACAGCCGGGCCTCCACCAAATCAGCAGGAGTGACCAAGACCAGCAGGGACTTCCAGAAGTTCTCTGCTGTACCTCTCTCAATGAAGTGAAGATCGTTGCAAAGCTAGCTATGCAAGCCTGCCGGCATTGCCCATTGAGTCCTATTTATACTCTCTCCAAACATCATGTGTCCTCCCATGAATCTTGCCTCAGCAAAACACCACATGAAGTATGCCTTAGCAAAACTACATGTGAGTCTGTATTAGCTGACATATCCAGAAACTTTCACTTTCCTCTGCCAATCAACCTGAGTCTGCACAAGCAGCAGGAACCAGCAAGAAGCTGCCAGAACACCACCAGAAGTTTTTTAGTGCATTTCTTTCTATAAAGTCACAACAAATGATGACCAGTAAGGAATGGCAAGGTGTGCCAATACCATCCAGTGTCATCTGCCATCTGTTGGATTGTGTTTATATTCCTTCTTAACATCATGTGTCCTTTCACATGTCTACTTTAGCAAAACCTCGATTCACCTGTGTGCCCCAACAGACCATCATTTGACATAACTGACTTTCCAAAGAAAGAAGCTTCCATGTCAAGAATTTTAGGGTTACTGATGCTATTACCCATAATGCTACTAACCATAAGTATGCATTTTATTAGTTGCATCTCTCAGTTTCAACCATCATGCAACTTAAATAAGAAATTCAGTCCTGAGAATAGCACTTAAAATATTTACATTGTTCATGTATAATATAACTGGTTTTGCTTATTACTTTCTGTTTCTGTTTTGCTCCTTATAATATGTTTCTAAAGTTACTAGATTAAAAGGGAAAGACTATTTTCAAAGCACATTTTTCCTGATTTTTCTTATTCTCATCCTTATAAATACAAGATATAAGAAAGGTGAAACAAACAAACAAAACAATAAAAAAAAAAATGGCTGTAATGCTTCCTCCTGAACCTATAGCTCTTGCTAAAATTTTGGGAAGCTTCCTCCATGTTCTTTTTCCTTTAGATTTCATTTTTGATGCATTGCTTCAGACAGCCCCGATGAAGGGAGTGCCTTCCTTTGTATGTCTCCTCCTCATGGCCTTCCAGTGTCTGTCTCCTCCTCACAGCCTTCCTGTGCCTGTCCCCTCCTCACAACCTTTCTGTGCCTGTCCCATCCTCACAGCCTTCCTGTGCCTGTCCCCTCCTCACAACTTTCCTGTGCCTGTCCCCTCCTCACAGCCTTCCTGTGTCTGTCTCCTCCTCATGGCTTCCATGCAGCTGCTTCCATTGCCCACACTTCCTTAAGGACCCTTGTGGGGTATATTGGCCCAGTTGAAGTCTGAGGTAATCTCCCCACTCTAAGAACTTGGATTTAATTGCATTGACTCTAATTGCATTTTCCATCCCAACTCATGACTACCGATAATTTTACTGCGATGTTAGTGCTTATCATGCAGAAGCATGGAGGATTTAGTGTAGTCCAGCTCAAGTTACAGCTTTTGTACAGCGGATTTCCACTTGTCATTTCCTACATGCTAGCCTCCCTTTATGTTCCGCTTTTCCTTTTAATTATCTGCAGTTCCATGGTTCTCCAAGATTATTTGTCCTCTGCTTGAGGGATTTGCATTTCATTTAATTCAAGTTTGATGGCAACCAAAAATCTCAATTTCTGTCTAATCATCCTTTAATTTTCTAGAGAATTTCTTTTTCTGAATACTGATGACAAAGTTGGCAGGTTTATTATTTTTAACCACTTTAAATATTACCCTCTTGTCTCGAATATGTTGCGGATGGGTTTAATTTCACATGTATTATTTGACACTATTGTCTTGATCTCCCTGGCTGCTTTGAAGGATTTTGAGGTTTGAGAGGACTACATGGCTTATCATGTGTACGGTGTGTGCGGTGCACAGAGGACAGCGTGGCCTGTCATGTATACTGGGATACACAGATAATTCTATTCTGTAATGTGTGGATTTCCTTTCTTTGCATTCTGCTTGCTCTCCTCAGTGATTTCCTGTGTCCATCGCTCATTTCCACTTACTTTCTTGTTCTGTCTGAACCTCCACTTGGTGCTCAGTGTCGCCCTGGGGGCCAGAGTTGTCTGCTGTGCTCAGTCTGCACATCTATCCTTTTGGAATCTTGTTTGTTTTCTGTAATGTATTGATTACTATGTGTAATTTTCTATTTTCTCCAGTGCCTAATTTATGTGTTTTCTTGGATGCCTCATAGATGTTAAATCTACCAGCTTACACCAAAATTTGGGTCATAGGTAGTTGTAGTCATTTTTTTCTTAATGCTTAGTCGCATGGCTTTGTTTTTTGGGACACCTCCTAATTTGTTTTGAGTGTTAGGCAGTGTGCTAAAACGTGATGCTGTAACCTGGAGTGCGCTGAATTGAGGCTGAAGGAGTTCATCTCTTTTTCTAATCTAGCTTTCCAAGTCTTATTCTGTAGGTCCCACTTTAATATGTAAAATCCAACAGAAATCAGTATGTTAATGTTGACATTGAATAAGATTCACAAATTAATTTAAGAGGGGCTCTGCATATTATTTTTGTTTTTCCTCCTTTTATTTCTCTCAGTGAAATTTTGTGAACTTCTGTACAGTCTACTCAATTTGGCATTTGCTAAAATATTCTTAATTTGCATGTACAGAGGACTTGGAAAATATTTTTTTTTTACTTTAATCTTCCTTACACAGTTATAAAAATATGTAGCATTTTAAGCTGTCTCCTCCAGTACTGTTCTGCTTTACTGCATGTAGTACGGTAAGTACATCTTGTAAGGAGTTTTTGTTCTACCTTTTCTGGTTTTAAGTTTTCTTTTACAGCTGTAATAGACTTGAAATATAAATCACTCCTTGTTCACCCACGTTTCCTGACAATGAGTCTCCGTGAGCTTGCTTACGGCAGCTCTATAGAAAGTTCTTCTCATGAATTTGGCAATAGGGCATCTCCACAGAAAAGCTCAGATGCCAAAATGACCCACACATACTTGGCTACGAGCAGTTTGGTTAAGAAACAGCTCTGAACTTGTGGTGCTTTTAGCTAGGTAGGTCTTGGTGACATGCGTACCTGTCAGAACCCACCTTAAGGGAAGGATGGAGCGCTGAGCTGGCCTGGGCTCCACCCCGTCCTGAGGACTGTACTACACACAAGCAGTATTGCGCACAATACTTACGAGGCCTTGATTGTTTGTGCCATGGGGAGGACACAGTGATTGCTGCAGGTGTCCTGACAGGATTTAGTTATCCTGCTCAGAGGGTAAAGGAGCATTGAAGACCCCCATTTCTCAGTGGGATTTCCAGGACAGACCCCTTCGGGTAGTGAAATTCTGGTTCCTCTGTTAGTCCCCAGATTGACACGGCCATTATTTTCCTCCTTGCTGAGGAAATCCATTATTCTCCTGTTTGGTAATTTGATTGACAGGTAACTGATGAGCTGTTCTGGTAAAGAATTGAAATAATTGCCCATGACACCAAGTCGTGAAGCCCTGGGAGGCCAGACATGACTTGGTGACAGATAGTGTCCAAGGACATAATGCTAATGTGAACAAAATTGGAGAAAAGATGTTATTAATAAAACAAGATCCCTATTCAATTAGGAATTACATAAAAGAGAAACAAACTATTCCCATTTCCAGAGTATCAATAATACTTTTGTTAGTGTAGAGATAAGTATGCAGGTGACCATATGACATGACATCAAAACTTGCTCAAGTCATTCACACACAATGGGATTAAGTGAGCTCAGGCTTACTGTACTCCTCTGATGTCTGAGCCACTATTGCAGTCTCCACACCCTGCCCGGTTATCACTGTAGCTGGCAGGGTTCTCCCTTGGTGGCCTGTACAGCCCCCTGCAGTACTGTGAAAGCTATCCAGGAGGGAGGAAACTTCCATGTCAGTACTACTTTGATTTTTCCCATGTTCTCAGTTATGTGGTGTCTTCAACAACAGAAACAAATTGTACAAAATTCTCTGAGATAGAATATATTTTTTTAAAGAACTCAATCAAAGAGTTTGGTGCTACCACTTTGGTGGTTACTTGACCACCATACATGGTTATAGCCATAGAATTTAGTTAATATTGAGGATCTACTTATTTAAAAGAAAACATAATTCATGACTATGCTTTCTGTGTATTTCACTTAAAACATAAAATAGGAGTTTGTATGTATGTCAGATAAATTTGTATTGTGATGTCCTTGAGCAACATGCTGTGAATCTCTAATTGTGTTAGAGATTATTTTCTTATCCCTTCATTTTACTCATTAATACTCTACATATTTAGTTTCTTTGATAGATTCTTGGCACAGTAATTACATAGCCACTCAACACAGTAGACACATACTCTGGTCAAATACGAATTATCTACTTAAGTGAAACACAATGACACTTAGTTTACAGCTTCACTGTACAATGTGATTTCCTGTCGTACAAAACCAAACACATGCTTAAAATTGTGATTAAGTGTGAGTCAGTTTTCAAGTTTTCTATAGAAAGGAATGCGCTTGGGTGTTGGCTCCGTGTACTCCGGTTACTGGGTCTGCCCCAGGCCTGTACACTTCTTCAGATTCTAGCTTTGGACCCCTCTAGAACTGTAGATGTTAGTAGTAAATTGTTCATTTCGGTGCTCTGGAGTATGTGACCATCAGCTCTTCCTGGAAGTGTACCTTAGAGTCTAACAAAGTCCCTCTGATGACATAAAATCCTGTCACTGTGATTCCCTAATGTGCTTACGATCAGAGGAGAGCCAGGACAAAACAAACCCCACGGCAGTGAGCCTGGAGAGGGTGCAGATTAGTTGTAAAGTTTGTCTGATAAGTCTGTTCCACATCCCTCTCCAGGCACAACACCGATGGTCCTTGAAAATTGCTTCTGAGGCTAAGATGGGACTTTATGAGTGCTAGCATGATTAGTGTTCTTTGTAAATATGTTTGTGGCTGGTGGCTTTTTCATCTGCTCTTGTCCATGTGCATGGAATACCAATGAGTCAGCAAATACGTGGCTGCAAGTGAGGTCCTTGTGTCCTGGTGCATGGACCTGTAAGCCCTACATTGCTGGAGGCATTCTTAGAATTGATTATATCATCTGCTGTATTTTAAAATAATATTTAAGACACAATGTATCTTCTGTTAAGCAATTTATACTTGAATGGTTTATAGATTTTGTGCTTATCATCTTTATTTCATTCTTTCTTTCTCTGTCCTTTGTTTTGCTCTGTTAGGTACTTCATTTCTTAATGAGTGGCTTGTAGTATGTATGAAAATGAAGGTGTGTAGGAAACACATGCATGGCGACCTTCAGATGTAGCTAAACAAATAGAAGCAAGCTCACTGCCACTCTGGTGCTCGTGTTAATGGGGAGATGGTCACTATCTGACTTTTCTGTTAATGTTTCTGAAGTTAACACATTTTCTAGGAAAATAAAACATTTTAGATCATAAAACACTCACTGCTGAATCAGTGAACAGCAGGAACCGCCGTCCTTTTGAAAACGCTGCTTTATTTGGAGATAATACAATGTAAATGAACTGTAATGCAAGATAGTGACTCATGTAGATTTGCTGAGGTCCTGTCAGACTGGTGTGCAGCGTTCCTGCTACACTGAGAAGCAGCATTAGGAAGCAGCATTAGGAAGGAAAGAAAGGATGTGAGTGCTTCATGGAGGATTTAAATGCCTGAGATTGAGAGAAGAGCCACAGGAAAAGGAGGAAGGCATCAGACACCTTGTACGAACAGTTATGCTTGGAACCACCCTATAAAATTGAAACGTAGTATGCGACAATGTGCTTGTGCCTCCGGAGTGTCAAAGATCCTGAAAAGATTGCAGTTCAAGTTTTGTTTATATTAAGAATTGTATGTTCTTGCAGATATTAACAGAAACTATCTTTATGGTTTTAATTTTCCTTTGTTTGGCTGAGTCCCCACCAAAACGTTTTTTTCTCAGTAGTATATTTATCATAAAAATTTGGCCCTATAAATAGATTTAGTTTGAGTAGACTTGATTTTATCCCAGAACTAAGTTTCTTGAGCATAACAACCAGGGCCCTTTCTATTTAAAATATGTGTGTACACTGTGAGATTTACATATATAATTATACAAGTTACTATGTTTTACCAATCTAAAATGAGTGTCATATTTTTATTGGAAGTTAATTATGCCTAAATTGCAAAGACAAACTATGTTGTTTTTTTGTTTTGTTTTGTTTTGTTTTGTTTTGTTTTGTTTTGTTTTTTGTTTTAGTCAACACAAAGCACCAGGGAGCAGAGTGTTAGAGTACTGGTTCTTTAGCTGACTAAATCAATACTTAGATATTATTTGGAACATGTGAAACGTTTAATATGCATATAAAGTGAAGCATCGATAGACACGTAGTCTCGGAACACGCTTCTCTTGCTGCATGTATGGTGTGGTATCTGTTTCTTTGAGGGTTCTCTCAGGATGGCCCTTTTCATTCTTCCCAGGTTTTTTTGTTTGTTTTTTGGGTTTTTTGGTTTTTTTTTTTTGCTGTTACATTGTTGGTGAAATTTGTCTTCCAAGGCATAGTTTCTCACTGTACCCTGGCTATCTTGGAACTCCTTCTGTAGACCAGATTGACCTCAGACTCAGAGGTCTGCCTGCCTCTGCAGCCTAAGCACTGTGACTGAAGGGGCGTGCCACCATGCTCCACTTCCCTGTGTGTTGTGTATGCTGGGAACTGAAGCCTTGAGAAGAGGATTAGGGAAACAGTAGTGTTTTGAGATTGCAGTATTGACACAGCGGCCTTTGCAGATACCTCGTGCTCTACAATCCCTTTGAACAAGAACGGCTCTCGGTGGTGTCCATCCGTGTGAGCTCCGCCACAGTGAAAGTGCTGTCTGAGTCAGGAAAACCTGTGGAGGTTCAAGTCAGTGCAGTCTGGAACAATGTGAGGACGATTTCACAAGCAGCCTATGAGGTATGTGATGGCCATAGACATCTATAATACCCTGTACAAAGGATGGAAGAAAAGAGAAAACAGGATTCGTAGCTTGTACCTGCATCATAACCCACGGCACGGCCATTGAGCTATCATCCTGTTGGGGTGAAGTCTAACACCAGAGAATGTAATGCGTGGCTAAGTGACACAAAGAAAAATATTAATATTTTTAGAAGGTAACTTTTTATTAGTGGTGTGTGTATATCTTTTTAAGTAAGCATATTTTAACCAGATTCTAAAATAATAAACTAATAAATTTTGGAATTTACATGTCTAACTCAGTGATAATTATATACATAGAACTGAGATAAATAGTACTGTTCTTAATAATAATGTTGGTTAGTTGACATTTTTTTATAATGATAGTGACTTAATAAATCCTGGGAAAGAGACTTTAACTAAGATCATTAAAATTTTCTTTTCTGGAGATTTAATTATGGAATACTGGACTCAACCAATAGAGTCAGTCTGTGTGGGGTGTGTGTGTGTGTGTGTGTGTGTGTGTGTGTGTGTATGTGTGTGTGTCTTAGATAAGCAGTTTTAAACGAACCCCATATCACTAGAAATGTTAAGCATTTGGAGTTCTGAGGTGATTTAAAGAGTTATAGAAACATAGTAATAATAAAGTAGCAACTTAGGAGGGAGTTATATGTGTTTTTAAAAACTGCTGGTGCATCTCAGATAATATCATTCTGCAAATAAAAATGGGAAATAGAGTCCAAGTTCAGGTCAAATTTTACAGGCATCAGCCTATCTCGAAAATGAAGCAGCTCTTGGAAGACAGCTCACACTGCTTCCTTCAGGCCTCAAGCAGTGTCTGATAACTCCAGGATAGCATTGATGGCTGGTACTGTCTGAACTAATTTTTGTCTTATCTATATAGCTGTGTTTATTCTTTTAACATACTAAAGTATAGTTTTACAAAAGGATTTCTGATAATTAGGAAAAAAACATGATTTACACGAAGTCCTTCCCTGCCTGAAGAGTTTCTCCCTCCAAACATCTGTTGAGAACACTGTAGGACAATTGAAGGATGGTCATATAGTTTCCTAGGAAGAATACAAACTCGAACAACTTTGAAGCCTTCCAACCTGAGGTGATAGCGATTCCAGGCTGGACAGAGGTGTAAACACCTCACGAAGTTACTGAAGCATTTATAGAGTAACAATGTGTCCTCTTTCTAAGAACCTGATTGATGTTTATTCCACAAATACATATGTTATGCCTTCACTAGATAACTTTTCTGTAACCCCCTCTCCTGTCTTGCAAGGTTGCCTTTCTAGCTCATATACCACCACTGGGACTGAAAGTGTACAAGATCTTAGAATCACAAAGTTCAAGCTCACACTTGGCTGATTATGTCCTATATAATAACGACGGACTAGCAGAAAATGGAATATTCCACATGAAGAATGTGGTAGATGCGGGAGATGCCATAACAATAGAGAATTCCTTCCTCACACTTTGGTTTGACCGATCTGGGCTTTTGGAGGTATGTTCTGATTAGTCTTGACAACCATAGATCTCACTGCGTTTATTCTGTGTCCATGACAATGCGGAGGGGGAAAGCCCTCTTAGGGCTGCAGCAAAACTCTGGGAGACAGGATTGGTCAGCAGCTGCTACTTTGTGTAGCCACCTGCTGCTCAGTTGAAAGTGTTTCTCTAAGCTGTGTAAGCAGTTTAACAGAATAAATATCTGTCGGGTATAATGCAAAGTGGGGTTTTAAAACTTTAATTCCTATTTTTAGTTCACTTTTACTATGTTTTTAAAAAGATACTGGCCCATGCATATTGGCAGCTAAAATATGTCTCCTTCTACAGAAAATTTGAGAAGCACAGGTCTAGGTTCTTTATTCCTTGCTAAAGTATAGGGCAGTGCTTTGTTCCAACTTGAAGGCTTTAAAATCTGAGGCCAGCTATGAAATTTTGATGCTAACCAAATATTTGTCGTGTGAGGGGCTTACTTCAGCATTTTTAGTCTCACTCTGACCCCTCTTTTTCTTTTCTGAAACAGGATGAGTCTATGTAGCTCAGGTTTTCCTTGAACTCATTATTAAGCCCAGGCTACCCTTAAAATTAAACAGTCCTTCTGCTGTAGCCTTTCAAGTTACATGATCATTTAAACATTTTTATGTGAATGTGTGTTTTCCTTTCATGCATGTCTGCCCCTGGATGCCTGGTGTCTGAGGTGGTTAGAAAGGCGTCTGATTCCCAAGAACTGGGGTTGTCAATGGTAGTGAGCTGCCAAATGGGCACTGGGAGCAAACCCAGGTCTTCTGCAAAAGCAGCAACTGGGCTTAACTCCTGGGCCATCTCACTAGCCCTCCCTGAGCATTTTCACCTATCCAGGTGATTTTAGATTTTCTTTTACTTATTTACTTTCTTTCTTTCTTTTTTTTTTTTTTTTTTTTGAGCCTATCCACAGCCCCTTTTCAGTTCCGCCTACCGCCTCTTACATATCTTGGCTTTCATTCTTGACTCCATCTGGTGGCACTTTGGTAATAAGTCCCTGTGTGTTTATCTTGTTTCGTAATCCTCAGAAAGTGAGAAGGAAAGAAGACAATAAACAGCATGAATTGAAGGTGCAGTTCCTATGGTACGGAACCACCAACAAAAGGGACAAGAGTGGTGCCTACCTCTTCCTGCCTGATGGGCAGGGCCAGGTGAGTGCTGCTGCGGAGACAGGTACTGCGCATGTGTACTGGAACTGCTGTAGAGACAGGTGCTGCTGCGCATGTCCACTGGAACGGACTGGCGACAGAGATGAGAATGTCTCCCTAGTTTATCCTCGGATAGGGATCAGCTCTCAGCTGTGGAATTGTATTTATCCTTATTAAAGGTTGGCAGTTTGTACTGGAAAGTTAGATGTGTCAGAGCTGGATTTCACTTAGGAAGACACAAAGGGTGCGTGTTCTCCAGGAAGAAAGCTAATCTAGACTTGGCTCACAGGGATGTACAGCACTGTGTATGTAGAGACACAAAATGCTCAGCCCTATGGGGGAAACTTCACTGGACCACCTCTCTATCTTCTTTAGGGATTTAATAAACAGTTTTTCCTACTCTTGACTATAAAAGCAATACATACATACAGTCTTGCACATTTTGAAAATGTAGCGAATGTAGGAACTGTAGGAAGCAGTAAAATTGATGGTGCTCTGCAGCCCTGTTAACACCACTTCCCACATCTAGATGCAATTTCCTCCCCTTTTTAGCTTCTCCACATTTGAGCATCCCCCAGTTTTGAGTTTTATCTTACTACCTTTACATATTTTGGTTTTCATTTTTAACTCAATCTGATGTTACGTGCTTTGGAGGCATTACTCCTGTGTTTCAGAGTCTCCTACTTTGTCCCACTTCCTTACTAGAGTGACTCGTGATTGGCTATCTTTGTAGCTTCTCTTCAGATAGTCCTGAGTATTCCCTGGGAAGCCACACAGAGGTGTTTTGGGTCAGTTCTAAGGGTTTTTTGTCTACTGATTTTCTTGCCTCCGGTGTCTCAGAGCTCTGACCCAAGCTTGGAGAATTAGCCCTGTAAAAGCATTGCTTATAACAGTGCCTCCCCACCTCACCCCATTGCCTTTATGCCTTCCTGTTTCCCCTACCCCAAGATGCATAACTCTCCTTGATGCTTTGTGACTCAGTGACTAATCTTTCTTCTGAGCAAGTTATTTTTCTTACACTATTTACAGAAGCTGCACACTAAAATGATTAGACTTTTAGGAATTATATAGGCCACCCTGAAGTGGTTTGTTTATGTTCAAGCCAGTGAAAAATTGCAGGTAATAGTTTACAGGACCTATTCCAAAATGGGTAGCTTTTTTTAAAAATTGTATAATTATTGGTTCAGCATCTTTGTTTGTTAGGTTTGATTTTTACTTTCTTTCCTTCTTCCCTTTTTTTTTTAAATTAAGACATTGCTTCAGTATTTTTGAGGCTCAGGCTGGCTTCAATTTCATGATCCACCTGCCTCAGCCTCCTACCATGACTAGGGGATATTATGTGTGAAAAATAGTAATAAATTAAATATCTGTAATACTAGATGAAAAGAATAAGAAAATATAAAGGATAAAGTAAAAGTATTGTAACATCAGGAAAGGAGATAGCTGATTATCTCAGAAGAGAGTAGGTACCCAGAAACCTCTGTCCCTGGTTCCCTTCCTCTCTACCTAGCTTTTAGATGGAAGATAATTTTGCAAAAGAACTTTGCAAAAGGTACATATTTTATTAGCTTTAGTGTGTTTTTCTATGGACGAAGAGGTATACTTGCAGTAGAACCACACAGTTCCGAGAATCTCTTACTGATGAGGAGTACTCCATCGAAAGCCTCTCTTCATGCTCCCATTGAGCTGAAATAAATAATACTTAACATAGATGCTTTAAGTTTAGTCTCACGTCACATAAGTTGTACACTTTATTCACTAATTTTCTTGATGCTAAATAATGAAATCTAAGCCAATGATTTCCAGTTCATAAGTTTGCTCTCTGTTCAGCCAGTTCTTCCCTGCCAGAGAGTAGAGTAGTTCTGAGCTCAGTACCTGTGAGTTACTGTTTGTAAGTCTTGTATCCAATTTGCTTAGCCCCGGCATGTACCCATCATATTGGCATCAGGGGTACCAGGTCACAAGTGCTGGCTTGGGAAACATCACTACTTAGGATGATTTCATTTCCAATAAATAACTATATAGACAATAGAAGAATTTTTGTAAGTAAGGATAATATTTGTAGATTATCTAAGGCCAATCAAATTGTAAGCATTTGCAAATATGGGCCTTATAATTCTATGTAAGAAAAAAATCTTACTGTATGTCCATTGTTTATATCCTGTGTATTCTGATAAGTTAGAAGGTTTTCGTGTCAAGTTATGAATGTTGAACTTATGAATTTGTCATTTCACATAATATTCCTAAACACTTCTTGGGAAAGTTGAGAAACCAACATGTTTTTGCTAAAACTGTTCTTTCCTCTTCAGCCGTATGGTTCCCTAAGACCACCCATTGTCAGAGTGACACGTGGAAAGATCTACTCAGACGTGACCTGCTTCCTTGAACATGTTACTCACAAAGTCCGCCTGTACAATATGCAGGGTAAGAGAACAGCGTGGCTGTCAGACTCACAGGCTTGCTGGTGAAGTCACACTTTTCTTCTGTCTTTCTTACTGAACTCTGGGTTGTTTAGAGACAATGCGGTCTTTTGAAACTGACTCTGTACCTACAGCCTGACTTCCAGTGTCGTATTTGCCTTCAGATGGTGGGAATGGTGAAGCTTTCTCATCTGCTAGGTTGTCATTCATTCTTCTGCATCTCCTGCTTCCTCATTAGCATCTAACTTAGTCATGAGATTATCACCCAGAAACCTTATGTTGAACACTTCGAAGCAATTCAGTATTTAGCTGTGGTTTCATAAAATACAATATTAGCATAGTTACTAGACCAGTGACTCCGGTATCTTCAACTATCTGAGAAGAGTCTTTATATGGGTGCCACTTGCAGTTGTCCTGATGTTCCCAGGCTGAAACAAATCAGGAAGGAGAACATTGCACACTTGACTTTTCATGCAAGGAGGAAATAAGGAATGCCACCAGCTGATCCAGTCTGCTGACAAGCATGGATTACTTTTAAGTTGTGGAGAAAGGCATCATGGTCACGAATTTCTTAGCTACCCAATGTCCAATTTCTTGATTTCACAGTGTAAGCTTAATCTTGCTTTTGTTTAATTATGTCACTTCATATTTTGCTAGTTTTGCCTTTATTTTTCTAGCATTGCTTCTTTGAGAAACTACAGATTATTAGCATGTGTCAATTGTAAAGGTTTTATGATGACATTTCCGTACTCATATAATGTACCTTAATCATATTCACTCCTTCTAGGTCTCCTTGTCCCCTCTTTTCCTTCCACAAGACGACTTCCATGTCCCATTCTTCCTTACTTGTATTAGGAGACAAGGCATTTCAAAATAGTTACTGGAAAATTGACTCTGAAAAGTTTAACCTCATTGAAACACATTTCCTTATTGCTTTGCTTTTATTTAGTCCTACATGACTATGCCACTGGATCTCCTGAGCTTCCCCTGGGTTCTCCTGTGAAGTCCTGTTTCAGGATGGCCTGAGTAACGTAGATACTTCTCTTTTGGCTGCTGGTGTCTGTGACTTTGCCTGCTGTCACAGACCAGCAGCTGATTTGAGAAGTAATCTGGCCTCGACGTTCCTGCTTCCTTCTGCCAAGAAACTGTGCGTCACAACTAAGTGGCTGTCATCTTTCTGTACCTTTCTTCTATTCCTCCTCCTGGCTGCAGCCCTGTCCAGCCTGACTGGCAGCTTGGCAGGAGGAGCTGGGGCCTCTGAGGTTCAACTGGCAGCTGCTGGCTCTCTGTCGGAGTCCATTTCCATTTGTTAGCTTGGTTCTTCTCTTTCTCTGTTTGTCCTTTTATTTCCTAGTACTTCCTTCCTGGATTGTGCTCTCTCTCTTCCTTGTTCTGGCTTAGGTGCACAGCTTTTGGCAGTGCTGCCAATGGGCAGGTTCCTCTCATTACCACATTGACAGCCTTGCACGTCAGCAGCCGCTGGGGTCTGGTTCTTGACCTAGGCTCACCCTTTCTCAGCATTCATAATTTATTCACTGTAGTTGCTACATAAGTATTTCCAAATCTGGGAGAATAATTTCTTGACGGTTCTTGAAAATCTCCAGAAGTCTGGCCTCTAGGGAATGGAGGTACTCTTAAAATAAACTTTAGTTTTCTGAATAGGGCACAAACAGTGTTGACATAGTTTGTGTTGTTTTTGTTTTTTATGCAAACTCAGTATTGGATTTCTCAATGGGTAGAATAAAGTTGGAATGACACATTTTTGTGCCAATATTAGAGTGTTGTAGTCAAAAGCAGGTGGGTTTAGAAATGTGTTTGAAATGACGGTAGGGTAATGTAAAGCTAGCTGAGAGCACTTTTCTGGATGAGCTTTATTCTGGTTGTCTGGATTAACCCTGAAGTCAGCATATAGACTTGAAGTGACAGATAAACCTTGCTGTTCTTACTAGCCCTGGCATTTGTGGGGTTTTTTGTTTGGTATTATTATTATTATTATTATTATTATTACATGGAAGTGGTTGAGTGGGAGACAAACATCTGAATCCTCTAAAAGGCATTTTCTAAACCATATCACCTCCCACATCTGAGATTGACCTCCTTTCAACAAGTTTGCCTCTCAGGAGAGATTAGCCACATGCAGGAGAGACTTAGCCTTTCTTTTCCCCGTGGTCTCTGTGACCCACTCCCATCTGACTCGCTCTTCCATTGTCTTCAAGGACTCTTCATGTGGGTTTTGATTCACTGAGTCCTCATGAAGTCAATCAAAGCTTGAGGTAGGAATGTGCGGCCTTCAAATGATATTTGGGGTTTAAAATAAGATGAAGTTTTAAGTGTTTAGAAATACCCAAGAGTTCTTCATATGCTACAGTTTGTCTTTCCAGTAAACAGGTGTTTAGAGGACTAAATGCTCTGTCAACAGGTCAGTTTCTTATATAGAACAAGACCTACAGGTAGTGTATATGTTTCTGTGGATTAACTCTTAGCTAATATTTCTTAAAATAACAAAATAACACCTCAAATTTAACCTCCTGAGCTGTTACTGTATCTAAGCTAATTCCCTGCCCTCTCCAATGTGCCCACTGTTTACTGGACAAGTATTAATGAATGAAGCCTGTTTGTTATTTGCATCAAATTTCTTTTTAATTTAAATTTGTATCAATATTTTATTTTTTAATATTTATTTTCAGTTTTGTGTGCACACATGTACACATGGGTACTGGTGTTGGATCCCTGGGATGTGGTGTTACAGGCTGGGAACGACACTCGGGTCCTTCAAGAGCAGTACATAATCTTAACCACTGAACAACGTCTCTAGCCCCTTTATTAAGATTTTAAGTTAGCATACAAAGTAATCGTTTTCCTTATGGTATTTCTAGTAAGTACCAAATTTATGACACAGGAAATAATGGGAGTTTTAATATTGTTTTCTCATGCACATGTCATTATATTATGTTGTTATCTGTTAGTTTTGTATCATATTTTATTATTGTTTAGCAACATTGACAAATAGAAAATGAGTTAATCTTATAGATTGTCTCTTAATTGATAGTCTGTGTTCAGTATTCAGTTTAATGAAATAGTCTTTCCCAAATATACAGAGCTGACCAAACACCCTCTCAGTCCTCTGTGTGTGTTCCACCTCCTTTTTGCATAGTGTAACTTCTGTCAAGAATATAAATCAAATGCTTCCCAGATTTCACAGACCAATTGGTCATTACTGACTGTGAGACCAACTGAGTTGAGAGGCCTTGGTATAGCCACCTGCTGTATTGAATTCTGGTTTCTCTATTTACATCCACCACAGATTTGGAAAATAACTAGTTCAGTTGAAAAGCTAACTGTTTCTTAAAGTTACTTAGCTATTCACAACTGCCATTTTTAAGGGCCGAGAGAAATAGCTCACCAATTAAGAGCAGTGGCTGTTCTTACAGAGGACCCAAGTTCAATGACCAGCACTCACGTGGTGGCTCAGAAGAATCCCTAACTCCAGTTGGAGGGAATCTCTTCTCACCTCCTCAGACACTTCATGCCTGTGTCAGGCAGGCAAGCAGGCAGATAGACAGACAGACAGTCCCCCACACACAGACACCCCACACACACAGACACACACACCCACAAACTAAAGAACTCAATTTTAAGAAAAATAAATATGTTTGTCCTTTCATTATCTCTCACATGTCACATTCAGAAGCATTCTGGAAGAAATCTCAAAGGAAATCTTATGCTCACAAACTTTGAAAAATCAAGATCAGTGCAGCTTCAGCATTGTCTGAGGAAATTCTTTGGTATGTTTTCTTTTGGTGAAGTTGACTAAGAAATCTATTTATGACCCGCACAATTTAATCTGACACCCCTTGGAACCATTTGGAAACATCTTCTAAAAGATTAGTTTGTAGGAAAATGACATTTTCTCTGGTGATAACACATGGACGGGGGGAATAGGAATTAATTTTTCTTTTCATTAGGTTGATATTCTATTCTCCTTCTGTAGGAAATAGTGTATATGATATGATCATGTGTCTTACTTGAGACTGAACATCTACAAAAGGAGCACCATAGCAATCAGTCAGCACCATGGCCAACTAAAGCTGCACTTCTTCTTCACAGTTATATTTATTAGACTTTTCTAATGTCCCAGCTCTCTGACATCAACCACACTTTGAAAAATTAGGTTGCCATGGGTTACCAGCATATCATGTATGTTTTCACTGGCAAACGGTTTAGGTCCCGTATCTGTTTACTGTCCTCTGTCAAGCTCCACTGCCTCGAGGCTGTTTTTTTTCTGGACAGATGCTTGTGAATGAGCAAAAATGTGTGTGGGGGCCATGTTTCAGCCTTAGGAGAAATATCTAAAGCGCAATATTTTCATTCTCTTTTCAACAACATATTATAACAGTACTACACATGTGTAATGGATTATGCTAAAAGAAAGCAAGCGGCCTGAAGCAACCATGTAATGAACTGCTGTCCAGAGCACAGAAGGAAAAACTCCTTTGACTCAGAAGAGTTAGGAGTATGCCTGGTCAGCTGTAGCCAGCATGCAGAGTGCTCGGGTTCTCTCTGCGCTGTTCTGAGGATATATCATATAAAACCTAGTGGATTCATTATGATGCTTGACTTTTAGAGGCTCAGGATGTCCTTCCCCTGGTAAAACGTGTAAGGTGTTCCCATTGAGCATGAGGGAGCCCAGTCTTAATGCAAATCCTTTATGTGACCTCTCTGAAAGCTGCATGACCTTTTGGATTTATCCTTTAGGTTCCTGGTAACTCTGTTTCTCAATCGGTAGAAAGAGCACAGGGCCAACTATGAATAACCATCAGAGAGTCTTCATAAAACTTAGAAGCATATGAGATCTGTGCTTGCCTGCTTATTCTAAAGTTGTCTGCCAAGGATGCCTGAGCTGGGGGCCTCCAGCCCTGGGGTCCACCCCCTTGTAACCAAGATCCCAGTGTTTTACTGAAGTTGTTTTATATTTCTATAAAAAGATTCATGAGAATGTTGAAATGGCTTACAATCAATCTCCTGTTTTCCCCCAGAGCTATACTCTATATTTAGTATAAGAGTAAGAACCATTAAGTTACAGCTAAGCAGACCTAGGTAATTAAAACATTTTTGGAATATAATGTACAATTGCCTGCTAAGGACTTTTTCCTTTTAATTGGAACTTTTAAAAATTGAAATAAGTCACTATGTGTGGAATCTGATTATTCCCTACAGGCATGCAAGAGAAGTTATTTTAAGGGTTTATAAGTACATTCTGGTTACACCCATTCAGACTCAGGCTGTCTTGGCTGTCTTGGTTGTAGCTGCTCCGTCAGACGCTGCTCATACCAGGCAAATGGCATCCCTGGTGAGCTTTGCTGAACTCTGATACTTGGTTCCAGGATAGAAGTACAGAGAAGTGCGTATGAGCAATGCCAAGCTCTGATTCTGCAATGGGGACAGTTGCAGACTCCACATCAGGGACTTTAGTGGGGATAATAAGTTACAATACAGGAAGCCGAGTGATTTGTTAAGTGTCGTATTCATTTAAGAGACAGAGTAGGCCAGACAAATTATATAATTTGTATTTAAAATATAAAAATGAGCAAATGAAGTCATTGGAGGTAAGAGAGGTGGAAGATTTGATGTCAGGGTGAGTTTTAGGGTGCTAGGTCTTGGGAAACATTGAAATGGGCAGAAAAAAGGAAAAGAAAAGGGAAGTTGTTAGGTCAAACCTTGTTTTCTAGATGAAGGAGCTCTGTCTCCTATGTATTTTCTAAACTGATACTTTTATTTATATATATTTAAATAATTGCAAAGTACGTCATTGTAGTTAACAGTGACATTTAAAAATAGACATATCCACGGGTAGCAGTTCATTGCACAGTCATGAATTTTTAAAGAGGTTGTACAAACTGTTCCCTGGCGATCCTCACTTTCACATCTTCATTTTCTTCCAGTTGTCATATTTGCATTCTGTGTCCCCACCAGATATATCCTAATACTGCATTTTTGTGTTCGAGAGTCTTGTTGGTTGGTTGACTTTTTGTGACTTCTCTGAGACTTTAATCCTATTTGTTGAGCATATATGCATGCACAGATATTTAAAGTTTAAAAACTAATCCTAAGGCTCTAAATGCTATGTGTTTCTGGATTGAGTTATTAGAACAATATAAATAATACATTACTGTTTTGAGTATTTGTTTTATAAACTTTAATGGAGATGCTTCTCTCAGTGAACTGTATCTTTTGGTTTTTATAAGTACCAAATGCAAAGGAACATGACTTATACAGATTAGAGGCTGGTGATGGAAACAAAGGTTATTGGACTATGATTTAATAATGAACTCCTTCTGAGTCAGACACTGTATCTCACAAGATGACTATCAAATTTTTTTTGGTTAATTATTTTAACAGTCATGTTGCCTGTCCACCTGATTGGGCATCCCTTCAATTTTGTTAAAGGCAAACAGTTGAAAACTAGGTTTGACAGTATTTGATAGTCATTTACAAATCTAATCAGACACCAATATGAGTAATTGTATTTGCTCAGCATCCATGTGAGTGGGAATGGGTGAGAAGTGTGTTTCAGTTCCACACTACCTACTCTGACTTCTCCCTCCCTCTCTCCTCCCTCTTCCTTCCTCCCTCCTCCCTCCCTTCTTTGTGCCTCCTTCCAATGTGTAAGTTGGGAGAAGTACTATAAAGAGTGGTAGAGAAAGGAGTTTACAGGCTTGTGGTTCTATGGCAGGATTGTTTTGGACAGATGAACACAGTGTGATTTATGAACTCCCTGCTTCCTTGAAGGGCACCTGGAACGGGAGCATGTCTGAGAGCTGGACGGAAGTGGGTTGAGAGTGCTCCTCAGTCTCCAGTGGGCCAGTTCTCTGCTCTTCTGTCTTTAGCCAGGACAAGTCTTGGGCATGGGGAAGTGCCAAGACTCAGGGAGTGAGCTCCTGTACTGTCTTCCCAAGCCAGTGCTCTGTCTTGTTGACTGTCTTGTGTTGATGATGATTTGAAGACTGGAATTGTTTGATGTGTTATGTTCCTTCCCAAACCTGTTGATTCATGAAGTCATTGTTTTCTTTTGGAAAAGCAGCTTTTTGGGCTGGGGGCATGAGGGTGGTCATCTTTTAAACCTTCTTCAAATGAATCTTTCTCTATAGATCTCATCTTAACCAATATTTGCACTTTACCCCCTTACTAAGCACTTGCTTCTGTACTTCCGTTGTCCTGGGCCTGATTTTTCCTCTAGGACATTCCCCCTAGGCTGTCTCATGCCTGCAGCTACTGGGATGCATCTGGGTCAGGGTTTGTGCCTGAAAAAGAGCTGCAGACTGTCTGAACTCAACATCCTATCCTCTTCTCTTGTTCCATTTACTGGTCCTTCCCTCCTTTCTGATAGCCTCCTTCTGTTCCCGATTAACATGTGCTCTGGTACCTTGTCTCTCTGTGTTCTGCTCCCCCTTAAAGTCTTCCCTTTTTTCTTTATTTTGTTGTACCTTCTAGAATCTTGACCTGTCACTCATCTAGAATCCACATAAGAGAGAAAATGTGGGATTTCTCTTTCTGGTTTATTTCATTTACCACAGTGACTTGCAGGTCCACCTATTTTCCTGTAAATTCTATGATTTTTTTTCCTCTTTCTTATTTTTTTAATAAATGAATAAAATCCCATTGTCAGTTGATCACATTTTCTTTCTCCATTCATTCATTGATGAGTATCTAGCCTCGCCCCATTTCTTAGCTATTGTGCCTAGTGCAACACTACATATGGACACATCTCTGTAATAGCAAGCTCTTCATAGTTTTGGTGATTTAAGTTGAAAATATTGTGAAATTTTCACAAGGAAATAGTCAAAAATTCCAAAGCCCTTATCTTCCTGACAGCTGCTGTTGCCCTGCTTCTCCTATATGTAATTGCCCAGTCTTCTTAGCTCAGAGATGAAGAGGAAGGGGGATGAAGACAATCACAGTAGAAGGCTACAGTGTTTCCTGAGCCTTGGGGAGGTGGGGTGATGTAGATGTCCAGTCTGTGGATGAGCACTCGCTCAGGACTTTGAACAGTTATATGTCTCTGCATCGACTGTGACACACTGCAATAAAAAGCTTCTCTGATCATGGCTGAGAGCAGGACAGATCTATGGATATTAACACAAATATTTAGAAGTCAGTTTAACATGAAATATAGCAAAACAGCAGCCTAGATCTAGGGCCCATGGCCTCCCTTACTATGATCTTTGACTATGTTTATAGCATCAGGTGTGCATTTCCTTCTGTGGAGCAATCTCAAATCTAATGTGGTTTCCCACAAGTGTCAGCATGCACTGCTAGGTCATTTGAGAGAAGTCTCAATCCAAGAATTACCTATGTAAGATTGGTATGCGGGCATGTCTGAATCAGTGGCGTAGAAGCCCACTGTGGGTGGTACTATTCCTCAGGCAGGTTGTCCTTTTGCGTGGGTGTGTGCCTGTGTGGGGGCACATGTCCCTCAGTGGTGGATTGTACCTGCAAGTGTAATATAAAATAAACTCTTTCCTGGAACTTGCTTTTGGTCAAAGTATTTTAGCAAACAACAAAAAAGTAATTAGAACACTATAATAAATAGTCTCGCCACAAATGTACCAGTGGGCACATCTTGCCTGCTGGTTAGTATTGTAACACGTGGGGATCAATACTGGCTCAGATGATTGTTGTCTGTTCTGTCCCAGATGCCTGTATACCACCTTCCAGTACTATGAAAGAGAGGCAGTAGAGAGAGTTTGCTGGTCAGTTCAAGGTTAATTTCTCTGTATCCTGCAAAGAAAGTCTGTAGTATCTTCAGTAATCTATGGTGGGCAACCAAGAACAATGGCAACATCTCCCTTAATAAACTATCCCTCAATGCCCCAGTGCTGGTTTCCTGGTTTCCACATGTACTCTAGCTTAAATACACAGATGTGCACCTAAACAAACAAACAATAGATTTAAAGCTATGGTCCACATAGGAAAGGACATGTGACTTTTTTCTAGTTGGGTACAGGCCAGATCCTTTCTTGACCTAATCACAGGGTGAGGGCCACTTATAAGATACTGGATTCTTGCTGGGAAGTGTTCAGGGCTCTCTTGCTTTTTATTCCAAACCTTTTCCTCTCATTTCCTCTGATTGGATGTGGCAAAAGTACTATCCGATTTAGCAGAGTCTATCCCTTGGGAAAAGATATGCTTTGTATTTCAGACCTATTCAAATGAGATGACGTGGAGAGGCCACCACCAATCTGCTCAGCACCGAGTTAGGCTGCTGCAAGTAGATTTGACAAAGATAAGACAAGGAGCATAGGAGTGGACAGGAGGTAATGCAAACCAGTGGAGGCAGTGGGTAGAAACATCATTTTTGTTGATGAGAACTCTCACCCCCACTGTCATGCACAGAGTCCTTATACACCTCTGCACATTCCCTGTGCCGTACCTTCCACACCCAGGGCATAATAAAGATGGCCTCCAGCATTGCTCTCTCAAGGAATTTAGGTCACTAAGCTAATTCTAAGCAAATATTAAACAGCCAAGACTTCCTCTCTCTTGTCCCCATTTTTCTGACCTGTTCTGCAGGGGAAGGCCCTGAGGATACCAGCAGTATTTGTCTGCACATCTGAAGCTGCTGCTCTAAAATTAAAATGTGACTGAACCTCCTCCTGGCAATCCATTGTTTTTCTGACATGTAGGAAAATATTCTTTCTTTCCAAGTGCTGTAAAATATTTTTGTAAATACAAATAACGCATACATACTCCTTTGCCACAGTTTTAATGCATTATACATGTAATGTTCAGCCCTTTGGCGTCTCTCTCTCTGCCCCACACATTCTTCAGGAGAAATGCAGGCATGTTCTTGTCTGCACATAGGCAGCTCCATGCCTCTGGAAAACTGTAGCATGATGTTTATGTCTATTTTCAGCACTACACAAGAGGGTGCTCTCTCCAGGAAGCCTGTCTTCCTGGATAGACAGCTGCCCCACTCTTGTCCTTTGCAGCACTATACCCCATAGCATAGCAGTTTTCTAGTCATTTCCCTCTTGATGGACATCTGGCACATTCTCCCTAGTTTTACTCTTAGAAGTAGTAGTCAGAGGACATGCAAGTGTTTGGTACTACACTGTGCTCCTCTTAGCTCCAAGATGTCGAGGGTCACTTCTGAGCTTCTTGGCTAAGATGGCATGTAGTACAGTCAATAGGAACTCCTGTGGAACAGAGCCTGTGTCATTTGAAAATAAACCTCATTATAAAAAGCTTGTAAATTAAAACCACTGGAATTAACCAGATCCAAAAACTATACACCTCACTGAACCCATACAGTTAGAATAGCCAGGTTTTTAAATACATATTATTTTCTTAACTTCTAAAGAAAGTAACCGTTTAAAAATAGGATTGGAGTTGTTTTGTACAGAAGCTTGGGTGCTGGCAAGCCTTATCCCTTAACTAGGTTTCAGTAGGTTGCTCTCTTTTATTGGATCAGCTCAATATCTACCTTCCTTTCTCTACCCCTTCCCTCCTTCCCTCCCTCCCTCCCTCCCTCCCTCCTCCTCCCTCCCTCCCTCCCTCCCTCCCTCCCCTTCTCCCTTTTTGTCCCCTTTCCTCCCTCCTCTCCTGCTCTCCTTATCCTGTGTCTAAAATCTTCTTTCTATTCAGTTACCACAAGCATGGTTTCTCCTCTCCCAGACCTCTCTTGTAAAGCACCTTCAGCTCTCCAGTCAGTGGTCTGCTGGAAACATGGTGACTGAGAGGTTTAGCTATGATGCACCAGCCAGCAAGTGACATCCTCCCAGGCTTAGGGGCAGGGTTACGTAAGTGATCTGTGAAGAATATGGTCTCAGGAAATGTCAGCTGGCTACCCTCCATGCCCATCAGTTAGCAAACATGCTAGTATGCCTATACACTGCAAGGAGCCCACATTCTGATGAGTGTGCTTGCCCATGATGAAAATTGCTATTCCTTTGTTTTTCCAGATACTTTCACTTTACGACTTGCTAGTTCTGTTTCCTCCCATGCCAGATTATTTCTTTTTGATGTTTGATGTACTTCTGTTGAATGATGATTCAGCCCTTAGTGTGCTCAGAGAGTAGAAGCGGAATGTAAGCATGGTGTGTAAGATAGCTTGTCCGTGAGGCAACTCTGAGAAGAAGACACACTGCCTCCCTCCAGGACAGAGGCTCAAGTCTGCCTTATACCTGGACAGCAGCTCAGGGAGAGACTTGTTGGCCTCTTGGTTGGTTTGTGCACCACTTCTTATCCGCCTCTAGTCTTGCTTTGTGTTGATAAGGACAAGCATCCCCCACTCTCTCTACAGCAAAAGGGCAAATCTCAGCACTGACACCTCATGACTTCGTCCCAGAGGTGTCTTTGCTCTTCCCTCTTTAAAGGACTAACCTTGTACAACAGAAACCATTTTTCTTTCTCAAGATTACAGAAAATCCACATTAACCTAGAGAGCCCTGGTTGCACAAGCCAAAGAGACAACTTTGACAAATTAGCTATCTTTCTGTCACTTACTCTACTCTACAGAGTGTAGGCCAGTGGTCTTAACTGGCCTCTAGGGTACTCTCTACTCAACTCTCAGGTCTCTCTGGAGGAGCTCAGAGAATTCTTGACAAGCAGACGAGATTGGCAGCCTTCCATCGTAGCCACACTTATTGTTTACCTACCTTGCTTTTATTACAAACACAGGTTTTTAATTGTTTGGGTTTTTTTCATAGGCATTTTAACTTTGAACTTAGTGTCAAAGCCTATCTCGGTTCCAAATTTAAATCAATGCCTTGCAGATTTGTGAGTGAACTTGGGCTCCTTCTTAAGGGGTTTGAAGTATCTGTTGCCACAGCAGGATCTGAGTACAGTATTAGGCTTGAGAAAGGGAACTTTCTCAATGGAATAATTTATCATTGCCAGAGGTAACAAGAAATTATTAATTTTTCCCTTAAAGAATGTTCTTTGTAAATGTTTTCTGGAGAGACATGAATTGAAATTAATGATATTCTCTCTTGTTAAGACTTCATTTTATTTCATGTATTCTTTTGACCCCTGAGAGAGTATCTAATCTAGAGAGAAGGAAAGATAAAACACCAGCAGGAATCCTGCAGGCACGCTGAGTGACTGGAGTTAGCTTCCGGTCACCATCTTGTTCCTTTGAGATACATGAGCTCTTTCATTTTTGTTGGGATCTGATTTTGAAGGTTTAGATGCTGGGAATTGAACTTGGGGCCACGCTTATGCTAAGTACATGGTCTACTACTGAGCTACACCACAAGCCTCGTGTTGTGTATTTGTGTATCTTAGGTTCATTAAATTTCCACATGCATTTCATTTTAGCTTAAAAACATTCCAGTGTCTATAAACATAATAAAAGTAATGTTTGCATCCAGAGTGATGTATATCATAGCTTAAAGAAGATTGTATTGTACTATGAAATTCATATACACACACTCATTTATTTAACTTGTCAATAATAGTGGAGGTATTCTTTCTTTTAAACTAGCTAGTCCATAGTTCTTATTTATGGCCATTTAAAATGCCCCGCAACCCCCCCTCCCTTTCCTCCCTTGGCAGTTGTACTCTGTTAGTTGAAAACATTAGAGACTGAGGTTGATACCAGGTGAGGGACTTGAATTGAAGAGCCATGGCCAGAGTAAAGTTCTGTGCATTTCTGCAGATTCTGTTGGTAGAGGCTTCAGTCCATTTTCTATCTTCAGCACCATATTATTATTTATTCTCTGTGTTACCTATTTTCATGTCAGCTTCACACAAGCTGGAGTCACTTGGGAAGAGGGAACCTCAGATGAGGAAATTCTCCCACCAGATTGGCCTGTGGGTAAGCCTATGGTGTCTTTTCTTGATTGACGGGAGAGAATCCAGATCACTGTGAGCAGTGCTGCCCTGGGCTGTTGTCCTGGAAGCTGTTAAGAAAGCAGGCTGAACAAGCCATGAAGAGCAAACCAGGAAGCAGCCCTCCTGCTTGGCTCCTGCATCAGCTCTTTACTGCAGGTTTTGCTTCAAATTCTTGTCTCAACTTCCCTTCACAGTGACCTGTACAAGGACATAAAAGCTGATATAACCCTTTCTCGTCAAGTGACTTTGGTCATGGCGTTTTATCATAGCACACCCTAACTAAAACGTGGTTCATAATATCCAGCGTACCTCCAGATACCTGTAGTGCCTGAACTAGTAGTATGTGCATCCTTTTCCAAAAGCCTCAAAACTCCTCTGTGACTTGTTGTCACTTTATAGGAATAAATGGGTTCTTTTGGCTCCTATGTATGGAAGAGTCTTCCTTTCTCTGTTCTTCTTCTTCCTTTTCTTAATGTATTTTATCTTGTTAAAGAGTTTGCTAGTTGTCAGCATGGTTGTCGTCACTATACACACACACAAGTACATAACATACATATACACGTACACACATAAAAACACACACATATGTATACATACACACATATTATACACACATATACATATACACACATACAAAATGCATATATATATACACACATACATACATGTATATATACACATACACAAATATTACACACATATACACATACATACAAATATACACACATATACACACATACACATAAATATTACATATACACACAAACATACATATACACACACACACACACACACAATATATATATATATACACACACACACGCACGCACACACACACACACACACACACACACACATACATATACATATATTATACACACAGGCACACATGTCTCCAGGGTAATTGGAACATCACAAGGATCAACTTTGGGAGAGAACCAGGCGATTATATAAGTCTTCTTCTGTCTTTCTTTTCCCTTGCATCTATGGAGAAGATGCTTGTAATTAGCATCTATGGAGAAGATGCTGTAATAGCATCTTAATGGAAGAAGATGTCTGTAATAGCATCTATGGAGAAGATGCTGTAATAGCTGTCCTCCACATACTCTACTAAATATGTTGAATTTCTACACAACACTTCTCTCCATCTCTGAAATTGACCCCAGGCTTCTCTGAGGACCCAACAATGCAGTTAATGTAGAGTGTCAAATAGATAATAATAAGCCACTTTAGTTTTTTACAAAAGAATTATAACAATCTAAGTTTGACACATCTTCAAATTGTCTTCTCCTCTATGTTCTAAAAGGCAGAATGGATCATCCATAACAGGAGACCCAAGGGACAAGGAAACACAAATAAAATTGATTTAATTTCTAAGACTCCCTTCAAATTACAATCCATAAATACCAGTATGTTAATAAAGCCCCTAGCTATAAATTGTCTCATGGGATCCCGTCTCCTTATAAAACATTGAAAGGGTAGTAACCCTGTGTTGAGTGAGCAGTGCGTAAACTCAGTAGTTCCTGATTCTAGTGTATCAAAGAGCAGGTCATGGTGTCTTTCCTGGGGAGAATGGTTCAGGTGAGAGGCTGGCCTGCAGGGCCTGGTCTGTCCTTACTTCCTGTCTTTCTTCCCTCAGAACCACTGAGAACTATGTGGTGTGCTATACTCCTGCCTTCTCTCAGCCTTTTATTGAACTTCATATAGTCTTAAATACTGTCTCCAGTCTGATGTCAAGAAGAAAATGTTAAATTGTTATACCATTTCATATATGAGGTGGTTAAGAATCAGAAAACAAGGAAATATACAGGAAGAGATCTTACAGTATATTTAATAAATGTGTAGACAATAATTGCTTTTGTTAATGTGTATTTTCTTTTAAATTTAGGAGTAGAAGGGCAGTCCATGGAAGTTTCTAATATTGTGGACATCAGGAATGTGCATAACCGTGAGATTGTAATGAGAATTTCATCTAACATAAACAACCAAAATAGATATTATACTGACCTAAATGGATACCAGGTAATTTCCTCTAAAATCACTGTGATGGATGTATTTATATGCCATTTTATATGTATATTTATATGGTATTTGCAGAGGATATGTATGTTCATGTGTGGAGTGTGTAATTTTTATGCAGGATAATTGTCCAGTTAATTTTGAGTCATTTAAAAACTATTCCTAAAGTTGCCAACTATTTCTAGGATTGACCAGTTTTAACAGTTGTAAGTTCTACTGTCAAATTTCCAAAGGTAGTAGAAACCTTTGAGAGAGATCATGTTTTTAGAATATCTACTTATAAAACTTTATTATTATTATTATTATTATTATTATTATTATTATTATTATTATTATTATTATATTGGAAGCTAAGGGGCTGGAGAGTGTCACCTGGCGAGGAGCTGTTCAGTTCCTAACACTCATGTTACCTAGCTCATAACCACTTGTAACTCCAGTCCCAGGGGATTTGGCCTGTCTGGACACCTAGATGCACATGACAAACATAAAATATCTCTCTCTGTCTGTCTCTCTCTCTTTCTCTCTCTCTCTGTCACACATTTTTTAAAAAATAAATCTTTAAAAATGAGAATTTAATCATCATTAATAAATTTATTAAACACTTTTCTAAAATTATGCATAAAAGGAAACATAAGTAGGGATTGAAAGATATCTTTTTATTCACAAAGAACTCACGTATACATGCCATTGATTCCTTATGATATAATAAGGGCATCGTTTAAGTTTATGGCAGTCCTTTGCATCTGTTAACATTGAGTAGATGTGCACATTTATTCATTCATGTACATAGAGAGGTATATGCCACTTTAGAAGTGTTGGCAGCTAATATTTAATCAAAACTATCATATATAATTATAAAATATAGTAAGAAAATTCTTATATTTTACTTGTATATTTCAGATTCTTTTAATTGTCCTTAAGAGAACTCTTTGGACTGCTACTTTAATTTCTATTATTTTGAGTGTGTATGTGTGAAAACATATCTTTTGAATAATACCACTAAAAACATGAGCCTATTTTTGAAGCATTTGCATTTCAAAAATTCCTGGCTATGAATAGAAATAATTTCACAACATATGCTTTTTTACTTGGTCTGATTTTCAACTGACTATAAGTGGAAAGGGCTGGATAATTTTCTCTTCTATGATTTCCTGCAAAAAGTTAAATTTAAACCTTCTCCAGAGAACAAAAATCATACATTCTGATTAGAATGCTACTTCTGCTGCTGCCCTTTGTTTTCAAATGAAACTGTGACTTCATGTGATTTCATTTTTCTTATATACAAAAAGAAAACACTTTCTTAAAATCTCAAAGAAACAAATATTTGTGTATGTTGGTTTACATGTGAAAAAGAAAACTTAGTAAAACCTGAATTATTAAAAATATGCATTTTGTTGCCAATGATAAGATGAGATACTGATATTATTTCAAGTCCACAGTTAAATATTTCTTATAATAAGCCCTGTTTTAACCTATGGAAATAGTAGTTCTTGGGCAAAACTAGAGAGACTCACAGGTTGGGGGACAAGAAGAACACAGCTGAGGGCTCTTTGCCTGCCCTTCATAATTTTATACTGTCTGATGGGGTGTGGAGAGAGAGCTTACTTAGAGTAATAGAGAGTTCTTTGGCGGTAGCCTGCCTGCTTGTTGTATTGTCTTCCTTCCTCTCTGTCCTCCCTTCTGCTTTTCTCTCCTTCCCTCTGTCCCTCTCTTGTCCTAATCACCCACCGCTTCCTCTCTAGAGTTGCCATGAGTTTGTTTTACCACAAAGTGGATCTCTTAAAAGAACAGAACATTATTCTTTCATTCTCTTGGAAACCAGCTGTCTGGAGTCAGTGTGTACAAGGCCATATTCCCCAGCATCCTCTCCTGGAGCTTCCCAGTTTCTTCCTCTGTGTCACCTGATATCCCCACATTGTCTGTGTGTCCACATTTCTTTATTACAAAGAATGTCAGGTTTGAACCATGTCAGTTTCTGAAAACAGTCATCTCAAAATCAGATCAGTTTCACAGGTTATAGTTGAATATGAATTTGAAGATATTCAGCATAACCAGTAGGTGGTGAGGACCCTCGAAGGCTTGTTGAGGATGCTGAAGGTCAGATCTTGGATAAACTTAGGCAGGACCACCCTTTCGTTGCTAGGTACTCAGTTCTCATGAATCAGGGTACTAACTTTCTGCATGTACTGTTTTTGGGTTTTGTTTTAAACTTTCACAAGTTTAAACAAGGAGGCGGTATTTTGAAGTGGTAACAGGGAGGTGGCATTTTGAAGTGGTAGGAGTAAAACCCAGTGATAACAGAGTCCTGAGCACATACTGACTTTTAGTACTGACAGCCTCACAAAAGATAAAATCTATGTCATGCTTTCAAACCCGAGGCTGCAATGCTGGAATTCAGATCTTTCTCAATCTAAAATAAACAAGAGTAAACACTGAATTCTTTAACTATGTGTATGCCCTTGATTATAATGTAATATGTTAGAGGATTTGGTGGCAAGCTCTGTGGTGTTTATTAAAACGGGCTCAAGAATAATAGATATTTCTTGAATGGGGATGGAGGGCTACTTTGTAGTACTCAGCATTCACTTCAAAGCAGTGTGCTAGATCTAGATGAGAAATGAAGACTTAATACCTTCATCATTTGTTTTATGCAAATACAGGAAGCTGGAAGACTTCTGCTGGGCACTTTATATTTTGACTTTAAATAGAAATGCCTGTTTTAAAATCTGGACAAGTTCTACCTTTCACAGTTAAAAATTGTCTACTGAGGAGGGCCTTGTGGTTTCTCTGCATATGATTTTGGGTTTTGTTGTTGTTGTTTGGTTGGTTTTGGTTTTTTGTTTGTTTTTGTTTTTCAAGACAGGGTTTCTCTTTGTAGTTCTAACTGTCCTGGAACTCACTCTGTAGACCAGGCTGGCCTCGAACTCAGAAATCCTGCTGCCTCTGCCTCCGGAGTGTTGGGATTAAAGCTGTGTGCCACCACTGCCTGGCTACTGCATATGATTTTAAGGAGTGTTTTAATTTTAAAGTATTTCTTTGCTTAAACAAGAACAGAAATTATGCCTTTTCTCTTTGGAAAAGAGATAACTAAATAATCTAATTCCTAAATAATGCATGTACAAAATAAGAATTGCTTGGTTTCCTAGATTCAACCTAGAAGGACCATGAACAAATTGCCTCTTCAAGCCAATGTTTACCCAATGAGCACAATGGCGTACATCCAGGATGCTGGGCACCGGCTCACGCTGCTTTCCGCTCAGTCTTTGGGCGCTTCCAGTATGGCTTCTGGTATGTGTTGTTAATATTCCACTCTGAAAGCTCTCAGTTCTAGCTATATAATATTTCTGTGGTCAAATATATTAATTATCCACCCCATTAACTGCTCTCCTTTAAGAATTAGACAAGTAGTTAACATAGGGCTTTATGAGAACTACATAAGATAAATATTCTCAGTCTTCAGATAATGAATAGGAGGCTAAGTGCCTGGATGGTTTTAAAGATAAAGTGTATCCAGTTAGCTTTTCATTGTAACAAAAACATCTTTGGGCAAGAAATACATTTCCGTTCACAATCTCAGAGGCTTCAGTTTGTGATCACTCCCTCTTTAATTTGAAGCTGTAGTGAGTTGACATCATGGTAGTCAGGAAGAAGAAAGAAAGAGACAGGAAAGGAAGGGGAGAGGGAAGAGCCACCTTGTCAGCTTTTGACCAGTGACCCCATTCAACTAAGCCCTGCCTGTAATAGCCCATTTAGCTGTGAAACCCCTGTGAGTTACATTTGATGAAGTTAGCGTTGATCTCATCACTTCTGAGTGGCTCTGATAACTAAGGACCAAGCCTCCAACAGATTGGCTTTGGGAAGCGTTTCATGTACAAATTGCAGCTGAAATTTACTTTTGCTAGCCTATCATTTACAGAGGTCTCTGTATTTATTAGATTGGAAACCTAAAACTCCAGAAGTTTACTCAGTTTGCTCAAGTTTTTAGAAAGGATGTTGTAGTTCACACTTACATTGTTGGATTTTTTTGTTTTTTTTTTCTGGTGGTACTCTGACCTATCCCCTCAAAGGCTTTGTATGCTGAAGACCTGCTCTCACAGCTGTGATGTCACTGGAGAGTGATTGCTAAGCAGTAATGAAGGAAAGCAGAAATGATAACATGTTTTATGTATTCTTAGTAGCTACTGTGACTTATTATCAAAAGATAGCCCATTGTCTCAGAGTATTTGGATCCTCCTCCTTAACTCAAGGGGAACTCAATTCAAAGCAAGGCAGCCAGGTTTCTGTTTAATCAGTCTTCGATGAATATCTGAATAAAATTATCCTGGTCAGAATTATTTGTTTCTTTGTTTTAGGTCAAATTGAAGTCTTCATGGATCGAAGACTCATGCAAGATGATAACCGTGGCCTCGGGCAAGGTGTCCATGATAATAAGATTACGGCTAATTTGTTCCGAATCCTGCTAGAGAAGAGAAGTGGTGTGAACATGGTAGGAAACACTAACTAGCCTTTCTTACATTGGTGATTCTTCCTCACCAAAATTAAAGGTGATAACAAATTTTAAATGCAATTTCTAATGTTGAGATGTCTGTGTGATAAACTTAGCTCATTTATAGAAATGTGTCAGTTAGAAATATTAAATAAAGGCTAATTTGGACCATATAGGTTTTTTCTTTCTCCTTACTATGTAGCCAAAAACAATTTCAGGGAAGCAGTTTGGGTGACATTATTTTCAAAGAAAGGCTGATTTATTGAGCTAAGAATTACAGAACAGATGGTTTAACTCTATACAGTCAGTGTATTGTAAGCCTAGTGACTGTATCATATAGTCTTAAGTTTATTATTTGAAAACAGACTGACTTTATGCCTTCCATAGTCAGTATTATTGCTCTGCATAAAACCTCAGCACTTTGTGAAGCAGTTAGACAAGTTGAACTAACATACAAGTGAGCAACCTGTCTTCTCATTGACATCAGTATTGGTACCAAAATCTTACCATTGGCTTGTGGACCCCTCATGTTGGGCCCCTTGTCACCTAGGTGTCTTGCATGACTTTCACCAATGGCTTCTCCTGTTGGCTCCCTGGTTTTCCTTCAATGCCAAGTTCTTCCTGTGCCCTTTTGCTCTGTGGCATGGTTGTATACACCCTTTCCTCCTTCTTTTCAAGAGAACTCTTGGCAGTCATTCAGACAAGTGCTAACTTCTTTCCGGCCCACATCGTCTCCGCTTACCCCTGCTCTCAACTGTCCGTCTCCTAGTGGTGTCTGAGCATGATTACTTTGGGCCATAAATTCCATGAGAGTCCAAACTGTCTTTCTCTGCTTCTAGGATCATTTCTGTGTAGAGGAGGGATCCAGTGTGTCATATAAATGCCTGCCCACATGCATAGTGAATGAGAACTGCAGAGCTTCGTATGCTGTATTGTTGCCTGGTAATTGTGGTCCTCTAGACTCCTAGAACATGTACACCTCATCTGCAGACATCACCGGCTTCTCTGTCCATGTAGACGGTTTATACACCAAATAGATTGATGGGATGAAAACATGATTTAACACAAATGATTTTATAGAATTGAGAATTACTCGAGGAAAAAAGTAATTTTCATTTTAGATGTTAAAATTTGTATCAGCTCTTGAGACTTCCTGTCTTAATCACTGACAAAAAGAGCCTGGTTTGAAAACTAAAGCTACATTGGTTCTTCTCCTGTTATTGACACTAGCATACAAAATTAAGGAAGACAGATGGGAAAAAGCCAGCTTAAAACCTACTGTAGAGAGCTTACCAAGCTTAAGAGCGGTTGCTCAGTTAGTGGGGACCAGAATGCCTAGTAAGCCTGAGGGGACACATCCCAGAATACCCTTGTAAAGCTGAGAACACACCTCCCAGAATGCCCTGGTAAACCTGAGAACACATATCCCAGAATGCCCTGGTAAACCTAAGGACACATATCCCAGAATGCCCTGGTAAACTTGAGGACACATATCCCATTGAGAGTTCTATGTCAGTTCCAGCTTACAGTTTCTGTATGGGAATGCTGGTCCAACATAACTCATAGTTCTAGTTTCTTGGTCAAAAAGCAAATATCTCTTTAGCAAGGGTTTGAGGGTACCATGTGTGTGTGTTTTCTCTCTCTCTCTCTCTGTTCTCTCTCTCTCGCTCTCTCTTCTGTGTGTGTGTGTGTGTGTGTGTGTGTTGTGTTGTGTGTAGTGAGAGCGTGGTTGATGTTTTTGTTTTATTGTTATGGTTTTATGAGACAGGATCTGACTGTGTAGTTCTGAGAGATCTGAACTCTATATGATCAGGCTGGTCTCAAATTCACAGAGATCCTATTGTCTCTGTCTCCCAAGTGCTGTCATTTAAATGTGTGCACCACCATGCCCACCCTTGTTGGTTTTGAAATCTGATTTCTAAAGAGGTAGCTTTTAAAAATCTTTAATGCCATGCAGACATACTAAAACATGGCTTCTTCAATTAGTAATTGAGTTTGTAGCACAAAATTTATTAGTCTCCTACCATATTTAGGTCAAAGTGCATAAGCAAAGATGTTTTCTACAATGGCATAGGCTGGAGAACCTGGGTTCACTGTTAGAGAACCTGGACTCCATCTCCAACAAATAAATAACTGAAGACCTCTTTCTTACACATAATCAGTGAGGTTCAATTAGGTGAGAGAGGAAGCCTTTGATGCTTAAAGATCGGACAACGTGTGTGACATTAATAAAGGACAGACACCAAGGAATAGCCAGAGAAGTTCAGCTCCTGATTAAAGACTACTACAAGAAGAAGGTTTCAGCTCTTCTATTAGTTTGGATCTGAAGAAGCTGGACTCTTTAATGTCAAGCTGTACAAAGAAGGATAGACTCATGTAATCTGAAACCTTACAGCCCACAATAAACAAAGTAGTTTTTAGTACCTGGCAATATCAGTAACTAAAGGGCTGCAGATACACTTGAGCTTAAACAAATGGGTAACACCTCTACTGCCAAGATATTTTAGGAATTTAGGTTGCTCCCAAGACTTGGTGTTTATAACATTGCCTTTTTAGTGAGTTAAAAAGTATAGTCATCTGTAGACATCCTGCTGAGCCCCTTGATACTGTCAGTATTAGAAAGTACGTGAATGGGGAACCCTGGCCGGGACTTTTTATTTTCTGTCCAGTTTCCTTTTACACCATTTTGTCAAAACATCTTTGATTTTGAACCTTGTTTATTCCATGCGAAAGTCAATGGTAGCAGTTTGCAGCTTAGTTCCACAGAGTAGCCTGTATTGCTGTCCTTGGGTCTTACCTGCACATTTCAGCTTTACATTGCCAAGGTCTTATCCTTGTAGCTCCTAGTTCTAGTGAATTTGGGCTAGGACCCATGGATGGGTTTTGTAACAGCAGCCCAAGCAGGAAAACACCATGGTCAAGGGAACAGATTTGGCTTGGATGATTGGTATAGATGCATAGCATTCTGGATGGATTATTCATCAGCGAAGCACCTCCTCTGTCCCCGAGTGTCTAGGATCCCTCCAATACAGAACAAAAGCATAGAGTGTTTCCTGAATGCATCTTGACCTAGAATGGCCTGAATGCCTCGTGAATCCTTTAAGGCTGTGTTTTCCTTTCTGTTGGAATCTTTCATCTTCCATTACTCAAAAATGGTTTTGTCAGTAATCCTGACCTAGGTTATGGAGTCGTTTGACCCGGAGCCCATTTAAGCGCCTTGTCGAGCATGCTCCCCTTCTAGAATAAGGTGTTGTTATTCTGCAAGCTGCATTGAATGGCAGTGTTGTTGCTTTATGTGCTTCATTCAGTCTTTGCAAAGAATGTGGATACATTCAATACAATTCTTTTGCAACTAACTTTCTGTCAGAATCTTAATACTGCAACATTCCTCTGTTGTCATTAAGTATTTTTCTCTCCATGGTCTGAATTGATGACATCATCTGTTAGCTGATCTTTTGGCACACTGTAAGTCATCTTTTGCTGGTACCCTTCTGTCCAATGCTAGTCTGATATTCTGAAATTTAAGCTCTGTATCTTATTAATCTAGTCTTTTACACAGGGATACAAGTCAAACCTTTGTGTGCTGTATCACACAAAAAGATGCAAAACCTGGAGACATTAATCATTTAAAAAATTAAATACATAAAATGTAGCTTCCCACATGCCTTCTTTTATTCTTTGGGCATTATTGGCTGAGGGTCTATCTAGGCATTGATTTTTCACATTTTCTTTTCTTTCCTTTTTTGAGACATGGTTTCTCAGTGTGGCCCTGACTGTCCTGGAACTCACTCCGAAGATCAGACTGGCCTTGAACTCTCAACAATTTGCCTGCCTCTGCTCTTGAGTGCTGGGATTAAAGGCATGCTCCCATGCCCAGCTGATTTTTCAATGTTTTATATTACCTAGCTTACCAGGTTCCTAACCCTGGTAGATTTATTTGATGTTTGACATATATAAATGTTGCCTCATAACGACAGATACATTCTAGCTTAGAGTGAAGTATTTTTTAAAGTGTGCTGAGTAAAAGGGTACTACATAAATGTATATATTATATAATAACATACAGAACAGTTCCTGTTTTAAAATAAAATAGAATGAAGAAGTTGGTGCTAACTTGCCAAATTCAAAGATAACAGATGATCTAAATATGTTGCCAATGCTTTTTATGTCTTGAAAACATCAGATTCCTGGGATAATTTTGTTTTGTTTTATATTTGTAGGTAGTCTCCTGTTGTAGCTCACTGACTTCTAACTCAGTATTTAACCAAGGCTGCTAATCTCTGTTTGCAGTGCTGGAGTTACAAGCACGGCTAACACAGCCAGCTAGTTTGGTTTGGTTTTAATTACATCAGTTGACAAGGTTTAGGTTTCAAAGGTTTTTTTTTTATTTATTACAGTTTTAGATCCATATATGCCCTGTTTAATGTGTCAAATGAACTCAAGAGTGTGTGGCTGAAACTCTGAAGAGGGTGTGACATTCAACATTGTGTGAGATATGGGACATTATGTTTCTTGTACTTTGAAGTATTCATAGCAGGCTGGGAGTTTTCATAAAAAGTTTCTCATTATCAAAAAAGTAGAATTAGATGCAGGAGATGGTTAAAGTGTGAGTTATTAGACACTGTCGGATTGTCTTTTGTGAGCTTGACACTCTACTGTGTATTTTCTGTGACAGTTTTCTGTGAAGTAACCTCAGAGTATTCATGTACTCTTGTGTTTAAACTTTGTCAGACAATGAATTGATTTGATGGGTGGGTGCTGCAGATATAAACCTTGTAAGCATTTGTGCTTTTTCTTGACAGGAAGAAGACAAGAAGAGCCCTGTCAGCTACCCTTCCTCCTCAGCCACATGACTTCCTCCTTCCTCAATCATCCCTTCCTCCCCATGGTACTAAGTGGCCAGCTCCCCTCCCCCGCCTTTGAGCTGCTGAGTGAATTTTCTCTGCTGCAGTCCTCTCTACCTTGTGATATCCATCTGGTTAATCTACGGACAATACAGTCAAAGGTAAATGCCAAAATATGTCTGCATGAACTTGCTTATGTTCTATACTTGGGTCAAGGGGTAAGCTTTGGAGCGGTTGCTCAGCAGGCCTGCTCTTGCAGAGGACCTGAGTTCAGTTCCTAGGACCTCATATGAATAGCTTATAACTGCCTATAACTCAGCTCTAGGGGCCCCTCCCTGACTTGTCTGAGCTTTGTGTTTACACACACATAGACACACACACACAAAGAGCAAAACCACATACATAGATGAATAAAAACTTCAAAATAACATGTAGTAAGCATCCCTCTACTTCCCCTTTTGGCCACTATACTGTTAATTTGCAGTTTCTCTGGTTTAGCAAATATCCAATGTTGACTTATTTACCTCTCAGGGCAGTTCTGTGTGCTGAATGAATCAGAGTTTGACCCTTTACCATATGTGGAAGCCTATGCTGGCCTGGGGTCATGATGGGGGACAGAGGCCAGCTCTTCAGTTCTAGTCACTTCATTGATTTTTGTTTGTTAGCCAGGGTTCTCAAAGTTAGAGAAATACTGAATGTATTGTCCACAAGAGATGCTTTGTTTTTCATATCTTTTGTTTGAAAATATTGCAGATCTTGCCCTTGTGTTGAGAACCAACTTTTAGGATGTTTGAGAAAGAGCCTGGAAAGGATTTGTTAGGTTTCCAGTGTAGCTGCTAGTGTGTTTCGGTTTATATTTACATCCATATTTTAAAGTAGAAAAGGTTGCATGTGGAGTGATTACAGATCAAGTGTAATGCAACTGTTTAGATGTTGCAAGCAACTGCAGAGCTAGATGTAGAACATGACAGGGATTCTGAGGGAAATATCTCATAGCAAATGGACTCAGTGTGAAGACGGAAGGAGCTCAACCTAACAGGAAAGAAGGAGTTAAGATTAGAGAAGGTAAACTGAGTAAGAAAGTATGAATGTCTACATGAGGATGTTTAGGCATTTACAGACTTCATACCCAAGATAAGGAACTTATACCAGGCTATGCAGGAAGCTGCATGACCTGAAATAATGAAAACCAATGATACATAGCTACATAGCTGCATAGCTGCACATAGCTGTGTATGTATTTGTGCAGAATCACTTGTTTGATTATGTGAGGTGAACATGCAGAATCTGTGTTAAACATCCTAGCTGTTAACCAGGCACTGTCCTCACGGCTGGCAACAGACAGACAGATGCCCTCGGCTCTTCAAGTGCAGTTTCTAGTGGGAGGAGAAAGATAACTGCAGAAGAAAAACCAGATAAACATGTTAAATGGTGGTGAGAGTTAGGGACGGCAAAAAGGGCCAGGAGCAATTCAGGGAAGGTGATACATGTTTGCTCAGGGTAGATAGAGACCCTCTAGGGAGGATGAGAATTGGGGTAGAAGCCTGGAGAGGTCAGGATATGAAGGTCCGTCCAGGTTTCTGAGAGGCTATAAGGACAGGGAGAGGAAGCTCTCAACAGAATGAAGAGCAAGTATGAAAGCCGTGAGCGTGCCTCTGGCCAGAATATGGGAGCTTCGCTCTTCTTCTGTTCATTGCTATGGCTCCTGCCTTGAACAGAGCCCACACTTGGGACGGGACCTTCCATTGAATAAGTGAATTGTGAGGCTGTTTGTTCCCTTTAGCATTTTATCACGTTCTTCACGGGTCAAAAAGAAAAGACATAAAATTTTGACCCATGAAGACCAGAGTGGAAAAAACAGTTGAGGGGTAGGTAGCATCTTTGAGGTAACATGTCACTAATTCATAAGCTGAAATGAACAAAAGAGTAGAGGGCAGGTCCCACTGCACAGGTTCCTATGTGGTGACATAGATGCAGGGCTCATTAGCAACCTGAGAATGCCAAGGGCTTCTGACAGTCGGGGAAATTCTGGCCACTGTCCCTCAGCCTCATTTATAAATGTTTCCTCTCCTGAAATTGTGTTAAAGGTGTGGTTTTTGTGGAGCCCCACTAGTTGCCCAGGTCACTCAGTGAAGAGTAGAGTCACCTCTGTAGTCCAAGGCTGGCCTGTTTTTCACATCATTGCTTTTTAATGGTAACTTCTTTATGGTCTTTTTGTTGGCTGTCTTCCAATTATAGGAGTCTTAATTGCTTCCTGTTCTATTTTGGATCTGTCTCTGTTGCCCTGATAAAACACTCTGGCCCAAAGGAACCTCTGGGAGGAAAAGTTTTGTTTCAGCTTAACACTTTTAGGTGCCAGTCTCTCACTGAGGAAAGTCAGGGCAGAAACTCAAGGTAGGAACCTAGAGAAGCCGTGGAGGGCTCTTGTTGGCCTACTCACAGTCTCATGCTTAGCTAGTGTTCTTTTATAGCCCTGGACCACCTAGCGGGAAATGGTACTGCCCACAGTGGACTGCATCCATCTGTATTGATCAGACAAAAGAATCCCTCTCAGACATATCCACAAACCAAACTGATAATGACAGCTACTCACTCCGGGGTTTCCCCTTAGATGACGCTGGGCTGTAGGAAGTTGACAGTTAAGGCCAGCTGGCACCACCCATGTGAAAAATCCCATTGCCTACCAGATTAGTTGATGCTTGTGTGCATTCGGGCTCTGTCCAGGCTACATTCTACTGACTGCAGCCACCTGCCTTCTCATAGACCTTGATACTGCTAACTTAGCTTAGTCTATGTCAGGCATACCTACCCCAAGGATGCTACAAGAAGCAAAACGATGTTTGGAAAGGATGTTTGGGAGTCAGAAACACCCAGTAAAGTGGCAGTTGGTCCTGATGATGCTTACAGTATGCAACTGGGAGGAACAAGGAGAGATTTGGGGCAGAGGGAAGGGAGAGCAAGCATACATCAAGATTTGAACAGGAAATTCTGAAATGTCAGCAGCATTGTCCCATGTGACATGGAACTGGAACTGAAGTCATGAGGCTGTTTCTGTGTGATCGGATCTATTGGCCAGGTCCTGTGTTAGCTTTGGACTCTGAGCATGCATTCTGAGTTGAGAGCAGAGGAGATTCACTGGCCCATTGAAACCTATAAAAAGTTGCTCTTTGTCCCTTAACCTTTGCAAAAGGAAAGATCATTGTTTGGTGAAGGAAGCTGGTGTACTGTCTCAACAAAGTTGCTGCCTAAAAATGTATCCATTGTATCTCCACAAGCTACCAAAGAAGTAACTGCAGAGCCAGAGAGGATTGATGGTGAATCAGAGCATCCATTTTAGGATTCTGAGTTGGCTTCCTGGCTCCATGTGCTGGCAGCATTCAGTATATAACAGTGGGAATCATCTGGACACTGTAACTCCTTCCCCACAGAACCCTGTTGATGTAAATATCCATGTCTAAGCAAGACCCAAAGTGTGCACTACCAGCATGTCAGTTAAACTTTTCCAATAGGTCTAACAGAGGCACTTGTCCCTTCCTGCCTTCCTAGCTACAAGTAGTGGCATCGTGGGGCACCTTTTCTGCCCAGTCCCCATCCTTGGCCACTCAGTTCCTAATTTTAGCCTGGTTGTCCTTGCTGATCATGGATAAAAGAATTATGGGTTCAGAGACCACTGAGAGAGGCCAAGGGAGGGCGGAACATGCAAAGAGAGTGAGAATCACCAGGCTGGGCTGGAAGGTGATTAAATTGAGTACCAGTCCTCAGATTCTCTGAACTGAGCTTATACCTATGACCTTCAAAAACGGAGATTTTTAATAAATATACCCAACTTGATGATTCTGCTTCTGTGTGTCTAGATAGCAGAGCCTAGACATTTAATAACAATTTAAATAATTACTTAATATAATTTATTTGAAATAGATTAAAATAAAAATTACAAAAACCTTTTGAGATTAGAAATTAATAAATTACCTCCATTTTAAAATAAGGCTTAGAGATTAAATTAACATAAAATCCCTAGTAGGTCTGTTTCTGAGTCCTGTTTGTGAACTCAGAAGTGTTGTTCGATTTTTTTTAGAATTACTGTTTCTGTTTCCGAAAGCTCCAAACTTGTGGGAATTATCCTGTTATTAGTAGATGAGCTTATGCTTTTATATAGGTATATTTACACTTGCACTGTGTATTTGTAATGAGATGACAGATGCCTCAGGAGACCTGTCACTGAGTGTGGTATGAGCTAGCTCATTCTAGCTGCTGCCTGCAAATGTGACTGCTAACCTTCTCACCTAATGCACCTCATCACCCTCACTTCTGTGAGCTGCCTTCTCTTGATCATTCTGCCCTCCTTTTGCCATCAGACACTTCAGGTGAAGCTTCATTAAAGGTTTGAAACCTGGGTAACATGAACAATGCCAAAGTATGCTTTTTTTTGGAAGGAAAATCCAGGGCATCAAGAAATGATAACTCTAAGGAAAAGGGATTCTTGGTAAAGAGGATGGTGAAAGACTCCTGTCTTAGTTACTTCCCAATTGCTGTCCTAAGACACCATGATCAAGGCAACTTACAAAAAGAAAGCATTTAATTGGGGCATGCTTGCAGTTTCAGAGGTTTAGTTCATTGTCATCATGGGAAGAAGCATGGAAGCAGGCAGGCCAGCATGGCACTGCAGCAGTAGCTGCAAGCTCACATCTTGAGACAACAACCAGGAGATGTAGAAAGGGAGGCTAACTAGGAAGGGGATGGGCTTTGGAAACCTCAAAGCCCACCCCCAGTGACATGCCTCCTCCAACAAGGCCCTAATCCTTCCCAAAGATTTCTACTAATTAAGAAGCATTCAATATACATGAGCCACTGGGGGCCATTCCCATTCAGATCCCTGCAGTTCCCATGGGAATACAGATCATGAGTCAGAGCTCTGCAGGGTGGAGACAGCACCATCCAGCTTTACAGTTTTGAAAACTCATACGTAGCCCACATTTTGTCAACTTACTCCATTGTTGTTTATGTTTTGACATTCTCATTTGATTTGCATATATTGTTGTGTCCTCTGTGTGATTTTCTCTTTAAGGTTAACTGTGTTCTTGCAAATAGTTAACCAATCATTTGAAAGTCAGTGCCGCTTCTAATGTGAAATTCTCTCTCTCTTTCTACTTGTTTTTCCACCCCCCTCCTTCCAATAAATGGCACTTTGAGGTTTTTGTTTCTCCTTTTTTATAAGAATTGATTGGTGCTTTATTGATCTCCGTAGCTTCTGAAAATGTGAAAATTGAAAGGGTGGGGTGTTCTTTGTTGTACATATCTAAGAACAACTGTTCACCTTCCCCTAACGTCTGTTGTCTCATCTTGTTGATCAACACCAAGAACTGTTACTGGGCATTTTAATGGTTGTCCTGAAAAATGAATCTTTACTGGTTACTTTCTTCTGTCTTGGACTTGCAGTGAAGTGTGGGATTTTCTAAGGCTCTCATTGCCAGAATACAATGAAGATAAGTGTTACTTGGGTTACTAACTTCTTGAAGACTATGAACAGTTTAGAGTTTTTCTACAAGGTGTTTAGCATGCCTTCATATATGAATGCCTTGGAAGTCCTATAAGGAATCTGTGTGACCCATGCTTTCCTTGGAGAGTCTGAACAGAGTTGAGGCTCATCCCATGCTGCCTCTTACTTAGCATGGAAATAAGAAGGGAGAAATACTGCTGGAAATGTTGTGCACTGTCCTTTCTTCTCTTCTCTTGCAGAGGCGTAGTCACCAATGAATTAGGTAGGTCCTGGGGGTGCTAAAGCAGAGTCATGAGTGATCATTGCTCGAACACTCTTAAGTGTGGTGGGGATATTCCTGAATATCCAACCTGCTAATAGAATATTATTTCTTTATCTTTGTTAACCATCATAAAGGCTGTTGTGACATAAAGTGAGTTTGTCTATGCAAAGCATTATATGTCTTCTCTGGTGTACAACCTGTGTTCAGTGTGTTTTAGTCACGACTGTCCCTGTCACAGTGCTTTGACCTACTGAAGGACTCTAACCCAGCTCCCTGCGTTTACTGAAACTTAATGGTTATGGAAAACTTCATGACTGGTTTGTGGAACCAGACTTCACTCGATCTGACTTTCTCTGATCTCAGCCTTTCTGAGGGGTGCTTTGTGCAGACCACGCTCCCCGCACTGCCGCCATTTGCAGGACTAGCCTCACAGCTCAGCTCTGCGCATATTGATCTTATCTCTGGAATGACTTCTGTAAGGATTGTTTACTGTTGAACACCCAGCCTGACCGCAGTGATTCACACTCACATGTGACCTGGTCTGTTTCTCAGACAGTTGTCTAACATAGTACTTGGTGCAGTTTTCATAGGTTATACCCCCTCAATGCCCCTCCTTCTCTGAGGTCCTGATATTAATAACATGTTAGTGGATTTTCAAAAATTATTTCAGTATCGATTTACTTTCTTAGAATACATAGTATACCTTCATGAATGTATAAAGTTTTCTTGAGTGTATATTCAACTTAAATTAACAGTTTTCCTATTTTTGATTTACTTTATTGAAAAAAATTCATAGAATGTATTCTGATCATGCTTCCCCCCACCCATTCAAGAATTTCATCAAGAACTCAATGCCTGTTCTTGCCCCCTGCCAACAAATTGGCAAAACACTAACTCAGAAACTATTAAATACAAGTAAAAGAAAAATAAGATTAAAAAAAAATACCCAAATAAAGCAATATGAGACCAAAGTCTACAAAAATTCCCTTGGGTTTGTTTTGTGTTGGCTCTCTGCTGCTGGGCATTGTGCCTGCCCTGAGGTGTGCCCGTTGCACATAGCTTCTAGCATAGTAGAAGCCTACAGCTAAGTCTTCACCTCAGCACTAGAACTGGGCAGACTTGCTCCCATTGCTGGAGGCTGCAGCTGTCTGTGGCTGAGGCTTTAGTTGGGGGCAGTCATTTGCCAGTGTTTACACATGTCCTCTCCAGAGTGGCTAGTTCCAAGAGGGAGTGCCTGAAGGAGTCTTAAGCCTACCCAAAGAATGCAAGTAAGATTAAAGGTTTACAAAATTTCATTGAGTTTAGCGACTCCTGGGCATGGGCCTGCCGAAACTCCACTCAGTGGAGGTTATGTCCACATCTCCACTCTGACTTGAACCTCTGACGGCCTGTACATGCTGCCGCAGTCTCTGTGAGCTCATGCACATCCCTCCTGTTGTGTCTGGAAGATGCTGTTTCCTTGGAGTCACTCATTGCCTCTGGCTCTTACAGTCTCCCTCCTCTTCTGCACGGATCCCTGAGCCCGAGGGGAGGGTGTTTGGTGAGACATCCTTTCCAGATACGTGCTCTAAAGTCTCTTCCTCTCTGCCAATTGTCCAGTTGTGGCTCTCTGTACTAGTTCCTGTACTGCTAGAGGAAGCTCCTCTGGTGATTGCAGATCAAAATGCTGATGTATGTCACAATGTCATTAGGAGTCATTTTATTGCTGTATTCCTTTAGCAGAACAGTAGTTTTATGAATTTATGAATAGGAATTTAAGTGAAGCTCGAGAAGCTTCACTTGTCGGTGAAAAGTGTCTGTCTAGGGCATCTCTTCCTGGTCATTTGGCAATTCCATTTAGATTTCTTTCATATGTGTAGAGATTTTAGGAATCTTCTACAGTACTAGATTAAGTTGTTTTTATAAATGGTCCAGAGAGTTAAAATAATCACCTTTTATTTTTTTTTAGGTTAATAGTAACAAGTACTTCTGGAAGAGTTTGATTAAGAGGCCATCTAATCTGTGAATCCCCATATAGAGAGTTTGGGGCTTTGATATATAACCATAGATATATAACTTGAGAGTTCTCTTATTCCTTAGCAAAAAAGTTATGTCAACTGGGAGATTTATTAATAAAAATTTCATTTGTATTAACTTGTAATGTTTATAAATTAATCACCTATTTTTTTTGGTGAATTTCTTTAAAAACACAAACAACAAACATGCCAAGTGAATCCTATATCAAACACTAGACCACATCTTTGGATTATTTCATTTCCTCTTGATTTTATAGAAAAAAGAAAAGAAAGAAAACTTGGTTTGACTGAACACAGCTACTGAATTGCAGAGCACAGAGCCAGAATTTAGACTGAGCGAGTCCAACCTAGGTTCCGAGCCATTAATCTTTGGTTTCTGGACTAGTATACCCTGACCTTTGATGTTCCGTGAGACCATTATAGACAGAATTCCTTGGGAGCACATAGCACAGAGCTTGCCCTCTAGTGAAGATGGCTGTGAGCTTGGGAACACCTTCTCTCTGGCTGGAAAAGAGAAATAACTTGTGTTTATCACAGACTCTAGCAACAGATGGCTTCCTTTGGTATAACTAAAACTTATCAAAGTTCCAATGATTTGTAATTCATTTTGCTTATCCTCACAAACATCTCTACACGTTATTGTCTTTTCTTTTGTATGTGTATAAGTTTATATGTGAGTGTGAGGGTTGTGGGAGCCACATGTGGAAATTTGAAGAAGGCTTGTGATGTTGGTTCTTGCGTTTCTGCCTTGTTTGATGTGAGGTGTCTTTGCTGCTAAGTAAGCCAGGCTAACTGGCCTGTGAGTGTCCAGAGATACTGCTGTGTCCATCTCTCATTTTCTTTTTTTTTTTTTTCATCTCTCATTTTCTCACAGGGCCTGCCAGGCTTACAGGTGCTTGTACTATGCCTCTGCCTTTGGTGGAGGTTCTGGGGACCTGAACTCAGGTCACCAGGCTCGCTCGGCAAGTCACCTCCCCAGACTCCGTCTTTACTCTTTAGAAAACAATATATTAAGATAGTTCTGACTTCACACAACCCCAAATCTGAATCGTTCATGGCATCACCGTTTAGATGGGTGTAAGAGAGTTTATTGCAACCGATTAATCAATAAATAAATAAGTTTCTCTTCTCCACTGACGGGTTATCCTTGGTGTTTTTCTCTTTGTCCAGGAGGATTTCTGAAATGTGAACTTAAATGACATATCAAGTTAATAAATGTGGTTGGGCATAGCATAACTAATTCAGTTTAAATGTCTCTTACATAAAAATAATGAAGCAACACATTAAAGATTAAAAATGTTAGTACAGCCCCCAAATGTAGTGTTTCACAGAGAAGTGCCTCTCTGTGTTAAAGCTGGTAAGTTATCACATGACCAAATTGGGACTATATTTAGGTGTGTTTTATTCAATGCATGTGCATATAAAAAAAAAGCTAAATGATTTTATTTGCGGATATTTTGATAAAACAATATTACTATGTGGACAAAAAGAAGTTTAACCCTTTAAGGGTCATGGGGGAAACAAAGGCATGAAGTTATTACATAACCAGGACCTTTGAGGTAAGCTTACGGACTTTTGGGAGAAAAGAATGGACCAATGAGTGTGGAAACTTTGAAGCAATGAATTAATAGCATCTGGTTGTTGAATAAATGTGCAGATACCAAAGAGTGTGTGAGGTCATATAAATAATCACTTCAGTGTTTGCATGATATATTGGTGTTCTCATTTTCAGATGGGCAAAGGTTATTCTGATGAGGCAGCCTTGATCCTCCACAGGAAAGTGTTTGATTGCCAGTTCTCCAGCAGAGGCATAGGGCTGTCCTGTTCCACTACTCAGGGAAAGGTAAGCTAAGAGCCTCTTTTCCTAGTCAAGACGGTATGCTTTGGAATCCTCACTTTCTGCAGAAAGTACAATATATCCTTTCGTTGCCTCAAACTCGATTGTTCACCTTGCCTGCAAGCCGGCTCAAGATTTCTCATCTCCACAAAACACTTGCTCTACCTAGAGTTCTGTTCTTGTCAGATACAATCTGCACACTTTTGAAGGCGATGTTCCTATCACATCTTTGGTCTTTCATTTTAAGACTGCCAAGCTTGTTACACCTCTTGTCTTCGTTTTCAACTCCTGTGGGCCATCTGTGCTCATATACCATGAAGGTTGGCCCTGGTCGTTTAAACCCACGTTCCACAAAGGCCAGGGCAAATTTAAAATCCAGAAGATGACAGGCACAGTGATAAAGTTACGGCATGAACATCAAATCCATGGTCAATGAATAATTGAGCACAACCCTGAGGCAGCTGTGCTGAGGTCATGTCAGCTGACTCATTTGGAAAAATAAATATGTATCTAAGTCTCCTGATTTATCTAGATTTGTGTATGAGTCATCACTGTGGAGATCAGATAGCCCTCGAGTCTGCACCCTGCTGGCTGGTTTCCTGTTCATGGTTTTTCTCCTCTAGTTCTTCTGGCAGCTCATCAGCATCTTCTTGGAAGGATGATCATCTAGTCTCCTGCCTCTATGTGAGCCAGGACTCAAAAAGGAGCTAGCTGGCTAGTCTCTGCACATAGCTAGGTCTGTCCACCCAGCAACTTGGCAAAGCCACCTTTCTGCCAGAACTCCATAGGTACACTACAGAACAGATTCAAGCAGTCTTGTCCCAACTCTACAGCTAGCACACATTCCCAGGTCTGAGAAGAATGCTTACTTGGGTGGATTGCCTTTAACCCACTTTCCCCTGTGTGTTTCCACTCTAGTACTGATGATCTGAGTATACCTAAGGAACCTTCTAGTAGTAATGTGTTAAGTCTTAAGAAGGATAATTGAGGGATATTATTCCAGGAGACAATCTAGGATAACCTGGCAAGGTGACCAAGGTGACGAATATATTTTCCCAATGTCCCCATAGATTGGGGCTGGTAATACAATAAACCGTTGTTATTGTGAAACTCTGTCCAGTTTTTCAATTCTGTTGGGAAGGGAGATTGGCTTAGAACCACCTAATTATGGAGAAATATTGACCAAAGAATTTGATGATTTTCAAGTCCTCAGGACTGTTGGGATTTCTGGTTCTTAGATATCCACTCTTGTATCGAAAATATCCTCCTGTAAAACTGAAGGAAATGCAAGAGAGTGGCTCACAGCCATGTGTCTCCAAGGACACATGGTTTGTGTTCAGGAATGTAATGTCTTTTCTCCTTCATGTTCTCAAAAGGGAACTTCAGCATATAAATATATTCCTTTCTCTGCTTTTCTTAAATTGATTTTATAGATGTGCTACTAGTCTTCTCTCAGGGTTGATCTGAATGTGCAAATCTCTGTGCTGATCTGAATCTGCAAATCTTCTCACTGCTTTTTTTAGATGTCAGTTCTGAAACTTTTCAACAAGTTTGCTGTGGAGAGTCTCATCCCTTCCTCGCTGTCCTTGATGCACTCACCTCCAGACGCCCAGAACATGAGCGAAGTCAGCCTGAGCCCGATGGAGATCAGCACTTTTCGAATCCACTTGAGGTGAAGCTGACTTTCAGACTTGAGTGAGAAACTCTGGCTTTGTTACCGTCCTTAGTTTAACGTGCAATAACTAAAGCACATTACTTTAGCCTCTGGCTACTGTGAGAACATGAATTCTGTGATTCTTTTTTTTTTTTTTTTTAACCAATCTAGTAAGAAAAGAAGAAAAAGCCATGCTTTAAGAAAGGTTTCTTCCTCTGAGTTTGTCCCCCAGCTACCATTATCAGTGTGAACTGATGTAATGAAAGTGAAGAACTATTGAAAGACAAGCCCTCAACAGACTGTATCTCAGGTTAAATGCTAACTAATTATGTTTGCATTGAGGGTTGTAAAGAGATTCTCTAGAATTATTATATCTCGATCATGTTTTATTAAAAAAAAAAAAATCATTTGACCTAAATAGAAAGGAAAATCAGAAGTTGGTATAGGTAACAGCTTAATGGCCAAAATGTTGTAATCATTAATCATTGATACAAATTTGAATATTTTGTGTGTTAAAATATGTGGAAAAGTGCAATCCCTCAACCCTTATGATAAATGTAGTTGGTTTTCATTCTCTTTCCCAATGAACCTCTTGACTATCCCTTCCTACCCATACATTTAAAAAAATAAGTGATTATTTTAGTCATTCACCAGTAGAAAAAGAGGTGTATTTTCATTACTTGACAACGTGGGATGGGTGCAATTTATTCCATTGTCACTAAAACAGAAGAAGCAATTCCACTTTAGATACCACAAGGTATCCTTCCATATAGCTCATTTGAATACAGGTGTTCCAAGGTGGGGTTTTCTATTTTTAAATTACCATATCAAAAATAAATGTGCCTTATTTTTTTATAAGTCTTGTTAAATCTTATTACTGTCCATATTACTGTTTGGGAAGTGGGGTATTGGGAGGCTGGGGTAGGGTGGGTACTTTCTATGACACATAAATTATGTAATTTTTTTGCTTGATAATGCTGGCCACATCCTGATCTGTGTCATTAAATTTGTGGTGGTGTTACTCTAAACATTTTGACTATTTGAATGTACTGAGATGTCAAAAAACAAAACAAGGAAGAAAAATATTGTTAATTAAAATATGCTGCTGCCAAGGAAACTGCAAGTTGAAGCAAGGATTTGTAACACACAAAATCCAAGTAGTGCTTGCGTTTCACAGTAGTTAACCATGTTAAAGAGAGAATGCTTTAAAAATAGACTGTTTAAAATCCACTGTGTGTAGCTCATCTTGATGCTCCTTACTAAAGAATATGTTCCAAAAGTTTGTGTGTGGTAAGCTCAGCATGTTAGTCTAGCCCATGCACCATCACAGGATCTTTAAGTTCATTTGAGATCATTGTTTCTTTGATAGAATAATAGTATTTAATTTCAGTATAGAAAGAAATCTCTGCTATATACACTTCTGAAAAATTTTCCTCGGTGTCTTAACCTAATTTAGTATTATTTGACTTTAAACTTCTATTTACCTCTTGCCATTCCAATGAGAGAAAATCATTTCTGCCTCAGTGTTTATTCTGATAGTCATCTAGATTCTTCCTCAAGATGCAGCTCCTACATTCACTGTTATGTCGAGTTCATAAAATCCTTTGCCTATAATCATTAAGGAAATACCAGAGTTGATAGGGTATAATTTCTTGCAATAAGCATGTGATGTACATTCCCTTTCCTCACTTGTCGGGGAATAAGCAACTAAAATACAGCAAAACCACTTCCTCCTGTAGACTTCTGCAGATGCTAGCTAGGGTTGCCAAGCGCAAGTCCCAGGAATCTGATCTATATTCTTGTTATGTCCTAAGTTTATTACCTTCCTGTGGATGTTCACTGTGCTCTGTGGTTAGTTAAGCTTAATCACTACAGAAGTTCTGATGAGGCCAAATCAAACTGGAGGCTGACAAATAAACAAAAACAGCAGACACAAGGACCAGCCCTGTGTTCTTGCCACCAGCTACTTACTCACAGGTGAAGCAGAAATTCTTTTTAACCAGCAAGTTTCTGCTTTTTAAAGTTATTTTCACATTATAACATCGGGGAAATGAAGAGAGGGTGTTTTTGCTTTGGGTATAGTCAGTCATGAACTAACTAAAACATTGAGTTTCTCTGGCACACATGGACAGCCAACCATACTTCAGACATGACATCAGGGGTCTGTGTGGTTAGGCTTATTACATCTGTTAACACAGACGCTCAGTGGACCAAGACTGTCTCGCTACTCTTTCCCCACTTTCTGAAATTTTAATTTAGAGGTGCATGGTTCAAATATCAGCATTCTAAAAATATTGATTTAAAGAAAATGTTGTATGATCTTGTAAAACATTGTAATTATCTTCCTGTGTCTTTGTTGTACTTGTGCTGAAATGTTTTCACAGTCCTTTGTCTAGAAGAAATGTTTACTTTCATTTTGATTATTTTGCTCATTGAAATCAACAGGTTTTGATATTTTTCTCTTGGAAGATTTTTATAACTTTTTGGGAATATGTAATATAAGATCTCTAATAAAATGTAATCTTACCCTGTGCATTGTCTTCTAGAGTAATTCTTAATCCTATTTGCAAACAGATCTATTAACACATTTATAACAAAGAAGAGTAAAGTGGGGAGGGGGTATTCTTGGTTCTGTTGTGAGAAAATCACCTTCCTCAGCCCAGCCTGAGTAAGAAAACGGTGTTCTGTGCACAGGTGGCAGATGGATATTAGAAAGTTTCCCATCTGTATCTGGAGCACCTTTAGATTGGAGTCTAGGAACTTTTCAGCAGTAGCATCCATCTTCAGCCAGATAGGTAAAAGGAAGATGTTGGTCAGATCCCATGTATGGAAAGATCAGGGCAGAAAAGGAAGTGGAGGTGAATCAGCACATGGAGCTAAAATGTAACTTGATGCAGAAAATCAAACCAGTAGGGAGAGAGAGTTCCAGATGGTACTGCCCTATCCAGGTGAATGAGCAACTGCCGGAGCTGAGGAGTTCCTTCCTTCAAAAACTTCCAGTGGGTGAGGGTGAAGAATACTTAACCTGAGGCTCCACAGGTACATTCTAAATGGGAAACTTTGATTTATTTCTGTTATTTCTACATGCAGTAGAGAAATGTAAAAATATATTTCCCTGGGAAGTAATAAAAACTAAGTCATTGACTCTGTAAGTTTTGATTATTAGCATGTTACAGAAAATTTAATAATAAAATTGGTAAAGAAAAAATTGGCTTACGTGAGTATGCATGCATAGTGATTCTGGTTTTGAATGGTTGAATCAAAACCTACAGAAGACAAGGAATTGGCAAAAGTGGCTGTCATGTGACAAGCTGTACACAATTGCCTTGCAGCTGCAATGGAGCCGAATCCTCCAGTGTAAACTGCTTTAATCTAAGATAGGGAAATGCCTTCAGTATGTCATGTTCAGCATAGAGAACACTCCCAATTCTGACTGTGAGGTTTTCCAGGTTCAGACCTTATCCCTTGGCTTGGCTTTCCACTGTTGTCTTCATTCTCAGGCTGTCCATTGGTTGCCAACATGGCCACCAGATGATCCAGACCTCTGTGTAGACATGGCAGACTTTGGTAGAAAGAGTTCTTTATCTCATTGTTTGTAGTATGTGCCTTACAGTTGGTGTCACGGACTGTCCTTAGTTCACATGCCAATGATTTCACTGAAGATCTACACTTAAATTGGAGAGCCACTTGGGAAACTGGATGGGTCCATACAAAATGGGAATTGGTAGTTATGGCAAAGGCATCTGGAAGATAAGCGTGCTTTGGATGGGAGTTGGCACCTCAATGTCAGACAGGCAACATACAGCAGAAATGCATTGTTGAGCAAAAGCAGATGCAGATGGGAACTCTAGAGGAAACTGAGAGTATCTACTTTATTTGACTTTCAGGAAAGATTTCATAGAATAAATGATCTTGTAATTAGGGAAGCATTAATCTGATCTTAGCAGAAAAGACCAGAATGGGTCTTTAACAACTGGGCTTCCACCTTCCACAGAGAGCTGCAAAACAAACCTTGACAAAGGAGAAGTGTACACATGTTGTTGGGCATGGTAGCCTCTGGCCATGTGTAGCTCCTGCGTGTTTAAAACATAACAAGTGCCCCTTGTTTGCTGAGAGCCATACCATGTCGCTCCTCCTCTGAAGCTTGCGATAGTATAAGTGAGTAGAACTGACAAGCATGCGCCAAATCTAAGGCCACATTTTGCTCCAATCATCCTCCCACTGTGGTAGTCAGTCCTGAAGCATTGGCTTGTCCTGGAAACTTGCTGGAACCAGACACCCTTGGCCCCTACGGAAGACCGAGGAAATCAGAATCTGAATTTTAGCAGTCTTCCTTGAGACTCTGGCCTCGCTGAGCACAAGCCTAGCACATTTCTTGAGAAGTAATCTCTGCCTGTTTTTAAGTAGCCCTTGACTGTTTAGAAATAGTCCAGTGCCCTATAAAAGCCAAGAAACATCCCCAAGTGCTAAGTGCCAAAACAATACCAAGGCTGCCACCTCTATGTCTAGGCAGCTCCTGCTTGCAAGCCAGCTGATACAAGATTTGTTTTGTTTTGTTCTTCCCATATAGTTGTCAAAGTAAGCATCTAAAAAGAAGAATCTAGAAGGTTTCTTCCTTGCATTTTGTTCCCAGTTGCTGGTAAACTTCAAAAAGCAAAAAGTGTGAAGGCCAAAGAACCCTATCTGGCCTGAACTTGACTATGCAAGTTTAATAAATCCTGTTAGACCAGCTGCCACATCTTCTACCCTGTCCCCTCACTGCTGTCTGTCTTCATAGATCTCTGACATGCGCATGGGGCAATCTTCTTCCACTGGTCATCGTGTGAATCTCCCTTTGACCAGCCAGCATATGGTGGTCCCTCCAGTACTCTTCCCAAGTCATTGTCTTGCTTTGCTTCTCTTTCCAAGTCCAACATCCAATGGTTGGACTTGCCCAGAATGTTAGCTCTATATGCTTTACAGGTTGATCACAGGAGTTCCAGAAATACTTGTTCAATAAGTAAATGATAGGCTCAGCACACATAAATGTTGAGAAACAAAAATCTGATAAAGAATAAGAGACTGAAAATCCCTTAATAATTTGTTTGTTTGTTTGCTTATGTTATTCCTCTGCTTCAAACCCTTGGGGTATTTCCAGGCCAGAAATGAACATGAAACTTTTTGAAGCTGGGTTTCTAATTCCTTCAAAGGATGCACTCTCATGCAAAGTCCTGTGCCTACCAACCAATCATTGTGCGTCTGCCATTTTCCTTTGTGATGAAATCCTGGTTTTATTTAAGTATCATGGACTTCAGGGATTCGACCCTGTTGTTTGAATTGGTCTCACTCTGTTTTCCAGGCCATCTGTTTTCCTTGGGTCTTGATGTATTGCACTCTGTTGCCAATGAGTTAGTGGAGGGCTTGTGAGAGAGATCTTTTCCCTCTGTCTTAAGAAAGGCAACCATCTTCCTTTCATGGATCAAAGTCAGTGCTGTGAGAGAGCACAAGCCTGAGGACCAAGATAAAACCAAATGAACATGGGTTGGAGCTGAAGTTTTCTGATGTTGACCGGCTGAATGATCTAGCTCCTTCTGACATTGACCGGCTCTCAGACCTCTCCTCATGAAATGATAAATCACGAGTATTACGCTTTTCCTTAAGCGATTCATTCACTGGACTGTGGACCAAATGTGAGAATGTAGGTTGTCATGCTGACTTTCCTGCTGCCAGCAGCCTTTCACATTTTCTTTGAAATGTTTAATAAAACAGATTAATTCATTCATTATATTGCTGGGGGGATTTTTTCTCCAATATACGGTCAGAAGAAAGAATTTTAAAATTGCCAAATAACCAATGATGTAAGTACTAACAAATGCTTGATGGTTGGAAAGTTATTTTGACATATACACCCAGAGAGATTTTGACTCAAATGTGAGATCTGATCAACTTCTGTGGCATAAGATGAACCTTACTGATATCAACCAGAAAACTCAGAGGTAGAGTGGGAGGAGGAAGAGGCTAGGTGTAGAGGCAGTGAGTCAATGGTGGCTACCTTCTTTGAAGCCTCTCACTCTTAAACATCAGCCGACATTTTCTGAATAGATTTGTATCATTGAAAGATCAGGTGTGGATTTCTGAATCTTCAAATAAGGGAAGCATTGGAACCATGATATTGAACAACAGGATTTTTTGGGTCCTGTTGTTCTTGATTTCCATGGTCTGCATTGTTTATAGTTGTGTTTGCTTGTTCATGTATTTGGTTTAATTCATAGCAGAGCCGAGAGGTTCCCTTTCTAGTCCAAGATCTATAAGGCAGGGTAGTGAGGGCAGTGTGGCCCTAGTATCTATGTGTGTCATGCTTCGCTAGTCCAAAGGCATCTGTCATTGGTTGGCTTTCCATCCCTGGTCTGAAGTTGGGGATTGCCTCTTGTTTTGGTCCAAAACTTCCTTCCTGAAGCAGAAGACCTAGAGCACTTGCCTTTGTGCCTTACCTTGTGTCTTACATCTTCCTAAATGTAGTTTCTAAGTGCGGTGAATACTGTTTCGAAATATCAGATTTAAGTAAATTCTATAGCTTCATCTTCACAGAACTTATGGGATATCATTAATCAAGCCTGAAGGAAGCCACTTTCAGCTTTTTGGTTTTGGTTTTTTATCACAATGTCTATTAATAAACATTAGCTCAGTGTTTCATTCAGGTAAGGGACCTGTGCTGAGCTCTGGGAAGCTCCTCTCTAAAGTAGGAAGTCTGGTGGAATTAAGGTTCTCTGAGATGAGAGAGCAAGAGGATCAAATTAGCACAAATGACAGATGCCCTGGGATTCCAGAGAAGTGGGGTATGACCTGACTTAAAGGGTAAATTTATCCCCAGTTAGGGGGGAAGAGAACACAGGGTTGACACCTGCAGCACAAAGCCTGGATCTCTCTGGTGTGGTAGAAGTTTCCAGGAAGAACGATTGATAAGAGGTCAGACAGAAGTTTTTGACTAAAGAGTCCTTGTTCTCTGGATCTAAATGTTCTGGTCTATAGACAGAACCAAGTGGTAGTGTGTATGTTATACAGGTTTAAAAATATTAAGCATATGAGAGGAAATATGTCTGTATGTAGTTTACAGAAACTTTTAGGCTGGCTACATTTAATCTATTGTGAAGGAAGGGACTGTATGTATAATTTGTGATTTTTAAAAAAATTATAGCCATGTCATGACTCATTAAGACAATTATGAAATTTAAATGCCTTTTACCCAAGTCTGTTGACTCCAGAACCCTGTAATGAAATAGTGAATATATATTCACTGCATTACCAGAATAATAAAATATAATATAAGTTTGGGCAGAACAGTATTATTATAGGGTATTAAAAGTAACTCCATTCATTAGTCTATAGTAAATCTATTTTAGAGCTATCTACAGAGTTTAATTTGTCAACCATAAAGGTAGGAATATTTGCCACAAAGACAAGACATCAAAGCATTAATAAGATACATTTGAAACTAGTTTTAGCTTTGATGGTGAGCTATATATTTTAATGTTCTCTAGAATGTTGTCAAAATTCAGTCTGTTGGGCCTATGCCATTGAGCTGTTGTTACAAGTATGAGGTTGTTCCTCCATTAGGTCAAGGGATTGGGCCATCTCCCGAATTCACCCTATTTACATGATAAGAAATGAGAGAGTTTTCTAGAGTGTTTTCGAAGAGATACAGATACTTATTCTTGATGCTTTAACATATACAGGGAAAGTGAATCCCTTTTGTACACACAATTAAAATGAAAGAAAATGCAGGGAACAGAGCCAGTGTGGCAAACATGGTTGGTCTTGGAGGGGCTGCACCTCATTCGTCAAAATCTTAGAAATGTTTGGTGAAAATGAACCTGATTAATTTTTTTTTTAAATCTATTTGAGGACCTGGTATCAAGGAGCCAGGATGTTGTCTAGAGTTGAAAATTTTTCAGAGTTCCAAATAGAAGGCAAATTGCTTATCTCAGTCAACCCAGGGAGTGTAGAGTGTAAAGCTGTCTCTGTGGTGTTACAGTGATGTTTAGAAAGCAGTGTGCTCCTTAGTTTTTGTCAACCAGACACAAACTGAGTAACCAGCAAAGGAGAAATTTGAATTGGTGAATTGCCTCCAGTAGACTGGGCTGTGGGCATCCTTAGTTTGCTTCTAATGATTGGAAGAGTCCACCCACCTCCACAGTCCCGGGTTGTATAGCAAGCTGAGCAAGCCACAGGAAGCAAGCTGGTAAGCAGCCTTCCTTCCTGGATTCAGCTTTAATTCCTGAGAATTAACCCTCTGGGGTCACATATCAGATATCCTGTATATCAAATATTTACATTAAGATTCATAACAGTAGCAAAACTGCAGTTACAAACTATCAACAAAAATAATTTTATACTTTGAGGGTAACGACAACATGAGGGCCCCAGCATCAGGAAGGGTGAGAACCTCTGCTGTAAAGTAAACCCTTTTCTCTCCAAGGTGCTTTTTGTTTATGGTGTTTATCCCAGCTACAGGAGACAAACTAGGTTAAGAAGGGAGCTGGGGTGGCAGGTGGGGACAACAGGAGAAAGAAGATATCTCTAACAATTTCTTTGGTTTCTTTCATCTTTCAGAAGGTGTGGAAGTAAAAATCATAGTTCTGATACATAGTAGCTAGCATGCATGCTTTCGTAGCAGGCTTTGTAGACTCACGACCTATCTTCTGGAGTCCACCTTCAAAGCTGTAATGTGGCACTTTGTTCCACTCATTTTACCTAACAGAACGGTGAAGACTGGTAAGACTGACTTCCAACCGTTTGTCTATGCAGGGGTCTGAAAACCCTAGCCAAAGCTACCCGGATTATTTTTATAAACAAACTGCATAGGAGGTAGCATTTGTTTACATACTATATGTGGGCTACTTTGTAGCTAAATGGTAGTAGAGTTGTGCTTGAAAAGCTGAAAACATTTACTGATGTTTCTTTCCAGAAAAAAAGGGGGGGGGGTTGTGGAGGGGTTGACCTCTTAGTGAATGGCAGAATAGGGCTATTTATAGAACCTTACACTTTGGAGGCAATTGGAGAAGAGAATAGGAAGTCTGTGGTGGCAGTAACAGAAGGAACACTGGATTGGTGACTGCCGGTCTCGATTCTAGTCTTTTGGGATTTTTTGGGTTCTTTTTATTGGATATTTTCTTTATTTACATTTCAAATGTTGTCCTTGTTCCCAGCTCCCCCCTCAAAACCTCCTATCCCATCCCCCTCCCCCTGCTTCTATGAGGGTGCTCCCCCACCCACCCACTCCTGCTTCCCTGTCCTGGCATTTCCCTACACTGGTGCATCAAGCCTTCACAGGACCAAGAGCCTCTCCTTCCATTGATGCCCAACAATGCCATCCTCTGCTACATATGCAGCTGGAGCCATGGGTCCCTCCATGTGTACTACTTGGTTGTTGGTTTAGTCCTTAGGAGCTCTGGGGGGTCTGGTTGGTCGATATTGTTGTTCTTCCTATGGTGTTGCAAACCCCTTCCGCTCCTTCAGTTCTTTCTCTTAACTCCTCCGTTGGGGATCCCATTGGGATTCTAGTCTTAATTATACCAAATGCTGCTGTGGACCTTGAATAAGTCACAGTACCTCCTTGGAAATCGTTTATTCCCCTGGTCTAATTAAAGCCACACTGCAGAGTTTCCAAATCAGGTTTTCTGACCACTTTTTCTGATCTGAGAAGAGTTCTTTCAGCAGATGAAGAAAAGTGTATTTTAACTGGTTCCTCATGGCAACGCTTACAGCTATTTCCAAATAACCTTTTGAAGTCTCTGTGTTTTGGTTGGACACCTTTGGGTGTTTAGGGTTAGGAATAGAATTATCTTAATGCAAAAAGTTATTTTTGTTTTCTTTATTTTTGTAAATGCCAGCGATTTCTTCCCCTGAAACAACCTAAATCTGAAAAACTATGTTCTTGAAGCTTTCTCGGGAGAAGTTGGAGGCAGAATATGAAGGGTGACACAAAACATTCAGAAAGGATTGTATGAAAGCAGCTCTTTCCAACTGAGTCCACATCGGAAAGTCGGGAACACCATGGGTTCAGATCGACTCAGCAACAGTGAAGCAAGAATTCTCTGTAGTAGAATGGCTGAGATGGGAAGTCACAACTCCTTAAGAAACTTAGTCATGGACCTGGAGAGATGACACAGCAGATAAGAGCACTTGATGCATTTGCAGAGGATCTGAGTTCCTGGGACCTCTTGAATGACACTCACAACAATCTTGACTCCCTCAAAGAAATCTGACTCCCTCCTGTGGTCTCCTCAGGTACCTCATTCATGTTCATAAACCTATACATGGTTTTAAAAAAATTAAAGACCCAGAAGAATCTTAAGAAAATGAAAGAAATCTTAGTCTTGGGCTCCCTGTAGTTAAAAATCAGTCTGTAATAGCCTTGCCCTGAAAGGCTGGGAAAACAGTGGTGCCTTTGCTCTTAAAACAGTGTAGCCTATGCTTTGGAAGAGCGAAGGATACACTGTGGAGTGGGCCTGAGCAACACCTCCCAGACATTGGGGACTGACGGAAGGAACCCGTGTCTCAGGATGCACCATGGTGAAAGAAGCATGTGTGAGTCAGTTGCTTCTGTCTTGACTCTTTTGTATAGAGTATATTTTTAAAATTTAGTCTCAAAGCAGAGTCCAAAACTAGTTATATATCTAATTTAGGAACAGAGAAATATCAGAAGTTTAAAGTCATTATCTGAGAGTGAACTTCTGCTTAGCTAACATCAGCCGTGGCCGGGTGTCTATCAAGTTGACTAAGCACTACATATACTGAGCCTGCTTTTCATTCAGTTCCTCCTATGAGTTGCTCATAGTGGATTAAATAGTAGCTTCCAACACGATGCATGTAGGTCTAACCCTTGCAAGCTATAAATAAGACCGTATTTGGAGGTAGGACCTTTGCAGGTGTTATTAAACTAAAGATTTAGAGGCAATATCACCTCAGAGCTCCTGAACAGGCTCTAAGTTCACTGCCAAATGTATTGATAAGACAGACTAGAGGACACAGAGACCATGTGGTATGTGACTGTGGTGGCCTCAAACCATGGACTCAGCCACTGTTGTGATCTGGCTGCAAGATAGGGGATGCAAAGCTGAAGCCATAGAACAATGACCCTCAGTTCTCCAGAGGAGCAGTGCTGACCCCTGTTGGAATCTGGTATAAGTTACCCAGTTGGTGGCCCTTCAGAACAACAGCATTTTAATCTGATTGCCTCCTGGGACAGACTGTATACCTTGTGGCCCTGCCAGAGAAGGAAGAGCTAAGTGCAGCATTGTGAGAATTCCAAACAGACACAAGCATGCCAAGATCACACTGGTGCTCAGAACTGTAGGGAACCTCAGAGTAGGTTCAAGACACCCCTGAGACCAAGTTCTCAGCACAAAGGAGTGCTGAAGGCCAGCCGCAGCAGTGACTGGGTACCAGAGAGGATGTAAAGAACAGGCCAGGGAAAGGATGAGTCAGATACCATAACTTCTGATTGTCTGACAATCAGAAAATGTCTTTATTTATATAGATTTAAAAAGTCATGATTTCAACAGATACAGATCATATCAATTTGTCCTGACCATACTTTTCTAGCCCAGGGTTGCAGGTTAACACAAGTAGAAGATTTTATTATCATCAACCCCATACCCTTTTTCTTAAAATTCTAAAAATCATTTTAGCACAGGCAAGCAAGAAAGCATGTAACAGACTGTTCTCAGGCCAGCAGCACTTAGTGGTTTCAAGATGTTTAGACAGAGAATAGGTAGAATCTGAGTCAGTCCAGGTGAATCGCCCTGCTTTAAGCAGTATATTATTAACTTTTAGTGGCCAGTTATGTTGCTTGCAGATTCGCCTAAGCCTGAGAACTCAGACTTAGGAATCATTGTAGCTGTTATTTATAATCTAGTAAGAATTTGTTTAATAAAGGGAATCTTTTGTTTTTATATTAATTAACATTGCAGCAACTTGGTGGGGATCATTCTTTTCAAGAATGACAAATCCTAATACCTTATTCTTATTAGGTTCTTTTATGTTGTTCTCATATCACCTGTACATGCTATCATATTATCTTAGTTCTAGCTTTTGTTACAGAGTTCTTACAAGGGGCTTTATATGTATGGTCTTTTATCTTATAGGTTATAATTCTAAGAAATTCTAAATATTTTATAAAAGAAGTTCTGTATTCTGATTTACTGTCATTTCTCCTGTCCTGCTGAGCCTTGTCAGCCCTCTCTGAATTCAAACAATTCTTAATTATTTTGTTTCATGAATTTACCAAGAGACAGATAACAATCTCCAAAGCACAGAGAAGACTCCCAAGTAGGGTCCACTAGAGTTGTTACTTCCTTGAGAGCAAGGGATAGTACGTTTAGGACTTTCTCAGCAGAATACTAAAACAATTTTGTCAGAGAAGACCTGGGTGAATCTTTATGCTTATAGCCCCGCCCCCCAAGAGTGTAAGACACAGAGACTCAAACCGAAAGTAAAGGGCGTCAGAATCATAGCATGTGGCTCAGCTTTGCTGGAACCTTGTCAAAACAGCTGTACTGGCCTCATGACTTACACAGTTCCCTTAGGAAATGGCAGTGCGGAAGGAAATTTAACAAAAGGCAGGGAATAAGAGACAAAGACAGGAGCGAGGGGATGAAGGAGAAGGGGAGGGGATTTTGACTGCCTCTGGATAGAGAGGACATAGACTTGGCCCAGAGGCAAATGGTAGTTTATAAAGGTGAAAGGGGGAAACCCCATGTTAGGATGAGTTGATTTGTTTTCACTGCGCATGTTAAGGTAGCAAAGGGGGGCTTTTGATTGATGGAATTCAATACTTTGGTAGCTGGACTTCGATACTCAGCCTCAGGGGAGGAAGAGGCCAAATAAGGGACTGGACCTTGAGAACTAGTTTTAGGATTATAATCTAATGGTTTTTAGCAAGGCAGAGGGAATGGGGGAGAAGGGCAAGCCTACCAGAGCCATGATTGCCATCCTCAGGCCTCCTAGAGCCCCTTCAAGATCACTATCAGCTTCGATTGGTATGTGTAATGCACGCGAGCTTATAGTATACCTGGAAGGAAAACAGGAGCTGTTTTCAAGGATTCACCTCCATTTGCATGTGACATAGCTCTTTAGTTATCCTGAGTAAAGTCTCCCAGAGATGACATGATTGGGTATTGTCCCTAATGGGCTATAAGAATGGTTTGCACGTGCCTGGAGCTTTTTAACTTTTAGATACAGATGACCTTTTGCTCCCTTATCTCACAGTAACTGTGAAACAGGTCAGCCCTGTGTGATGGTGGAGCCTTCAAAGTTTTGTAGCATAAAGGCTATGAGCTAAGAAAGAAGCCAGGCTGAAAATAAAGCTTCTGTGATCTAGTGCGCTGCTTATTGGCTTACACTGTGGGGAATGACTGGCAGACCCAGCAGCGAGTCCACAAACTGAAACTGTGGTCACCGGGAAAGTGCTCTTACATGAATACAGCAAAGAGCAAAAATCAGAAAAGAAGAAAAGCAGACAGATACTCATAACATACCAAATTGTGCCAGTATCATATGAGTCCAAGATAGGATATGATAATGACCTCATTTGATACTGATATGTAAAGAGGTGGTCACTCAATAATAGTAAGGCAATGATTATGAAAACAAATGAAACTGAATATCTATCACAAACAGATGAAAACTGAGTTGTACATTAAAGATGCAATTGCATAACCAAGGCTATAAGTACAGTGAGATAAAAAGGAAATATTGTAATTGCTTGAAAATAAAGAACTTTCTAACCTTGGTATAAACCTGAGCAATACAAAGAAATATCAACTAATTTGATGGTAAAAATAAAAAACCAATATTGTCAAAATGCTATACAGTCAAAAGAAAGTGAAGAAGTATTTTCAATATATGTTATTAGTTTATTTAACAATCATTTGTGGTACACCAGCTATAAGACAGAAACTGTAGTCACTGCTAGAACCGAAATGACAATAAACAATCTTGACCTCACCAAGCTTGACCTGCTGATTAAGGGGCCACATGGAACAAGTGCTTCAGAATATGATGAGTGTTATAGGTCACGTCTAGTTGTCATAGCAACAGACAAATGTGGAAAGTAAATAGGACTTGACCTCTCTCATGTATAAAGCATTTATTAAAATCAATGAGAAAAATGGTAACATAGGCAATCTGACTGAAGATGTATACAAGGGAGATTCCTAGATAAAAAATGTAGGTCACCAGTAAATATGTTATTATCTTCATGAATAATCAAAGGTATGCAAATTAACCAGAATAATACATTACCCCTAACTTACCAAATAATAAAATAATCCTTAATAAGGTACTAATGCTAATACGCAGGGAATTAGATGTGTTCACAGACTTTGATAAGCTATATAGTGTAGAAAAATCTGATAATTATATGTTAATATTTATAACTTTAAAATCCATGTTTTTATTCAATGTTATAGACTTAACTGTTTTGCTCCTCCAAAATTCATGTGAAGTAGACTAATTTACAATGTGATATTAAAAGAGACACAGTCGTGACAGTGGGATTTTTGTGATGGCCCTTGTGACTAGGGGTACCAACAGTCATTAAATGCCAGTGACTCTTCTTTTAGGGGTGGGGCTTTCTTGTATTTCCCACACTTTTGTTGATGTGTGAACTGGTGCTGTTACTGTTCAGGTCTGGTTTTGGCTACCACATTGTTGACATTTCATGGATGCAACTTCTCTGTCCTATATAGAAGACACAATTTCACAGCAGATGTCCTGGTCATTCATGCACCCAAACCATAGGCATCTGAGGAATACTAAGTAGACCCAGAAGGTTGTACTTATACATTTACATGTATATATACATGTGAGTACATGTATATATGCAGCAATAGAATCAAATGCAAAAGAGATGGGGAAAGATGTCAGGTGAAAGTACACATTGAATTTTGAAGATGCAGTACTCAAGAGTGTTAAAAATAGGTTATATTTTAGATTGAACACTGTACCTTTTACAAAGAAAAATAATGTACTGAGCTAAGTATATTGAAATTTTGAAAGGAGGACATACCTAAAAGATTTCACCCTTTCTTTCTTCCTGCACCTTTAACAACCCTATCGATCTGAGGAACTAGGAAGCAACTGAAAGACTGAAGAGACACCTCACTGAGAACTAACAGCACACATGTTCATCTTGCATCCTAGTCCTCAGAACTATGAAAAACATTTTATTGTTTAAAGCTCCAGACTATACAACTTTTTATGATGACTTTATTGACATAATATATATATACATATATACATGTATAAATATGCATTTACAAGCAGTTAATAGAAGAATCAAAACCATGTAAACACAGCAACATACAACAAAACCATATATCAGAGATTAGCAAGCTGTGAACCATGACCAAGTCCAGTTCATTGCCTAGTTTTGAATATGAAGTATAATTGGAATACAGCCATATTCATTTTTAAATTTATCATCTCTGGCTGTTTTACTGTCACAATAGAATTGAATAATTGCAACAGAGACTTTCTGTTTGCATAAGCCTCAAATATTTATTATCTGATCCTTCACAGGAAATTTGCCAGCCCTTCCTCTGTATAGTAGATTAAAATTACAAACAATTGGAATATTCATGCCTTTTATTTGTCTAAAATTATTGTATATCCATAATGTAGGACATTATGTAGCAATTGATAAAGTAGATTATATATAAAGACGTAAATGTTTGTTAAGGGATTTGGATAAATGAGAATCATAGCTCAATATCTATAGCATAATCCATTTATGTGAACCCTATGTATGCAGAGGCATATTGGTGTATGCTTCCATTTACTAATTACAGTCAGTGAATTCTGATATTATCACACTAATGGAAAAACATTGAAACCTGTCATTTAGATCATTTCCTAACCATTTAATTAAGCAATGATCAGACAAGTAAGTCAGAACAAGATAGCCACTATTTGTCTAGAAAACTCAGGAGAAACAAAATGGAGTAATGAGCCTCGAGGTAGGGTCTAAGGTGGTCACCCACCATGGGTTTCTGATGTGTGCACTGTTGGTGAGGTTGGAATTTTTCTGTGGCCTGATGAAAATAGGACTCCTCTGAAAAAAGCATTAGGTTGAATTAAGACAAGATGGGATATAAACCTTTACTTTCTCCTTTCACAAGCTAGGTTGTTGGATACCAAACAAATTCTTTTCAGTCTTGAAATTGTACTTCATGCTTAAGATGGGAGTTCAAGTCTTTAATTCTCTGAGTTTGTGTACTTTAAGTCATCTGAAGTGGGTACCGTATACTGCCACTGTAGATTGTAGATTGTCAGAGAAGGTTGCCACCTATACACTGCTACCCGTAGACGCATAGCTCGGTATCTTCATGGAAACATGATCCAAGCTGCTGACCTGGGAGTTAGTTTCCATATCTCTGATCTTCCTGTCCTCAGCTACACAGTCCAGAAGGAAAGTGTTTTTCTCTCACTCTCCAGCATAGTCAGCAACAGCACCATCCTGCCTGGATGGATGCCTGTCACTATGGCAACCAACACCATCTCCTGGATGGATGTCCATTGCTATGGTAACCAACACTATCTCCTGAATGGATGTCCATCGCTATGGTAACCAATACCATCTCCCTGCTTCTGGTTCAGTGCTTATGATCCATTTTCTCCTTTAACCCAGAGCCAGGTTCAGACTTGTGGCTCCAACTTACAAGTTCATTGTTTTTTTCTTTTTCTTAAAAAATAGATAAATTATAGCAAATGGTAATTACGCATGCCCCTCAAAGTAAGATATCACCATGACCCACTTTTTTTTTTAAGTGTCTAACTAAATATTGCAACTCCATCCCATAACCATGCAAGATTTTGTTTGATGAAAATCCATGGAAGAATTCGTGGGAATTTTTTTTAATGCTCATTAATTTTCACACTACTGCTTTCTAATTAACTTTTTTCCTAATGGGTTTCATTATGGCATCTTCGTGTGTCTGTGTGTGTGTGTGTGTGTTGTGTTTGTATATGTGTACTTTGTCCTGATCCACCCCCTACACCACTCATCTCCCTTATCCTCTTTCTCCTCTCTTGATGGACTGTAGAGAGAATCTCTTGTGTACCATGTACAATAAAAGCTGATGGCCTATTACCTGAGGCAGGCAATAGGAGGAGTGAGTTCCAATAGGAGAGAGGAACTCTGGGGTAGAGTCAAGGGCAGGGAGAGATTCACCCAGACTCTGAGAAGACAGACACATAAAACTGAGGAGAAGTACCCAGCATGTGGCACTCTTAGAATAGAATAAACAGGTTAATTAAGTTAGGAGCTAAGCTAGTCAAGGATCAAGCCAAAGTTTATGGCCTACATATTTATTCATAAACAGTAAGTCACAGAGTCATTATTTCAGGATCTGGAGGCAGGGGTGGAAAAGTCCACAGATACATTGGACCTCCTCCTATTGGTTCTCCCTTATGTTTTCATGTCACACATACTCTATTACCCTCTCTTACCTGTCCCCTCTTCCTTCCTCTCACTGTTTCCATTAACACCCCAATGCCTAGGCGTTCCCATGAGGAACTGTTGGAGCTGCCACAGCTCTTGGAATGCTTCAGGTGGATCTACAAGTCCATGGGTTCCTGGTGTGTTGGAAAAGTATGTTGACACAGGTGAGGAATGGGAAATGCAGTTGGACTGCCAGACTGATACCAAGCTATAACGAATTGGTACTGTCAGCTCAGCGTAGTCCGTTTCCTAAGAGGAATCATCTTTCCTCACTGCGCAGGGTTCTAGTGTATTTCCCTTTTACACTCTGTATGCAGGTTGCTGGGGCTATAGTACTTCAGGAGATACAGAAGAAGTACAGCCCAATCGTACTTGGTTGTAAGTAGTTTACTATTCATTGCACTAGATGTAACTGTTACTTTTCAATAAATCCTTCTCTTAGTGACCAGTCTCCCAGAGGCAGACCTATCCAGCGCAATATTTTACAGGAAAATATTTTTGCGAGCATTAAGTGGACATTTTCATTCCCAGAAATCATTTGCTGTTGGCTCTGCACTTTTTAAATCAATGGTCTTCTTCATTTCAGATGGAAGTTAAAGAAGAAAGTCATCTTTTGGCTGTCAATGCAAAACTATATTTTTAAACCCTTCACAGTGGGTCCATGGTGTTGCTTTCAGGCTTTGCTGAGAAAGGAAAAGGTGTTGTTTTCTTCTGCTAAAATCTCTTTTACAAATCAAATGTGAGCCCAGGGAATCTAGCTTACTAAATTTTATTATAAGTCCTAGCATGCAGGCAGGACTGTAGGTGCTGCGGGGAATACAACCACCCAAAGGACCAGGAAAAGCTCTTTGTGTTTCTGAGTGGCTGGCTAAAAGGAGCAAGGAGAGGATGCAAGTTATCAGACCTGAACTGCCTAGCTCTGTGGCTTCCTGGGATTGAAGCAATGAAGATATGATAGAAACCTATTTCACAACAGCAGCTTCTTTCTGGCACATGTTCAGACCCCAAGCTGGTATGACAGCGTGTGGAACAAACATGGTGCCAGCCTGGGCTTTGGAAAGGCATGGATTTTCTCGAGAGCTGATTTCTGGCTCTCATTCAGTCTTTTCATATCCTGTTTGATGCTGTATCTCTGGGGAAATGGAAGACAAAGGAAGTAGTAGGGTAGAGAAGACCAAAGCAAGGGGCATGAGTGTGTTCTTACACACTTCAGCACAGGATGCCCAGCATGAAAAACTGAAAAGGACAAACTACAATTCAGTGGGTGCCATCGCTGCTTCCTGGGCACTGACCAAACAAACAATATAGTATAAAACCTGACAAGGCTCAAGAGAACAGTGCATAACCCTGAAGATTGTGTATCACAGGGAAGCATACATAAATATAACTTTATGCCATGAAGAAAGGAGGCAGAATAATGCACAAGAAGGAATTAAATTTTGAACTGTTCAAAACGAAAGTATCTTTAACCAGAAAATAGAGAATAAAGTTCTATCTATCCTCAGAGTGGTAACTTTGAAAACCTCTATACTGGCACTCTTTGCCACACAGAGAATTTCTCCAATGCCTTCTGAAAGAATAAATAGATGGCTTACCAAATAACAGAGAAGACATGGCAACTTGTAGACCTAATGAGATGAGAGAACTGGAATCAGAATGTATCATCTTGTGGCTGATGGGACATGTTGTCCAGTCATGTAGCTAACTGTGCCCATGGGAAGATGGGCTAGTTCAGATTCAGCAGAAGGTGGGGGTGTAAGATGAGGAGTGGGGTTCTCATTCCCCATGGGTTTTGGATTTCAAGTATTTGCTTGAAACATGCTAAATATCATAAGACATCATTCATTCTAAAAATGCTCAATAAGCAGCTATGACAGACTACAGTGGATGGCTGAGTCAACCTTGCTAGAAGCCTTTAGAAATTGCTTATTTTCATGTGTGGTTCAAATCATCTTTCCCAGTATCACCTTAAAGCTATTAAAAATGTCAACTGACCCTACCTATTTATTATCTACGGAATCACTAATTTCTAGTGAGGGGCTTGGGGTAGATTTAAACAAAACAAAACACCCATTTGTTCCCTTAATAAATAATAAGCTTAGGTCTGGAAAAGCAAATGACTTGGTCTTGATCACTGCACTAGTTAATGGAAGAACCATGGTTGAATCTGGTAATGGTTCTTGGTAATTCTTTAATAGACAAAAGCAATTTTTTGCTGCAATATGCAGGAATGGGGGGATAGAGAGTGGAATGGTTATGTAAGCAACACAAGAGGGACTGATACTGGCATTTAATCACGTGATGTTCATTCTCCTTCTATACACTCTCCCCATGACTCTCAGCATCATTCTACCACTGGAAGAGCTAGTGTTGATAAATGCTTTGAGCTTCAATCTACTTTCCAAATTTAAGAGCAAAGGCATTTGGGCAGTCAATTTGTACTGGTGTGAGTCTCTGGAAGAGCATGCTTGTTTCCCTAACTCACAGATAATACTGTTTCACACTGGGAGGTGAACTTCCTCCAGGATAAGTGTGGTATGTGTGCTACCAGAACCAGTCACCTACCCACAAATGTTGATTTTTCTAATAAGAAGAAAATCTAATAAGTGAGGAACACTTATTCTATTCAAATAGGCTACCCTTATTTTTTCTAAAATGAAGAGAAATTAGACTTTGAGTTAAGAGATAATTTCTTCTAAAAGTACAACTGGAAGAAGGAGCTTAAAGGGTTGAAGGTTTCCGTTTATTTGGACTCTTCTGCCTTTGTAAACACTTGGTGGATTCTCAACTTAGCATCTCCAGCAGATTTTCAGGCTTTGCCAGTCTTGCAGCTCTTCAGTGGAATATGTTCTCATTTCTAGAAGAATCCTACAGCTAGCTCTCACCTGTCTGCTTGTTTACTTATGGTCATTTTTGCGTCACCACTACACTAAACAAACAAGACTGTTGAGGGAAATTCACAGGACCACTTTATTTTCTTTTCTTATGATTACTGCAAGCAAATCCACTCCTAGGGAAATTTATCTGTATCAGATGAAATTGGTGTTGAGTTGCCTGACTTTTCTTGGAAAATAAAATCTAGAGTAGTAGAGTATAACCATTCCACTCTCTATCTACCCTATCCCTGCATATTGCACACAGAAATGGCTTGCGTCTATTAAAGAATTCCCAAGAGCCATCACCAGATTCAGCAGTAGCTCTTCCATTAACTAGTATAGTGACCAAGACCAAAATCTCAGTTCTATCACTAGGATCTTTGGTCAAAACTCCAGCCCCATGTAAAGTGATAGCTTTCTCCACAGCCCAGTGCTTACCTGTTATTGCCTCTGAGGGGAGAAGGAGCAGAATGAAATCACTCTTACTCCTAGCTGTCCTCTGCATTCTTCTTCAATGTCCTAACAAGGTGGAGTAAGGGATGAAGACATGGGGAGGTCCTAACAGACTACCATCAGTTTAAGAAAGACATTTGGAATTGATTCCTTAAGTTGTTTTGGGATGTCCATTTCTGGAAATCCTTATTCTATGAGCACATACTTTGACTAACCACTTGTTCTTCCTCCCACAGATATCCCTTCATTGAGAACAATGTCTTCCTATAAGACAGCCCAGTTTTCCTTTAGCCTTCTGGCAGGCATCTAATCCTACCTTATAAATAACGTTTATGTTTGTCAGGCATGAGTCATGTACCAGTCTGGTATCAGAGATCATGTCACAGTGTTTTCTCAAAATCTCCATAAAAGCCAGTACAGAGCCAGTACCACCTCTGAGTGGTGGCAGAAAGCCCTGGAGGGCAGGACTTGGCACTATATAGCAGATGCTGTGAGAAGATGTTTTATCCTAATTACTGTCTTCCAGATATTTAATTTCAAGTCTTTTATTCTCTTCTTTTGAGATAAGGTAAGGGTTTAACAAAACTGGATGTAGACCACTTCACTAGAGTCCTAAATAGGCTGTTTTGCACATCATTTGAGAATCAGTAGCAATCCCACATGTTGAGATCAGAGTCCTTGAATCTTCCTAATGGATTCAGATCTGGATGGGGTGTGTAGTTAACTTTGCTTTTGATATCTTACTTGTTTCTACAGTTTCCTTATCCCTGGAACTTGACTTCCTGTCTCACTGATTAAGGCCCTCCTTTTCCTGTGATGTCATTGCCACAGCAACTTTTCATAACATTGTTTATTCTTTGGTTCTTGTTACAGTGCAATACATTTTTTCTGTCTATCTGCCAACTTACAAACCTAGAGAAAAATAGATTTTTGTTCTTGTCTATTCAATCTAAGACTATTGTATATCTAAAAAAAGGTGGGGGTATAGACTTTGGACAGAGCTGCTGAGGGACATTGACCAGTTCTCTTGGTTTGGTCTTCTTTGTACTTCATTATCTAGCCTTTCACAGATTCTTGAATTCTTCAGATTCTTGTTCTCTTCCATTTGGTGAGACAGAGTTGTTTGTTGCTTATAAATATTGAGGTATTAATCATCGCAAGAATCATGTTGTGAAGTCTGTTTGCCAGTTGTATTTTAGCTGCTGTGTACTTAATTTTGTTCCACATTCTTACTTTCAGCAGAATAACAAATAAAGGCAAATGTTAAAAATGCCTTTAGAGAGAAAGCAAGACACAGATGCAACTGTCTATCTCAGACTAAACTTTTTCTGAAATATTTTATTTGCTGCTGAGAGGAAAATGAGAAAGTACATTAAAATGGCATAGATGTGGAGCTAGGAAGCTGTTCGAAGTTAACACTACTAATCATGCTGTTATCAATAATAACACGACATCAATAATAACATGTATGAATGTTTTAAGTGCTTTGAACCTTCCTGTAAATCCCACAAAGAATGTTCCAGCAGACTAATCTACTTTGGAAAATGATTTGAATTTAGAAAGCTAAATATTTAGAACAACTTTGATTGGGTTGCATATTAAAGAGAGTTTATATATTTGCCATTAAAAAGTCACAATCTAATATTGCCAATGAGAAAGCTCTGAACGGCTGCCATGTAGGGTTCTGAAATATCACTCGTTGATAAATGTGCAACATAAAGTGCCATGGCTCACCAAAATGAAGTACAATTTTCTCTCCAGCCAGAGAAAAGAGCAAGATCAAGATTGGTTATGCATGAAACAGCCCATTTGGGGAGGCTAATTAGAGAGAGAAGACCTTGAAATAGAAGTCACCAGATAAAGCTAGCAGATGAGACATTTTGGAAGCTCAATTTGTCCTTTGTCATAGACAGATCACCTGCGAAGTATATGTAGCCTCGTGCAAAGATTAGTTATGAGCTCAGAAAGTGTCTCGATGTCTGAGGATTAAAAACAAAACCACATACTGATAGTTCATGAAATTGACTTTGGGGGTTCTGGATTCTTTTAAGTATCAAGTTTCCAAATTAACATATAACAGGTGTGCAAAATAAATTCCCAGAAGAGACACTACATTAGTGTGTGGTGGTTGACTTGCCCCAGAGTCAGGACTGAGGTGAGCAGGACACAGTCCTAAAACAGGTAATGTGTAACAGGAAGTCGAGTGAACACATGAAAACGTAGCTCTGAATCCCTTTTAATTTCAGTGCTCTAGATTAGGATAGTCGTCTCTCCAACCAAGCCGCACAGTTCCCAGGAAATTGCCCCCTCTTGATATCACGTGCTACTCTTAGTACACCCTCAAGGACAAGATGGGAGTTATTTTTTATATTGCTTGCATTTATTTAAGTATCACAAATGAGCATGTGTCTCAAAAATCTGGACTTGATGCTTTTTCTTGACAAATTAGCAGGGGAACCTCAGTATGAAGATTTTCTGGATTTTGTCCTACAAAGTCTCTCTTCCATCACACTATTTGGAGGCAGAGAATACTGACTGAGTTATGGGAATAACTATCAGAATTAGTGATGGCTCTCTTGCAATAGTCCCTATAAGTTTGACATATACCTGTTTGCACAGGACTGGAGTGAGTAACCTTGAGAAAACACCAGAGCCATACATTCAGGACTCCCCTCCTCCCCCCTTCCGAACTGCTATTTTCTGAAGAGCTGGCAGCCCTTGCTGAAGTGAGGTGGGACAGAAGATGTGCTTTTTAACTTGATCTGTGTTAGAAACTCTCAGATGATCTGTTCAAGTCTAAGACTGTTTACTTTCTCTTAAAAAACAAACAATTTTATTGCACAAACATATTTTTTTTTCTTTTGTAAGAATAAGGTAAAAGACAGCCAATTGTGAACACTTCATAATGAGGCTTAACGAATGGCGGCGCCTGCCCCTCCTCTGCGCATGGGAAGACAGTGCTCCAAGGCTAAGAGAGCATCTCTGAACATTTCACTACACTGTGCTCTTAATCCTTTGATTCAGTTTTCATAGCTTTTCAGGGCAGATATCTTGGTCCTAAGGGGGAACATACCCTCTTGATTTGAGCAGGTTCTATGTATATATGCTTCTCGTACTAAGTTCAAAGCTCTGCAGGCTGTAATCTTAGCCACATGACTCAGCCGACTCATGTTTTATTCCCACAACCAGAGATGATGTTCAAAACACAGAACAACTCCTGGTTTCATCTATGGATCCTTCAAAGGATACCCTGTGACATTACGTGAGCAGGACCCGAGGGCTTCTCTGTGTACCTTGTAGGATTGATGAGAGATGTAAATTCGCAGCTGTGGGGAGGCCTGAGGGAAAGATTGCTCACTAACTTGCATAGAAGTATTTAATGGTCAACATAGTTGTACCAGCGTGCACCATTTATAAAGAACCAAGATTATAATCTCCATTTTGTAATCTAGGAAACCGAGACTTGAGGCAATTTAATAGTTTAACAATTTTACCTCCACACATAGGACAGAGCAGAAGGGAACCTGAAAAGCATGGCAGACTTACATGATGCCAAAGCAGACTTTCCTCTGTGCTCTGCACAACCTCGCTGCTCCTGGGTGATGGTGAACCTCCGTGCCGCTCTATTCAGTCAACCACATTTGGAAATGCCCACCTCTGGATAAACAAAATGGCAGGAATGTGGAGATGAAGACCTATAGAGAAGTTAGTGAGTGGTGACTGAGGATGGGAGGGAGATTAGAGCGGGTGGGGATACGGTACTCAGAATGTGCTTCTGCAAGACCAGGAAGGTGACCTGCACAAGGGAAAGGTTGCTCTGGGCCTGCCTCTTGCAGCTGCAGGAGGCCCTGGCTACTTCCATGCTTTGAGCTCCCGCTTGGATGTCTGCTTTCCTGAATCTGAGATGGAGGCCCACTGGGCTGCTTTCCTGACGCTACTTTGGGAATAGGAATCTAAAATACACCTTTGAAAATTCTTTTCAAAGAATTTTTTTTTCTTCTTTCATTCTTCATTCTAAGGATCAATGAAATCTACAAAGGAAATGAAATTATTATTTCTTTTTTGAAAAGCCTCTACATTAAAAAATAAAAGTGTTGGTTTTCCCTCTGAACCAGCATTTACTCGTGGTTAGACAACTGAAAAGAAGCAAAAGCTGCTTGTGAATTCACTGACGTTCCTACTGTCTCTTATTTTATCAGTTATTTACATACATAGTCTTGAAATCAAACACTTTGAAATTTAAAGTTGTTTTTAAGTTATTAACTTTTTAAGGCTAGTTTTTGAAACACACACAAAAATTCAGCTTTGAAATAAATTTTGAGTTTTTCTCAAAGTTTGTTACATTATTTTCAAATTTTATTTAATGACGCTATTACTCTTGGATGTTGTGGGGCATTTGCAACATTTCTCAGCAGAATAGGCACACTTGTTCCAGTGCTAACAGGACCCTGACTCAGCCAGGACATTTCCTTACACAGAACCCTGAAAATGAGATCACAGAGATTAGAATATTAAATCATGCCACCTCGATGGTCCAGAGAGCAGCTCGACTTGAGCTTCCACCAAGCTGTAGAACATATCTCTTTCATCTCAGTCTTGCTAGCATTAATGATTTAAAGATCTTTTCAAACTGAAAGACGAGACTCTTTTCTTTTTCTTTAAATAATAGTTTAGAGTTTTTAAAGCACCATTGTCAGTTCCACGGCTTAGCATTTTGCGCAGATTATGTCCACTAATACAGAGTCCCTCTATAGGAGATCTTTATTATTATCTTATAGGGGAGATCTACAGACTGAGCAAAGGTCTCTATCCTGAGATCCACTGTTAGCTTGCCAGTCACACAGCTTTAGGGCTGCCTGGATCTTTCTCTCCTCCAGGCCACCCTCCTTTAGGTGTGGATATACATCATCTCTGTTGGGTCTCTCCTGCAAGGTGGTCTAGGAAGTTGTCTGTCCCTTTTCAAGAGACAAGGTCCTTCTCTAGTTGATCCAGTGTCAGCTTCTGCCTTTTCCCAGCATTCCTGGAGAATCTTTCTCAGGAAGCATTGTTTTAATAGTATGAGAATATCTTCTTCCTGCCAGGAATGTTCAATCTGCTTGATGCTCTGCAGTCTACACCATTCAACAAAGAACGAGACTTTAAATGGATGCCTAGGGTTTTGCTGCATAAATTAGAACCATTTAGTTAAATAATCCTTCAGGGTTGGACATTTTATGGTTTTTATTTTAACTGTAAATAACCTCAGAAAACACTTATAAAATTTATAAATACTTATATAGAAAGGTGATTTTAGCACTTGTCAGTAAACCAGGAGATCATCTTTTAAAAATTATTCATTTACTCAGTATGTGTTTATGTGTGAGTACAGGCACAGCACCAATGTGAGAATGTAGGAATCCAGCTCAGTGAGGTGGCCTCTCTTGTTACTATTGCTATACTTCAGTGTAGCTGGCCCAAGGGCTTCTGGGTAAATCTCCCCATCCTCTCCCCCTGCCCTGCCCCCCTCACCTTACTGCCTATTTTGCTTCAAGAGTTACAGCAGAGCCCTAAGCAGTCTGAATGCACCTGAAACCTTTCTTGTTGCTGTGCACACATCCTGTACTGCATTGCACTGCCTTACATGTGTGACACCATTCCACCACGGCGACTTTCCCAAAGCCAGCCTGTAAATTACACTCCCAATGATCTGTGCTTTAAATGCTCAGGAAGATGAGAGTTCATGTGGTCCATGTTTCACCATCTAACATCTAGGAAATGTAGGCAACTGCCTAACTAATTAATTAAATTTAATTAATTAATATTCTAACTAATCAGAAAATTTTGATTAATATAATTTACTATAATATTATTTATTACTATAAAGTAAATTATAATACTTAAATAAAAATAATTAATTTTATTGTACAGAATAATTGGTTTTATAAAGATATTTTTGTAAGTATACCATATAGATTGATCATGTCCACCTGTTGTTACCCTCTGCCATTTCCCTCCTCATTTTCATTAGTACCTTTTCTTGTCTTAGTCTTTCTTATACTATGTATTATATATAATATATATATAATGTGTGTATATTATATATATATATGTGTGTGTGTATACATACTTATGTGTATATAGATAAATACATATATGTGCATATATATGTGTGTATACGTACTTATGTGTATATACATATGTGTGTGTTTGCATATATATATAAATATATATATTTAGGGTTCTGTGTAAAAGAGGAAATATATAATCCTTCTCTTTTTCAGCCTGTACATGTTTTTGTGCTTGTTTTCATAGTTCTGACACATGTTTGAAATAGGAGAGAGCTCAGAAAGTGTGTGGTGGTGGTGTGTGTGCAAACAGGAGGGGAGAGGAAAATATCTAGGGAACAACATGGACCAGTGTGAACTTGCCCTTTTGTGCAGTGTCTACTCTCCCCATCCTATGCTTCTCATCTGGAACCATCTGGGGTCCAGATCTATGTTCTCATTCCTCATCGGAATAGGAGTAGAGTTTCATCCTGCCTGCTAACTCCCCAGTCCAGACCTGACAGCATACTGTGTGTGCTATATTGAACAGCAAAGGATGGTTCTCCTCGTCAAAGTGATGAGATTTCAGGGCTGGAACCATTCACCATTAATTGTGTGATGTTAGTAGTTAATAGATTTAGCTTCAGCCTCAGGAGCTGAGTCCAGCTCGTTTGATGTCAGAGATGCTGTAATGGGACACCTCAGAGATGCAGGTGCCAGCATCCTGCTTCTTAGATAAGTCAGGCCCATTCCCTTGGTTTATTTTCTGAGCATAATGTGCTCACAGCAATTGCCCACACTTATTAGCTGCAGAGGATGAGGATCTACCTTAAGCCCACTTACGTATGAAATGAATCCCTTGTAACTAACAGATGTACTCACACGATGGAAAGTTGCAGGCAACGTTGAGTCAGTGGTCAAAGTGAACATGTCCCTAGACACCACCCACCCTACTCTTACTCATTTCTCTTGTGTGTTGGTAACAATCTTAAGAAGCGCCTCCCCATGCAGTGGTCCCAACAGTTTCTACCTCTTCCTGGTTTAGCAAGCTCAGCAGAGGTTTCTTCTTTCACTGCAATCGTCTGTCATTTGTCTATGGCCAAAGCCTTGTGGTTTGAAGCTAGATTTGTTTCCTCTTCTGTCCCATGAGTTAACCTGCCTACAAGCCTGACTTGTGGCTTCCTGTACTCTGAATGATCTAGCAGGACTCCATGCTCAGAGCGGCCTGATGCCTGGTCTGCTGCTGGGCCCTTGCTGTCTTCAGATTCGGAATGGTTTTCTTAGCAAGGAGCCCAGTATTTTCTGTTTGTCTGCCTGTGGATTCCATAACTGGAGTGTGACCCGGGTCAGTGATTCCAAGATTTCCTAGTGTCTGCCTACACAACATACATACCAAGACCTTGCTTAATTAGAAGAAAAAAAAATAAGTTAACGGTCAAACAAAACTAAAAATGTTTATAAATGTTCTCTTAGAGTCTTTTCTCTGTAAGTCTTTAGGGGTTCAAATGCCACTTTCTAAACTTATCTCGTCATAAAGTACCTCCAACCTTGTATCTATATTTATTTTTTAGAAAGACATAATCTCATGCAGACATAGAATACCACATAGAATGTATTCTGGATGTTTAATGTTTGCTTACGTGTCTAAACTCTAGAACTTTACTTCTTGAAAGTTATGACCATTGTCAGGAGTCACATGACACACGAGGCAAGGTGGAGGAACAAGGCTGGAATTAAGAGAGTCAGAGTCAAGTTTCACCTACAAAGATGACAATGATCTATGATGAGCCAGGACTCTGTCCTCTCACGAAAGCCTGCATGTTTAGGCAATAAGCACCATCTCGGCCATCTCGGCGGGCACTTTCTACTTTATTAGTTATTTTGATGTGTCCCTTCCTATGTCCTCAGCATTGGTTGCGAAGAGGGTACATTCCTGAGGAAGTAGATGATTGTTCCCCTACTGTCTTCTCCTCTAGGTTTTTGTTTATGTTGCCCTGTCCACCTTATTCTCTTGTTCAGGCCAGCAAATTATTTTCCTTCTCTTTTTTCTTTTCTGAAATGCATCTTTTGTTTGTCTGTCTTTATGCCTCCAGATTTGTAAACCAAAGACACCGATGTTTGATTAATGCTTATTTGTTCTTAATTTGCTTCCCAACACAGCTGGGCTCTCTACTTGGTAGTATAAATTCCCAACCGGTGTGGGCCACTGCCTGATTTAAAGGCTGTCAAGGGTCACACTACCTTAAGGGGAAAATGCAGACTTCTTGTGGTGGCCAGCTGCCTGTAAGGACAGAAGCACTTTCCATCTTCAAACCACAGTGACCTTTTGAGACTTTGTAGTTAACCTCGGGTTCTCTGATTTTTGTTTGCTTAGAGCTTATCTTGATCCCTCTCCACTTTTTATCTGTTTGTGCCTATCTTTCAGCTCTCCACTTTCCTTATGTGGTTTCCTAAAGAAGGCACCCTATGCCAACCAGTGCTGAGGGTGGATAGAAGGACAGGGAGGAATTAAGAGGCCATAGGAAGGATGAATCAAAACAGCTAATAAAATAGGAAGTGCCTATGGAGATGGTGCTTGTTCTGCCTGAAGATACCACACGCAAGGACAGTAAAAAACGTTCCCTGCAGAATGTTTGTGGCCTTGGCTTTAATGATAGTCACACTCTTCTCAAATACCTAAATCTAAACAATGTACCTCCCAATTTCACTTACAGAAGGATATTCTTTAAGCAATGTATATAAAGGAACTCTATAGTCATACTTAAGTTTTAACCTACTTAAACTTTAAGTTATGCTAATTTTTTTTTTTTTTACTTTGTTGTTCGTCATTTGAGCAATGTACCTTGGGATATGGAGGAAAGAGACTCCCTGGGTGACTGGCAGCATTGTAAGGCAGGTGACTGTCTCCTTATTGCTGCTTTTGGTGACACCTAGATAAGCTAGTTACATCCTACTATCCATACAAGATGTAAGTCATTCATTTGTTTTCTCATTGTCTTCTGGCTAGAACACAGATGCCTTGAAGGGATGGGTCATGTTCTCCTTGTCTCTCCAATCCTTATTAAGTGCCTGGCATATTGTAAATATCCACTGAGTCATTTGTTCACAGAATGAATGATCCTGTGAATGGGTTTCTGAGCACTTACTTCACATACACAGCATCTTCTGCGTTTCCTGGGGAATCTTTGGTCTGAATTCCTCTGTCTGTGCTTCTTTCACAGTCCTTGGATTCTGCTTCCTTGCATTACTTGGGGGGTCCTCATAATCTCTTGGTTCCTCAACCTCCTTGAGTAGTAACTCTTGTGTTTAGCAGCTGTGATTGGCACAGAAGAGGCACCTAATAATTCTCATTGGTTTGATTTGAATAGGTAAAAATTTTGGAAAGAATGAGCAACTAAAAATGGTTGAAGAGGCTCCTTTCTTCCTTCCTTCCTTCTTTTCTTCCTTCCTTCCTTCCTTCCTTTCTTTCTTTCTTTCTTTCTTTCTTTCTTTCTTTCTTTCTTTCTTTCTTTTCTTTCTTTCTTTCTTTCTTTCCTTCTAAAACCAGTGTCTGCAGAGATGACCCAGCAGTCAGGATCACTAAGTGCCCTTCAAGAAGACCTGGGTTTGATTCTCTGCACCCATATGGCAGCTCACAACTCTAATTACAGTCCTTGGGGATCCACCGCTGTCTTCTGGCCTCCATTGGCATCAGGCAAGTCAGTGGTGCTCAGACATATATGCAGACAACATACTCACACACATAAAACCAATGATAGAATAAAATAAAGCCAGGAGAAGCACTGAGCTCCTTGCCCAAGGTGGGCACATTTCCCAGCCACTCAGCAATCTTGGAGAATGGCCTAAGCACTGATCTTCTCTGATCCAGATCAGCTTCATTAAACACTTCCTGGGCCTGTGAGATGGATGGTGTGGGAGCTCAGCCTTGACAGCCGGAGAAGATCTCCTCCTCCAGGTGCTCCCTTACTCCTGGCTCCAAGCTGAAAACTTTCAAGGAGAAACTGCTGTGGGCACAAGGACTGATCAGGTCCCCACCCCATTTCTAGGCCTTGTACAGGTTCCCTCCATTAGAGAAGGAAGCTTGAATGGATGCAATCGGTGCACATATGTAGGATTGTGGTGATACGTGTTGTGACAAGAACACTCAAACACAGGTGACCATTGCTGCTCTCAGCTCATTTTGCCTTACCTACAGGAGCAACAGTGCCCCTGCAGGGCCTGCCATGAGGCTTGGCAGTTTGATCTGTGATGGAACAACAGTGAAATGATGTGCAGATGTGCACTTAGCATCTTTCCCGCTTGCACCCAGGAGAAATGTGACTGGAAGTGACTTCAGCATGAACGGGAGCAACCTTGTGAGCCCTGGTGAGTCTGTAGGAAGAAAAAGCCCTACAGTGTTACAGGCCTCAGCAAGGACAGCTCTCTGTCAACCAATCCAAGAGGGATTTAATCTGTGTCAACTGGAGAATAACAGAAGAAGTGTCCATGGTCTCTTGCTTTACAAGTTTCATTTTCCATCTAGAATGAGGGGTTGCCAGCTGTACACCTGGAAGCCTGTTCAGGACAGCCAAAAATTGATGGTAAATTAGCACCCTGGACTTGAAAATCTCTGACAGATATTTTACTCTTATCCCAGGAAGAGAGGAGTGAAATTGCTCTGGGATGGTCATATTTATGCCTTCCTTTTGCAAATCAGTTTCTGTGTGCAGGTAGAGAAAGCATGTTTCCTGGAGGCAGAACAAATCTGACAGGGAGTCACCGAGAATCAGGAAGGCCCTGAACTGGGAAGACTGATTAGTTTTTGTGAATGTAGAATATGATAAACTCACTTGTGAATCTAATGAGGCAAGTGCTTGGGGAATCATGGGAAAGCCCTTAGCTGGGGCACTGTCCCGATTTGGTCATAGAGAATGACTTCTGGAACATAAGCTCTAGGCCTTGTTTACTAATCCACATGTATAGTATGTTCCCCAAGTCCTCAGTGATGGGCAAAAGATAATTAAAAGTCACAAACAAACATAGACCCTCAGAAGCCAGAATATGAACAATGATAATAGATAGACTTTGAGATAAATCTGTGACAATGACAGTCACTTAAAACAGTTGTCTTTAAAGTTTTTACTAACTTTAGAATGGCATCTAAATTGTCTAAATACTGTAATGTTTTGGTTTCTTAAATGACTGTGCATTGTGGAAAAAATATATACATATGCTTAGCTGCTAATAAAAGATGTATTTTTTTAAAGACATGGGTTGTTTTTTTTTTGTTGTTGTTGAAGAGAGATCATCATCTATGACAGTCAATTCTAGAAAAGCAGACACAGCAAAATGTCAGGAAGCTATAGCAACAGGTTTTAAAAACATTAACATCTCAAACAATAGGACTATTTGTCATTTCTTTCCTCCATTCCACTACTAGCTGTGACAGTGGCTAAGTGGCACCAGGGCCATTTATGAAAGGAGCCTGTTTAATAGCTGAGATAATGGAGTGGAGACCCACACAGTTACTGCGTGAAAACAAGTGTTGGAAATAAACCACAGGCATACTGAAGAGATCTGGATCTAGGTTAAGCATAGACCTGCCCTGGAGAGACTCTCATGCTCTTCTTCCAACCATGAGCAGACACCTCTAGATAGATGAAGAAATTCTCTGATATTGGAATATTCTTACAAAAAATGGCTGCATAAATATTTCCCCTTGCCCATTTCAGAGCATGCTAATCAGAGAAGCTCTTTGAAAGCAATATTTTTATCTGAATCTCAAATTTATTCACACCCATTAGCTGCTTAATTAGGTGAGACAAACTTTTAGTTGCATGCCAGGGGCTTCATTTAATTTGCCTGGGACAAGCAGTTGGCCCTCTGAAAGCACACACACGTGTTTATGCATTTGTGTGTAGGAGTATGTGTGTGCACCCATGTATGTGAGTGTTCCTGTGTGTGTGTGTGTGGTGTGTGTGTGTTTTGAAAGATACTAAATCAGGATAGTGTGTTTTAAAAAATCCCCTAAAATGCCAGGTATAATCTGACCATAGTTCATATTGTACAAAAAGTTAGGCAAGATTTCCTACCCAGTGGACAGACATGTGAGCCCTCCCCAGACGCTGCTCTCTTTCCAGGTGTGTGTTCTTTCTCACACTGTATATTCTAAAGCAGTACAGCTCATGAAGCCTTCGTGAGTTCCTCAAGACAAAGGAAGCTTTGTGTTTAGCTCTGGCTAAGTGGGTGTTTAATTTGAGTAAGTACTGAGCAAAAGGAAAGTAGTGTTTAGAAATTTGTTTAATGGATTTCTGATTCAAAATTAAACTCCTCTTGAAATACTTTCTAGTCGCCATACAAATTGCTTAGCATTTCTGTTCAGCAAACATGTTTGACCTAAATGTAATGCAAAAGAAAGAAAGGAAGGAAGGAAGGAAGGAAGAAGGAAAGAAGGAAGGAAGAAAGGAAAGAAAGGAAAGAGGAAAGGAAGAAAGAAAGAAAGGTAGGTAATAATTTAACTTTGTAAGAAATCATACCATTATTTTTAAGCATTTAAAACAATATCCAAGACATATCCTTATATAAAAAAAAAAGCTAAAGGCAGATACAATAACTGTAATCAGGTTGCAGTCCAGCCCCTTCCTTGTGGAGCCTGTTCCTATTGCATGTTGCTGATATGTTATGTAGAATCAAAAAGAAGCCTACACAGACAGGGCATCAGAAGGCCAGAGCACAAATCCTTGTCTGATGCTGATAATAGTTGTATGATTTTGGAAAGTTCATTTCCAGATCACCTAATCACGTTGTCTTCTTATATCAAGATATGAGACTGGAAAGCACGAGATGTTTCCTGTGGTATGCAAGCTGTATCAAAAAAGGGTAGGCTTATCTACAGGGGAGAAAGTTAGGTACCATCGGGATGCAATTAAGAGCCCTGAGACAGAGGAAGGAAGAAAGGAGGCTGAGGGAGAGCAAATGGATCAGGAGCGTGTGGCCCGTCCGAGAATAGGTTAAGTGTTCCTGGTGGCATGAGTGGAGAGACACTGTACAAAGATGGAGAAGACAGTGGTTGTGGGAAAAGGAGAGAAATCCCTAACCTGGGCCTTGGCCACAGTGGTTACTTTCAGGTATCGGCCGGTTTCTGTGATCTGTACAGGGTAGAACTCCTTAAAACCTTCAGAGGTACAGTTTTGGACCAGGGAAGGAATTAGTGAGGAGAAATGTGTTAATGACTGAGTCTCCTACAAAGCCTGGTAGTTCAAGGGATGACTGAAAGTGATGAGGTGGAAACAGGAAACACAGAGAAAAAGGAAAGCAGAACTCTGGCTGCTCAATGCCCAAAGCGTTCATTAAAATGAAGACAGAAAAAAGGAATGCAGGGTGTGCCAGGCTCATGGTCTTTCTTTTTAGAGTTACTTGTTTAATTGCTAATGAGGGAGAAAGGCTGCTTGCCGGTGAAAGGCTGTTTGCAGGTGAGTTGCCAAAGTGAATAAATATGAGTTACGTTAAGAAATTAGCAGAATATTAATTTCAAGACAAGATGAACTGAACTGTGAAATAGCCCCTCCATCAAGTGGGAGGAGCACCATCGTTTAGATATTTAAAACAAGACCAGCTAAAGCTGTTGGTTAGGATCTTAACTGGAGGGGAAGGATTCCGACCTGGTAAGGGATGAGGTAGCTAGCCTCTGGTGACTGTCACACATCACATGCTTGGTGTTCAAGTTGTGGTGAAATCCTTGAGCATCGTCAGAAGCACATTGAAGATTGTGTGACTCGTTAGTCACTCCTGTAGTCTCTGGGACTCTGCCAGATGCAGAATTCTGAGCAGATGTGGCAAGACAGCCAAAGCCACCTTTTGGATTTGCATCCTCTTGTCTCTCACTTTGGTTTTATCCTTGGAGGATTCTGAGCATATTTTTAAAGAGTAAATTCAGTGGTGGTAGAGTTGAAAAAAAAAAAAAAAGAAGAAGAAGAGAGAAATTCTGTTAAAAAGGAGAGAGCTTCCTAGTTGGTAATTTATTTTAAGAGGAGAATTTTAAATGTCCACATTTGAGTACTATAGACTATGCCTTTATTTGACCTTTATAAGATCGTGTCCAACCAGAACAATTGTCAACTAATTTTTCATTTAAACATTCTGTCTAGTGAGCAGGTAATTCCAGAGCATTTTCTTCTGCCGTCTACGTGTTTCTAGCCTGTCCCTGGGCTACTTGCTAGCAAGATGAAACCTAACCTTGACGAGGGTTCCATCTGAGGAGAGAGCATGCGGAAGGTCAGGCAAGATGTGCTGGACAGAAGTGGTCCCTTGATGAGGGATAATGGCCATCTGTCAGTTCTGAAGCTCTGGTCTAAGATAATTGGGGGAAAGACAGGTGTGGATGGAAGTTGAAAACACTGCTTTTGAACATATTTGTCAATGTTTGACTTACTTACTTTGCACAAGACACTAACCCAATTGCTTTGAAATAACTCCCTAAGACTTGTTTTTTAATGGCTTGTTGCCTATGAGCATATGTTTGAAAACAGAAAAAACTCTGGCCATGACATGTACTTGGCTTCATCCCTGGTTCTAATGTGGTATCAGCTGGTGACTTTGGACAAGTCACTTGACTAATCTAAATCATATTGGCAAATATTCCTGTGCTGTTTTCTTTAGTGGGAGCTGACTGAGAACAGGAGATGAGCCTCTTGTCTCTGACTCAGTCACTTCTGCTGGGTGTTTTATGTGCCCAGGTTGAGATGTTTTGCTGTCTATCTGCTGCTTGCTACTGTTCTTTTACTTCTGCTTGCTTCATTCTTAATAAAATCACTCTCGGGAATCCCAAAATGTGGCAGATCACCAATAAAAAGTGAGAGGAACTGTCTGTCATATGTATAGAACCCAAAGTTCCTTATTAATGGAGAGAATGGAAACAACAAATGTATTTTTTTTCTGAAATAAAACCACATAGACTGGAAATCTTTGTCCTACCAAAAGTTAACCCTTATATCCACTTAAGAACAGAAGCTTGACCCCATCCGTCATCTGTAGTAATTCTTTGCTATCTCGTATCATTAATTTCCTCCATCCACTGGGTTATTCCTAGTATTCTCTATCTTAATCCAAGCAACACTGGTAAGATCAGAAGGAGGAGAGTTGTTTGAGCCCAGTCTGGAACAATATAGTAAGATTATAATAAGAAAGCAGAAACAAGGCTGGCAGCTTCCTGGTACAGTCTGAAGTCTTGTGTCTTCCCCCAGCTGCTGACCCTTCCCCTACTTGCCTTGATTACAGAAACCCCCCTGAAGAGTTCATTTGCTTCTACTTGGTATGTGAATCTGTTAACTGTGCTCCTCAAGTAGAGCTACCGGTTGCTTGTAAACTGCCGCATCCGTGACCACCTCATGACCAGCATCTCCTGTGAACCAGGAGCCTGAATCAGCACAATTATCCATTTCTCTTACTCGACAGACTTCATGTGTCATCCAGGAAATCAGTTTTCTGACTTCCATTTTATACCCCTAACTATTTCTTTGTTTCTCTGATGGTTCCCCATTCCTTCCTAGCTCCCCATTTGGAACCACTTCTCTACATCCTTAGGCTATCCCAACCACCTTCCTCTCTGTCCATATTACTTCTAGCTGCGCCCCTCTTCTGAACCCAGATGCTCACCTAGGTGCCTTGTGGCATGTCCAATGTCCTCACATCCCTTGTGCTTCATGTGTTCTTTTACTCAGTGACTCATGGCAAACTTCCAGGAATGTCCTTTGAGGGTTCTGTCGCCATGCCTCACATTTCATCTCGACGCAGACTGTACATCAAATCTTACCTCTTTACACCAATATCAGCACTACTGTCTTTTCTGTTCATCTGAGCCCCTATCCTTTCCCGTTTGAACTAGTATAAATAGCCTAATAGCCATTTTACCCCAAATTTAGGCTCCATCAACAGTCAGTGAATTTTCAGATCTGGTCAATTCTCATTCAAAGTTGCACAATATGTTCCCATCACACCCGTGGTAACATCCCAAGTCTTCATCATGGCCAGCACATGCTTGTATGATCTGGCCCTCAGGCCTCTCTCATATGCTGCTCCCTCCCTCTGCTGTACTCTTAGATCTCTGAGGAAGTTTGCAGAATGGGCATTCCTCTGAGCCTCTTATCTACAGTAGTCCTTACTCCCTGATGTCTTACCAGAATCTCTCAATCTTTTTTCTCTAGAGCATATATTAGCATGTAGTGTTACACTTTTTAATTATTGATACTTTTTTTTTTGTTTCCTAAATTAAACTCCCTGAAGACAAACTTTTAAAGTATACTATTGTGCATACTTTACATAATTTACAATTCTCTGTTTAACTTTTGATGAATAAGAAGAAACAGTCTTTCTTATGAAGTCAGGAGATGCTGCTCTGCTGCCTGACCCCAGTGACTGACATTTGTCTTTGTAGTGACACTGAGTAGCAGAGTTTGTTTGAAGGCTGATTTTTTTATCCCCTGCCCCATGGTTGGGAATAATTATTTCTCCCCAAGAAGTTCTAGATATATCAGCATTGCAAACAGCACAAAAGAAACTCACCAACTTTGATGGACTTTAGAACTGGCTTTTTGGTGAAACTATTTTTTTAAAACCTGGGTTCCTTTGTCCTTTCCCTTCCTAAAACAGTTGCGCCAGGGCAGGGACTGTTGAATCAAGCATTTAGGATAGACATAGAGGAGACTGAGAGACAGACAGAGACTGAGCTAGGTTGGGCTTGGGCCTCAGCATACAGAAACAGAATCGCAATAGTGAGGCACAGACAGATGCAGGCAGTAGCTAAGGAGAAAGGAGAGATGAACTTCACTGTGAGAACTTTCAGACCTTTCTTTGGACGCAGTGACCACAAGTGACCATTTACAAATTTATTAATCACCCACAACTGCCAGGTTCAGTGCCAAGTACTAGGGGCGGGAAGGCAAAGTGCTCATAGCCCAGTGTACTTCTGGTCCTCCGAGGCTCTGGGTGCACATGGCATGGGGCATAAATGAAGATGGTGAAAGTTGGTTGAGGTTAGGTGTCAAAAGAGAAGGCCATAAAAGGAAGACGCATATATCTTCTTGAAAAGAAAAAACTTCTATATAATTTTATTATTTATTGAAGATATCATCAATAGGGTGTTCCCCCAGACCCTATAATTTTTCTCCCTACTTTTCACATGGATGGTGGAATGGGAAGTCTGAAGTCAATTAAATAGACAAGTTATTTCCCATAGTGTTTGAACATTTTTATACAAGACATTTCATATGTGTGTGTGTATTTTATTGATGGTTTGTGAATCTCACATCATGTACCCCAATCCCACTCAGTTCCCAGTCCTTCCATATCTGCCTTCCACCCTTGTAAGCCCCCCTTCCCAAAAGAAAATAAAAAAAAAAATAAAATGAAACAAAGCCAACATGCAAAACTCACTATGGAAGCTGCAGCGTGTGACAGTGTGTCAGTGCCATAGTGTGTCACACATTACACCCTTTTGCCCAAAGAGCTTTACTTGTAAAGGTCCATTTGCAATGAGTCATTGGTCTGGTTCAAGACTTCTGACTTCTGTGACACCATCAATACTGGCTCCTTACTGAATCTCCTTTCACATATCTTGCTGTTGCCCTGAGACATGGAGATCATGCAGGTTTGGTTCTGCAGAACTGGCCACTTCATTTGCTCCATTAGCTCATAAATGGGGTTGATCTTGAGGTGGGCCAACTCAAAGCTCTGGATCTGGGCCTGGGTCATAGCTGAGTTCGTCAGCCTGCCAGCTCTCCTGTTGCCTAGGTGAGGGGCAAGGACAACTCCCCCTGTGCTGCAGCAGAGGAAGGTCAGGGTATACAGGACATTTCTAATTTGTACAAACACCTAGAAATGCTCTTATCACCTGTGATCTTTGCCCCTCAAGACTCTGACATAAAATCAGTGTGTTTCCCAAGTAAATCAACAACAGCTGTTTTTAAATAGCAGATTGTATCCCAAAATATCCTCACGAACCAGGGGAAGAGCTGCATGCATGCCTGTTTATAGATTACCCTGACTGAGCCTGGCATCTGCACGGTAGAGCCATGGAGAGAGACAGTCAGTGGTGGCTGGAACACCGTGGCGTGCTAAATGAAAGGGTGACACTTGGGAGTTTCAGTGTGAGCTGCAGCTCAGAGATGCCAGCATGACAGCTCAGCCACATACAGAGGAGTCACGTTTCTTTTGGCTGGAACTTCTGCTGAAAATGTTTTTTGTTGTTGTTGCTGGTTTAGATTGGTTTATTTTACTTATGCACACATGTATTAGGTGCCTGTGTGTATGTTTCTATGTGTCACAAGCATGCCAGTGTCTTCAGAGAATAGAGGACATTGCATCCCCCCAAACTTGAACTGGAGTTACACACTATAATGATGTGGTAGGACCTGAATCTGGGTCCTCCACTCTTAACTGCTAAACCTGAGCTGTCTCTCTAGCCCTCTGGTTTTGTTACTATCAACATATGCACTTCAAACCTGCTCATCTCTTTCTCTAATGGACACACCATAGTCATCCTCTCCCAGGAATTCTTACAATGCCAGACATGCTAGGAGCATCCTGTGCCATCTAGATAGCTTAGGTTTTCTGACCCACAGATGGTCCCAGGCTCGGGGTAGAATAAGCTGCAGGCTTCATGGCTCCTCACTGGTTAACATCCCTTTGACAAAGACAATATCACCATCTCAGTACTCTGCTCTGATTTCAGGTGATCCGAGTATTCCCCCTTATCCTACTTATAATGCTTTTTTTAAAGCAACATGTTTTCCTTCAGCAGTGCCAACAACCATGTCCCTTGCTCTTTGCAGCAGCTTCAGACTTCAGGTGGCATGTGTGTATCTCAGAAGGCTTGAAACTATCCCACATGCCTGGCCCAGCCAGGCAGCAGCCCTTCTCCAGGGAGTCTGACTCTGAGGCTGGCTGTGGGGCCATCATTATATGCCACTGACAACGTACCAACTCCTGGCTCAAGTGGATCCCTGTCAGCTTTGGCAGGCTTGTGTAAGACCCTTAGTTAACCTGTAAGCCCCACCTACTCAAGGACCAGGTAATTTCTTGGAATGTTGGGAGTTGTAGTTCTTGGAAAATAGCAAATCCTTATGGGAAAGTATGGTGGCTTGTGGGTAGGTTTGTCTTTATAAGTCCTTGCGAAATAACAGGTCTCACTCAATTGGGAATTACAGGGAGTGGTCCCGACCAAAGCCCATTCTGGTTATTATTTAATTAAAACCTTGCTTCGAATTTGGCTCAAGTAGTGGAACTGGTTTTACTTCAGCACATTTGAGGATTAAAAGTTCATATTAAAACATAACTATTAACAGAGTGCTTGTAACTGTTAGTGTCTGTAGAATGTCATCCAGACTTGTTCAAATCACACCCACTGTTTATAGTATTATTCAAATGGTGTATACTGCTTTGAAACTGGAGCAAACAACTTCTTGTGCATTTCTGATAGCATAGTGTCTCATAGCATTTCACTTGTCTTTCATTCTCGATTTTAGTTAATTTTAGTTTCTATGGACTGTATATTCTTGTGCACAGAGGAGTTTTTTTGGTGTTTGTTTGTTTGTTTTGAAGACAGGACTTATGTACTCAGGCTAGCCTCTACTCTCTGTCTAGCTCTGGAATCAGTACCTTAAGGTCTTGATCTTCGAGTCGCGCTCTCGGCTATTCGTTGGGCGGAGCTACCCCCCGGTGAGGTGGAAGGAGTCACACACAGACCGAAGATAATGTCTGGAAGCTTCTACTTCGTAATTGTTGGCCACCATGATAATCCAGTCTTTGAAATGGAATTTTTGCCAGCTGGGAAAGCAGAATCCAAAGATGAACATCGTCATCTGAACCAGTTCATAGCTCATGCCGCTCTGGACCTCGTTGATGAAAACATGTGGCTCTCCAACAACATGTACTTAAAAACCGTGGACAAATTCAATGAGTGGTTTGTCTCGGCGTTTGTCACTGCCGGGCACATGCGGTTCCTTATGCTTCACGACGTGAGGCAAGAAGATGGAATCAAGAACTTCTTCACTGACGTCTACGACTTATATATCAAGTTTGCCATGAATCCCTTTTATGAACCCAATTCTCCTATTCGATCAAGTGCATTCGAAAGAAAAGTGCAGTTTCTTGGGAAGAGACATCTTTTAAGCTAAATGCAGAAAACTTGAGAATCACAGTGGGGTTCGCTCAGGAGTATTGCAAACTCTACGTGTCTCAGCTTACCTGTATATCATGAAATTTCTCTTATATTTAAAAATCTCATCTTTTTATGTTATCACTATTAGTATTTGCCTGTGAACAATTATCACAAATTTAATATTTTATTTCAAAAATTAATAAGCCTATAACTTTACTGATTGAGATAATTAAAACAATCTTAGATTCCAAAAAACAAAAACAAACAAACAAAAAAAAAAAAAACAAAACAAAAAAAAAAAAAAAAAAAAAAAAAAAAGGTCTTGATCTTCCCATTTTCACTTTCCGAGTGTCAAGGCTATGGGCATGCACAAACACACTTACTTAATCTATAAACCAACATCAACTGGGCTGCATCCCCAGCCCACAGTGAGGATTTTTAAAAATGCTTGTTGAATGTAAAGTGCTGCAAAATAACAGTCACCAAACTGAAAATGTAGGAAGTTCTGCTCCTTCAGTACTTGGATAGTGCAAGGTGTCTGATGAGGTGGGGACCTTCATCGCTCCTCCCAGGTCACCCTCCACAGGCAGCTATGAGGCCAGAGAAGTCCGACTCCAAGCATGAGTCTGTTAATGAGGCTTGTAGAAGGTGATGTTGACCATTCACCCAAAGCCACCATGGAGTCTAGCTAATAAGCACAGTCTTATCTGATTTGAGAGAACACGAATTTCCATGCAGGGAAATTTATGGGAGAGGATTCTCCCAGAATGTAAGAATGGCCTTTTCTTAGATAGAAGTAACCTGGTGGTTTGGGTGTGGACAGGAGCTCAGGTCAGCTCTGGAGTGCCAGACTTGACTCTTCCAAGTGACCCTGAAAGGCATCCCCAACTTCCAAGGCACCCATCTTCTGTCTGCTGCTCTTCTTTTTAAAGAGGCAGAAAGTCATAGAAAGAATGGAGTTTAAAGAATTTTTGATATTTTCCTCTCCAAAATTTCTGTTGAGCCCGAATTATAATAGACAAGATGAAAACAAAATCAGTGGAGTGCTCTCTCTGGGAGAGATCCTGACAAACCTTTGTGGAACACTCCAAGGAGCAAAACATTCTAGACCTTTCTATCATAATCAAAACGGTTATATCCCCTGAATTCAGATCAGCCCACTTTCCCCTGGCTTTTATGGAGGTCCAGACATTATATTTTCATGCTGTGTTACTTAGGGGTTTTATTTCTGTGATAAAACACCGTGACTGAAAAGCAAGTTGGGGAGGAAAGGGTTAATCTGGCTTAGACTTCCAGATCACAGTCCATCATTAGAGGAAGTCAGGACAGAAACTCAAGCAGGGCAAGAACCTGGAGGCAGAAGCTGTTACAGAGACCATGGAGGGTACTGCTTACTGGCTTGCTTTCCATAGCTTGGTCAACCTGCTCTTATAGAACCCAGGAATGATACCACCAACCATGGGCTGGGTCCTCCCCCACTGATCACTAACTGAGACAATGCCTTACAGCTGGATCTTGTTTCTTCCTCTGGGGCTTCTTCCTCTCTGATGTCTCTAGTTTGAATCAAGTTGGCACATAAAATCACTCAGTATACATGTCTATTGAATTGTCATGGAATACAAGAAACTAATCTTGACATGTTGACACTCAGAAGGTCCTCCAGTGTAGTGTGTGTCTCCTCACCATCAGTAAGCTGACTGATGCTTAGGTATATACAAGGTTGGGTTAGTGAGATGCTCAAAAGGTAAGTGCTTGCTACACTAGCCTGATGGCCTAAATTTGTCTACAGGAATACACAATAGGAGAGAGATGTTTTCCAAAAGTTGTTCTCTGACCTCCACACAAGTAGGCGCCTTCACACACACACACACACACACACACACACACACACACAAACACCACACACACACACACACACACACAGAATGAGAGAGAGAGAGAGAGAGAGAGAGAGAGAGAGAGAATACAAACACACCAATAATATAAACCCTTATGTGTACAATTTTACCATTATTCATCATTTAATTGAGTGCCAACAATATGCAAACTATACTAAAGTTTAGATTCTGTGTCTGTCTGTAGGGATGTGGAGTGAAATGGTTCATAGGGGAATGGCATGCTCTGGAGCTGAGAAAGACTTCATTCTTCCTCCTTTATCTGAGAGCAAGGGCAGTGGCCTACTTCTGGGTCTTTCATCCCTCAGCCCACCAGCCCAGCCTTCCATTCCTCCATTGTGTGTGCTCTCAGACTTGAGCAATTGCTCCTTCTCCTGAGTTCCTGAACTATGTGCTTGAATCCTGCGTTGACTAGAGTTGACCTTGACCCTGGGTTTCATAGCTAAACCCTAGTCCTCCCTACTGATACTCATTTGTATCCAGCACTTTGTACACAGAAGGTTTGCATTATTGCTGTGTTTTTGTGTATTCTCCCCCTCTGTGTTGTTTGTGCATGTGTGCATGCAGATGTGTGTGTCTGTGTGTACGTGTGTGTGTGTGCATGTATGTGAGAGAGAGAGAGATTGAGAGAGAAAGAGAGGGAACATAGCTACTTTTATTCTGATTAGTAAAAGTTAAAATAGTAACACGAATGCTCTGACCTTGTATCAACGTGTGTTTGCTGGAGTATCTACTTGTAGTAGGTCTCTGTGCAGGACACAAATGAGCATCAGCTGGGCCTGTTAGTGTTTGAAGCAGAAAGTCTTTGATTTCTTTCCAGAGCTTGCCTTGGCACTCACCCCTTGTTTTTCCATCCCCTCACACTAGTCAGAAAGGCCAGGTTGGAGGCACAGGAAAGCCCTTGACCCTCCCAGCCTCAAGGATCCGAGCTTGTTTCTTTGGACTAGAACCACTTCCTCGCAAAGGGAAGTGTCTGCAAAGGCATTTGTCTTCACATCTGTGCTCTAGCTGCCATCTCTGTGGTGTCTTCCTGCTCTCTCTAGTCACATACGAATGGTTCCTCAAATACAGACTCACAAGCTCACTGAGATTATGCTTCACTCTAAAGCTAGAAACCCTTCAAAGGCAGAGAGCACCTCTTTACAAAAAAGAAAGAAAAACTTTTCCATCTACATTATCTTCAATAGCTTGATAGATACTCAATATATATTTTGACTTGGAAAAAATGAAAATAAAATTATTGGATATAGAAGACAATTTCCACCTTAAGAGGAACATTTATAAGTAGACCTCATTCTGTACCAGGCACAGTTAGTTCCATATTGTTACTTCCTATGCTCTAGAGGAGGAAACTGAGATTGAGGAGGTTGGTTTTTCAGTTCCTGGAACTATTTGTTATTTTCCATTGAGAACTTGAAGAAAGATGAGCCAACTTCATTTTGTTTCCTTTAAAAATATATTTTATGTTATGTGTATGAGTGTCCTGCCTGTATATATAGACGTATATGACACATAGATGGCAGATGCCCATGGAAGCCAGAAGAGGGCATTGGATCTCCTGGAACTGACGTCATAGATGGTTCTGAGCTGCCATGTTTGTGCTGGGAACTGAACCTGGGTTTTCTGAAATGGCATCCAGTGCTCTAACCATTAAGCAACCTCTTTAGCCTCATGTTTCCTTTTGACTTACCATCCATTGGTTGCATGTCTTTGTGGAACACAGTATAACATATTTTTATTTTTACATATAATATGTGATAAAGAATATGGGGTCATTACCTTTTCTATCTCCTTCATTTTTCATATATGGATATTTTGAGTTTTCTTTCCCATTCCTTTCCAAGTATAAAATACAACTTTGTAAATGTCCGTTGATCCTCCGAGTATAGAGCTCTAGAACCTGTGACTCCAGCTCTTTGCTTTGTATTTTGTACCCACCCTCTCTTTCCCCAGTCCTTCCTAGAGTCTACCAATCACTATTCTATGCTTTAGTGTTGTAAGATCAATTTGTTCGTTTTTTGTCTCTCTCAGAGATCCCAGGTCTTTGTCCTTCTGTGCACGTCTTGTTTTAGTGGGTCCTCCAGTCCCAACCACATTGCCATTTTATGACTTAATACTACTCCATTAGGTATATATACTATATTGAAAAATCTATTCATCAATGGACACCAACATTAGTCCCATAGTTTGGCTATTATGAGCTGTTTTATAATGAACGTGAGAATGCAAGCGTCTCCTGGAACAGTCCTTTGGATCTGTACCGAGGTAGTCCCACAGTAGATCACCTAGGGTTGTATCCTGCAAGCAGAGCTGACCCAGGCCCAAGAGCCCATTATGTGGGGTATTATGTCTTCTGTCATAAGAAGCATGACAGCTCCATTGTACAAAATGTGAACATTTTGCCCATCATCTTTAATTCTGACCTGTCACCTCCCACAGTGGCTGCAAGAGGAAACAATTCTCATATTGAACTGGCATAGAACAGACAATGGCTTTCTCTCAGAGCTTAGGTCACTACACAACGTGCAGAGTTTAATTGATGCCTGATCAAATTCACATCTCATTGAAATGTGGAAATTAAAGTTCTCTGCAGTGAACTTAGAGGGATTTTGTCAACATCAGATAATACTCCTCTGCAATAATTACTGAGTTTAATCTCATATAAGCCTGATAACAGGCATTTCTCCTGACAGCTGTTGGGGGATGGGCTTGTGTCTGAGTAGTGAGGGACAGTGTCTACCATGGGGCCGAGCATGCTATGAAGAAGAAACAGGGAGTGCTGAGCCCAGGATAGGAAGTGTTGAGTTAGGTACTGCTGCTGCTGGTCAAAACCTATAAGACTAGCATAAGCAGTCAAAGGTCCTGTGCTATTCCAAATCTGAGAGCCATTTCTGGATACCTACATATATCACACATACACACATATATATACCACACACACTCACACATACATATACACACACTACATACACCACAACATACCTCCCACACTACAACATACACATACTATACACACATACACATATAAACCAGCTCTCTCTTTCTCTCTCTCCTCTCTCTCTCTCTCTCTCTTTTTCACACACACACACACACACACACACACACACACACACACTTTTAATGAAAGCTTTAGGAGAGAGGTTCAATAACATTTGCCTTGCAAGTGTGAAGATCTGATTTTGGTCCTCAGAACCCACATAAAATACGGGTGTGAAGGCATGCATTTGTGATCTTGTTGCTGGGAAGGTGGAGACAGGTGGATTCCCAGGATTCAGTAGTTAGGCAACACAGCAGAATAACTGAGTTCAAGGCCAATAAGAGGCACTGACTCTAAGAAAGAGGATGGCCTTCCTGAGGAGACAAACGGAAGGTTCTCCTCTGGACTTCTCACATGTTTGAACATAACCACACACTGGCACACATAAGTGCACGCTACATACATATACCCACTTAAAAACACACAGACATGTGTAAAATAAGATTACATTTGTTCCCATTTTTAACAATGTTCTCTTCTTCAAAACAAAAAATATTTTTGTCACTTCAGATATCAATCTAGAAATGTTTCAGGCAAATGTCCATTGTCCATGATGGATAGGGTAAAATCGTCAGTGACTGAGTCTGCAAATCATTTCAGAGTAATGAGGTAGAAAAAAATCATTGTTTTCAGTGGTGCAGCCACTAGCAAGTTTCCCACCCTGTGGCTGACAGCTCCACAATGATCTCCATCTGGCTCACTGCTCCATTTTGCTTCTTCATTGCTGCCATGCTGTGATGCTATGATAAAGAGCAATGTGGGGAGGGAAGGGTTAATTTCATCTTACACTTCCAGGTCACAGAGGGAAGTCAGGGCAGGATCTCAAGGCAGGAACCTGGATGCAGAAACTGAAGCAAAGACTGTGGAGTAGGACCACTTATTGGCTTGCTTAGCATAGCTCTCAGTCTGTTATTTTACAGAGCACAGGACCATCTGCTCAGAGTTGGCACCACCCACAATTGGCTGGGTCCTCGCAAATAAGTCATTGATCAAGAAAATACCCCCATAACCCATAACTTGTCTATAGGCTAATCTGATGGAGGCATTTTCTCAGTTGAGGGTTTTTTCTTTATAGCTTTTGTTATATTGACCAAAAAACTCAAAAACCAAACCAAACCAAAAAAAAAAAAAAAAAAAAAAAAAAAAAAGAACCAAAATAACTCCCTGCCCCGATCAGCATAGTCACCAAACCAAACCAAAACTGAAACGGAACACAAGACCGGAGAGTGGAAGGGAGTGGAGGAGTGGAAATTGTTAGTGGGGGCAGGTGGGATGCTGAGCATGACTATAATGTACACAGTAACAAACTGATTGAAACAAAAAGCGACAACAAAACCCTCTTTAGGAGCTAGACATACTGCTTAGCAGTATGGGGCTTGCTTTCATTCACAAGGCTCGGAGTCCAGTTCTCAGTACTTCACATACCACCACCCTCAGCTCCTCCGCCCCCCACCCTCCTGCTATTTGAATTCTCTTAAGACCTGGATTTCCGTGGATATTCTCTTGTTCTCATCTGCTTCTACCACTGAGAGTAAACAGGGAGCCCGAGAAGCTGATGAGAGACCTCCTCTAGTCTTCTTGTCGCATCTGGAAGGGGCAGCTATTAGGAAGCATGCTTGCATAGACAGGCTCTGGTCTTGTATTGTAGGTAAAGGTTGCTTTCTTGCTGAAGCTTAGGGAATTGTTTTTTACCTGAGCAGCATCATGGAGTGATCCTTATTCAGAGCTTCATTGCAAAGCCTTTCTTCAGTTTCCCTCAATTCTCACCTCAGCCAGAATTATCTACTGAAGCTACTCAAGGTCAAGTCTCCCTGTGGGCATTCCTGTGGTTACTGATCACTCACAGTCCCCTCTGTAGCTGGAGATTTGTGCCATTGCTTCCTGAGGTTGAAGGACACTGGGTCTAGGTTTTTCTGCTAAGGAAAAGGCTGGGAAGGTCTATATTTGTGTCTTAATGAAAGAAACTGCACTTAAGTACTGGAAGCAACCACTACTGATACTTCTGAGTTCACTGACATGAGTGTTATGATTTGGAGATAGTTTGTCTCCCATAAATTTAAATGCTGGAAACTGGTCCCTAAAAGGAGGGGACCACAAGGATGTTATGATACCATACTACCACTCACACAAGGGCTTGATGCACTTAGCCTAGGACTGGGTTAGTTTTCACAAAGGCAGGTGGTTAGAAAGGGAGACTACCATGTGTGAGCCCCTTTCTGCTTCTTTACCATGTTAGTATTCAGACAGTGGTCCCACAAGGTGACACTGGTGCCATGTTTTTGAGACTGACTGGCCATTGAAATTAGGGGTTAAATTAGCCTCCTTACTTCCTAAGTTATGCAGCCTCTGATATTTTTGTTAGAGTAGCACCCCAGAGACTAGGACAAGGAAGATTGTATAGTATAGAAAGGAAGGACATCCGGATGTCCACAATTTTCTAGACTTTCACCAGACAACTCTGGATGCCTTTCTCTGACCTTTAGAACTGACACGGCGGTGTATGCTTGTGACTTAGACTGTGCATGCTCAGAGCTGCAAGGAAGCCAAGCTCTGGGCTGTGCTGTCCACAGCTTTGTTATTACTTTCCTTCAAAGGTTAGCATGGAATCTGAGAGAGCAGGAAAAGTCTGTGATTCCGAAGAATACAATCTTGCCATGGAGAGAACAAGAGTGAAGAATATAAAAAGAAAGATAAGTGTACAGTGCCCCAACTCTCGGAGGCAGTCATAGGAGGAGGGCTGGGAGAGCCCAGAGACCTCAAGGACCATCCTGGGTATCTTTGTGTCAACTTGACACAAGCTAGGGTCACATCTGAAGAGGAAACCTCAGATGAGAAAATGTCTCCATAAGATCCAGCTGTAAGATGTAGTCTTAATCAGAGATTGATGGGGAGGGCCCAGCCCATTATGAGTCGTGCCATTCCTGGGGTGGTGGTACTGAGTTTTATAGGAAAGCAGGCTAAACAAGCCATGATGAACAAATCAGTAAGCAACATCTGCCGTAGCCTCTGCATCCACTCCTGCCTCCAGGTTCCAACCCTACCTGAGTTCCTTCCCTGACTTCCTTTGATGATGAACTGTATTTTAATTAGGAGTTCTACTGCTACAGTGAAACATCATGACCAAAAGCAAGTTGGGAAGGAAAGGGTTTATTTGCCTTATACTTCCATATAGCTGTTTGAGACCTATGGAAGTCAGGACAGGAGCTCAAACTAGGCAGGAACCTGGAGACAGCAGCTAAAGCAGAAGTCATGGAGGGGTGCTGTTTACTGGCTTGCTCTGCCTACTGCTTTCTTATAAGAATTCAGGGCCACCAGCCCAGGGATGGCACTACCGACAATGGGCCATCTCCATCATAAATCGCTAATTAAGGAAATGCCCTCTCCTTAGAGGTCTGCAAGAGTCTGACATATTCAGAGGCAGATGCTCACAGCTAACCATTAAACTGATCATGGGGTTCCCAATAGAGAAGATAGAGTGAAGACTGAAGGAGTTGAGAGGATTCGGGACACTATGAGGAAAGCAACAATACCAACCAACTAGAGCCCCCAGGGTCTAAACCACCAGCCTGGGAGCGCTTAGGGAGGGACCCATGCTCCAGCTATATAAACAAGGGAGATATATATAAGTGGGAGAAGAGATCCTTGGTCCCATGAAGGCTGGATGTCATCTGTGGGGGTATTCATGGGTGGGGAGGTGAGGTACGGGGAGGTTGGGTGGGAGTACACCATCATAGAGGCAAGAGGAGGGGGGAAGGGATAGGGAGTTCTTGGGAGGGAGGGGGGAAAATGGGGTAAGGGAAAAACATCTGAAATGTAAATAAAATTTCCAATAAAAAAAAGTATGCAAAAAAGAAAGAAAGAAAGAAAGAAAGAAAGAAAGAAAGAAAGAAAGAAAATGCCCTACATGCTTGCCCATAGCTTGCATGCATTTTCTATGAATGGATTTTCAAGTTGACACAAAGCTATACAGAATAAACCGTGATGTGGAAGTGTAAGTTATCTACTGGTGACTATTCAAGGGTCACAGAGCCGCTGAAGTGACGAAACACAATGGCGTATAATCTGTGTAGCTATAGGCTTCGAGCAGTGCTTCTTTTGTGGTGTAGGCCTTGCTCACAGCTCCTAACCCCTTTGAAGTTCGCCAAAACACAGGTATGCTGTGTTCTGATTACAAACACAGAGAGCTGCTGATGAGACTTTGTGAACCCTGGAGCTTCTGCAGCTGCTTGCAGCTTCAAAGGGATGAAGGGAGCTGCAGGGGCAGGCAGAACTCTGAATTCAGAGGTTTGGTGGGAGGTGTACTTCCCAATCCCTCTTGCTCTCCCCTCCTTTCAGAACCAGGGTGTTTTGGCCCCTTTCTGAGGAGACCTGGGCTCCCTCCTGTTTCTACTGCCCTGGCAGTGCTAAATGCTGACAAGGTCCTGGCTGCTTTCAGCTAAGCATTAGTCTTAATGGGTTTGGCAGGATTTTAAAATAATCAAAACAAAGCAGGTTAAAAGGTTCCAGGAGGGAGGGATGTGGTGACTGCCTGAGCTTAGACCACAGGGTGTGCTCAGCCTAGACCCAGAACAGCTCCAAGGCTTGATGCCAAGGGTCTGGGCTGAATGGAAAGCTGCAGTGACTTTATCAGAGAAATTAATACATAATTAGAGCTGAAAAGAGTCACAAGTCTTAACTCACATTTAACCTTCCCAGGATCAGGTGTTCCATGTGGCACTCAATTGCTCCTTCTCACTCAGGCCGTCCAAAGACTGAAAGGGATACTGGTCGAGGTAGGACTTCGGGAGGGCATGATTCCCACCAAGTGAGCTGGGGCAGATCCTTCTGTTTGACTTGGTGGAGGGTGAAGAGCTCTGCAGGCAAAAGCTGGGGACGCAGGGCACTCATCGTCTCCCTAGCTTTCTCCTTACCGCCCACTGTTGTACTTCAGGCACAGGAACCCAAGGCTGCAGCTTTCATGGTGAATGGCTGGTAACGAAAGTGCTTTGTGGAAGCATCTGGCAACAGACTGGAGAGCTGTGATGCCTACAGCTATCACTGGATTTGTCTCACCTCTGACCAAGTCTTCTTTATGTACTTCTGGACAGGTAGTGAGTGGGCTCATAGACAGTATCCCAGACACCAAGCTCCCAGCTGTCTGCAGGATAAGGAAGATCTGTCTACTCCAAGGCATATAGTGGACTTGGACAGAGCCAGCACTGTGCCCTGCTCTCCTTTGGAAGTGAAACTGCCTCAGTTTTCTTCACACACAAACTCAAGTGAAGCATAGGATGGATGCTTGAGAAATGGCTAACTCCAGAAACCTGGGAAACATTGAGACTAGGCATGGACCCAGAACATAAAGATCTTTGGGCAGCAATATAATTTCTGTGTCACATTCTTAGTATGTCAGCAGCCTCTCTCTCTCTGGCTTACAAAACTCTGGCTCCCCTCTTGCCACTCTATGTCTGTTTTGTTTGTTTGTTTTATTTATTGTTTTTTGTTAATCTCACCAAACTTTGATCTTTCTTCACGTTCAGGTCAGAAGATGGCCGCAACTCACCTTCCAACTTTGTAAAGCCAGAAGTTCAGGCTCACAGGGGAGCTATCCTAACAGCAGCTGTGAATTCACAGAAAGGAGTCTGACAGATATGGGTTAGGTCAAAGGGGGTTGAAAGGTTTCAAAGGGAAGGCTGTGGCAAGTGTCTTGAGTTCTAATCTCAGCACAGGACTAGCAGCCAGTACCCAGAACAGGTCCAAAGCTATGGTCATAAAGGGGATACATCAGTGGACAAAGAAAGTCAAAGACCATTAGTGTGACTACCAGGCCTTTATTTACCAAAGTTTAGAGTTTAAAGGTTCCTGTGTGTGCACATGTGCGTAGCAGAATCTTGCAGTTAAATAGAGACAACCCCAAGTATTTATCATATCATATATACAGAAAAGAAATTTAGATCTACCATTTATGAAGACATTCTTCTCTTAAAGGAACCTTCCCGCTGTGTACTTCAGCTGAGCTCTTTGTTAACATGGCCCTCCTGAATTGGATTCAGTCACATATTCTCTAATCATGCTTGGTCTTCCCAGGATGGAGAGACTGATGTATGCTGGAGAGCCCTTTGTGGATTTACATTCCCTTTAATATGCATCCGGCACAGATGGTTACCAGGTTGTCTCCCTTCCATAAGTCCTCTTTCATCAAGGCTGATCAAAATTTAGTGCCAGCAGGTTTAAAGGGACAAGATTTTAGGCTTGGAAATGTTCAGATAAATAAAAACGTTGCTGTAGCGGCTCCATTGTTAATGAAAGAAAAATGATCCATGCCCTCTTCCGGGATAACAGAGTCTCTGAATATATTTATTTCAAGATTTAGGTGCTGGGGGAACTGGCCACAAATCACAGAGCAACCATTAATGAGCCTCTGTCCCTACCTGTTAGGCTTATTAACTGCCTGTTACCTGCAGTTCTATGTCCCACTTGGGGAAAAAGAATGGATTCTTCAGCCCAGCAAAGGCTGAAAGAAATACAGAAGTTAATCAAAAGCATTGGGGAGGAGGGTCTAGAGATGCACCAGACGTGCTGCGGAGATTAGTGGGGAGCTGGAAGATCTGATGCTGCCTGATTTGAAATTTAGCTAATTACCTCCTCCGTGTTTCCTCAGCCAATGATCATCTGCTCTGTGCATGCTTTGTCTTCAAGGAACCTGTGTGTTAACTGGTGGTCATATTCCACATACCCTAGCCAAGTTTATTTGGGTTTAGGGCAGTGCTGTGTAAGAGCTAAGCAACAAAAGCCACCACAGTGTGAGACCACAGGAAGTGGGCCTTTCAAGGAGACAATAGTCCTTAGTTTGTGTCCCAGCTGTACAACATTACCATGATTGTCACCTTCAGGGAGTTTGAACTTGGTCATTTCTAAAGATTACTCATGGAATCTACTTTTACACCCTTGAAGCATAAGCAGGGAGAAAGTAAAGCTTATTGAGAAGAATGGAAGCTTTGTGGATCACTTAGCAAAGTCTAAGGCTTAGCTCACAGAGAGAGAGGAAGAAGCTACTTTTAGTGGGAACATGGGTTATCAGGTATGTGAATACAAAAGAGATGGTCTGCTTTGGTGTATGGGAGCCAGGGAAAGAGGATAGTTACCCATTACAGGCAAAAAGATGGGTAGATCTATATAGGCAGTTAGGCAACACAAAGCCCAAAGTCCGAACACATTGCCATGTTTCTCAATACAAATATTTCCGTAATCTTTTCAAGAGCATTTTATCAAGGCAAGATTGTTTTTGTCGCAAGTAGCAAGCGGGACTTTTAAAGTCATTTGAAGGCAGATATAAAACTGAAAATGGAAAAGCCGTGGCTATATCATTAATTAAAGGGCTCATATCAAATTTAGAAATTGCTTAAATAAAAGAAGACAAAATTGCATCCCTGTGACTCTGTATGTTAATTATAGCATATTTTTCCGTGGTTCTTTTTTTCTTCCACTGCTGCAGCTATGTCTTATCTATCACTTGGTTTGGGCATCGTCATCTGTCATCCATCTACTGTACCATAAACAGCGTGCTGTGCACACAGCCAATGATAACATCATTTAACCAGACACAAGGAGACAATTCCTTCACCTCATTCATCCCATCTCAGGACAGCCAGGTAAGAATCCTTTACTGACTGAGTCAGGCAGATGTAACTTTATGAGTTTTCCTGGAGCAGGGAAGGCAAGCCTAACAGCCCCACCATAGAACACCACTATGATAGGCTCCACAGATGCATCTGTCACCTTGTACCCAGAACAGCGCTTGCCTGGAATATGCAGACACTCAACTGCTACATACCAGTCAGATCACTAGCTCTGAATTTTAGTTCAGGAGATGAATGTTAAGTGTCCTGGAGAACTCTTTCTCACCACCAGAAGGGATGCTTTGACATCTGAGAGCAAGATAATATGAAATCTCTCAGTGACCACGAGCTCACTGCTGTGTCCCCTTCCTTCTGCAAACACATCGAGTATGAACAGCCTACCATCTGTTCAGCTTCACGTTCTCATACTTCTGTACCCACAATGTCTGTCATGTGCCTGTGTACAATCCAAGAGCCAATTGTACTTGTCCCTAAGTCTCTCCTGTCCAGTTATCCTTTAAGTTGTCGTCACTGAACTTACTAATCTCACTTAAACTGATGGTAAATATAAGGGCAGAAAAATCATTTCTACAAAAATAAATTGAATGTGCTAAAGACTCTCAGTAAAATCAAGTACTTAAGATATGTACTTGCAGTTAGTGGGCAAGGCACCTGGGCATGGTGGGGGATAGTGTGTGTACACAGGAGAAATATGTGTTAAACTTGAAAAAACAAACTCTGAAAATAAAGGGTCTGAATGGGTAAAATAAAAGGCTTAACACAGGATGACAATAAGTCCACCTGGCCAATACCTCCCCAGAGAATGTACACAAAATGCTTGAAAGTAGCAAACAGTGCCTGGATGTTGTTTGAGGTGTATGGCTCTTTTGTTTTTGTTTGTTTGTTTTAGAACAAACAGTTTACTGCTTTTATAACTTTTCAGTTGATCAAAGACATTTGTTTCCAAACTGACATGTACCTCTACTCGGAAAAAAAAATGAGCATGTCCCTAACAGTCAGAACAGAGAATCTACACTTAAGGAACGGAGACTGGTGGTCACACTTTTAGAAACCCTGGCACTGGGAGTGTAGCAGAGATCTTCCTAGCAATAGGTGATGCAGACCAGCCTGCTGCTTCTGAGACACCTTCAGTAGCAAGCCCAGCTCCCAACAAGTAGCATTTGCTGGGTCATCGTCCTCGTTCAGGTCACTATGGCTCTGCCTGTGATTCACTTGTCCTTATCTAAGTTGGTACTGTCCACCGAGGCTGCCTATTTATAAGACCTATGACTACTAGGTCTGGTAAATTTCCACAGAAGCTGCCTGTTTACAATAGCTTATAGCCTTCTGTTTTCAGTGTTTTTCCACAGAGACCCAAAACTTTGTGTTAGCATGTATGTATGTTAGGCCTATTGCTGACTTTAGGCCTATGGCTGATTTTAGGCCTTTAGTGTATATGCAGGGCTGCTCCTGACATCTCCTCCCTTCTCTAAGTATAGAAAGGCCTTGGTGATTCTATTCTTGTGAAGGCGGGGATAGAGGTCTGACCTCCAATAATTGAAGGGGTCCTTGTAATGGCTCCGGTCCTCCTGTCGTTGTCCAGTGAGGCATGAGGGCCACACCCATCCCGACGTCTTTTTCCTGGAGAGGCGATACTTTTGACATCAACCCCTATGCAGTCAGGCTTGTCCCTCAGAGAACCCAGATAGATATTTTTAAGTTTTATTTATATTCCCTTGCAGTGCTTAGCCTCACAGCCTAAGCAAGAATTCAGATCACCAGTCAGAGAGGGTTCTGGGTAGCCTCTCTCTGCTTGGTCTAGGGGAGGAAGTCCCCTCTTTTAGGTTGGGTGGAGATGGGTTTGAGGAACACCCTGGATAAAGTAACAACCTCATCTTGAGTCTCGTGGTCCTCCATAGCTAACTTATGATAATGTATCTGAATAGGTTTTGCTACCAAATTATCTATCTGTTGTATCACAAAGTTTGTCAGCCTATTTAAGGCATGGGACCAAAAGAATCAGCAAAAATAACCCAATTAATGGTCCCAAGATGGGAGGAAGTGGGGTTGACAACCATGGAGAGGTTGAAAAACAGTCCTTGTACCAGTTCTCATCTTTCTCTTTCTCTCTCTGTCTTTTCTCTGGGCCTTCTCTGACCTTTTTCATGTTCTCTTTAACCATCCCTGTCTTGTCTATGTAAGGGCAACATTCTTCTTTAAGGGCTGTACACAGTCAAGAGCTGTACACAGTCTTTTCTATTGTAGAAGAGTAAATCAAGTCCGATAAAGTCCTTTGCAGTTTTTGGAGATCATTTCAGACATCGAAACGAGGGATTTCTTCAGATTAGTGATGTCAATCTCTAGCTGTTTGGTGTCCTTGTCAATGGCCCGTCAGAGGTCTGAGTAGTATAAGTCTGGAGGCCAGCATCAGGATTACAGCTTCTACCAGCAGACCTCAGGGTGTTTCATTTTTACCTGGAAAGGAAAAAGAAGGGAATTCTCAAGGAGATTTCTCTTCCCTGGAGGTCAATTGTTATTCATCTTATTTATAGTTGGGCCTGGCCTTGTGGAGGTATCTATTTATTCCATTAAACTTTTGGCAGCCATTTAGCTGTGCCTACTGTGGTATCAAACAGGCATATCAGTCCTCAGCCCCATATTAGAACTGGGTCTGGGCCATTCCATTTAAGGATGAGAGGGACCTTCCACAGAGCTATGGCATAGTCTTTACTGGTCTCAGCGATGCCAGAGGCAGTCAGCAGCAGATTTGCCATGAGCTTTCAATTTTAGAGAGTTCAAAGTAAACAAGGCATGATGGAGAGTGTTTCAGGAGACTCCTTCTGGGGGGAAACAGTTCCCCTGCTTTTATTTTTAAAAATACATTTTTCACAGTTCTTGTAAGATCTGGGCAGAAGCGCCAGCAGCCGCTTCTTCCACACTCAGAGAGTCATAAAGACAATATTTAAATTAGTATAAATCTACATTAATAATATCTTTTATCAAAGGAGTGTTATAGAACAACCAACGATTAATGTCTTTATAATATATCGATTAATATTAGCTTCTTCTACTTTTGTAAAATTGCTCCTCTTTTGTTGATTGGTTGTTGAGGGAGATTAGGATTTACATCTCTCTCGAGAATATTAAACAGAGACTAAAATTCTTATGTGGAGAGATTAAAATAAAATCTTAGCCAATTAGTATCTCCTAGAAACTTTTGAAAATAATCTGAAATAAGTAAGCTATCTTTTTTTTTTTTTTTTGGTCAGACCCATTATATTTTTTTTATTGGATATTTTGTGTATTTACCTTTCAATGTTATCTCCTCTCCCATTCTTCCCCTAACCCCCTTATCCCATACCCCCTCCTCCTAATCTTATGAGAGTGTGCTCCAAACTTCCTCCCAAACCTATCTCCCTGCTCTCAGATTCTCCAACACTAGGCAATCCAAACTGTTGGGGACCATGGTCCTCCACTTCCACTAATGTCTGACAAGGCCACCCTCAATTACCTGTTCTCAGGCTGGAGGTTTAGACCCTGGGAGCTCTGGTTGAATCTTTTGATACTCATTCTAAAAAGGACAAAAGCACCCACACTTTGGTTTTCCCCCTTCTTCTTGCGTTTCATGAGGTCTATGCATTGTGTCTTAGGTATTGTGTGCTTTTGGGCTAATATCTGCTTATCAGTGAGTGTGTACCATGTGTGTTCTTTTGTGATTGGGTCATCTCACTCAGGATGATATTTTCTAGCTCCATCCATTTGCCTAAGAATTTCATGAACTCATTGTTTTTAATAGCTGAGTAGTACTCCATTGTGTAAATATACCACATTTTCTGTATCCATTCTTCTGTTGAAAGGCATCTGGTTTCTTTCCAACTTCTGGCTATTATAAATAAGGCCACTATGAACATAGTGGAGCATGTGGCCCTATTGTATGTTGAAATATCTTCTGGTATATGCCCAAGAGTGGTATAGCTGGGTCCTCAGATATAACTATGTTCAATTTTCTGAGGTACTGCCAGACTGCTTTCCATAGTGGTTGTACCAGCTTACAATCCCACCAACAATGGAGGAGTGTTCCTCTTTCTCCACATCCTCGCCAACATCTGCTGTCACCAGTGTTTTGGATCTTAGCCATTCTGACTGGTGTGAGGTGGAATCTCTGGTTGTTTTCATTTGCATTTCCCTGATGACTAAGGATGCTGAACATTTCTTTAGGTGCTTCTTGGGCATTTACATTTCCTCTGTTGAGAATTCTTTGTTTAGCTCCATACCCCATTTTTTAATAGGGTTATTTGGTCGTTTAGAGCCTAATTTCTTGAGTTCTTTGTATATATTGGATATTAGTCCTCTTTCAAATGTAGGGTTGCTGAAGATCTTTTCCCAATCTGTTGGTTCCTGCTTTGTCCTATTGACAGTATCCTTTGCTTTATAGAAGCTTTGCAGTTTTATGAGATCCCATTTGTCAATTCTTGATCTTAAAGCATAAGCCATTGGTGTTCTGTTCAGGAACTTTTCCCCTGTGCCCATGTGTTCAAGGCTTTTCCCTATTTTCTCTTCTGTTAGTTTCAGTGTAGCTGGTTTTATGTGGAGGTCCTTGATCCACTTGGAATTGAGATTTGTACAAGGAGATAAGTATGGATCAATTTGCATTCTTCTACATGTTGACCTCCAGTTGGACCAGCTGTTATTCTGATACATGACTTTTTTTTTTCCTGCAGCTTTCAATATACTTACTTTTTATGTATACCTAATGTTTCAACTGTGGTATGCTATGAGGATTTTCCTTTTTTGGTCTTGTTTATATGGTGTTCTTTGTGCTTCTTATATCTCTATGGATGTGTCTTTCCTTAGTTTGGGGAAGTTTTCTTCTAGGATATTGTTGAAGATTTGGTCTAGTTCATTGCCTTAGGATTCTTTTCTTTCATCTATGCCTATAATCCAAAAGCTTTTTTTTCCCCCATGGTGTTTCACATTTCAGATGTGTTTAATTTTTTTTCATGTTCCTTTTTTTAACTTTGATCTAGATCCTCTATTTTATCTTCAAGACTTGATATTGTGTATGCTGCTTGCTTCATTCTTTGTGTAAGGCTTTGTTTTGCATTTTCTAGATAGACTATTGAATTTTCAATTCTTCAGTTTTGCTTGAGTTCCTTTCAGTGTTTATATCTCGTGATTGAATTCTGAATTTTGACCCCAAGCCATGGACTATCTTTGTAATTTCTATTAGCCTTCTGTCTATGTTTTCTTGAGAATCACTCAGATGTTTAATCTTTATAAACTCTTTTTCCTTGATTTCATTGTCTTCTTTAAACTCCTTAACTCTTTAAATTCTTTGATAAAGTTTATGATTTTTTTTTTAAAATTCTGGGTCCAGGGGTAGGTAATTCTCATTGGCAATTGTTTCTAAAGGACTGGTAGGTTTTGGAGAGATGATACTAGCTTGATCTTTCATATCATAGTTACTCCTGGAATGTTATCTGGACTTCTTTTGTTAGTTCTGAGTTTGTTATGGATAAACCAGCTTGAAGAAGAAGAGAAGATGTGGGAACATGTTGAGTCTAGAGGCTGGGAATACCTTGAGTAGAATAAAATTAGGTGAACAGACAGGGACCATGCTGGTATCCAGAATGTGCCTCCATGTTTCGACTCTGGAGTGTGGAGGTAGAAAAGTCTTGGTAGAAAGTTTGGATATGAAATAGGAATATTCTGTGGCTTGAGGGATAGCTGGAAGGAGTCCTGGCCCAGACCTAGAGCTCCTTTCTAGCTAGGAAGTTCATCATATTCTGGTGCACTGTTTGTAGCACCTAGCTAAAGCTGGCAGCCTGTAATAAAAGTGTGTGTGTGTGTGTGTGTGTGTGTGTGCATGTGTGTGTGTGTGTGTGTAGGTCAGGGTACTAACTTAGACCCTAGGGGAGGAAGGGGGAAACCAGGGTTTTTAGTAGGATGGTGGAGGCTGTCAGGAAGGGACCCTGTGGGTGGGTATAAGAAGATGAGGTCCTGCAGGCAGCCTGAGCTGGCTGAGATATAGGGAAGCTGGCTGGCTTTCTGATACTAGGCATGATTTTTCTCATGTTGAGTAGGTCTTAAATTTAATTAGATGCTGTTGGTGGTCACCAACATGTGTGTGCCACTTACTGCACCATTATGTGTATCTGCCATGCAGGTAATTATCATGGCTCAAGGGCTTTGAAGCTGGGTGAGATAGTTTAATTGCCTCTCTCTCTTGGAAGCTTACCTAGTATTTTCAGGATCCATTGAAGCTCAGCTCCAGGAACAAGGCTTTCAGGTCAGATCTAGCTCTAATCCTTCAAGTCTTAAATGTGCTGTGTCTTTAGCAATGGTGACACCCCCCCCCCCCACTGAGAGACAACCAAGGACTACACCTATAATCTGTATTGTTTAGGGGGTCACTAGACTACCCTGTTCAACTACACAAAAGGAGGTTTCTTGTGGCATCAAATGCTGGCGAGGTTGTGGAGGAAGAAGAACCCCATTCAGTGTTGGTGGGAATGCAAACTGGCATAGCCATTCAGCCAATCACAGTGAAGAATCCTCATAAAACTTAAAATAAATCTACTGCATGGCCCAGCTGTACCACTCCTCAGCATATGTCTAACATCATACTCTTGAACATCACACTCCATAGATGCTTGATCTGCAATGTTCATTGCTGCCTTATCCTTGATAGCTAAGGAATGGAAACATCCTAAATGTTCTTCAACAGATGCATAGATAATGATAATGGCAGTGTAGTCCATAAACACACTGGAATATTATTCACCTGTAAAGAAAAATGATAGACCTAGAAAAGATTACATTGGGTGAGGTAATCCAGACCCCAAAGACAAAGACTTCATGATCTCTCTCACCTGTGGTTCTAGGCTGCAAGTCTTCAGATGTGAGTATACCACATAGTCTAGCCACAGAAGGCAGGAAAGTATAAAGGAATCATAGGTCAGGGCAGAGGCACTGGAGAGGGGAATAGCAGCATACAGATATTATAAAGTGGGCAATGGAATAATGGGCAGGGACTGCATCTGGGGAAGATGGAGAGAGTCCAGCAGAGGAGAAGTGACAAAAAAACACAGAAGTTCTACGATTGAGCCTCAAGGAATCATTTAATATCTATCTAAAATTAAACAAAATACCCGTAAGTGTATATAAAAGAAGAATTTCAGAATTATTGAAGTTGTCCATAAGTTGTAATGAAGATTTGTGTGGCTCTTGTATTCCTACATGCTTTCCTTCTTATCTGCCAACCTCATAGGTTCTTAGTGCTTTTAATCTCATTGGTCTTAACCCACCTGTTCTTATCCTATCCTGGATACAGAGTCAAACTATTGGAGATTTGTGCATGTGTGTGTGTGTGTGTTTGTGAGTGTGTGTGTGTGTGTGTGTGTGTGTGTGGGGTATGTGCGTGCGCGCTCTCGCGCCCGCACTTGCGGTCCGACAAAGTTTTATTATGTGGAGGAGTTGGGCAAAAATGAAAGTAGCTTGGAAAGTGCCATGCCATGAGAGCAGAGGAGAGGAGGCAGGAGAAGCCTTTTAGAGGTCTGTACCCCAGAGTGAACTGTCTAATACAATGGCATCTATGGCAGACACTAGTCCCCTGCAAGCAAGACATCACTCTATTAAATTGTTCTACCAAGTCAGTGCTTGACTTCCTCACCTTTATTTGGGGCCCACATATACTGGCACTATACTTTAAAAAATATTTAATTTTATGTGTAAGCATGTGTGCATGAGTGTGCAGGCACATATGTGTGCAGGAAGCCACAGAGTTTAGAAAACAGGTTGGATCCCCTGGTACTGGAGTCACTCATGGTTAAGCTGTCATGTGGGTGCTGAGAACTAAACCTAGATCATCTGCAAGAGCAGGCAGTGCTCTGAAGCACCAGATTATCTCTCCAGCTCTGCTTTTTTCGTTCTGTAGCACGACATTTACGATGAGCATATCTCATGCACTACTGTCCATTTCACAGGTGAGGAAAGGCTTTAAGAGACTGGCCTAAGATGTTATAGTCGATATCCAAGGGTTCTGTTGCCAGAAGCCACTTCATTTGCGACCATATTTCTGGGAAATAGGTGTCAGAAAGTGTTACCTTCTGACCTTACAAGCAGAGTTCATTGATGAAAGTTTTAATGAATATATACTTTTTCTAATGTCATAATTTGGTGTTGTGGTTTTCCTTTGAAAATGGCAAATCTGCTCAAATAAGTAATTCTCAGAATAAATAGCCATGTTTACCATGACAGATGGCACCTGAACCACTGAAGAGGTTCACCAGAGACCCCAGAGAAGTGTAACGGCAGTCCTGTACACAGAGCTTTGAAGCTGCATCTTAGAGCAAAGTTGCTTTCAGATTGACAGACTCAAACAAACATGAAAATGACACAATGCTCAATTTAGAACTTTTAATAAAGAAAACAGTTTTGTGTATCCGTGTTTGCTCTTATTAGAAGGTATAGTTTAGAGGAAGCCACTTTATCATAGCTGGGGGAAAAAAAGGCAGTTTCCCACATTCTCTAAAAGGTTCCATTCCAACTTCACCTGTCTAACTTTTAATTGCTCTTTGAGTCATCTGCCTCTGGAATACCCATGACTTTATTGTTTATGACATAAATGTAACCTATACTGAAGTTAATCTTGGTGTTCAAGCCATGGTGAAATTCTTTAGGACTGTGCTCTTCTAATTGGTTCCTGGAACAGACACTGGAAATGAATAAATTCTTAGAACACAGAGAACTCTGAGATCATTACCATATTCAGAAGACAAATGTATCACCTCATGAAATGTTAATGGTTAGCATTAATTGAAAGCAGAGGGCAGGGCAGGAGTTCCCTGTAAGTTCCGAGAGCCTCAGAGTCCTCTGGAGTAGACAGAATCCATCTTTAGGTAATAGATTTATGGAGCTAGGCAAGGAGGATATTGCCTTAAACTTTTTTTGTGGCCTCACCTACTGGTCTGTTTCTGCCTTTGTTCTTAGTTTCTGTGAGCTCTTCCTCTCCCTTCCCTTCAGTGGTATGCTCCAGTCTCTGCTTATATTTCTGATATAAGCATTGGAGATAAGTGATTTGAAGAAAAGAGGACAATATGCTGACTTCAGAGGAAGCAATCATGGAACATCAACCAGAAAATTACTAGGTCAATAATGCATAGGAAGTCTCATTTCTCATGTCTCTGTCTAGCTGTTATCATTTCTTTTAATTATCTTTGACAGATTGATGTGCAATGAACCCACAAATAACTGTCTTATTTTAATGTTGGGCCCCCCCTACTTGAAGATTATGCTTATTGTACTGAATTTTTTTTTTTTTTTAGTTGACTTACGTTCTTTTTAGAACACCATGGGAAACAAACATGAACAAGCATAGACAGTGTATCCACCTGAAAAGCAATCGATGTTATTCCTGTTATTCACAGTGGTAATCAACATCCCTATAGCATGCATAATTTTCAGGTAACATTTTTGAATGTTTACATATATTGACCCAGTCTCCAACAGTTCCATGAGTTAAATCTTATTCTTCTGAAGGAGAGAAAACTGGAACCTAGATGTAAGCAATTTCTAAAGTCACATCTCTAGTAATGAGAAGCAGAGCTGGAAATCATAGTCTAGACTCCCTGCCTGCCACTGCCATGTGATGCTAATCCCTCAGATACACTCCCATGTATGATGAACAAAGACACATGAATTCTTCAGCGCCTGGTGAACTGGGTGGGGGACTAGTGATATAGTAGACAGGGCCACATGACTATTCTGCAGGAACTAGAGCACGTCTAGATTTAAAGCCAACATAATGTGTGTCTCAGTCCCAAGAGATCCCACTAGAGAATCCAACTCTCACAAAGACTATTTGCCTTGATTTTGGAATATTCTCTTAGTTGGATAGGCCATTACTGCTAATTTTATACTGTGATAAGATGTATGCTTCTTCATGCAACTGACAATGTTTCATCTTCCTCTTGTTTATTCCCTACGGCTGGTGCTTGTCACATACAGCCCAGCGTTCTGTACTCAATAGACAGTAGTTCATTTGCCTTCAAAGCAGTTACATCAGAGGCTGCTGCAACCTGGAAACTTGGGTTCTTTTGCCAGAGAGCAAAGCCAATTTGGCTCAGAAGTGATGACTAGGGTCTACTGACAAATCTTAAATCCCTTTGAAGATGGGATTTTGTAGGGCCTCCTTGTGGGATAGAGCCATCTACTTCAAAGCTAAATAGTTCTGTTTCTATCCTAGTCAGCCAGCCAGCAAACCATGGTTGCAGCTAAATAAATGGAGAAGTTGGCTTTTGTATACATGGTAATTGTTCTTGGTTGAAGTGAAAGTCCTAGCTGAATCCAAGTCCTTTGACGTGTTGATGAGGATGTCTGGGTAAGAGGAGGGGGAATACTCATTTTCTTTTAAAACACAACAGTTGGCTTGGATCTCTTTAACCTTGGCCAATGGAGCCAGCTATGGTTTAGATTGTTTCTTGCTTGGACCCATAGAGCTTCTAGCACAGGCTCCTGGAGAGAGACCAGTTTGAACACTGCATCTGGCTACATGCTGCTGTACAAGGTAAGTTTGTTGGCACTCCAATTTCAGACAAAAATGGCTTTGTGAGTCATATTTTCCATATGGAGAGGAAGCTCCCTCCTGTTTTTGAGTCATTAAAAGTCAACTTCAAATTTTCTGTCTTTAATGATATCTTAACTATATGGTTTCCTTTCCCTTACTTATTCTGAATAGCTTTTCTGGTTGAATTTTATCATTTTCTTGTCAAGATGGTTCCTAGGAACATGCAAATGACTCTGTCAATCCCATTTAGCTGGCATTTGGGTTAAATTTTAAGGTAACAGGACCTCATGTGCACATGGGTGTTTGGGAGACGGATTATATCATGTGCCTTCTCATCTGACAAGTCCTGTTTTCCTGAATGGTCTAAGTTTACATCTATGAGAAGATGCATGATGATTCTTTGTCCAGAGGACCCACAACATGTGTCAGCTAGTAGAAATTTTACCACGATAAAAGAGAAAAATGGGATCCCAACTAAAAGTCTATCAGCTTGGCCAATAATAGTCTGTATAATGTTTACTATGCAAGCACAAGGACTCAAATTTGCTGCCCAGAACCTATGTAGAAAACACAGATGCTTGTAATTTTGGCACTAGAAAGGTATAGACCAGTAGGTGAATGGCTGGGGCTCACTAGTCAGCTAGTTAAACGTAATCAGTAAGTTCCAGACCAATGAGAGACCCTGTCTCCAGAAAACTAGGTGCATGCCACATGAATAGAAGCAATGCCTAAGGTTGTCCTTGAATTATATATAATATGTACATGCACACATGTGCATGTACACCTACACACATATGGACCTATATAAGATGTACACAAATGTATACACAGATATATACACACATAAATGCACAACAAAAAAAAAATGCTAAACCCTGGATCTACCATGGATGATACGACAGGTGAATGTTGAAAAAAATTTCCCTGACCTTCCATTTCCTCATCTATGGACTAATTAAGCCTGCCTACCTGTCTGCCTATGTATCTATGTATCTATGTATCTATGTATCTATGTATCTATGTATCTATGTATCTATGTATCTATGTATCTATGATATCTATCTATCTATCTATCTATCTATCTATCTATCTATCTATCTATCATTTATATCTATTGTCTGTTTTCCATCTGTCCTCTAACTGTTTATCTATCATCTATCTATCTATCTATATCTATCCATCAATCACTATCATCTATCTATAAATCATTTAGGTATCTATTCACATATCTATGTTTCATCTGTCTGTCTGTCTGTATGTGTACATACAGATACAGGTATATGGGCTCCAATAGGGAATTACTGCAATTGTTTATGTATCAAGTCTCTTCACCTGAGTGGTGTGTGTGTGTATGTAGACAGACAGAGAGAAAGAAGGGGGGAGTAGAAAAAATTTGATGAAAAAAGAGAGCTTAGGGAAAAGAAGAAGATGAGCCAGAGGTAATTCTGTTGCAAAACAAAGGAATGTTAACTTGAAATGTAGCAGGGAAATCGTTTTTACTCAGAGCTTCTTAGTAATTGCACAGGGATTCTCCAGGGTGTGCGAGGTCTCATACCATATTTCATGTCTTGAGGCTTTTCTATGTTCTATTCCCTCTCTTGTGTTCTCCGAGACAGCACTTCTATGGAAATGCAACGGTGTTTTTGGGAATCTGGGTTGACTAAATATTTAGCAAATGAAACAAGGTTGCCAAACTGGCAAGACCACTAGAAAAATTGGTCCATGCTCAAGCAGCTGTTTGCAGCTGGTTAGATATGAGTTATAGTGAAGTGCCTAGTGTGTCTGTTAAGTTTGAATGTCCAAAGGAAAGGATTCTCTTTCCTGCTCCCTTTATGACCCATTTATTACTTTTTCTGAATAAGGATAAATTGAGAAGTAAAGAGTCAAAACATTCATTTAATAATCCTCATTGTCAATGTTTGCTACAGGAGGTACATGCAATTCTACCATTCAAATAAGATCACTGGTAAGGTCTTGGCATGATTTGTTAATATCCAACCATTTTAATACAATTTTATATGCCATTTTTCCTCAAATTATTTGAAAAACTTAACATGATAATCATTGACTGAATTTTCTAAGACATATATTAGCAACTTATCCTTATCTTGCTCTATAAAATGTTGATAATTTTATGGTCAAGGTAGTATGTCAGATGATTCATCTTTTTTAGTTGACACGTATGCAAGTTGTCTAGGTTGAGTCTCACTTTTGTGGTGTTTTCTGATCTAATACTTCCCTAAGTATTTTGATATCCCTGTCTTGATCACAGTTTTAGTCAAGTTGTTGGTGTTTTTTGTTTGTTTGTTTGTTTGTTTGTTTGTTTGTTTTTTAGAGAATCAAGCTGACATCAGGAATTGAGGAAGAGCACGAAGTCAGTTCTTCCTTCATAACCAGCTCTCATGGACTCAGGTGATCTCCCCTTGGGTACTCACAACATATTTGAATAAAGATTCTGGGGAGCATAATTTTCTTTTTTTGTGACTTCTTTGGATGTATGTTCTGAAAACTTAACTTCAGTCTTCATTTAGATTTCAGTTATCAGCATGTTTTCTGAAACATGGCACTACATCTTCTTGACGTGATAGCTCATTCCATGGTACTGGCTTCGATTGCCCCATAGTACTTTCAAGATTTAGTGCTTTTAGATCATTGGCACAGAGAAACCTCCTCACTGTAAGGGATAGTAGATTAGCCTCTGGGTTGTTATTCTGCTTTTCTTATGGAGAAAGAAGGCTTTCACAAACTCCATGTCTCATGCGATGACTTAGCAGTTCATGGTCAGTGAAGAGATGCCCAGTAAGGTTTTCCGAAAAAAAAAATATATAACATTCTAGTGTCTATTCTTTTGAGTAATAATAGAGCAGTACTTAATTTGAACTCTTGATAACTCTTGCTTGGTTTGAGGCTTTCAATAGCCTCAATTTTACTTCAATAGCATTTTGCCAATGCTCTACCCTTCTCTTGACTTAAATAAATAGACTCAGTTTATTAAGTAGTTATTTTAAAAGGGTTACTTTTTTAGGGATCACCCCCCCCCTCAGCCACCCACACCTCCAAAAGTTTGTGACACTCATGTAGGATGAATTTATAATCTTGAGATATTATGTCTGTGCAAACCTATTTCATATGTTATCTGTGTGACAAGACATGGTTCTAATAGCACAACATATTTATGTGGCCAGGGTAGCAGAATGCAGAGAGTCCAAAAAGAATTGCTCTCATACCCTGACACATGCTAATACTTGCTTACCATAAACATTTTTTTTTCTTCTATAGTCTTTGATACAATGACCAAGACCAATGCTCATGTCTCCCTATTTGGTTTTGTGGGATTTCCTTTTTGTTTATTCTGGTGTAGAATTTTACAGCATTCAATTTCAAGTGCATTTAGTTATGTTTAGGTCTTGAGTCTCAATGCTGTACCACACACCTAGTAGGTACTTATAATGGTTCTTAAAGTGCCCAATATATGCTTTTAAAGTAAATAGACAACATCAGATGCATTCCACTTAGGTTTCACTTATCTCCTCCTTTAATTTGTCTCTTCAGTGTGTTTCATCTTCTCTTGAAGTTGTTGAGAAAAAATACATTTTCATCTCTCAATATGCATTAATGCAAAAAAAATAGAATTCATCTCTAATGGTCAGAATACTGTAATTTAAACAAAAGGAGAATAAGGGGAAAAGAAGAGAGACATGCATGGGTTCCTTTAATAGTACATACTTTCTGTTCTCTGGATTGTGTATTATTTAAAAACTGTGGACTGGTATCTTTCCTGTAGCAAACAGGAAATGCATAGGTAAACCAAAATGATTATCATTCAAGGAGAAGGCTTGGGAAGGTTCATTATAGCTTGTCCTTTCAATGTGTCTTCTTTTGACATCGTCACCCTGGGTTTCCTGGTAACAGAGCACTTCACCAAAACAAAAGTCCCACAGACACTGTTTGCTGAATTCCATCAGAATAATAAAAAGACTGTTTTATCTAAGCATTTGCTGAAGACAGTAATTTAGAAAAACACCAAGACAGTAGCGAAATGTACTTGATTCAGAAGTAACTGTCATTGAAGGGAACCCTATCATTTTTTCCAACATTTGCAGGGAGATACAAAGGAGAAAAGAAGAAAGATGATTTGTGGGTTAAATCAGAAGTAATCTAGGATTATATATATATATCCCATATATATATGGGATGTGCGTGTGTGTGTGTGTGTATGTGTGTATTAGGGGAGCTGATAACTCTAGTATTATATTTGGAACTTTTGTATAGGGATAATTCAGGACGTCCTTAGGCACATTAAAGCTGCTAACACATTGTAGCTACCTACATGATCAGCATTGGGATGATGGCAGAGAGAAGGATTGGCATGTTTGGTGTCTTAGATTCCATGTCTATGCTTTCTATTCTTGTCCTACCATTTACTTCTCTCTTTCCTTTGCAACCAAGGGGTTAACTGCTCTTCCCAGGACCAAGAGCTCAACAATGTTCTCCTACTGTCCTGTTGATGCCTTTGTTGACCAGAGCTCAAGGTTGACAAAGGGTGTGAGCAGGGGAGTACTTCAGAAGGTAGAAGTTTCAACTCCTCAAGGGATGGAACTAAAGCAGGCAAAATCCTAGCATTCTAGCACTATGCCCTGCCCAAGAAGCTTATCCTGGTGCCTGTCCAAGTTCTCTGTTCTCTGTTCTCAAATTCTCTGTTCCTTCTTCAGTGTGTACAAGCTTTGCTGACTCCCTCTTCCTGTTCCAGACCACAGCTGACTGACATAATCCATGTAAGTGTAGTCTCCAATCTGAGACCTTGTGAATGAGGCTTAACAACATACCCAGTTCAGCTCTTTGATTGACAGAAATATTTACACCTGGGGGTCGCACTTCTCCAGGGTGTGTAGAATAGTAATATGAAGAACATTAACCCACATTGAAAATAGGTGAGAAAGGAAAGGACAGGACAGAAGGAGAGATGCTGTTTTGACATCTGAGGATGTGTGGTTTGAGTAAGAAATGTCTCACAAAACCTCTTATATTTGAATTATTCGTCTCTGGTTGGGGAGGTTACAGAATCTTTAGGATAAAATCTCTACTGGAAAAGGAATGTCGATGGGGACAGGTTTTAAGGGATTATAGTCTTGTCCTTGTTTCCTGTTTGACTCTCTGTTTTTTGTGTTGGTTAAGAAAGATGTGGTCCCTCAGTTTCCCATTATTTCCCAAACATTACCAGACAATCAGCTCTCTATAATTGTATGCCCCAGCAAATTCTTCTGGAAGTTGCTTTGGTTACAAATCAGTGCAGGTGGTTTCCTCATTCTTAGCTCCAGTTTATTCTGAGGATCAACTAATTGGCTTCTATATGAGATATATATTCCAGACCTAATTTGACTTAAATCCATTTCAAGGGGATTTTGCTTAATTGTAACTAACAAAAAGATCACTGACCCAAAGAAAGTGACTGAAGGCAGCTTTAAAACTAGCATCCCAGTCTCAGGGCCAGTGCTCAGTGCAAAGTTTGGGCATCTTGTACATTTACTGACTCTAGAACCCTTGGCAAGACCCTTGGCAGCTCTGCTGGGTCTTGGTGGAGTTGGAAGAAATAATATTATCTAAATGCTCTAACCCTCCAGCCTTTTTTCCCTGGCTGCTGGAGAATTGTATTATACCCATAGGACATACATGTCTGAAAAATCCAGTAGCGTGGCTTCCCATGTTCCTGATTCTATACAGTCTCTGACCATGGCTTGATTAGTTTCAGGCGGACCTAGAGTTCACAGGTTTGAGGTTGATGCCTTCTGCTCTGTAAAGCTCTTTTGGGAACTATCGGGGAAGGTTTCAGACATTTCCTCACTGCTCCTAGTTGTCAATTCTTGCTGTCTTGGAGTTATGGGCCATCAGGATGAGGGAAGTATGATATTTTGAGTTAGGCTACGTGTTGGGGGCAAGAGGGAAACAGGAGCAGAAGTGGGCTTCTGGTCCCGTAATCAATGTTTCTGCAGCTCCTGCTGTGAGAGGCATCTTTTTTCCAGGACGAGGCAGGCTTTGTGCCTTTGGCATGAATAAAAACCATAGAGTAAGCCAGGTTTGATCTCGGGACAGAAGATCTTCCTGTATAATTCATAGCTTTAGAGTGGTGCTCTTAGATTGTTGGGTAGAAAGGGAGGCTAACATGTTATTGTAAAGCAGAAAACAGAATCAGTGGGACAGGCAGGGCTAAGAATGTTCTTGACCATTTCTACCTAAGTTAGCAACAGTCCAAGTGACTTTGCATGCTTGTGTACCCATGCACACACACCCATGGGCACACACACCCATGGGCACACACACACACACACACTGTATGCACATGAGCCTGGCATGCCACAGCACATATGTGGAGGTCAGAGGACAGCTTGAAGGAGTCATTTCCCTCCTTCCATCACATGAGTTCTGAGGGTTGACTCAAGTTGTTACGCTCACAGGAACTGAACCCTCTCACTGGCCTGATACTGATTATAGTTTAAACAGTTTCATGAGGGGCTAATTCTGTCCACAGAGCATGAAACCCAGTTTAGAAGAGAAGTTCTGGGCCTTCTGTGGTCATTATTGCAGTAACACCTTCCTCTCTAAACCATAAGGAAAAATCTGCTCCTACAACCCATATGTTGATAGAGAACCCACCACACATTAATAATATCAAAGTGGACTGGGATTTTGAAAATTCCTGGCCTTTTGCCCTTCTCTGTAGATCACCTTCTTCTCCCTTCAAATTACACGGACATGTATACAAACATGTATCCACAAAACCACAGGGTTCCTGTGACCAGACAGCACAATAATATGCAGAAAAACATATAGACTTTACAAAAAATGTTGCTGGAGAAGATAGATTTTTAAAGAAAGGCAGTTTCAGTAAAGTTGTATGATTTAAAAATCAACATACAAAATCAGTAATATTTCTATAAGCCAAAAATGAACAAGCTGAAAAAAAAAATAGAAAAAGCAGTTCACCATTCTTAGTCTAGTATGGGTGAAGTTACTGCCAAGTACAGTTGGCTATTGTAAGAAACAAATCAGGAAAATACAGTAAGTAAAGAATAAGGTAATCCAAACCATTGCAATTAAACTGCTAACATTTCAGTAGATACATACAATTTTGCCTATGCAAATAGATGCATTACTGGCTGTCATTTCTCAGTCAATCAATTTGTTTGCCTTTACATACTTGTAAAAATGTTTAGTCTGAGTTATGTGTACATTTCTTAATCTTCATCAAGTTTCTTATTGCAGTCAATATTTTCCTGGTCTTACCAGCATGAGAAACTAAGAAACTATTAAAGATGTTTGCATTTGAATCAAGAGTCAAAAAGAAAGAGAAGAAGGGGCCCCTTGCAAGGAGAGAGGAGAAAGGCCATCATTTCTCTGCTAAGTGATGTTAAAATCTTCCTTTGAAAAATATTCTGAAGTCTATTTTCTTTTTCTTTTCTTTCTCTAAGTACCCACTTTTTGCTAAAGGAAGGGAGTGCTGTGGAGAATTTCTCCATGTGAAAGCACTTATTCAGCAGACACCCCACTGCCTAAAATATTTACTCCAGGTAAACAGACAAGCAACCTGTATCTGCAAGTTGCAGATGATAAAACTTTAAGATAATAAGTTCTGCTTCAGGTAGCACAGGATGAAATCAAATCGCAGAAGAAAACTCTGAAACATTGCCTGTAAATCCTGGGGTTAATTGCCTGGGTGGAAAGCCCAGTCAGAACACATTGGCTGGAATGGATGCTGGCTTCCTGGCTTACAGGTCCCTTAGAGGCAAGTGCCCAGTATCTGAGCATGCATTTTAAGTAAAACCTAGGATTGTTGGTAGCTCCAGATTTATATAAAATAAAATGCCAGGTGCACATTTTATAAAAATATTAACACAAGGCTTCTTCTCTGCACCTGCAACTGGAGCAGTCCTAAGGTATCAACTCTGTACCCAATCCCCCCAAAACCCAGAGGAGGCTGGACTCCCAGGAGCTCTAACACATTCAGGAGTGTAGGATGCTGAAGGAGCATGGTGGTCTCCAGAGCGTCTGGTGAGACATACTGATGCCGCAACAAAGAATGATGCTGACTTGTGAGCTTGCTGAGTACCCTGACAATGGTGACTAGAAGCTGTATTGGACCTATGTTCCTGACCTACCATTGCTTACCTATACCCTTTTAATTGTCAAGTGAAAATTACTTTTGTTTCTTCTACAGCATTTAATGTAAGTTGCATTTATTGTACACCTTTTAATTGTGTTTGTGTTTTGAAAGCTGGCATGTCAGTTACAGAAGTCTATCAATCAGCTTTTGTTTTAGTGTCCTGAGTATCACAGAACCTTGATATTCTAAAAATAGCCTGCAAATATTGGAAGAAATGAGTCAGGCTTTATGCAGAAGCAAGAGGGTAGTGGGCTTGATTATTGCTGGTATAACAACTTTAATTACATTAATTGCTAGCACTACTACTTCTGAATTGCTTTGACACAAGAAGTGAAGACAGCTACTTTTGTTAATCATTTAGCAAAAAATATTATTAATGTGTTGAATATACAAGAGGATCTAGATAGGCATTTGGAAGAATGGATTGCTGCTCTTTATCCTATTCAAATTAACAGAAGGTGGTTCAGAATTTATGGGTAAGGAGCCATCTTGAGTGTCATACCAAATACCATTGGAGTCGTGTTAATTCTAAAATTTATAGTGGTGGTCACTATAATTAGGAAAAAGTTTAAAGACACTTGCAGTGTATTTGGCATAATTCTAACACATTTCTGGATGTTTTAACTTTACATAGTGAGCTAATGAATTTCAAGACTGCTGCTCTGCTGAGTGTTGATGTGGTAGATACTACTGATAAAATTACTCATGGTCTGAGGTCAGTATTTCTATTTTGGTCAAGCTTCAAGAATGACATATAAAGCTTGATAATGCTAGCCCTTTTTGTTCTGGGAATACTTTTATTCCTGCACATCGTGTTAAAGCTTGTCTTTAATAACATCAACATGTTGGCAGCCAAAGTACATGGCTTAAACCTGAAAATGGACCCTCAGACAGTTATTAAATTAATAGGCTGGCAAGCCAAGGATGGGTAAGATTCTGCACAGAGCCTTAACAACCTAAGACAGAAACGAATCACTTTGGATAATGCATATTCCATGAAGGGTAAGGAAGGCATTCTTGTCAGAATGACCTAAGACAGGCTCAGTCTTGCTAATGAAATAAAAAAGGGGGAGAGGCGGAGAGGTGGAGAGGCGGAGAGCCTTTGGGGCTGCTCAGCAAGAATCTGACATGGGCCAAGAACAAGGAAATAGGCTGCTTGGCAGGAATATGACATTGGCCAAGAACAAGGAAGTAGGCTTCAGCCAGGAATCTGACATTAGGCTAAAACAAAGAAGTAATTTCCGGCAGGAATCTAAATATTAGGCTAGATCAAAGAAGTAATTTCAGGCAGGAATCTAAATTTTAGGCTACAACAAGGAAGTAGGCTTTAGACATGAAAATGACTTTGGGCTAGGACAGGGAAGTTGGCTCAGATATTTTGGTCATCCTGATGAGCCCTTAGAAACAGTGATCATGGGAGTGTTCATGGAATTTTGTTTATTGCCTTGTTTGTTCTTTGACTATTTATGTTTATTGTCTTGCTTGTTCCTTGACTATTTGCATCTATTATGTTTGCTAGTCCCTCAACCTAGAACTGACCTGAATGCTTGCAATGTAATTCAAATGGTATAAAAGCAAAAAGGAGGAGGGTGTATGGGAGAGGGTTCTAGGGAGGCGAAATGAGGAAAGGGAATGACATCTGAATTGTAAATAAATAAACTATCCAATAAAAAAATATGAGCACAAACCACTGGGCAAGCCAGAATCATAAAATCAAACTCTTATGAGTACAAAGAACCCACAAAAGGTAGATTCTCAATGTATTAAGTCTATGTAAAAATTTTAGAAAAATCTTGGTTATTGTTCCCCAGGGCCTGTCTACATTTTTTGTTTTGTTTGAGATGAGGTCTCTCAGTGGAACCTAGGTCTGTGGATTAGTCCAGGCTAGCCTGTGGACCCCAGATATTTGGATTACCAGTGTATAAAACTACCTTGCTTAATTTTTTCCATATTTTTTTATTTTATGCATATGAATGTTTTACCTGTAGATGTGTCTGTGCACCACTTGTATGCCTGATGCCTACAGAAGCCAGACTAGGTCCTCTAGAATTAGAGCTACAGATGGTTGTGAGGTCTTTGTGGGTTTTGGGAATTAAACGTGGGCTCTCTGGAAGAGCAATCAGTGCTCTTAACTGTTGTCATCTCTCCAAAGTCTTGCCTAACTTTTTTATGTGTAGGCTTGTGATCAAATTCAGGCCCCCATGCTTGGATAGCAAATACTTTATCGACAGAGCTATCTCTACAGCTCCTGCTACATTCTTCCAGCAGCATAGATGGACAGCAAGTGAGTTAATGATGAAGAACCACCTAGAGAATGCACACATTACCTTATTTCTACTCTTATAAATATTTAAAGTGCCATTTGTTGTGTTCAAACTTGGATGAGAGGATGGACAGGGCACTCTGCATAGCGTCTACTTTCCCATTTTTTTACTCTCTTCTTGCATAGAAGACCAGTCTACTTTGCCTTGTTGGAGGATGCTAGCATTGAGGCTTGCTGATATAACCCCATATCTGCTAGATGGTCCTATTTATAGATTTTCACAATTGCTCAAGTCTTAAGTTTCCAGTCATTAGTCACCAAAGTCAGCCATCTCCACATTTCTGGGGTGTAATCTAGTGACCTCACAGTCATGGAAACAAACCCCTTTTGAATATTGTCATAGGGTTTGAAAAGCATCACAGAATTTTTTTTTTTGGCACAATGTCAGGATCAAATGCCATTTCTCCAAGAATGAATGAGCATCAGTTGTAGAATCAACTGGTTTTTATTTTATTTTTCTTTCTGGAGAACAATTTTGCAAAGCAGTAATTGTTGTAGCATCAATTTGAAAGACCCTTTGACTTTATTAGACAGCAGTCATTGACCTTAGTTGGCTTCCCAAGCTGCACAGAGGCTGAGAGACTGTTGACAGTCTGGGTATTATAGCAAATGCCCTGATTTTGCTGATTTACTTCAGGTAATGGTAGCATTTAGTCAAAACAAGACCCAAACCCAGTTACGTGGAAGGACAACATATAAATGTTAGAAAATAGTGAAATGAATATGTATGCTAAGTGTAGATCTTTTCCCAATAAATAGATCTTAATTCTAAATATTAGAACTTACCAGTAGTAAATTTAGATATCAAAATATGTATGTTTGGGTCTTTACTCATTGCTCAATACATTCATTTAAATGGTCACTATATGTCTACTTTAGCATATTAATTAAGGTAGAATTAACAAGTATTAATAAAGTCCTGATAAGGCTGTGGTGCTGGAGAGAGAAGAGGAGAGCACGAAGTGTTTCTGACAGGATCTTTAGGAAAGCAGTTCTAAGGGCAGGCATCTCAGCCTTCCTAATGCTGTGAGCCTACAATACAGTTCCTCATGTTGTGATGACCCCCAACCATGAAATTATTTCATTGCTCCTTCACTACTGTAATTTTTCCACTGTTGTGAATTGTAATGTAAATATCTGATTTGCAGAATATCAGATATGTGAACCCTGTGGGGGTCATGACTGCTGATGTTGGAAAGGTAATGTGGGTAGCTCAGCTTTGCTTTAGTGAGACATTGCCAATTAGATACAGAGAATGGGTATCATCATGGGAGCATGTGACAGAAAGATAAAATAAAGCAAATTACCAACATAGTATGCTCTGGTCAAGCTCAGTCTGAATGCCTTCTTCTTCCTCCTAGGAAGACAGGGATGAACCACTGTCCTGAGTAACTTAAAGAGGATTAAAGTGTCATTACTGGCAGGGTGTGGGATCCAGGCTATTGAACTCCTCAGTGTCCCCTGATATCTGATGTGGGAGATGTTGGTAGCTTTGGTGAAACTAGTGCTTCATGCTGAGGGTCCTGACCCTAGGTACCTATGTAAATACCTCTCTGATGGTTCTATGCCCTAAGGCACCGCGACAGAACAGGACTGTGCAGTTCCCTTCTCCCTTGTCTAAAGATCTCTTCTTCACAAGCCACAAGAGTTCTGCTCTGTACTTTCTATTTCTCTTAGCTCCTCCCATCCCCAAGGCCCCAGTGGATTTAAGGTTAAAAGATCACAAACAAAAAACCCTCCAGTGTGCTTCCTGTTTTGGACTTGGATAGAAACTTGCCCTAAGGCAATAAATGATAGACCAGGCCTACGTTCTTTGATGGGAGAAAGAAAAGGAGAGAAAACAGGGTGGAAGAAAACTTCATTTAATACCTTAAAATTTGTGACTGCTTTGGTCATGACCCCGAAGGAGGAAGGCAGAAACTCCAGGATTTGAAGCTATCACAGTTGTTGGTAGGGTGGGGGGGTATAGTCTGAAATCTTGTTGTTGGCTGGGGAGGGAAGATGTATCTGTCTCATGTCTGTCTTCACAGCATGCTCAGGACTTCATGAAAAGCAGAGGGTGAGAGGGGAATGCCCTGTGGTTTTGGTCTTGTTTTGTATTTCTTTTTCTTTCTCTTCACTTTTGCTCCCAAGAGTTGCTGAGTGGAGGTTTACTCTCACTGGACTTTCTGAACCATCTACTGTTGTATTTCTGTTTCCTTCTATGCCTTCCCCAAACTCAGAATGAGGCATTGTTGGAAGGAGGGTAGGGCTAGGGAGGGAGGTAGCTGCAAGGGGGATGTTAGTGGATCTGTTGCTGGGCTGAACCAGGTCCAGTTTTTGCTAACTTGTGGATCAGGGAGACAGGGCTGAGGATGCTCTTTTCAAATAAATCAGCATGCTGTGCACAGAAAGGGAAACCAGGTTTGAGAGAGCTGCAAAGACAGGCTGAGGAATGATCAAACCACAGAAGGTCAGGCACCACCAAGAGGCTTCCGCAGAACCGGATAGCCTTTTTATTGAAGAATGCAGGCAGCTAGGGAACGGCATCAAAGGAGATGATCTATTCAAAACTCCCTCATTTCTATGTGGCCTGCATCTTTGAGTCTACTCAGAAAAGATCAAGAGAAAAGAGAGGAGGGAGTGGGGAAGCCTCAGCTCAGGCAGAGGTGCCGTGAGAGGAGGGAGAGACCCCAGGGCCATGCTGTGCATAAGGTCCACATGCATATCTCTGTGGGTAGGGAGCAAGATTGAGGGACACCAAGGGGCTGTACTGTCTCTCTTTCACAGCACTATGGGCTGGGTACAGGGAAGCTCTGTTCTCTGTCTCCTCAGGCTTGAGGCTGGGTCAGTGGCACAGACCAGGGCGCTTTCAGTATTAGTTCTAAAGGAGCAGACATGCCAACCGGTGGGGTTTCATTCTTTTGCTGTGATTAAAAACTCTGACTGGAAGCAGTCTGGGAGGAAAGGGATCATTTAGTGTTCCTTCCAGGTTACAGTTCATCATTTTCAGAAATCAGGACAAGGGCATAGGCACTAACTAAAGCATAAACCAGAGACTAAGGCTGCTGAATGAGTCCTTCAGCGGGCTCAAGTTCACCAAGCTTTTGTAGAGGGCCCAGGCCCACCTGACTAAGGCTAGCTTTCCCATGATGGTCTGTGCCTGTGGGACTGTGTAAGGGTATCCTGGTTCTTGGCTGGGCATGGGCCTAGAACCCTGAGACTCCAAGGGAGAAACGGCAGGAGTTCAGCCACGTCCCCAAAACCCTAGGGTCCTGAAAAGCAGTCTAATCTCCATGGACCTACATAATTCAGTCACATAGGCCATTACAGCCCCTCCCAAATGGCACAGGTAGAGGGTGTGATTACAGGCCTCAGGCCCGAGATTTACATACTAATGAAGGTCAGAGGCCAGAGCCAATTAAGCATTCCTCCCCAGACCCTTCCCACTTCTCCCTTCCTATTTAACTTAGGTCTGCCCTGAGTTTGGGGGGGGGGAGGGGTACATCCAGATCCATCCACCATCTGCCATGACAATAAACTCTTTTGGAACCAAGGACTTCCTTGAATCATTGGGGCCTGCCGGGCCTGCCGGTCTTGCCATCGCAGAAGCTTCCAGTCTCTGGAACCTTAGACTTTCTCCTGCATGTGGGACCTGCCGCGTGGAAGTCTCCAGGCAGCCTCCCTCGCTGCGGCCCCGTTTTCCCACATGTGCCTACATGCATAAACTAGCAGTCAAGACTAGTTGACTAGTTGACTATTCCCCATAGACATGCCCATAGGCTAATGGAACAGAAGCTATTCTTGAACTGATGTTCTCCCTCCCAGACGACTCCAGGTTACGTCAAGTAGATGGTAAAAATTAACCAGCTCACGGTCATGGACAAACCATTTACCTTGCATATTTTTTCACCTATGGGGTGATGACCCAATACGTAGTTGTGAGTATTAAATGGAGCCATTATTTGATCATTCATTTATTCAAATATGTATTTTGGGACAGTGAGGGTAGAGCCATGCCAAAAACAAGGTCTGTGTTCTCATGGAGGATGCAGATAATAAGCAGTCTAACATTAAAACAAAACAAAACAAAAACCAGGAGTGTGAGGCCTAGAGAAGGGAGAGAAAGCACTGAATGGATTTTTTTTCTACTCAGAAAATTATCTGGACTTCCCTTATGGACACACGAGCTTTGTAGACCCCTATGATCTCTGTCCACAGCCCTTCCTTCCTTAGTCACTGGCATTGGGACAATCCTTCAGCTTCCCAGCTTCCTGGGCCTCTGGTCGCCCTGGTATGATTGTGGTACAGATACCATTGCCTGCATCCAGTCTCTGTGGCCAGGGCTGCACATCTGCTCAGAAGGGATGTCTGACCACACTCAGCAGCAGCTCCTCACAGGCTGTTGGGTTCTTAACTCTTCATGTAGCTGCCACCCACAGGTACAATTCTACATTTCTTTGTTCATCTTTTGCTTGTATTTTCTCATCCATCAGTGCACTGTAAGAATAAGGACATCCGACTTGCTCATCAGACATTCATGGGACCAGAAAATAAAGACATATTCCATAAGTAGATGAATGAATTTTTATTTTAGGAGCTTTATGGGAAATTTAAAATGATTTATGAAATCTTTCCAGGATGCATTCTTTTTTGGGGATGGTATGGTTGAAATATTCTAGTTAGTTACATCAAAGTGCTTCTGCTTTTCTGTAGGCAGAAAGGTGTTGAGATCTTCACAGCTGCAGAATAAATAATTCTTTGGCTTGCCTTTCATAATTTATATGACTAATTTCATATATTATTGATAGTTTTTTCATGTTGTGACTATGAACTGTTTTTTCTCTTGTTACCTGCTCTAAAAGTCAAGATGCATGAAAATAATTATTTTTTCGAGCCTAAGTCCATAATATTTGCATACAAATATTTAAAAAACAGAATCCTCTGATTAACCATTAATTAATTGACACATTAATTAGCACATTTAGGCATTAATTGAGTACCTCTATGAAGCAGGTTCTGTGTTACACCCTGGAGCAAAATGACAAATATGCCAAAGTCCTTGCCAATGAGTTTATAATTTAGTAGGAAAAACAATTAGACAAAATTACAACCCTTGGAGATGAACTCTATGCTAGAGGGGAATCTCAGGAAAATGTTGAGTGTGTGAGAAGGGGAACTTGGTCCTAGATGGGAGTATGTGCCAGATATCAGGGATGTCTGCATGGACAGGCATGTCTGAGACAGTCTGTGAGATGCAGGTAGTGTTTGCTGACTGAGGAAGCAGGTATGCAAAGACCTGAGGCATTTTTAAACTGCTCTAAATAGAGCAACCCAAGCTTCAGATTCTTCTCACATGCTAGCCTCACCCCCTTCCCATAGCTTTCCTCTCCTTCATCCAGGACTAGCCTATATACTCTATATGTGTGTGGATAATAAAGCCCTGTTTGTGAAGCTGCCTTCCATATTGCCTTGCCACTATTTTGATATCTGAACCTTTCCCTATGTTCAAATAAATACATGTCTCATCTGCTGCCTCTTTCCTGAAGACTTCTCTGATCATTCCTGTCCATATGGATCTTGTTCATTTTTGAATTGGTTTTAGTCCTTCAAGATATTACCTCATGAATCTACTCCATTTCCTTTCATTTGGGATATTAAGGATTTGTTTCTTTCTTACTTTTAAGTTTAACAATGCTACAATGCAGAATGTTAGAGCATGACATCACATATAAAGATAAGGGGCATTACAAATAGTATTTTAGTAAGCCTATTCATGCATGTGAAATTATAAAAGCAAACAAGAAGGATATACAATTTGTCTTAGTTGGGTTTCTACTACTGTGATGAAATACCACAGGTAAAAGCTACTGAAGGAGGAAAGGCTTGATTTCCTCTTACATTTCTGTGTAACAGCCCATCACTGAGGGAAGTCAGAGCAGGACCAGGGCAGTCAAGGCAGGATGAACGGTGTATTAATTCAGAGGACATAGAAAATTGCAGTTTACGTGTTTGATCCCATGGCTTGCAAAGTCTGCTTTTGTTTTGTTTTGTTTTACTGCAGCCAGGGTAACCAGGTCCAGAGGTGGCACTGCCTGCAGTAAACTGGATCTTCCCCATCAACCAGCAACCACAAAAATACACCACAGGCTTGCCAACAGGCCAGTTTGAAAGGGGAACATTTCTCAGTTGAGGTTCTCTTTCAGCCTGTGTCAAGCTGACACGACACTAGCCAGCACACAATCATGCTAACCCTCCTCTCTAAATTAGGTGAGGATAGTCAAAGGAGGTTACAATATAACTTTTGTATTTTGTAAAATAAGAGATCTAAAGAAAGCAGGAGCCAGCCCTTTCAGTGATCGGTGCCCCATTTCTGATGCTGTCTAGGCCGTGAGACTATTGGTTTCAGTTTCTTACATTTATCACTATAATAGACATTCTCTCAAATGCTTGGCCATCCATACAGATAGTACACCTTAAGACCTAGGTGTCGAAGCAGCATGTACTCCTAATCTCAGCACTCAGGAACTCAGGGTGCTGAAGCAGGAGGGTCAAACACTGGAGTGTTTGACTCACTTTACTAGTGAGTTGCTATCTCAGGATAACAACAACAACAACAACAACAAAAAACAAAACCAGAAAATAAAGTGAGAAATAAATGAGAAGAATGGACAAGAAAAGAGGAGAGAGAATGAGAAAGAGAGAAAGAGAGAGAGAGAGAGAGAATTGCAACTGTATTCAAGAGTTGGAGATTGGGGCAGACTGGAGAGAAACATTGGAGGTGGAGGCACAGGCAAACACCTCAGCTATTGTGAATATAAATTTTTCTTGTAATTTACTCAAACTCTAGTCATTTCACATTTTACTATATTGCAGCTCTTTAGGGTTTAGGAGACAATTTTAGCAAAACTAAAATGTGGCCTTTTCATGGGCTTTTCTTTTACTGTTAGCCTCATGAGGTAATGTGTGAGGCGCCCTGGAGGACTTTAGCTAATTCTCAGAGTGAACTGAGCTTTACTTGGTGTCTTTTCAGAGCCGTATGATTGAGGGGAGGTTAATGGGCATTAGTTACACCTGCAGGTAGATAACATGGGACTGGAATTTGAGTGCCTGAGCCCTGACCATTCTAAGGTCAATACTGACTTAGGAGAGTTGTAGGTAGAGAGAGAGGATGCCAAAGGGCTGATCATTAACATTCCCATAAAATCTTAGAAGGTGGGCGGGTTGAGGGGCCAGCAGTGATCTAGGGCCTGGAGGACCCCGAGGACATCACCAGCTTATAAGGTTTGAATTGCTCTCACTTAGACCCACATCAGTGGAGAAGATGGGATGGAGTTAATGAACAAATTGAGCTGATTCAACAAGATTGCTGACCTTACAACCAAGCTCAGCCTGAGGAGATAATAAAGAGAATTGAACCCAAGAAGGAAGGCCCAGTTGTTTCAATATATAACTCACAGAAAACGAAGTTTCTTTGGATCCATGTCTAAGTCCCTAAAAAGGGTCTCAAAGGAGGTATTCTAAACCCTTTAAATTATGCATGTGTGCATATATGTGTAGATATGTCTATACATGTAGCATATGTGTTACATATGCTCAATATACAGTATATCAAGAATATATATGTTATATATAATATATATGTACATATATATTTTATATATGCATGCATGGAGCATGTGGAATGTGATCATTTCTTCTGATCAATGGATGTACAGTGAAAGTGAGTGTCATGAACAGTAAGGAGCTTAGTAAGACTTATGTTGTTTTGGGACTGCAGTGACTCAGTGGCTAAGAACACTTTGCTGCTCTTCCAGAGGACCCGAGTTCAGTTCCCAGCACACATGTGTCAGACAGTCCACAACCTACTGTAACTCCAGATCCAGGGAATGTCTGATGCCTCTGGCCTCTGTGGGTACCTGCACGCACATACACACACACATACTCACATGTAGACACACATCTATACATTATTAAAAGCAATAAAAATAGTTTCTTAATATCTTAAATTTATTTTTATTTAATATCATTAAGCTTGTATGTGTGTGATGGGAGTGCCATGTGCACTTGTGATATACTTATGGAGGTCAGAGGATAACTTAATGAAGACAATTATTTTATTCTACCTTTATTTGGGTCCCAGGAACTAATGAGGTTTGCACAGGAAGAACCTTTACGCTCTGAGCCATTTTGCTGACCCCACTAGAGTTCCCATAGCTTCTGGAGAAAGAGGCATATGGTTGCATGGCAAATGCTTAAAAATTAAGATAAGTTTTGCAAATCAGAGATTAGTGGTATGTGCCTGATACTTCTGATAGCTATGTACCTGAAACTCCAAGGGGAGAGGCAAATAATAGATACCAAAGGTTCCCTGGCCAGCCAGTCTTGCCAAAACCGGGAGCTCCAGGTTCAGCAAAAGACCCTACTTCAAAAACGAAGGCAGAGAGTGATAGAGACACCTAATGTTGACCTCAGGCTCAACACACACAGGTATCAGTTTGCACCATCCCACCTAAAATATGTTTACAATGCATAAAAACACACACACACACAACACACACACACACACACGTTCTGTTTTTCTTTTTAGTGATAGGGGTTTGTTAGCCCTCCAGAAGAGAACTAAAGTTCCTGGACAGATGGTATTGCCTGAGCCAGCAAGGCAATTGGAGTCTCAGCAGGGAAGGGATAGAGAATGAGGCACTTTTGACTGTCAGGACAGCTCCCATGACCATCAGCATGTCAGTTCCCATTCTCCTGGCTGAACAGGGTCAGTCTTCTGTGTTTAAGGAACAGTCGCTCTGCCACACTGTTTTCTGGGCTCTCATTGTCTCATACCAGCTCCCTGTGCCCCCTCCCCCCCCCACACACACTAGATGTCCTGGTACCAGCATCGTCTGTCATTCATAGAACTGAAAGCTCAGGAGTTTTGTTTCAAGACATGGAACTGAGAGATGTCAGAAGTAGCATCATCCCTAGACAGATGGTCCCAGACTTTATAAGAAAGCTAGCTGGGTGTGAGCCCAGTGTTAGTCAGGGTGAGCCAGCAAGCAGTGTTCCTCCAAGGTTTCTGCATCCGAGTTGCTGATTTCACTTAATGATGGGCTCTGACTGAAAATATAGATGAAATAAACTCCTTGGTTGCCTTTGGTCATGTGAGTGAATGCATGCATGCCTGTGTGTGTGTGTGTATGAATAGAAATGAAACAGAAAAGGCTGTGATTAGAGGGGTGTGTAACACAGGTGATCATCCCAGCAGTTGCTGAGAACCGCAGGATGCTGATCATCCATGCAAAGATGCCACCAAGTCATAATTTGACCTCAACAGCAAGAACTTTATTCCTCATCTCCACACTGGATGGAAGACAGCATAATTTGAGGAAAGGGTATGTGTCTGAAGCTAGTTAAACATGCAATAGAGTCATAGACATGCCACTTAATGGTTTATAGCCTTGGGAAATTAGCCAGCCTCAGAATCTGAAGCTCTGGGATAGCGATAGTAGACCTACCTGGCAGGGCTGGCTTGATTCTGGAGGAGGATATCAAGCAGCACATGGCAGGTAATAAATTTGAGCCAAAGCCCCATGGGAGAGAGCACAGTGTTTCCTATTTAGGTTTTGTGAGGAGCTGATTCCTTGAACCCCAAATGATGCTCTAGCTGACATACACAGGCATTTGTAAAGATGTTACTCTGGCTGTGGAAACAGATGGTCACTTTGAAGACATTTCTACCATTTGTTCCTTTCTTTACAGTGTTCCAAAGGTGCAACTTCTCTGTGTGTGAGTGGTTTTTAAAGAGAGTGTCCATCATCAAGTGGTTTCTCTGTATCTGAGTCATTGACATGAGTATATCTGTAGAACAAAGCACAAATGAAAAGCATTTGTCGTAACATTTATTTAACATTTACTTCATTCCAGATATGAGTTTCATTATATTAATATTTTAATCTTCCAGTAACACTATCAGGCAGGTAGCTACTTATTTTTGATTTGATTTATTTTATAGTTGCAGAAACAGGCACAAAGTCCTTGAGTACCTTGATCCAAATCAGCACCTTCTATGGCAAAACTAGAGTTGCTACCATGGCCATCCAAAGTTAAAGGCCATGATCAGCTGAAGGCAACACTGGTACTCACAGCTCCGAAAGTCCCTAAATCAAATCGATGGAACTGTGCACAAAGAAAAATGGGAGCTAGCAAAGGCATTTCACTCTCTGACACTCAACACTTTCATGCCACGCTCCCAGCACCAATGATCCTGCATTTAATTTTAGAGCCCTTAGGTAGTAGCATTGTGTCTACCCTATACTTATCGAAATCAAATGAAAATGTCCCTTGTACGTAGATAAATGTGGTAAGGTCCTAGGCAACAGCATCTTTACCCACTGTGCACAGATTGGCTTTTTTTGGTGCCATTTCTATTAGAATTTATGGGGTGGGTACATTAACTTATAAGTTCTGCAGCTTCCTTAGTTCCCTACCTTTTGCTGTTAAATTCCTTCGCTTATAACATAGAATATTGCTACAATCTAAATGTTTCTGTCTCCCAAATTAAAGCTTAACTGCTGAAACCTAAGCAAAGTGATAACATTAGGAGATAGGATTAGTGGGAAGTATTTAGTCTTGAAGTCATGCTTTGGCAAATGGATTAATGTCTCTATAAAAGAGGCCAGAGAGAAAACCCTATCCCTTCTACCATGAAAGAGTACAGCAAGACACTAGCATCTGTAAACTCAGAAGTAGCCATGCATCAGGAACTAAATTGGTCAGAGCTTTGTTCTTGGATTTTCCAGCTTATAGGATTGTCAAAAACCATATTAATGCTTATTTGCTATCAGGTTTATGGCATTTTGTTATAGCAGCCTGAACAGACTAAGACAAATATATTTGGGGTTCAACTGGATGCAGTAGCCTAAGACTTTCCAGGCTCAAGGGGTTTTGGAATATGCTAATAAATTTTCAGTCAGACAGAGAAATGAGCAGCAAAGTAAAAAAAAAGAATCACTTGGGAGGACATACAGCTACTCAATTTCTTTCTGCTCGTTCCCATTTACAACACTGGCCTAGAGATGTGGTGTTTGCCTTCTGTGCCACAGAGATGTGGGCCCCGAGTTGCTGTTGTGAGCATTGGCACAGCTATTTCTGCCTGATGGTAGGAGACTGCTGGTCTGCAGGTCATTATGTCAGTCAGTTTTCTCTGATACAACTGCCATCAGTACAGTGGACAAGGAGATGTGCAGACAAGCTATGTGGTGGCTTCTCAGTCCTGGATTCTGTCCTCTCAGCACCTCCTCCTCTTCCCCCTCCCTCCCCCTCCCTTCCCCTCCCTTCCTCCTCCTCCTCTTCCCCTTCCCCTCCCTTCCTCCTCTTCCTCTTCTCCTCCTTCCCTCCCCTTCTCCCTCCCCCTCCTTGTCCCCATCCCAGATGATGCCACATTTGCTCATGCTGAATCATGCCGTAGCCAGGGATGCTTTCTTATAAACAATTGGATTTGAGAAATAATTTGATAAAATCACTTGCAGTAATAGGTAGTTGACTAACAAGATTTTTTTCCTCTCTCTCTATTTGGGGATCTATGCATTTTAATAGAACTCGGTTCAGTTTTCATCCAAATACATAGTGATTTTAGGAGCAAAGAACTGGGCAAGCAGGAGTTGAACTTTTTTCCTAGTGTCCATGAGCATATAAATGACTATTTTTGTTGCATGCTTAAAGGGCCAGCCTTGCAAATTTAACAGATGTTGTGAAAGACATTTTCACTTGAGAAAAATAGTGTGCTAAGGCTGTTTACTAACTGTTAAAGGCAAATATTAAGAATTATAAATGATTCGTATCTACCTTGCACTAATGAGATATAATAATGCATGTGTTGTTTATGCAAATTAGAAGTTGCTTTACATATATACTTAATATTAAGTATATCCAGAATTTGAATTTTTTAGTGTTTTGGAGTACAATTGAGCAAAAAGCCACCTTCACAGAGCAGTTTCCAAGTTGTGGTCTCTGAACCAGTAGCCTCAGTAAGACAACTTGCTAGAAATACAGGTTCATGGATTCTACCTGAGAAACACTGAATCAGAAACTGCCAGGTGGGTTTGGCAATCTGTGGATTCGTAATCTCTCTCAGCAATTTCAACAGACACCATGATTTAACAAACCAGGCTTGCAGGGGATTATGTTTGAATCCTCCCTTTTCACAGATGAGTAAATCAAGGCTCAAAACGATGAAGAGACTGAACAGAGCTGATATCAGCAATACTCTCTTTTACTCTCCTAAAATAATTACCTCTGGCTAATCAATTGCAATGAGTGAGGTTTGCCTGCAGCATCCTTGATTGACACGCTGGTCAAATCTCTTCCTGATTGTGTGGCTTTACCCTTGTAAAAGCCTGGGGGTGAGACTTGAACAACTTCAATCTCTGCGAGCCTCTCAGGGATCAGGCTGCTCCATAGTCACTCTCTTAAAAAAGATCAGCCCTCATTTCCTTTAAAGTTGGGTTAGTCGGCCTGAGTTGCATACAAATGAGATGAATGAATTCATTACCAAAAGCGAGATTAAGTTTTGCAGCTGTTCTGCCTGGGGATCTAGGAGAGAGCTGGCACAAGTCAAAATCCTTTGCTGATCAAGGCAGCCATAAAATACAATCTTATGTGGTAACCTGCATTCAAGAATACTGAACTGAACTGAAAAATTAAAATGACTTCTGCTTAAACATGTGGGAAATAGGAAGATTCTAGGGAGGCACCAGACATGCGCCGGAACCGCGGGGTGCAGAGGCTACGCCTTTAGCTCACACATCCGGAGGGAGGTGCACCACAGTGACACAGGAAGGCTCAAGATTTCAAAGAAGCTAAATATGAGGACAAATACGGAATTTTCTACCATGTAACTCATCTACCCAATGTCTCTAAACCACAGCCCCTAAACTGGCAGCATATAGGATCTGATTTATTTATTTTTTTATCTAGTATCCTAGGAATGTCAAGTTATATATCCATTCATTCTCTTCTCAATGATGCAGCCATTTCTCATGCTAATATTTGAAATGACTTCTACGTGCTAGGACTATTCTCTACCTTTTTTTTTTCTCTCCCTCGCCTTGCTTGCCTTTATCTTTGATTTAATAAGTAGTTTTATCTTTTTTTCTTTCTTTATTCTTATTGGAAGCTGTTTACTTAGTATTTGCCATGGAGAATGTTTTAACAAATACATTTAAATTATTAAAACCTAAAATTAAAATTTTCATTATTTTTCTTAGCACAAGTTTTTTGAAACTCTATTTATTATTCCTTTGACTGTTTTATATAAAAGTCTACTAAAACCTCACATTTTTATTGCTCTCTTATATAACTAACATTCTTTTTTTTTTTTTGGTTTTTCGAGACAGGGTTTCTCTGTGTAGCCCTGGCTGTCCTGGAACTCACTCTGTAGACCAGGCTGGCCTCGAACTCAGAAATCCGCCTGTCTCTGCCTCCCAAGTGCTGGGATTAAAGGCGTGCGCCACCACCGCCTGGCATAACTAACATTCTTGAATATAAGTTTATTTTGTTGGATTCTAAGATCCAAAACCAGGGGACCACAGAAACTCACAGACAGGACTCCCTGCAATTAACATAAGGTTTAATGAAACTAGTGCACTAGGACTCTCCCCAATGCAGGCAAGAGAGCCCTGAACAAGAGCTGGGTACAGTACTTATACAGAGTTCACGAGGGCAAACCACAATGTCTGACCTTTCCAGGTTCAGTCTCTAGGTGACTCAGATTATAACAAGGAGTGTCCTCTGTTTGCCCAGGTTTATTACATTAAGGGGCCCAGCTTCCTGAATCCTGGAATGTGTCTACTGCTCTGGACCCTTCTCATCCACAGGTGGGTTCCCTCCCCTGTGGTCTGAGGAATGTTAATCAGCCTCTCCCTTCTTCCTTTGAATGTTAATCTAGCAAGTGTCCTCTGACTAAGGAATGAAATGTGCCCCTCCCGGGATGTGTCCAGAGACAGTGGGGTTCTTTTAACTTAAATTCAAACTGAGACTTAAAATTTCATTCCTTCCTACTTCTCAGCCTCTGCATGGGGGCTCATTTCCTAGTGTTAGAAGAGTCCCTTGCAGATACATAGTAGTGGTGAATTACCTTGGGTCTATAACTGTCATTAGTTTTGCTTCATCACTGAAAGATATTTATTTATTTATTTATTTATTTATTTATTTATTTATTTATTTATTTTTGAGACATGATCTCCCTATGCAGCTATGGTTGGCCTGGAGCTCATTATGTAGCCCATGCTTACCTTGAAATTATAGCAATCCTCCTTCTTCTGCTTCTGAGTGCTGGGATTATAAGCATGTGTTTATAATACCTGGGAAGCTTTTGCCAATTGTAAGGCTTCCTCCCCACTCCCTCCACCACTGGAATGACGATTTTGTTGCCATTTTGAGAAGCAGGGGGTTTGTCCTCAATCCTTTGCTCTGCCCACCCTGTTGTTGGTTTACAACCATTTTACCAGAGGGTCTGTATTTAGAATCCTTGTAACTTATATATTTGGTATATATTGTGTTTCTGGTCTTATTTTAAGTAGCCCTTGACAATTTCCAGATAACTTTTCAATTTTGCTTCTGACACGTTCTGTCATTGATTGATTAATTGATTGGTTGGTTGGTTGATACCCTAATCTTGGATGTATTCGGCTTGCCCTTTGCTCTCTCCTGTTTTCAATGTCCTCTCTACTCAAAAAACATCCATGGTTGTTTGTCCTGTCTCCCCTTCTTAAGATATGGAAGACAATCAGTAAATCTTCATTGAATGAAGTACTATAGTTTTTATCTTAATATTACATGAAACTAAGGTTTTGTTAGGCATACAAAGATGTACCTAATACAGTCTCCTTAATTTTCTGTTGCAAACGTTAATTCCCTTGGGTTAAATGGCTTGGCTAATGGTAGACGTCTGCACGCAGCTTAGAACAGATAACACCAGACCAAACAGTTCGGAAGCGGGGGTGGGGGGGGGTGGGGGGGGTTATTCAGGAGATAGCAGATAGCTGAGGAAGAGAGAGAGAGAGGAGAGAGAGAAGTGGAGGTCGGCCATGACCATGTGGAGAGAGGGGAAAGGGAAGGGGGAGAGGGGTGAGCAGACAGAGAGAAGCTAGAGGCAAGAGATCAAGAGATCAAGAGAGAGAGGAGGGGGCAAGCAGCCCCTTTTATAGTGGGCAGTCCTACCTGGCTGTTTCCAGGTAACTGTGGAGGTGGAGTGTAGACAGAATACTAACAGCTAGTGCCATAGAACTTAACAGAGTCAGATGTGATTCCAAACTCATTGTTCTTTACAGCTGACATAGCATTTCTTGTTTTAATCCATAATATTGCAATATGGATAACAACAATTCAGATGATGTTTTTCACCATTGTTCCCCATGAGACATAATCTGCACCTTCTGCTGATGAAGTAAGACAGTTGGAAGTGAGGTGTGAATGGGCAGTGTAAGATTTAAGACTTAATTCCAGGGGTTGGAGAGATGGCTCAGTGGTTAAAAGCACCGACTCCTCTTCCAGTGGTCCTGAGTTCAATTCCCAGCAACTGTATGGTAGCTCACAACCATGTGTAATAAGATCTGATGCCCTCTTCTGGGTGTGTCTGAAGACATCATGACAGTGTACTCATATTAAACACATAAATAAATAAATAAATAAATCTTAATAAAAAAGAGTTAATTCAGGAAGGCTTTGATAGCTCTAAGTTATAAAGACTTACTGGTTGAGGAGGCCTTGGTATCTTTCCTTCCTTGATTTCACAATGTAACAGGCAAAGTCATATACTTACAATGAAATATTTTATACAAAAGAGTGACAAAGGAGTGTTTTGAAAATGATAAAGACTGTGCCAATGCCTGAATATTTAGCCCTAAGATACAAGTTTATCCACTTGAAGAAGAGAAAAGCAGAAATTAGGCAAACTACATCTGTGGGTGCTGTGAAAATGCCTGAGTGACGAGAGAGAAAACTGCAGAGGAAAGATGAAGTAAACCCCAATGCACGAATGAACTGAGAGGCGTGTACCCCAAGTTAATACTAGTTATCAAGGGGGACAAATGCTGGTGTTGTCCTCTGGAGAAATCAGTGCAATAGCCTAAAATCCTTTTATGAAAAATTAAATTACTCAGTTATGTAGATTACAGTTTTGAGAGATTTATTCTATTTATCTATTTGAAACAAGTTCAGAAATAATACTTTCTTATTCATGTGTTTAATCTTTCCAGTTATGTTGTTCTCAGTACTAAAAATGAAGTAATATAAAAGGGGAAGGCTATGCGACCTCACAAACTCTCCCATTTTTCTCTGTCCCTGGCATTGAAACATTGCTACATTGTTGTTCAATATCTCCCAATTCTCTTTATTGGATGTTGCTTCATAAGAATAGGCTACTTAGCTTTGCAATAATCTAAACAGGGGAGGCACTTCAGTGTTTCTTCACTTTTAGAAACAGTAACTATTTTTATTTTTTTTCTGGCTCCTTAAAAGGAAACTCACCAGTTCCAAGCCACCATGGAACATAACTCTGGGAAGGGAGACACAGTCCTGATTTGTAGAGCAAAGGTTGACCAGTGGCATTGCTGAGGATGGGAGAAGATCGGAACATTATCTACAACCAGCCTACAGACATGCTGGCAATGGGCTTCTTAACTTAACCCTCCAAGGGCCAAAGTAACAGGGTCAGACTAGCACATTTCATGTTCTTTTCTTTCTAATCAAGACTGCCATTGTGTCTCAAAATAGAGAGATCTGAGGTGTCAGAAGACACTGTCTTTCCAGGGGCCATCTGCATATGAGCCATCTGTCAGCTTCTCTAGTCTTTACTCAAGTCCCTGAGAAACCAATGGCTTTATCTACTAATCCTTCAAAGGCCTTAAAACACTGTTGATCAAACTGGGGAAAGATGATGCTTAATTGAATATAGCTCCTATCCTTATGCTGTAAAATGAAATGGAATGTTGAAATTTTAATTTTAATTAGCATACCAAGTTAAACAAGAATGTTAATCCTACAACAAGTATTTTTTTTCCTACCAATTACCCTTTGTTTTAGTTAAAATTTAATCAGTGTTGTTGACTGAATTAAATGGTTTTTAGTCTTCATGGTTTTAGGTTGCTTGCTTATGACACAAATGTTCAAAAGAGGTGATTGTTCACCCAAATCATTCACTTAATCTTACTCTTTTCTGAATCTAACATTTAACCAAATCAGGGGAATTTTGAAAATAGAAACATGGGAAGAGCATTGCTCATTTTTCAGAGAGCTATCATCTAGACTAATTTCTTTACTTACCAGCCCTGAGATTTCAGGTTATTTGATTGGATTTAAAAAAAAAAATCTATAACTTAAAACTAATGATACCATTTTCTTTAATTTTTTTATTAATTTTATTTTATATTTATGGATGTTTTGCCTACATATATGTCTATGAACCACTTGTATGCCTAATGCCCATAGAGACCGTAAGAAGTGACAGATTCCCCTAGAATGAGAACCACAGAACAATTACGTGAATGTTGGAAATTGAATCTTGATCCTTCGGAAGAACAACTAGTGCTCTTAACCACTGAACCATCTCTCCAGCTCCTAATAATACCTTTTTAATAGCAAGGAGTATTCTCCCAAAATGTGAAATGAGCAAATTTATATTCTGCCATCTATCCACTTACCAACCCAATCAATTCAGCTAGCCAATAGCCCATTCTTTGAGCAGATAGCTATTGCTATCATGTGATAATTACTGGCCATAAGAAAACAAAACTAAAAATAAGTCTGACTTCATAGAGTCTAAATTCTAGTATGGAACAAACAGTAGTTCATAAAATTAGCCTATATAGTTTGTCAAGTGATCACAGATGTCATGGAGAAAAGTTAAATAGGCAGTCATGGGTTGGAAGAAACTAATTTTAAATTAGATGAACCGGGGAGGGCAGGGCTCACAGAAGAAGTGGAATTTGAGCAAAGACCTAAAGAATGCAAGGGATGGGAGTAAGTATGTAATCGTCTGGGGACCAAGGTTTCAAGTGAGCATGAAGCAGATGGACTATTCCTGAGGAGAAACTTGTCTGGTATATTCACAAAAAATCCAGGACACAAGCCTGTGTGTCCAGACTGTTTGAGAAAATGGGGAAACCAGAACAGGGAGACTAGGTAGGAACTGGTATCAGTTCACAAAATAACACAGGATCTTACAGACCACTGTAAGGGCTACAGCTTTACTCTGGATAAGATTGATGATGTACTGGTTTAAATGAGAAATGTCTCCCTTAGCTTCAGGTATCTGAATGTTCGCTCTCCCGAGGGCGAAACTGTTTGGGAAGGTTACAGAACCTGTAGGAGGTCAGCCTTGCTGAGGGAAGTATATCATTTCGGGTAGCTTTGAGATTGTATAGCTTGGTTCTAATTTATGCCCCTCCCCTCACACAATTTCTTTCTCCTTCTTTCTTGTGTGAGTTGATGTGATATGACCCCCTCTACTTCTTCTTCAGGTTGGCCTCAGGCAACTGCTGTCATGTCTTTCCAACCAGGATGGATGGATGGACAGTGTGCTTCCCTTCTGGAACTGTAAGCTAAATGAACCCCTCATCTTCTAACTTGATTTTGGGTGTGGTATTTTATCACACTGAGAAACATAACTGATTCAGATAGGAACTGTGGAAAACTTGGGGCAGAGGAGTGAAAGCAGACAGTTTGACTTAGGCATTGGTTTTCATGTCGAGATGAAGCTATGCTGGCTGTGCTGGTGTAGGTTGGGAAGTTGCATAAAGGTGATGGCAGAAATAACTTGGGAGGCTGTTACCATGACCCTGGACCAAGACAATGGCAGCAAGACAGTGAGAAATAAAAAAGCTGTTACAAATCAAGGTGTTTGTCCAACCATTTAGAAATAAAAGGCATGAAATGAAAGGTGATTACTGGTCACACAAGAACTTTGAACAGCAGAGATATATCACTTACTAAATTACTGGATGGGGCTAGAAGGGAGCGAAGATAGTTTGATGAAAGCAAATGTAGAATAGACGAGTTGATATATATGTGTGTGTGTGTGTGTGTGTGTGTGTGTGTGTGGTGTGTGTGTGTATGTGTGTATGTGTGTGTGTGTATCCTGATAAGATATATTTTTATCCATAAGATATGTGATATATATGAATATATATTAAGGAATATCAAGTATAATTGTTTAAGAATTGAAATTTTTATAAAATTATACATATATCATAATATCATATATCTTATGGACTCCACTAGGAGCCATCATACTCTGAGAGCTTGAAGGTAGATAAAAGTTCTCAAGAGGTTTACACTTCAGATGGAGATGGACATGAAGAAGTTAACCATACCAGGAACAGACTATCCTAGACGTCAAGACCATAATATGCTTCCTACCCAGAGCTTTTCCTTGAGCTAGATAGAAGTGGTTATATCTATGGTTCAAACTTTTAGTACATTTTTCAGCCTTCAGAGTAGGAACAATCAATATCGCACCTCATCTGATGATAATTACTTTCTTTATACCTTCAGAGATGAGACCGGAAGAGATTTTTATTGCCTTGTACATACTTGGAAAGCACACCTTGATGGGTATATGATTATAAACCTCTTTGAAAAAAAGACTTTGGTGAAATCAAATCTATCTGCTGATTTCTCTCGGCTTCCTCATTTCTGATTTGATAACTATTTTGCTCCATATTTTTGCCTGAGGCTGGGGATTGTACAGGTTAACACATGTCTTCACCAGCATCTTAACACAGACAAATGACATTGCATAGTGGTGCGGTGAGTTGGTAAGCAGCCTTATGAGTTTTCACAACAACATCTTTTCTGAGATTGATTTTTGATGAAAGTAAGGAATATCAAGTATAGTTGTTTAAAAATTTAAATTTTTATGTTTAATGAATATGTATAAGAATTAAAATAATTGTGGTGGAGTATGAAATTTTAAGCATTTTTCTTTTCTAATATCATCAATATTCAAAGTATATTTTGGAAAGAACTAATATCATGATTTCATTTTATATTAAAATAATGGAACTCAACATTTAAAAATTAGTACTTTGGTATTTAGGGTTTAGAGAAAATCTATCTATCCTCTATCTCTCTATCTCTTTATCCTCTATCTCTCTAACATCTATCAATCATCTATTTATCATCTATCTCTCTATCATCTATCATCTATCATCTAGCTCTATCTATCTATCTATCTATCTATCATCTGTCTACATCTATCATCTATCTATCTCTCTATCATCTCTCTATCATCTATTTCTATCATATCTATCTCTCTTTATCTATCTTCTATCATCTCTCCTCCCTCTTTTCCCTTTTCCCTTTCCTTTTGGTATATTTCTCCTCCCTCCTTCCTTTCCTCTGTTCATACTGCTTAGACTATAATTCTGCCCTTGTGTTGTCAAAGGATAAAGAGGGACCCACTGAAGGGAGACTGAGCTATCACGCTTTTCCTATGCCTGCACTCCAGGGTCAGAGAGGGAAAATGCCAGAATGAAAAGCTGCCGTTCATCTCTATTTAGCACTGATGACACCCCTCTTGGCTGCACATGAGGAGCTGTGCTCCTACGTTCAGTGCCATTCGGCAAGAATTGCTGATCACAGGCTCTTCCCACTGTAAGAGGTAGAGAACAAGCTCATGTGGTCAAGCCTCTTTACTGAAACTGGGAGGAAACATTCTCTGCCTCTGGCCTATGAACTGTTAAACATGATCCCAGTGAGCCCGGTACCTCAGAATCCAGCCCTATAGCTAAGATAATGCAATGACCTCTAAGCTGAGACAAAAAGTGGGAAGGAGAGAACTGAATACAAATGTGAAAAAAGATCAAAGATCACAGTTCCTTGATGCGACACCGAACGGACATTAAATTCTGTGGGTTTTTTTTTTTTTTGGGGGGGGGACGGAGGTGATGATGGTGTATCTATGAACTTCAGGATAGGCAATACTTTCTTGCTAAACTTTCCAGAAAATAGAAATTGTGTGACTTGATTTGTTTGCTATATTTTACTAGAAACTGGAAATGAATCATTTGGTTCAGGAACAGAAATACACTTAACACAGGAGGCCTATTACTTAAACCTTTTGCTGAACTCTCATGGGTTAATATTTTTTTTTCATTTTGGATAGATTTTTGGTATTAATTAACAGAAGCAAGCAGACAACCTTACTGTGATGAAACATTGTGGTCAACCTTAGGATGAAAAACTTTCTATCTGATAATGTCTAATGAGAAAGAGGTTTCATAAACTTTATTAATTAATTTGATTTTTCTTTTATTAAAATTTCCCCCTTTTTGTGTAACTAGAACTTTCATAAATAGTTTTTAATATCAATGCCCACTTGTGTTGAAGCTTTATTTGAATGGACTGGGCCACTGTCTTTCACACTGAATTTTAACTTCGTTAACTTTGCACCTATGGTTACTATATATTAAAAACCAGACTCATTAACAAACATGAAACAAACACATGAAAGGAAGTTGATTGTCCTCTTGTCTCTCTAGCTTGTCCAAGCTGCACCTCTTGTCCTGTAGACATTTTTACTGGTCCTAACCTGATTTAGGATGCCTTTGATGTTCTCAGAGCCTGTCAGGAAAGCATCCCAATGGATCCTAATACTCCCTTTGATATGACTATCACAAAGAGATATTTAGCTCAAACACAGGCACTCTTAGAATCCACTTCTGAAACAGAAGAGGTAATTTTAAATGTGTCATCTTAGACTATTTTCAAACTGAGTTCAATGAACATATACTTAATAAGGCAGAAATATCCTAAATATGCCATTGAATTGCAAACAAGCAGAAAATATGTGAAGTTTAGAGGCGAAGATGGAGTTCCCTCCCTCCTCAGTCACCCTACTATCCAAATCCCTCCAGGGATCCTGTCCTATCAGCTTGGAAGAACATCTTTCATCATCAGAACTTTTATGTTCGTAAGATGTAAGAATACAAAAGGAGTAGCTCTTTAGATTCCCTGCCCCTCTTTTGACAGAGTCCTGCATTGACTCTAATGTCTCACAACTTTGAAGTCATACACATCTCACTGTGGGCAACACAGGCTATTTCTTGTAAACTGTATTAGGCACTTGATATCAGAGTTTGAGGATAAAGTGCCTCAGAGTGGTAAATGTTGTTCTGAAATATTAGATGGGCCATCAGGTGACAAAGGTTCTCAAGGTCTGAGCTTGAATCAGTAAATGGCAACTTTCATGGTTGGGGAGCATGTGGATTCAATTTCACTAAGAAATTCTTGGAATTGTGGCCACTTGAAAAGGAAATAGCTTTCCCTAAGGTGTTCAAAGGCTATTATATACTTCTTAGATTCCTGGAGGAGACAAGACCTTTAGCTATACAGCCAGAGATTCCTAAGGCTAGTGGTATACTCAGAATGTTCTGAAAATAAAGGAATAAATAGAATTTCTTAGTGTTGTTGGAAACATCCAGATTCCTACTGGTAAGGATCTTGTCCATTCAACTGCTTTAGAAGCACCTCCATGCATGTTTGGTTTTGAGCAGACCATACTTATTCAACAGAACGTTGGAGCCATGCAGAAAGGATAATAACTAAGCAGAATGGTCTGGTTGTGAGCCTGACATGTCACTCCCTTTCAAAGTACATATATCTAGTAATGTGGGGGTTATGACCCAATGTTGCCAGATGTGCAGAAGTTCCAAAGGAGGCAGGAAATCTGATTTTTTTTAACCTGTGAAAGCTCTTGCTATTTTAAAATTGTTGGCAGCCAACATTAAAAAATGTTGGCAACAGTGCAAAACTAGGAATGGGGAAAGTAAAATAAAACTTGATGGTGAGTCAGATTTGGCCCCCAGGCCACCCTTTTGTGACATCTAGAACAAGCAAAGAGATAACAAAGCAAATGAAGAAATAGCTACCATAGATAGTCCTTGACGAGAGCAGCAGTGACACTGATTGACTTCAGAGTCATGGGCAAGTAACTTGGTCATTTCTGTGCGCTTATGTCTCCTTCATGATGCTAGCTCCATTCTTTGTAGTCATAGCTTGGAGTCCATGCAGTATGTGAAGACAGCCTGGATATACACAACCTTGGAAGCCCTATGTTACCAACAGTGTACCACCTTGGGCATAGGGTGGGGTAATAAGTTAGAGAACTGAGTCATCTCCCAGTGAAACCATATGATGTGTCTGAGTTATGGGTTCTGATCTAAAAATAGAGAAACTGATACTTTATAAATTGGCTGTGTGCTTTGGTGGACCAGGGTTTATTACGAAGCTATAATATGAGGAAGTTCCTTCTATAAATCTTTCTCCATGTTTTCTGCCCTTCAATTTAAGATGATTTCTTTTGTTAATGAGTGTGAAAAATAATATTTGTACTTAGGGAAATAAATAAGCAAGCCAAACAAGAATCAGTGCAGTCAAATATCCAAACCCTCAGTGTAAAGATGCCATGGAAATAATCAATTCACCAGAAGGTGGTACTCATGTATTTTATGTGTCAGGAACTCTGTGGCCTCAGCTTCTCCTTGCAAGGACCAAGTGCCTTGCTTATTTAAGTACACTTGAAATCTCTGGTGAATGCCTATCCAATAGAGAGGCAATGGGATGCTGCTCGCAGTTCATTACCCTTCAGGGTTTCCACCCAAGTGCCCCAGAAGAAAACAGCTGTAAGTATTTGTCCTTTTTTAACTTGTCTTTTTTTAAAAACTCAGTTTTTCAAGGAGAGACTAGAAGCAGATTTTAATTGATTTGGGTCATACTTGCTCACATAAGTCTCTATTTGAGGGTAGACAAGATGGCTTATTGAGTAAAGGTCTCACCACCAAGTCTGATGGCCTGAGCCTGATACATGCCTCATGATGTTCATGGTAATGGATCATTGGCTCCCGAGACCTGTCCTCTGATGGCCAGAGCTGTTCCTAGTATATTCATATAACCATGTCACACACAAAAATAAATTAGTAAGATATAGAAAAAAATCACTTAACATATATTCCTCTCACTATATTGCTCATTATTTGAAATAAATTAAAATTTAGTAGTGCTTTTAGATGGTGATGTTAACCATTGTAGAATGGCTTGTTCTAACTGCATCCCGAGATGAAATCACTTCATTTACAAGTTGATAAAATATTTTAGGGTGAGAAGAAGTCAGTAGTTTTACTCTTCTTACCAAACAAGTCACACACACACACACACACACACACACACACACACACACACACTGAAGACATGTCTGTGTTCCATCTCACAATATATACTCTAAAACATAGATGGATTAAGCACAAATTACTGTTCCCCAGCAACAATGAGCAAATCAATCAATATATATTTTGTAACTTATAAGTAACTAAATGACTATTATTTGGAAGCTAACCAGAGATAGGATTAAAAACACTTAATTATTTTTATTTTTGCACTTCTGTATAGTCTTTAGGAAAAAGTAGGTATGCATGTCCTCTCTTAAATGGATTATTAGAAAATGAGGAGAGCCTTTAACATGTTAGAAAGTGAAACAGAAATGTTGGCACCACCAGTGAGTGCATTTTATTGGCTCCTCTAGTTGAAAGAAGCACATGGTTTTGATGCTTGATGAACACTGGTATGATTTCAGAGACAGCATGCAGATTTCCATTCTGAGAGATGTTTACATTTAGTGAAATTGTGACTTTCCTTCCACAGTGATACATTTTCTGTTTCCAATGTGACATAATCTCAACTGTATTTTTTTATTATACATTTTTTTTGCATTTGTAAGTGTGAATGATGTTTCCTGACAGTCACACTTCTGTTTGTTCCATGTGTTTCTGAGCTCATGTTTTAAGTCAGGGATCTACCTCTGATTTTACATGGTTTTTCCTTAGGCTGTACTCTCCTTTCTGTATCTTGTCATTAGATTCAGACTGATACAGATGACACAAAATGATCAGCTGTCAGGATGCTTGACTTACTAAGACCACATCTACATGTTTTAGAGATGAGGATATAGCTCTGTAATTTTGTGAACATTGTTCAACATAGTGCAGATGTCAATGCTCATTATTTCTACTGTTATTAATAATTTTATATTCAATCTTGCGTTTACTACCTGAAGTCTGATGGGAAAATGGAGAATGGACCAGAACATAAGGTTTATACTGTGTTCTATTCCTTGCTTCTTGTTTGTATATAATGTTTACATTTTCCATGAGCCAAGTGCTCGTGGGTCCATGACATGTGGGAAAATAGAAAGCAAAGCAAATATAAGACAAGTGTGTAAAGTATGTAAATAGGACACATACAGTCCTAAGATGCTACACTTTCCATTCAGACAAGAACTTGCTTCTATCACACAAAGAAGGTAACAAGGTTCTAAACACATAATGACCAAGGAGCTCTGATGTGGTTTTCCTTCTTTCCTGTATCAACACATAGCAGAAAACCCCACATACTCTCTCTCTCTCTCTCTCTCTCTCTCTCTCTCTCTCTCTTTCTCTTCCTCCTTCCCTCCCTCCTTCTTTTTTCTCTCCTCTCCCATCTCTCCCCTCTCTCCCCCCTTTTCCTTCTTTCCTCTCTTCTCCGTGGTATGCAGAGTTAGATGGCAGCCTTCAAGGGTCACTTTGCTGTTTCTCTCTCTTCCTTGTTGAAGCAGAATCTTTTTGGTTATCCCTATGCTCCGACTAGACGCTAGCTGGCCTGTCTGTCTTTAACTGTTCTGTCTCCCTCTCTGCCACCACATCTGGCTTTTTCCATGAGTTCTGTGGCTTAAATTCATGTCAGCAAGCATATGAGAGTAGAACTTTCGTCTGCTGAACCATCTGCTCACTCTTTCTTTCATTGGCTCTTGACTTTGGAGTAAGTCAAGTGTAGAGAATATTGGTATGGAGTGTTTGTTATCAAGGAGTAAAAAGTAGCTGAGATAGTTTTGTGCAATGCTTCCATTGTGTTGGAAAAAAGAATTATACACAACTCTACCAGATATAATAAATAAGTTGGTCAATTTCAATTATTCTATCTATATGTTAAACAGTTTTCTGTTTGTACTTTAAAACTGAAATTAATCCAGGAACAGTAACATGTTCCTATAATCTCAGCTTCTTGTGAAGCTAAAGTGAGATGATTGTAAGGTGTTTTCTCTAAATTATTGTTTATTGTCAATTTTCTCATACAATATACTCTGATCAAACTTTTTCCTCTACCAGCTCCTCCCAGATCTTTCCTACCTTCCCACCAACCCAATTCCATATACTTTTTTCTTTTCTTTCCTCCTTCCTTTATTCCTTCCTCCCTCTTGTTCTTTAAAAAATCGAAAAACAAACTCAAGCAAACCCAAACCAACAAAACACACAATCAGAAACCATAATATAAAAAACAAACACTAGTAAGATTTTTTTTTAAAAAAGAAAAGAAAACAATAATGCACTACATATGTGTGCACGTGCATGTGTGAGTGCACACACACACATACACACACACACACACACACAAGCACACACCACCACCACCACCACCAAAACCACTGAATTCATTTTGTGTTGGTCATCTACTCCTGGTCATGGGGTCAGCACTCAAATATGGTTAATATACCCAGTGAGACTATATTGGAGAAGAATAATTTTTCTTTTGCATCCAGGTACCAATGGCAGATAGCTTCTTTGTTATCTGCTCCTACCCATGTCTACTTCCTGTTTTTAGTACTAGGATCCTCTCTAGCTTAAACCTATACTTGGCCTTCATGTGCTGCCACAGTCTTTGTGAGTTCATATGTGAATCTGTCCTACTGTTTCTGGAGGACACTGTTTTCTTGGAGTTGTTCATCCCCTCTGGCTCTTATAACTTTTCTACCTCTTCCATGTAGCTCTCTGAGTCCTGAAGGGAGAGGTCTGATGAAGACATCCTAGTCAGGACAAAAGCACCAAAGACTCTCACTCTACACTTTGTCTAGTTTTAGGGCTTACGTTTTGTTTTCAGAGTCCATTAGCATCATGGCAAGGAATGTGGTGGTAAGTAGGCAGACCTGGTGCTTGTTGCCATCTTTCAGTTATGTTTGTATGAACTTTCTGTTGCTGATGGTTTCCTTCATTCCTTAACCTTTCCTTTTAATTACTTTTTATAAGTTAGAAGGTTACCTGCATGGAGTCTTGCCCGAGTCTTGCTCCATTTCATTGAGCAACAGGCTTTTCTTAAAACTTTTTATCTCCTTAAGAACAAGGCTTGACTCCAACAAAACATTTCCTGATGCTCCTTTCTCTTTTAACTGTGTGTATGGCATTTTTTGTTGTCCAGTTTGTTTCTTTCCATTATAAGTCCGCATAATAGTGATTACTAATAACCACATGACAGAGTCAATATTAAGCTGTCTTGAAATCTCCTCTGCTAACACCATTGATGCAACTCTTCAATTTAGCCCCAGGCAGATTTTTAGGGCAAAGGGCAAAAACCAGCCACATTCTTTGCCAAGACATCACAAAAATGATCTCTAGATAATTTACCCATATTCTTTCCTTCTGAAACTTCTTGAATCAGGCTGGTAAAGTTTAATGGACCTCAGCACCAGTGTCCATGTTCCTACTGTGATAACCCATTAAGCCCCACTTAAACCTTTCAACTATTTTTCTAGTCCAAAGTCTCAAAATCTTCCGTATTCTTCCAATAAACAGTATGGTCAGGCTTATCATAGCAATACCTGACTCCCTGATAACAATTTTTTTTCTTAGTTGCTGTTCTATTGCTGTGAAGAGACATCATGACCATAGTAACTATTTAAAAGAAAACATTTAATTGTGACTTGCTTGCAGTCTCAGTGGCTAGCTCACTATCATCATGTTGGAAAGCATGGCAGCATGTAGACCAACATGGTACTAGAAAAGCAGCTGAGAATTCTATGTCCTGATCCTTAAGCAGGGGTCCTGGGGGAGAAACAGACAGACAGTAGGCCTGCCACATGCTTTTGAAACCCCTAAACCTACCTCCAATGACACACTTTCTCCAATAGGCCACACCTCATAATCCTTTTAGTCCTTTTAAAGAGCTCCTCTCCTTAGTGATAAAGCATTTAAATACATGAGCCTATGGAGACCATTCTTATTCAAACCACTATAGGAACCAAGTCAGGTCCTCTAGAAGAACAAGAACTCATAACTGCTGAGTTATCTCGCCAATACCAGAACTTGATGTTTTGAAACAAAATTTAGAAATTAGAAGTGTCAATTCTCAGCATGTGTTCTCTGGAGTCTGTGTTTGTTTCTCCCTTAAATTCAAGCATTAAAAGCAAACTCTAAAATTAGGAAGTGGGAGGTGGGGAGGTAACTAAGATATGGAGGTGTGCCTTTCCTAACTGTGATTAATGCCATAAAGGAAGTATAGACAGATGATTTTACTCTTGGCTATGCGAAGACACAAAAAGATTGTCATATGAGAATCAAACATTATGATACTAGGCACCAGATTTAACATTCTGATCTTGGACTTCCAAGTCTGGAACTTGGGAAAACAAATTTATGTACCTGAACTACCCAGTCTGTGGATTTTGTTACAGCAGCCAGAACTAAGACAATTTGGTTATTGTTTCTAGAACCTTCAAGTAGAAAATGTGATTTTTTTCCTTCCTTTTTTTCCCCACATTGAAGAACCTACAGAAAAATATATGTAGAACATAAATATATTCTTTGGGAATTTTGTAAGCCTCCTAGCTACAAGCAGATCTTGGTTGTCACCTGGAAGACCTTTTTGTCTACTTGCAATCACTCCAAACCACAAAAGAAAGGTATTATACAAATTAACAACAGAGAGGGGTTTTTTTTTATCTACTTTTAGACTTTATAAAATGGAATTATATACATTGTAGTACTTTTGTATCCAGTGCTTTTGACCAGTATTGTGAATATAAAGCAAAGCTACCAGAATGTATGAGTTATAGATGTTTATTTCATTATGTAGTAACACTAGAATGTCTATTGCTGATAGACATGTAAATGGTCTCTAGGGTTTGTTTGTTTTTATAAATGCAGGATAGTGTTGTTGTATGTATAATTAATTGACTGTACATGCCCATTCATGTTAACTATATGCTTAGTGTGTAGCTACTGGTACTGGACATATTAATGTCAGCTTTAATAGATGCCACCACACTGGATTCTGTGAGTAGAAGATTTATGCTCCAAGTAATAAATATAAAAAGACATGTTGCTTCACATATTTGCTAATAATGGAAACATGTTTGTTAATTCTTGGTGCATATAAGATATTTTAATGGGTTTATGATGATAAAACATTGTGCTTAATAATTTATACCTGATTATCAATGAAAGGACATTGTTCCACATGCTTGTTAGATACTTGATGTCTTCTCTTGTAAAGTGCCTGATAGGATGCTTCTCTGCTCAGCTTAATGTTTGTCCTTAAGTAAAACATACAGAAACTCATAGATACTGAGGCTATATCAAGAAGTAGGAGGCTTGGGAAAAAACTGGACTGTGGCAATTTGTGCTTGTGCATAGGGTTGATGCCATTATTTACTTATTTATTTATTTTTAGCATTTAAGTTATTTTATTTTATTTTTTTAAAATGTACTTAGTCTCATAAGTGCCATTTTATTTTTTTGTTTGTTTTTGTTTTTTGTTTTTTTGTTTTTTTTTTTTTTTAAATTTATTTAGTTATTTAAATCACATTGTAATTTACTTATTTACACAAGGGTTATAAACACAAAAAGGCAGGATGTGGGGAAGGGAATGGCACCAGAGCATAGGTGTTCAGGGGGAGTACAGATACCTTTCAGAACAGGGTATCAGCTGGGTGAAGGTTCAGGGGCCAGGTCACTATGACTCTGCCTATGATTCACTTGTCCTTACTTAAGTTAGTACTCTCCACCAAGGCTGCCTATTTATAAGACCTATGACTACTAAGTCTGGTAAATTTCCACGGAAGCTGCCTGTTTACAATAGCTTATAGCCTTCTGTTTCAGTGTTTTTCCACAGAGACCCAAGACTTTGTGTTAGCATGTATGTATGTCAGGCCTATTGCTGACTTTAGGCCTGTGGCTGATTTTAGGCCTTTAGTGTATATGCAGGGCTGCTCCTGACATCTCCTCCTTTCTCTAAGTATAGAAGGGCCTTGGTGATTCTAATCTTGCAAAGGCAGGGATAGAGGCCTGACCTCCAATAATTGAAGGGGCCCTTGTAATGGCTCTGGTCCTCCTGTCGTTGTCCAGTGAGATGCCGTTATTTAAAATAATGAGTTTTCTTGTTCATTAAACACCTCTGGTTCTGATGACAGTATAAGACAGTAGATGGCCAGATGTCAAAATGTCAACAGTGGAGTTCTTATCCATCAGAACTCTGACTCAGTGTTTATTCACTATAAATTAATAAGTTTGTAGCATTAAGAGATATGAAGACAGTATTTATATCTATATAATTTTTGTGATATTTTCTGTTGGATTTCTCTTTCTTTCTACACACACACACACAAACACACAAAACACACTATATGTTAATATATATATATATATATATTTTTTTTTTCCCCCATCCTCTGTGTTCTTCATTTTCTTACCCTATGGCATTTTTGTTTGCTTATTAGTTTTTGGTTGTGTTTTTTGTTGTCATTGTTTGTTTGTCTGTTTTGGTCCTGGGGCTCAAACTCAGTACCTAGTCCATGCTGGTACCTGTTATATAAATATTCTACTGCTAAGTTACATTCTGAGCCCTTTTATTTTGATGAACAATTATTTAATTTAAACTTGTCAAATTTATTACTCTTCATTTCTAAGATTAATGACCATATAAAGAAATACTTGGTTACTCAAAGTCCATGTATATATAATATACATATGTACTTGTATTTTTTATTGAAATTTTTCTTTGTTTTCATATTTAGAGCTGAAATTGTTTCTGTGTTTTATAGGATTTTTATGTTAAATTCACAATTTAGTGTGAATTAATTGACCCAGAACAATTTTTTGAGAGAATATATTTTTTTCTTAAAGATAATATTTTCAAAACCCAAATGCCTGAACATGTTTACTAAATGTGTTCTACTTCCCAGATCTGTGTTTACAAAACCCCACAATTTTCGTTTGCTGTTTTTTAAGTCTTGCAGTGTCTACATTCTTCAAGAGTGCCTGGGTATTACAGACACTTTAGGTTCTCACATATAGTTGAAAATTTGTCTTAGATATAGAACTTGAAAAGGCTATTCATTTGGACTACATATGGGAACTTTGTTTGGAATTGATTTTGTAGATTAATTTTGAGAAAATTGACAAAATAACTATGTTCACTCATTTATTATTTTTGAGACAGTATCTTACTATGTAGCTCTGGCTGTCCATCTGGCTTATGTTGATTCTAGAAACCACATAAATGAGAAATATTTGTTTACTTAGTGTATATTTTGTAACTGTGATTACATAGTATTATTTATAAAATGAGTTTGTCATTTAAACTTTTATTAGATATAATTCTAGGCACCTGACATATTTTGGTTCCACTGCCAATAGTATTTCTGTAGTGTTTCTGTTTCACTTGTTTACTGCTCTTTATAGATTAGGTCAAAGGTACAAGCAATGGTTAAAGTTTATGCAACATGTTTCAGACTAGAGTTCTTGGTTTAGAGACAGCTCACATTCTTGCTCTGGAGAAATGGGAATCTGCAGAAACATGAGCACATTAATGGGGAATTTTCAATATCAAATCTCTTTGGAATTCTATTTTTTGATTTTAGTTAATTAATTATTTAGACTTTGTGTATATACAATCATATATCTTTAGTTGTAGAGTTTTGTCTTTTCATTTTCAGTCCTTAAATCGCTTTAAATTTTATCTTTTTTTTTTTTTTTTTTTTTTTTTTTTGGTTATTCGAGACAGGGTTTTTCTGTGTGTCCCTGGCTGTCCTGGAACTCACTCTGTAGACCAGGATGGCCTCGAACTCAGAAATCTGCCTGCCTCTGCCTCCCAAGTGCTGAGATTAAAGGCGTGCGGCACCACCACCCGGCATCTTCTTGTTTTATTGCACTTCTCTCAATATCTAGTTAATGTTTCATAGGAATGGTGATAGAGAATCTCCTGATATTCTATATTCAGAGAGAATATGATCAGGCCACCATTCCCTACCCAGGCTCAGGAAACATCTGGGAAGAGAAAGCAGGATTTATTTGTTTTGATCAGTTATCTTTCTCAGGAAACTGATTATTTCATCTGAATCTTGAAATTTCCTTAATTCTAAAACTTTTTTCTTTTCTTTTCTTTTTTTTTTTTTTTTTTTTTACAATATTTCCCCTCTGTTTTCATTGGAGTTAACATATTTTAATTGAGTTTGTTGGGTTGAAAGATGAGATTATTAGTTTAAAACTATTTCTCATATATTTGAAGGCTATTGTTTTTAACTGTGACATTACAAATGTGAATTTTGAAAGTGCTCATGTCTACATCAATTTAAATAGATTTCTTCCGAAATCATAGAACTACAATAGGAAACTGGAGTTGCTTTTTGTTTTGCATTACAAAGAGGCTGCTTAGTTTTCACACAATAGAACTGTTCAGTTGTCCGTGGATGATTTGTTTCTAAATGGTTGTGTTTCAAGGTTGATCATTATGGTCAAAGTACTTGGAAATTACTCATATCCTTCAAGATGTGCTCACATTTGCTTATGCAATCACACATTGTCTGATACGAGCTTTTCATCATTGCTTCCAAGTGTGGACTCTCCCTTGCTGGATTTAGTATCTCAATATGTCGATTAGCTCAGTTCTATTAATAGTGTTACTGAAGTTTCCAGTAACATCTCTGGATTTTGAAAGTTTGTTTGTTTGCCCAGCTATACAGGTTTGAATTTGACTATTTCTTATCTAATCTTACAGACTTTTGTTATGTATATATATTGAAGATATGTTCCTGGGTGAGTGGAGATTTAGACATATTAGATCTGTTGATTGGATTGACTCATTAATAGTTAGAAAATATACTTTGATACATTATCAGATATAAAATCTTACAAACTTTAAAGTTTTACAGTTTTACATTTTTCTTTGATTTTGTGTTTGTTTCCATAGTCCATCTTTTTTAACTTAAGCTTTTTGATATTTTGTTTTTTTGTCTTAATATTTCAAATTCATCTCCTGAAAAAAAATTAGAGTTAAATATTGTAATTTTAAAATCTTGGATAATCAATCTTGGCTTTGAGTTCTGATGTCTTATTCTTTTTTTTTTTTTTTTTTTTTTTTGGTTTTTCGAGACAGGGTTTCTCTGTGTAGCCCAGGCTGTCCTGGAACTCACTCTGTAGACCAGGCTGGCCTCGAACTCAGAAATCCGCCTGCCTCTGCCTCCCAAGTGCTGGGATTAAAGACGTGCGCCACCACCGCCCGGCTGATGTCTTATTCTTAAATATGCATAATGATGTGTAATGAACTCATGATTTGGTTCTATTTTCCTGTTGTATGTTCCTTTTTATTTTTCTTTCTTCTTAAAAATTAAAATTAGCATACATAATAGGAGGTATCATTTTGCCATTTTGAACAAAGCATATTTTAATTTCAGTAGACCATCCATACCTCTTATCTCCTTCATCCTGGGTACCACCCAGTGTTGGCACAGCTTCTCTTCCTCTGTGTCACATGTGTCCTTTTGCCCTCCTTTCATGCATTTTTAATTTTGTTTTTGATTACTTTTGAGATTAGACATTTGTCACAACATTTCTATTCTTTATAAATTTTAATCTGTCTTTGCATTTCACTTTTTTCTAGTATCTTTTTTTCTGGGTTGGGGGAGTGTTCTCTTTTATGTCACCTGTCATATTACCAACAAAGTTCTGAATCGATGATGAACAAGATAGGGATTGAGTCAAGGTGTAAAAACTGCATGAGTCTGTGTCACTGAACAGATGTTCCGAGTTGAGAGTTCACAGGCCTTGTGGCTAACTGTGGGATTTGGAGTAGATTTTGCTTTGATTTGAATAATTCCCCCATCTTCCTTCTCAGAGACTGTTTTCCTCCGTGGCCAGAATGGAGGTGGCAGTGAGCTGAGGGCATAGAGACTTGCTGCTTAGTGACTATTGCCCTCAGCTATGCTTCCCTAACAAAGACTGTTGTTGTAAAATACAGACACTGTTCCCACCAAAGAATTATTTGGGATTGTCTTAGTCTGTCCTTTTTTTTTTTTAACTTTTATTTATTTTTATTTTATATGTATTGATGTTTCACCTGCATGTATCTCTATGTGAAGATATCAGATCCTCTAGAACTGGAGTTACAGACAGCTGTGAGCTGCCATGTGGGTACTGGGACTTGAACCTGGGTCCTCTGGAAGAATATCCAGTGCTCTTAACTGCTAAGCCATCTCTCCAGTTCTGTTTTTTGATGTTTTAATACTAAGTAGCATGAAGTGCTTTATGTACATAACAGTTTTAATGGCGTTAGCATTCTGGTGTAGACCACGGGCTGTATCATGGCATGACTGAGAAGAAAAGTGCAGAAGAAACTGCCTAGACGCAGCAGGAGCCTATTTTGAGAGCTAACCTAGCCATATGATGCTAACCTACTGTTGTGAGATAGGTATTAGCCCCTCTGAGGGTGGTGCCCTCACGTTTTAATTACCTGCCACTAGGTTGCACTCCACCTCAATAACATTACAGTGGCAACAAAGTTTTCAGCACAGGGTCATCAAGGAACAGAGCAGAGCAGGGATCCAAATCCCACCAAAATGGGAGCAATGTATTTTCCTGCTTTTTTTACTGTTTGGATTAAATTTTGACTGAAAGACAGATGTTAGAAACACTGTGTTAATGGACATCTCTCTTCTTCTAAAGAATTCTATAGGCAAGTTGGCTCCTGTGGGCCATTCTGATTGCACAGGAAACTCTGTGTAAGTATTTACAGTATGTCTTAAAGAATGTGCTGTGGGTTACTTTAGTCCCTCGCTTAAGAATGCCATGCTTTGGATCTCTACCAAAAGTCCTATGTGGTCAACAGGATGTTTCGCTCTTATTTTCCAGGATCCACACATTCTCTAGTTTGAGCTCAGGAACTGTGATTTTAGGATTGCTCAAAGCTGCAAGTCACCTACCTTGTATAGTCTCAGGTAATGTACATACATCTTGATGTTCAAGCAAAGACATAGACCATCCTTTTAAGGTATCTAGTAATAGCCAGGTACTTCTATATCAGTCCGGATTTCTATTGCTGTGAAGAGACACCATGATCATGGCAACTCTTACAAAGGAAAACATTTCATTGGGACTGTCTAACAGCTTTAGAGTTGTTCATTATTGCCATGGTGAGACATGGTGGCATGCAGGCAGACATGGTGCTGGAGAAGGAGCTGAGAGTTCTGCATCTTCATCCACAGGCAGCAGGAGACTGTGAGTCACACCAGGTACAGCTTGGCATATGAAACCTCAAAGCCTGTGACACACTTCCTCCAATAATGCCAAACCTACTTCAATAAGGCCACAACTCCTAATAGTACCACTCCCTATGGCCCAAGTATTCAGACACATGTGTGTATGAGGACTATTCCTATTCAAATCACCACCATCACAATGTCTCTTCTGTCATACTTTGCTCTGTAAATTCCTTCAAATCAGCAGTTCCAATTTGTCTTTCTGCTCAATGGTGTGTCATACTAGCTTGTTTTCTTTCTTTCAAGATCACACTCTGAGGCTTCCTGCTGTCCAGCATCTGCTTGCAACCACTTCATATATTTTTCCTATTTTCCAGTTGTTTGTGGAGAGAGACCAGGGTGAAGTTGGTTCCTCTTGTAGGGGAGAGGCAGAAGCATTAATCAGCACCATGCAATTCAACTAAGAATTGAGTTTTTCCTTGAATTGGCGAAGGAAGCTTCTGTAGATTTCTAGAGAGTACCTGGAGCATTCAAGATGTATTCCCAATACAACACAAACGTACATCAACTTAGTATAAGTTAAACTTATGGGTCAAATTCACAAGAGTGATTCTTTGCCTCTGAATCTTAAAGATACAAGAATTAGATTCTTTCTCCTCTGAATGTCAGCCATTCCCCTACCCCTGACTCCCCCAAAAATCCATAAGGCAGCAGATATTGATTGAACTCACTAAGTAGCCCTCCAAGAAAACGATCAAAGAATTGACAGAGAACTATGTTAAAAATATACATGTACATCCCAGGGGACAGATGGAATAAATAGCAGAGAATTTTAGAAAGAAGTTTGAAATCCATGGTGAATGTTTTCCTTATGCTTCAGAATTGCCAATCATACTCTCTAAACCGTAGTAATATTGAACTTAAAATAAAATTCGGTTTGCATATCTTTACTGCCTGATATGACACACTGTAGTTAACATGGCATTTGCAAAAACAAATATTCTATTAAATAAATTGAATTAGTCATCCAGATAGCTTTTACCTATTTCCTGAAACACTGAAGGAGAGTCACAGTGTGGAGGCATAAAATGATAGACTGAGTTTAACCAATAAAGGCCTGTCACCATATAAGCATCTCACAGTTCACAACCACTCAGCTTTATCATGAGCAGAGTGTCAGTGACTTCTATTGGCTATGTGATCTTGGCTTTCTAACTGATATTTCACATATTACTGGCTTCGTATCTTAGTGCTTGTGTGTGTATATGTGTGACTATGTGTAGATATATGAACCTAGTATGTGATGCTTGGGGGTCAGAGGTCAGCATATTAATTGCTCACCATCTCATTTTTTTGAGATGGAATTTCTCATTTAAACTGTATTTTCATGGATGTGGTTAGACTGGCTATCCAGCAAGCCATGTGGTCCTCCTGTCTCTGCCTCCCCAGCTCTGACTCATGGATGTGGTTAGACTGGCTATCCAGCAAGCCCTCAGGTCCTCCTGTCTCTGCCTCCCCAGCTCTGGAATTATGGGCATATGCCACTGTTCCTGACTGTTTACATTTATGAGAGAGATCAAATTAAGGTCCGTATGCTTGAGCAGCAGACTTTTTACAGACGGAGCCATCCTTCTAAGCTCTTTCTCTTCTTTTTGATGTCTTCTCTGGTTACCCTGTTAAGGGTTTCATATTAAATCGAAGAGTAAAGACACCTACTAAGTTGTTGAAGATGCATCCACACAGCGCTGTGTCCATCCACACTTGCTTTCTGAACTCTGCCCACTGAGTCTCAGGGGCTCGTCTTTCTCTGCTAAGGTCCAATTTCCTCTACATTCTTGTATTTCTAGCATTTCTAGTCTTTTATCTGTCTCCTTCGATTCCTGAGGAAGCCAGAACCTAGATATTGCTTTTGCCATGAGCTTGGCTCTGTAATCGTTGCAGGTTCTCAAATTCCATTCTTCTCTTAGCCTTTTCTTCTTAGTGTGGATTCTTGGCCAGTGACCTTACGCAGACTTGTACTAGAGTGGTTAGTCACCTCTCCCCTTAGTCCCTAGTCTGATTTTTTTTGTTTTGTTTTTATAAATGATCTAAGGGTAACCATGAACTCACAATGTAGCTCAAGCTAGCTTCACACTTGTGATTTCTGCCTCTACTTTCTGAGTGCTGAAATTACACGTGTATACCTTTATAGGTGTGTGATGTGAAATCATTTTAAAAAATTTCTGAAAAATTAATTATAATATCATACAAGGAAGCAACCCAAGTTTTATTGTCAAAATCATGAAATAAATTAGTAAAAAAAGGTGTGTGTTTGTTTGTGAGTGGGGGTGTGTTTCCATTTGCACAGGAGATGATACCTGTGTGTATATGTGTATGTTTCTATCTTTACCACAGAAGGGGATCCTACTGTTACAGTGACACTGACTAATTTATAAGATATAATTGTAAAAGAACTAGCCTAGATACAGAAAGGCACCTACTGTAAATTACGTTTTAAGTGAAGAGTATTTTTAGGTTGAATGCATAGAAGCAGAGAGTAAAAACAGCAGTTTCTGCAGCAGAGGAAACAGGCAAATGGATGGAGATGATCACAGAGAACAAAGTTGCACAGGGTTTGTTAAGTCTGGAAATGTAGTATATAAGAGTTACAGAGACAATATTGGATTCTTAGATTGTATGCTGGTTATTTGCCAAAGGAATAGATTCTAGGTACTGTACAAACATAGGCACAGGTATAGACACTTGCACATAGACAGATAGACATAGACATAGACAGATAGACACTGTCTAATCTGTGCCCCAGCTTTGGCTTACATGCTCTGAAGGTGGGCCTGGGTATTCTTTAGAAGCCAATTTGGACAGGCTGAGGGCCAGAGTGAAGATAATTAAAGACAGTTTATGATAGGTGTGACTGGCACAGAGGATGTCCTCTACTAGCAACTCGGCGAAGGGTGCCATGGAGATCACACGGGTGTCTTGGGGATAACTGCTAGCTAGAGACGAGGGAAGGGCAAGGAAAGTGAGGAGACTGGGGTGAGGTGATTAGCTGTCCTCAGGGAGAACTTCTTACACTCTGGGTCTCTGAAAGCATTGCTGGGGCGGGCGCTTGCTTCATTTTTTATATAGGCAAAAAAAAAAAAAAATCTGTTCTCACTGAATGAAGGGAGCTACCCTGCTTGTGAGTATAAACAAGACCTAAAGGTTTCCTACATTATTGGCACACTATGTTTAAAAGAGCGCATGCTTCCAGTGTGGTAGGTGTGCTTCAGTGTGCTTCAGAGTGTGAGTCCTCGCTCTCTCTTTAAAGCATCACAGGCACTTTCTGTGTTATCATTGCTGTTTCCCATCTCATGGCAGTGGACTTGAGATCTTCATTCAGGTGTCGCGCGCTTTCACAGCTCTGACAACAGTGATGTGGACATGCCTCCAGCTCACTCCAGACATGGATTTGAGAACATGTATGATTTTGATTAGAAAGGAATGTTATTCTCAAGCCCAGCACACAGACAGATCTCCATTGTTGAGCTTTCAGTCTTGGCATCACTTTCTTTCTTTAGTCAGTACCGTCACCTCACCTCTCTGTACAGCCATGCTCTATTGCCCTGGGTTGCCCATCGGTCCCATTGGATTACTTTCTGTGCTTGTATTAATTATAGTCATTGCAGTAATGCTATGGGGTCTCCTGTTCCCTTTTCCCTTCCCATTGCCTTGTATTAATTTGATTACCCAAGGCGACTTTGTTGAGAGTACTATATACAATAAGGTGTATTATTAGCAGTAGTTTCGAAAATCATTTGCAAGTAAATTGCTATGTCAATGCCCATAATCATGTTGACTACCTCTATTCTTCTAAAAAAAAAAAAATCCTTTCTATGTCTTTGGAAATAAGTCACAGTCCCGAGAACCTTTGCACCAAACTAAAATATGAACCAGTATGCATCATAATGGAGTCCCCTCCATAGTAATAACATTATTCACACTCTAAGCGGACTGCACACTTAACTGCCATAAGAAAGGGACCCATGCTTTGTCTCAGATGCATGCTGCAGACTTTCCAAGGCTTGCCTTTGAATTAGGAAGGATGGTTTCTAGGACATTCCCTTTCTCCCTCTGCATCCTAACAGCTGTATGCGGAGCCATGCAATTCTGATTCCTGCCTTGCTACTTTCATTTGTCCACTTTGACTCTTTGAAGCCTTTGAAAACCTCCCAATCCTCCACAGCCCTTGCCTACCTATGCCTCTCACTCTCTTACCCCATGACAGATAGTATCAGAACACTTTAAAGGAGAGATCTTTTCCTTTCCGTCATTTTCTAGGACAGCATTTGAGTGTCAGCACAGAAAGTATTTCAGGGGTGATAGTGTGTGCAGCAGGAAAGCATTGGATTACCTGCTATTTGAACTGGCTGACTGTGAACCATTCCGGGCATGGGGGAAAAACAACTTTCCTCCCCAACCATAACTATCACTAAACAAAAGCCAGAGGAATTCCAAATTGTTTCAAGATGGATACAAACCAGCTTGTGCCTGCTGGGAAACCATATTGACACCTGCTAATGATTAGCTCTCTCCTTAAACTGGTTTCATATAAAGGTGATTTATGTGCAAGTAGACTACCTCCTTTTTTACTGAAGTTGAATTTTAGTAATTATAACATGGAGTTAATTCTTATTTTATTTAGTTTTTTATTGATTCTTTGTGTTTCACATTATGTACCCCAGTCCCATTCATCTCCCTGTCTCTTCATATCTGCCCTCTGACCTTGCAACCTCCTGTCAAAAATAAAATACACCCGCATGCATGCATATACCCACTACCACTATCACCATCAGTACCACCACCACCACCAACAACAACAATAACAACAAAACATTTAAAACGTCTCATTGTGGATGCTGTAGTCTGTCACACAGTGTATCCCTCTGTCCACACATCTTCCCTTGCAAATGTTCATTACAACGAGCCATTGGTCTGATTTCTATATCATGGCCTTCTGTGACATCATCAATACTGGATCCTCATCAGGACTCCTCCCAGTTATCTGTTGTTGCCTTGTGTCATGGAGATCCTATAGCTTTGGATCCACAAGACTGGATCTTTCATGTGTCCCACCTATTCACAGTTAATACAGATTTTGGGGCGGGGCCAATTCAGAGCTCTGGAACTGGGCCTGAGTGGGAGCTGGCCCACGGGCTCTCCACATGGTTAATTCTTAAAAGTGTAAAATTGGCGGCTTTAGTAGATCTAGTTGTATGTGAGCATTCCTTATCTAATACTGAACTTGTTCATTATCTCAAAATGAGCATCCTCACTGCTTAGGGCTTCCCTTTTACTCCTCCCAAAGCTCTCCCTCCACCCCCACAGACACCTCCCTCCTCTGCTCCTAACTCCCAATTATTCTCTTGTTTCCAGTTTGGAGTTTAAAACGGTGGAAAGAGAAAACAGGAAAGCAAATGTTGTACAAACAATATCTTTATTGTTTTCCTTTTTTCAAGACATTACTTTCTAGGCAATAAGAGATTGTTTCCTGCTTTCCTATTCTTCTTTTTGTAAAAAGCTTTTATTTATTTATTTATTTATTTATTTATTTATTTATTATTGATACAGGGTTTCTCTGCATAGCCCTGAAAAGCTAACTACTGTAAAGGAAGTTGAGTTCATTATTAGGTAACTTTTCAGTGATACTACTGCATAGATAGGTACAGGGAAATGTGAAGTAATAAAGTCAGTATTTCAAGTATTGTGTAGTTATATACACACGCTCTCATTAAATTCATACAACTTAGGTATAGAGGTTGCTATCCGTATTTTCAATAAATAAGTACATAAAAAGTTGAATTAAATTAATTTTGGTTAAATTGTCTATTCAGTTGATAATTATGTATTGAAATATTATTTGTGGAATAATTAATGTAATTAACTCATCAATATTGATTGAATTAATTGAACTTTCTTAGGGCTACACTATTTATAACAGGTAGAACTGAGAATAAAACTTTATTTTTTAATTTTTGGGACAGAGGAGTTAGGAAAGATTTATTTATTTTAAATTGATTTTTGGATAATTTGATGTAGGAGTATTATATATATTATTTACCTTCTCTCTTTCCTCCCTCCAACTTCTTCCATGCATCCCCCTTCCTCCCTCTCAAATTTATAGCCTCTTTTAAAAAATTATTATTTTATATACATAGGTACATATATGTACATGTATAGTATTATACACACATATATATCTATATAATACATCTATATATATTATATATATACATATATGTATATATATATATAACTACAATCTTCTGAATTCAATTAGGGTTGCTTGTGTATTTGTATGTATTTTTAGACCTGACCACTTGGTATTTAATACCCAATTAGGGGCTCATACCTGGAGAATACTGATTATTCCTCTCTCTCAATAGTCTCAATCTAGTGGTATAGCTTTCTGAGATTTCTCTCACTCTCATTGGCATGTGAACTGGTATTGTCATTTTTCAGGTCTTGTTTAGGTGCTACTGTTAAGATTTCATGGGTACATCTTCTTGGCATATACAGAAGATGCTACCAAGCAGCAGGTGTCTTGGTCCTTTGGATCTTAGTACCATTTGTCTCTTCTTCTCTGAGATTATTTTTCTGACCTTTCCCCTGAGCTGCCCTGTGAGTCTTCAGTATAGTTTGTGTTGGAGATGCATCAACTCTGTATTTTGACTGGTTGTAGATTTCTTTAAGGATCATCATCTGCCTTAAAAAGATACTTTTTGATGATGGGCAAGAGCAGTACTTATCTGTAGGTATAAAACAAGTTTTATAATGCATTTAGGAATTATACTTGCTTAGTAAAGGTTCTCCTCTAGAGTTCTAGCCATGGGTAGTAAACTAAATTCATGCCAGGTATGAACTAATTCCTATGGAGTCGACCTTAAATCCAGCTAGATGGGTGTTGGTTACCCTCAGGATATAAGAGCCACTGGTGCACCTTTAGGGATATTTTGCCATATGGCTATTGTTGTGGTTCATAGGTTTTACAGCTAGATAGGACTATTAATATCAGTCTCTCTCTCTCTCTCTCTCTCTCTCTCTCTCTCTCTCTCTCCCTCTTTCTCTCTTTCTCTCTCTCTCGGCATCTTGCATGGCTCCATCCAGCACTATGGGAGTTAGTCCTTATGGAGTAGGCTTCCAAGTCAGTTCTAAACTGATTCTTACAAGTACTATATTTGAAGTATAACGTGACTTCAGCAATAGGGACTGAACGTACCAAAATCTGGAAGGAACCTGGGGACAACATCAATAGGATATATTGATTTGAGGGTGTCTTGGACTCTTCTGATCAATAACTGGAAATAAGATTTTTGTCAGATCGTTTATTGCCTTTGGAATCCATTTTATTACCCTAAGTGACATAACTTTATTTCAACACATATACTGTATATCAATATATAGTTTTAGACAAACATAAAGTAATATGTGGTAACAAACTTTAAAGCTCAACTTTCTCTAAGTAACTTCACAACTTATTTGAGAATGCAGCTTCAAGTGGCTACTTTCAGTCTAATAATTTCATTACTAAATTTTTCTTTAGGCTAATTATTTCTTATTTTCTTATGGAAAACACAAATGAGAAATTATAATTCCAGATGCGAATGAAAAGCTTTTCATGCACTCCTCTACTGAAAGCAAAATTGTGCACGTGTGCAAACCCTATGAAGTTAGGGTGACTTTTGATATCTAATAACAAATTGACATGGAGACATGGTGTGTTAGAGCTGTATGGGAAGATGCTGATTATGACATCTTTGGCCAATAGGATCTTTCAGTTTAAGGAAGTTATTGCAGTCAGTGAGGCTAGATTTCTCTATGGCATTTACTGAGGTCCTTGGCTTGCTTCAGAGGTACAATATGGCAGGCCAACCCTATTGCATTTCACCCATGAACGGTGCCCTCTACTTAATGTTGACCTCATCTCAGAGTTCAGATGTCCTAGTACTTTTCTACTATTGTGATGACATATCATACCCAAGACAACTTAAAAAAGAATTTATTGGGACCCTGCTTACAATTTCAGAGAATGAACTCATGACCAGCATAGCAGAGAGCATGGTAACCAGCAGGCACTGGAAATGGAGTTGTCAGCTTAGAGACAACAACCACAAGGCAGAGAGAAGTGAGTAGAGGGAGGGTCACTTGGAATGGCATTGCCTTTTTACAATTTCAAAGCCCATCCCGGGTGACACACCTCCTTCAACAAGGCCATGGCTCCCAATCCTTCCCAAACAGTTCCACAGACTGCAGAACAGACATCCAAATGTATGAGTCTCATGCAGACAACCACAGCAGGGAATATTAGCAAGGGGCTGTATTAAGCTTCTGCCTTTTCCTCTAGGACTTTTGCTCCTCGTGGTTCTACAGTCCCACTAAGCCTGTGCTTGTTCTCTTTTTTTGTTTTTTGGTTTTTTGTTTTGGTTTATCGAGACAGGGTTTCTCTGTGTAGCCCTGGCTGTCCTGGAACTCACTCTGTAGACCCGGCTGGCCTCGAACTCAGAAATCCGCCTGCCTCTGCCTCCCAAGTGCTGGGATTAAAGGCATGCGCCACCACCGCCCGGCTTGTGCTTGTTCTCTAATGGAAATGTTCATGTATGAAAGTCTCAGTCACTAAAAAAAGAGCTCCAAGAAGCAAGAGAAAACTGTTCCACCCAATCCTACCATCAGTAATTTGTCTCTTCTCCAACTCATCTACATTTTCCAGGACTATATTCAAGAAATGGTTTCTTCTGTTTTGAAAAGTAGAAAAATATTTTTCCTCATTAACAAGATTTTAAACTGTAGTGAAACAGACTAATTTATGTATTGATTTTTTGAGTGGTCTTTGTGCTAGGGACACAAAAAATGCTGATATTTATATAACAGTTAATGCCATGTCCGGTAAGAGCAGCTTTAGTTGTATTGTCTTCCTGAGTAAGGTTAACAGCAGCCCTTAGATATAAACTCTATTAGTATGGTATTTTAAAGATGACAATCTGAGACTTAGCAATGCTATATGAATTTCCTCCGGCTACTTCATTAAAAAGTGGTAAGACTAGAAATTTGACTCTGAATCTGCTTTAGTTGCCAACTCTTATGCTTGCTGTTGAATCTCCAAGGTTAGGTGCCAGTGCTGTTCCTGTAAATGAAAGAGTCTTGTTAAAGAAAGCACATGGTTGAGGATCAGGTAGAGTGTGGGTGTTATTCAGAGGAATGACAAGTTCCTCATCCCAACACATCTTCAGTTACAAACTCTTCTCTTCCCAAGGACTTGCTTGGAATTCTTTGGAGCTAGCAATCATATGGATCTTATGGTTCAGCTTCTGCATTAGGGAACATCATGGCCTTAGCTAGTGCCAGTATCTAGCTGCCATTTCAGCAGAGATTGTTTTGTGGAGTAATAGGGAAGAGAAGGACCCAGACAGACTCACCTTCTGGAAAAGAAGAGGGAGGAGGTAGGGGTCATGCAAGGAGGACTGTAGCATGTTCCCGACTACTGGAGCCTCGTCTCTCCTTTATGAGCTCATCTCTTCACATGTAGAGATTTCAGAGTGCTCTGGGGCTGAAAGAAAATTCTGTTGCTGGTTCAGGGACGGTTGCCCGCATAGCAGTGGTGGAATGAGAGCTGTCATTCGAATTTGGGCTCCTGCTTAAGCAGAGAGGCAGCACAGGGGAAACAGTCATGTTATAACTTCCGATCAAATCATATTATATTATAAACCTTTGTTTTGCTTCTTTCTTTCATCTTGCTGATAGATATAATACTTTACCATCCTAAAGAAAACGTTTTTTAATGCCTATAGCTATGTTCCCTTTTGTTCACTCTCTAGCTCTAAAAGGAGGTCTACCGTCCCTCACTGTCTTCCCCTTGCTCTCAGGCTGTGCCTCCAGCATTGCCCTAAGACTGATTTCACCAAGGATGGTAGGAGGCAAAGCCAAACAATATTAATTCTTATGGCAGAAGACAATTTTGTCCTTTTTGCTATCACAGTATCTAGAGTATTTGGCTAAAGAATCATTTTTTCCTTGAAGCTGTCTTCTGCCTCAGACTGTTTTTGTGCTATCCTCATTTGGCTTTCCTGTTCAGCACATTTATAAGCGTATTCCCCCATGCATTAGCTTTCTAGGGCTCCTGTGATGATGAACTACAAGTTTTCAGCCTAGAGGAAGCTCACTGTGTCATCCTTCTGGAAGCCAGATGCGAGATCAAGGCTTGGCTGCAGGAGCCCCATCCCAGATCCATGACAGGGTAGTGTGACTCAGGGGAGAAAATGTCTTAATTTTTTTTTTTTTTTTTTTTTGGTTTTTTGAGACAGGGTTTCTCTGTGTATCCTGGGCTGTCCTAGAACTCACTCTGTAGACCAGGCTGGCCTCGAACTCAGAAATCCCCTGCCTCTGCCTCCCAAGTGCTGGGATTAAAGGCGTGCGCCACCACTGCCCGGCTGTCTTAATCTTTCTTGTTCAATTTATAACCTTTTAAGCTCATCAGACACTAAGAAGATTAAGACAAGTGATAGTCACAGGAAACATTTAGAACCAGGCACTGTAGGAAACATGCTCTGGACCAGTGGTTCTCAACCTTCTCGGCACTGTGACTCTTCAACGCAGTTCCTCAAGTTGTGGTGGCTCCCAACTATAACATTATTTTCGTTGTTACTTTGTAATTGTAATTTTGCTACTATTATGAATCATAATGTAAATATCTATTTTCTGATGGTCTTAGGCAACCCTTGTTAAAGAGTCAGTAGACCCTCCCACCAACCTGGTTGAGACCCACAGGTTGAGAACCGCTGCTCTGGAACGTATCTAATACAGCTGTTGTTTTTATTTACTTTCGATAACAGAGCTAGGGAAAGAGTTGATTTTTTTTTTTTTTTTAAAAAATTGGTAGTAGAATGCTTTAAAATGATATTCTACTATTAGTTCTTGACCCAACTTTACAGACATAAAGCCTGTGGTGTGCTCATAGCCTTAGAGTTAGTGCTGCAGTGAAGGTAGGTTTGGGGACTTGATCAGCCTGTATCTCTGCCTACCACACTTCTGTAAGTTGCTGTTGGTCCTCCACATGCATGGATCCTGTCTCTAGATTCAACTGATCATAGGTCAAAAAATTTTGGTAAAACCTTATCACTATACTATATTAAATATATACTAAATATATATCACTATATTTAGACTTTTCTTGGCATTCTCCATGTATCAGTTTAACCATAATTTGCATAGCATTTTTAATGTTAGGTATTATAAGTAGATTAGAGAGAAATTAAAATATATGAGAGTTTTAAGTTGGTAATATGCCAAGTTAGAGAGACTCTAATATGAAAAGTGAACATTGAATAGATTATGTTACCAATCAGCTGGGTTTTGTTGGTTGGTTGGTTGGTTGATTTTTCTCTATCAATATAATACTGTAGGTAGGTAAGGAGAATCTCTTTAAGTGTTGGCCCTTACCACTAGCATTTGTTTGCCTCAGCCCTTGGTCTAAGCAAGCAGTGGCAACAACAGCTGGTGTCTTTGTAGGTCTCCTGTATGGAGATCTCCCTTAAGTATTACGAATGATATATAACACTCATGTTACAGCAGGTCTTTGGTGTTGGGACCCTAAGTCCCGTAAATATACCTCTTATATGAGCCTAGATTTGGGAATTCTTTTTTTTTTTTTCTATCAAGTTCATTTTAATTATAAATGGGACCACACTTTAGAAACACTGGTTGTGTGATCAGCACGTGTCCACAAGAAAGAATCCTAGAAAATGCACATCTTACTGCTCAAGAAAAAAATATTTCTTTGTACAAATATTTAGAAAAACACCTTAAATTTATGTAAGAAATAAAAATACAACTTTAATACAGTCTGCGCACGAGGAGCCCTGGAGTGAAAGTTCTCAGGAAGTCCTGGCATTTAGCAGATGGCCTCAAGGCTCCCCGCCATCGGTGCTGTTTGCAGCAGAGCTGGATGCTCTTGTCTGTCTGCTCAGTGGCTGGCCGACCCCACCTGTCACCAGCAGGCTCCTCGCCCTCGCTCTCCTTGTCCCAGTCCTTCATGCTGGCTCCCATCATAAAATCATCTCGCAGATTCTTCCACCCTGGGTTCTCTTCTGTTTTCACTTCAGTCTGTCTGGCTTTGGGGTTCTTCCCAGCAGGTCTGTTCTCACTTGTACCATCCATTCCTCGAAGAACACTGATGAAATCCTTATTGGAAACAGTTGACATCAGCTTGGCCCGCTTCCGGATGGAGCCTCCTGCTTCCTTAACCTTTTCGCCAACATTCCTTTGGTGTTTCTGAACAGCATTGAAGAGCTAGTTGCACCACACCCTGGTCGCAATCCTCTGAAGGTTCCTCTCTGCCTCTCTGTCTTTGACAACATCTGGCTTCACTCTGCACAGCATTTCCCACTCCCGCTTCTTATCAAGCTGCTTCCTTTTCTCCAGCCTTTCCTGCTTCTCCTTCTCCAGCTCTTTGTTTTTGGTGAGGATGGTGGGCTTGCTTTTAGGAGTCTTTTTGTTACGGATTTTTGCCATGGCACCTGCCCAGCCCAAATTAGTCCCAGCACTTGATTCTGCAGCGTCTTCATTTTCTTCCTCACAGGATTCAACATTGTCCTCACTGTCTGCTTCTACAGCTCCATCATCTGAGTAGTCCAGCTCTGAGGCACAGCTTCCTTCTCCGTCGGAAGAGCCTTTGACCTCATCTTCTAACTTCGACATTGCAGCCTTGGCTACCATCTTCATCTTTTTCTTTTTCTTCGGGGAACGCTTCAGTTTTTCCCCCGAGCTCACACGTGGGTCCTGAACGGCCGCAGCCATTTTGGATCGCCCGATTTGGAAATTCTTAAGCCTTTAAATTTTATGGCTGGTGGTGTAGCATCAAGGCAGGCCTATAGGACTTGAGATGTTCAACTTCTAATATCATGTAGAGTTACAGTTCCTGGGAAAACCTGGGAAATCAGAATTCCTTGACACTTAGAAACAAGCAAGGCTAGAACTATTTGTCCTTGGTCTGAGACCCTTGGCCTTCATGATGAGACAGTTCTCTGGAGCTCTTCTGGAAATGAAGCTGTAGAGTCTCTTCTCTGGCTTCTAAAAGCCCTTTATCCTTCTGTTGTTTCAGCTTTCTTCCCTTCCTTACTGTCTCTTTATTTTGATGTCCTGCCTCTCTTGAAGCAAGTGTTCACCTCTTATGATGCTGCTGTCAGGAAGCCTCATGCCTTGCTGCTTTTGTCTTGATCTGCCAACTGCTCTGCTGTCTCTGCCTCTGCTGCTCTTCTGCTTCGGCTATCATCCATTCTTTTATTGGCCTCAGCATCAGGGGAGAAATTATATCCAGTTCACTAATGGGACTGAGCAGCATCCTTACATAGCCTGAGAAGAGGTGTTTGGACCAAGGACAATTATTTGTTTTGTACTAATCACAATCTTTTGTATTACAACAATTTCAGTCTTGCCTCTGGGAACCAATCATAGCCATTGGGGGCTTGTGGCTTGGAAGAAACAAGGCTTTGATTTTTAGCACAAATTGAGTGTATACATGAACCAATCAGCACCAATCATAGCAATGCTTTAGCTAGGCCAGCAGTGGAAGACCTTACCATGCATGAGGCATAGGTAGAAATGGTTGCAGGCTCATCTAGAGCTCACCAAGGTTTATGACAGTGAAAAGTCTTTTTATAAGTTGTTTCAAATAGCCCTGGCTAAGGCCTCACTCTTGGAAGCTGGGGCAATGACCGGCAATTGTAAGTTTTTTTTTCCCCCCAAGGTGTCAATGATTCCAGATGATTGATGTTGACAGGAGAGTAGTCTGGCTGTTTGGGTGATAGTCATTTTCCATGAGGGCATAATAAAGCAGCAAAGATGAATCAATAAGGGAGTCACATTGCCCTATCCGCTAGGTCTTTGCTTATTTATAGAAAAATGTGCATCAGAGAAAGTGTTTACAATGACAGCTTAACTTATCATTAACACTAACAGTGACTCCACACTGCTTACCCCATGCCAGGAGTTCCATGGTAAGTGAGTACCTCTCATCATTCTCACTGAAGCCACCCACACCTCCACAGATAGTAAGGGACATTTGTAGATCCTTTGCTCCATCAGTACATTGGGAACCCTAGACAAAGGGAACCAATTTATACTAATGAGAAGACCAAAAGTTTGTTTAGTTTGGGTCACTACTGTGCCTAGGCCTGCCAATTCCTTTTATAAACTGAGGGGTCATTCAGCTTTCAAGAGGAGCTTTTTATTCCTAGTGATGCTAAAACACCAGTGGCTCGTTCTCATGCTTTCACTTATGCTCTATGAATGTGTTCTATGTGAATCAATTATATTTTGTTACATGGCCCAGAAGTTCTGGCCAGGTATAGGTCTAGTGTCCTATCTTGTTGGCACATGGCTTCTTCTTCTCTGTGGACTACAGAGGTTTTGAACATGAGAGAGTTTGCACCTCAAAGAAAACTGAAAAATGGGGAATGGTAGTTCAGAAGGGAAAAAGCCAACCAAAGTCCTCATATGCAGGAATACCTCAAAGCCAACAGCCATAGAATTTTACCTATGCACTTCTCAGCTCATGTCACCAACCTTGTTGGTTAGATCTAGATTATCTCCATCATCTCCTCTCCACATCTTGCCCTCAAAGTGGTGATATCTGGGTCCTTTTCTTTATATCAAAGATAGAGTGACCAACAGGTTGCTTTTCTAAATAAGACCTTAGATTTCAATTCAGGCTGCGAAGGTTTGGTGTGTGACACTGTAGTAGGTGACCTTATATCCTATCAATTCCCTGGGGTCTATTAATATTGAGTTGTGACGCACCTATCAGTAGCTCTCTGGGAATGCAGATTGATACTCTGGCTGTTAACTGGTATAAGTTATGGGGATTCAAAGCCCTATGAGCTCCAGCTGCCTTTTCTGGGTATCTTCCTAAGTAAGACACAGTTCTCTGATAATCAATAAATAATTCTGCCCCATCCTAGAAATCGTAGCTTTCCCATGAACCATCACCCACAATAACAAGCCTTGAAGCATCTCAGCTATAGCATAGAAATCCAATCTCCAGATGCAGAGGAGGAGAGATTCCTGTGGTAGGTATTGGTTTGGAAAATGTTCTCTGCCTGGCCTGATTGGAAAGTCCCAATGAGAAAAGTCCTCTTTTTAGTATGGCAAGTTACTGATGCTAATATCTGGCAGTCCATGTTGGTTACTATCTGTTTTAATTAAACATTATTTTGCATGGGTTCCCTGAGGAATCTGTTACCATGAAAAAACACCATTTCTTAAATCCGAGGAATAAAAAAAAAAAAACCAAAAACTACTGACCAAATTTATGTCTTGGTACCTTGATACCATTTAAAATCTCTGCATTTTTCTAAGTTGCTTCTATATGAATCCAAAGACAGTTATAGATACTTCTTACAGTGCATGAATGATTCTCCCTTGGAAGTGCAGCCAAAGGCAGACATTGGCAGCTTCGCTACATATTTCCATATTTCTATGTGGACATGGGGATCTATAAATATGAATACTCCCGCTTTCAGAGTTTGAAAATAGAATATATATATATGTATATGCATATATATAGATATATATAATGAATGAAACTGGTTTAGTTTCTAATTCATACCAGCTCTCTGGAAAATATGCTAATAAACCCATTGTCACGTGTTTCTTTGAGAGCATCAGTATAACTAGCCCTTTTAAAAAGAGAACAAAACTACTTTGGAAACCTCAATTTGAAATACAGTGAAGCTGGACACCTCATTGTAGCTATGCAGGCTTTTTTCTCTTGCTTTCTTTGATTTCCTGGCAAAGCATTATTTTATGCCTTTGTTCCCCTTCAGTGACCATAATAGTCTTGGCATGAACCTTGCCAGGGAGGTGAAAAAAAACCTCCCCTCTGGGTATTTCTTGTCCTTTGGGGGGATATTCTTAGAGTTAACCCTGTCTGCGGTCTACTTGGAGAGTAGCACCCATGTGAAGCAGGAGGCTCTTAATTTCTGACTCTCATTCTTCTCTTTGCTCAAGATGTCCTTGTACCTTTGAGTCTGTCCTTTCTCATTTGCAGTCCTTTCCTATGTAAGAGGAGGAATCCTTTTAAGTGTTCACATTACCGTGGACCTTCAGGGACATCTTTGAGGGAATGGTGTGGGCTGGTAGAACAGCTTCTGGGAGGCTTTTAGTTAGAAATCCTAGTTCCCTCAGGGGCTTTTGTCTCTCAAGCACTGTGGATAGAATGAAGTGTTTTGTCCCCTCTTTCAAGAAATTCCTTCGAGAACAGGAAGGGGAATCCTTCTGTGCTTGGAGTCCTGTTCCCTGTGGGAAGGGAAACTAGAAGAACAAAGAATCTAAGAATAACAAAAAGCCAGTGAAAGCTGTGCTTTCCAACTGACTGCTCAGGATCTCTGTAGCCTCTGGGGTTAGGAGTTAAAACACCTCACTTTGCACCTGACTTAATGTTTGCCCTGAAGGGTGAGTTGTTCCGGTTGACAGGATTAGGTCCCTCTTCATTTCTGGGTTGGCCCCTGAAGCGTGAAAGGAGCTGAACAAAGAGGATCTTTAGTTCTACTTCAGCATCGCAACACTTCAGTGCCTACTAGTGGTAGTACAGGGAATTGCAGCTACCGTCATGGCTTCCCAGTGAACGCTTATGCTGCACATTATAGACCTTAAAAGAGATCGGGCAAATTCGCACTTAACACTCTTCAGAGAGTTATGGTTCTCCTTAAGAGTTCCCTTTGTTATTGTGTTTCCCACATTATAAAATTCTAAATAAAACATGCATGAAATATGTCTTGAGACATGGTGAGGAACAACTGAAATGATCTTTCCTCTGGAAATGACCAAGACATAACAGTACTCTTCCCAAATCCTGCCTTTTGGAGGCAGTCTGGATAAATCCAAACTTATTTACCATAGTTTATGGGAGAGATTTGAACTAAACAAATTGTTGTTTGATACTAAACAACTCCCTAGCCCCACATTTGTTCTCAAACCCTGTTTACTAACAATATCTTTCTGCACCTGAAGCCCACCCTAGTTTCCCATTCTGTCAAGAGTCTGAATGTTCTTTGTACCCTCCAACTCAGCAGCTTCTTGATGGCTATGATTTGTGTAAATTACTTCCTAGACCACTAGTGTGAGCTTAATAGAAACAGAACACAAGAAAAGGTTCTGCTCACAGTGCACCTCTGGTCTATACTGGAAGCACAAATAGAGGATCTTACCCATCCCTCAGCCTCAATCTCTGGAATATCCAGATCGAATAGTTTTAGCATTTTGATCAACATCAAAGTGATGCTTAGGCTGAGCAAAGATAGTAAGGCTCATCTTTTGATCTTACTATTGTGGTCCGGAGCCCTCATGAGGTCCAGCATATATGTTTTGAGAAGTTCTGTGTCTTGACCTTAGCCATAAGCACTGAGTGTTGAATCCTAACCCACGGTGTCTGTCCAACTATGTCTGTCCTTGGGCAGCTGCTTATCATCCTTGTCCCAAGCAGCCTATTCTTAGCACTGTTCCCTTTGGAGGACAGTGATGCATACTAATGGCAACAGGACCAGTTCACTTTTAATCTGGCTTTACAGTAACTCTCTTAGACTTTGGTATACACTTAGTCACGTAAGACCTTTCCGTTATTAATGCAGCCTGATTCTGTACTCATTACTTGAATGAGAATCTGCACTTAGAAATGATTTTATCAGCTTGGCTTCTAAAATGTCTTTGAAGCATGTAAGGCCTGACTAATCTATACAGAGCTTTATATCCCCATAGGTGGTGGTCATCCTGAATCAAATGACATTTTTAAGAGACAGTTTTATACCTTTGAAATCTTATATATGAGATGATTCCTGGGTCAAATAAAAGATACATATTTAAATAATTTATTTGAATAGGGCAAAATCTACTGAAAGAAGGACTCTCCATTGTCATTTTTCCTTCCTTTGTTACCACCATAGCTTATCCTGGCTTTAATAACTTGTACAGAAAGGGTGACATCTGGAACCAATTTAAGACAACTTTATCATCTTTGCAGCTTACTGAACTTGCTTAGAAAAATTAATTTATCACTGAACCATTTCCTAGGGGGAAACTATATATTAAAATAATTGAACAGAATTTTCTTATACCCTCAGTGTTCCTGAATGTATCCCAGCTGTTGAGCATCTAAAGAATAACTCTAAAGGCAATCAAATAGTGTTTTGAGACTGGGAGGTTGAAATAGACAGTGTAGGGTAGCTGGGCTCTGATAGCAAACATGTTTTTCTTCGTTAAAAGTTAGAAATGTTATTGCATTGCCAGAGGCCAGAGAGTTACCAGAAGTGTTTAATTTAAAAATGTCTATGGTTCTGCCCTGACTAGAGGCCAAGGATATCACAAAGGTCTCTTTTTCCATTCTCTTTCTTCCCTTAAATGAGTGTCCCTTATCCTGATAATTGACTAAAGCCGAGAGTCACCTGTACATTCTGTAAATAAGCTAACTGGGCTAACCAGTTTCCTGTACCCAGTGTCTCCATCCATATTCAGTCTCAGTCAGTGGCCCCAGTGCCGCCCTGTTTCTAGGATCCCATGCCTACTGCATAGGCAGTCTCTCTTCTCTTAAGCGCTGACCTATGAATCTATAAATAATTTCTTCCTAAGCTCACCCTCTGTGGGCCATGATTTTCATTCTTAGGTGAATTTATAGGATAAGGACCCAGAGTCCACTAACTCAGGGACTGTTTCATACAATTGGGATGATTTGGTATCCTAATTTCCAGTTAGTGCCGAAAAGACAAGAAGAAAGATCTTCAAACACATGTAAACCTTACACTTCCATGTCTAGGTCTGTTGACAAAATTAAGAGTGTTTTGTTTGAATGAGCTGTATGCTGGAGCTTGTATCGTTTCTTATTGCTGAAAACTGGTTAAGTACTAATGTAGTAAATGAGGTTCAGGTTTGAGAAAGCAATAAAATACATTAGAGTTAGTTTTTATCTCAGGAGCCCATGTAGCATTAATAGCGGTTCTTACATGGCCACAAGACATGGAAATATAAAACAAGGTATGTGCCTTCATAGTTTGGGAGTTCTTGATGGCCTTCATGGCTCAGAAAAACATCCCTTGGGGTATTTTTGAGGTGAAGAGAGCTTTGACTTCCCTGGGAACAAGAGCTTGAGGAAACATCTCACTATGGATTATACAAACCTGGGAACAGTATCTTGTACCTTTGTATCTTACACTGTTTCAGTTTTGATGCTGACCCTTCCTGAGCTAGCCCACACCCACTGTGTGCTAGGTTACCATTCCCTCTGTTGGAACATGGTCAAAAGAATGACCCGTGGTGAACAATGCCTGGGGAACTGTGAGAGGCTCCAGGAAAAAGGTCAGAGGGTCTTTTACCTCAGTGCATTTTGTTCCCTACATTCAATTTGTAAGATATGGTTATTCTTGTTGGATGTCAGATCATAGCTATAGAACCCAATTTGGTCAGTCTACCCTGAATCCGTATATTACCTTCTGCTTTGGTTTCATGCTTTTCCAGATATACTCTATTGTATATGCAAGGCAACTGTGTTTAAATTGTTCTGTCCTGAGATTGTTCTGGGAAAGAGCTGCTCTGTCAATATTTAGTGGGTGCTTACTGGTGTTTATTTACATGTTTTGTGTTTTGTTTTTGTTTTGTTTTAAACATATTTCTCTGACCATGTTTTTTGGAACTCAAAACACCTTCCTTGGACTAATACGTTTTTGTTACATTCATTTATAACAGTACACTGAAACTGAAATAAGGTTGTCTTCAGACTGTAGTCTGCCCCATTGCTTCGGGACCTCAGATCCCAGCAGAGAAGATCTACACAAGTTGTCTGGAAATTAGTCACCCACCCCTTTCATCCCTATTGGCAGAGAAAGAGAAACAAGTCTAATCAAAGAGTAGTGACAGTTCCTCAGCATAAGAAGGTCAATCTAAAACTAAAAATTACAATATTAATACAGGGAAACTTTTGGCTTATGAAAAGTTCAAGTCCTACAAATCTGAGACTGATCATTTGTGTATGTTGGCAGTGTCTAGATTTATTACTCTGTGTTCTAGTGATTTCAAGCAGGTTACAATACATGAAATAATCTGAAATCTCACAGACTAACACAGACAAACATGAGGCATTAGGCCTAAAGACACAGAGTATGAAGGCATCCAAAGTGGGCCATAATCGTGTCTCTGATTCCTCACACCGAGTTGACACAAAGTAAATAATGTTTGTGTTAGAAAAAAGGTTCTGAATAATGTTCTTCTCTTCCTGGCTTATTTATCTGAGTTGTGTGATTGAGGTTTCTGAGCAACAAAGTTCATAGGTTTTTGTCAAACACTTGAAGAGATTGTAAACTCCTCCCTCTGGCAGCATCTTGGTCTTTGTAACTATGGCATGTGATAGAGGGCCATGCTGGGTCTGAGTAAATACAGGACAACTGGCTAAGTAATGAGGGAAATAAGAAATGTGTGAAGGGAGAGACTTGTCATCCCTGACAGAGACATAGAATCCATGCATTGACCCTGTTTCTTGGCACAGCACCAGGAAGCAACCCAAGTCTCAGAATGACCATTATGAGGAGATTTAGCAAGTAAGAAAGTTGGCTATGGCTTAATTATGAAAAATAAGAAGAAGAACATTTATTGTTGGCAGTTGCCTGGAGGCTGCCAGGTCCATTATCAGAGGGTATGCTAGCAATCAGGAGACCCTGGGGAGGTTCGCTGTTGGTCGTATGCTGGCAGGGTTTCCTCTTCCTAGAGGGAGGCCACTGTCTGCTAAGCCTTTCCACTGGTAAGTACAATCCCCTCATTATAAAGGACAATCTTCTCTGTCTCATCCAGAACTAGTTACAGGGATGCTTAGAATATTATTTGATGAAATATCTGGGGATAATGATCTAGTCCAATTGACACATATGATTAACCTTGGACCTGCGTGAGTTTAGGGACACTGCATACCCTCTACACCTAGACAATTTTCTAAAGATCTTTTTTTTACTTTTTACACTCTCTGTCTCATCAATTGAAACACATGGCTTTCTTCATCCTTATTGCAGTGATGTGAGCTTTCATTCCAAGGTCCTAAAACAATTACAACTCATAAAAATGCATGCCTAGTCACTCATGCCTGACTTTGAACACCTTTCTTTCATTTTCTCCATGCAGAAAATAAAATATAAACATGATCTTGCTGTAATATTTAGTAAAGTTCTTGTAGATAGAAATAACTCTAATAATTTGTTCTGCTCTATTTTCCTGTGGTAGATTTTTTTGGAGTGCCATATTAAGGTTTTTGATTAGATTGTGACTAAGTGGCACTCTTCGAACCCACATATTTTAATCTGCAGCCTTATGTCTGAAGTAGAGGTAGATTTATAAACTGAAGTATAAATCTTTCTTTGAAAAAAAGATCACCAGACAGTATATATTAATTACTGTTTAAAAAAAAATGTAATGTGAAGCTGAATGGTTCATAAAGGCCTGTGACTCTGGTTCTAAGAGATCTGACACACCCATCTGACATGTGCGCGTGCGCGCATACACACACACACACACACACACACACACACGTGCAAGTACACTAACACTACTGTAGCATTTAAAACCCTAGTCTGTTATATCTCTTCCAGACATCCTTGTAGACAATGTGCAATAACAGAATTGTTAGATACATATAGATATGGTAATAAAGGTTGTAAAAGCCCGTTTCTTGTTTTCAAAAAAGCAAAACTGGAGAAACTACTCATAATGGCTTACTTTACCCTCTCTTTGCACTGTGTTTTGCTGGTGAAGTTTACCAAATGATTACTAGTTCTCAGTAACGCTCATGCTGATGGCATCCAGGAAGAAAGCTCTAAGTGGTGGCTAGTTTTTATCCTAGGGTTTTCCCCTTATCAACCCTACCCCAATGACTTTGCTTGTGTTTCATCATGGCCAAGAGATCAGGTCATCTCAGAAATGCAAGAAAATGAGGTGATATTGAAAATATAAGAGTCTGTGTTTGGCAAATTTTAGCACTCATAATATTGACATTTAAATCTGGTTAGTGATGTATATCAATTTACCCGTGAGGTGTGTCTGGCTTGATGTCATTTATTGCTGCTGCTGGCCATTTTGCTCCAATAGCTGATATGTTTACAGAAGTTGAGGTACAAGCATTTGTGGCTCAGCAATGTCTCTGGCATCTAATTTAGTGTATGAGTTAGTGGCTCATGCATCATATTTATAGGCATTCTATTACATTTATAAAAGGGTGAATTTTTTCCATGAGTAAAATCCTAAAGTTTATCAGGAAAATAACTGTGCATTCATGTCTGTGAATAAAGGAAGTTTATAATTTTGAATTTACTTTTGTCTTCTATTTTCTAAATTATGTTGCTTTTTGAGAAAGAAAACATTGGTTAGTTTTCTTATCCACAGCTTTGTTTTCCAGAATCCCTGTGGTAGATAGTAATGACTTACATGATTATCATTATATTACAATGAAATATTTTCATCTATCTATCTATCTATCTATTATCTATCTATCTATATGTATATATATAGATATATATATGAAAATAATGTTGGACTTCTGATATCTGCAAGCCTTCTTGCTTCAGGGCTGTGAACACGATGTTGAAATGCATTGCTGATTCCCTACCTCTGGGAGCTATGTTAGGGCTTTAACTTGATTTAAGGCTACATAGCATCTGTAAAAAAATTTATCCTCTTCCCCCAGGCTGGATTTGAAGTGTTGAATGATTTGAACTGTGAGGTATTCTTCCACAGACCAGTTGCAATCCTAGGGTTCAATCAGTACTCTTTCATAAATTTTTTTAGGTCATGAGGAAATACATTAAATAGCCCTGAGGAAAAGGACAATATTGTCATCAGTGACATAATTGACATAATGTAGTTTGACCACAATGCTTCCATTTTATTAAAACAGAGTGAAAACAAGCTCTTGGAGTATAAACCAAAGACAAAGAGGTAGGTTTTGATTTCTACAAAGAGGAAAGAGCTGAATTATATGTTTCTACACAGAAAAGAGTAAATATTTTCAAAAAGAGATTCTCCTGCATCTCTATTCCTTAATGTGTGTTTATTTCCTCATTTATAGGTGGTCATGTGGCTTTCCAATCACATTATGTATTTATCAGTTGAGGCTTGGAGTAGATGGGGAGACTGCATTTCTGTCCTGAGGGCTTCTTGTTACAAATGCTACTCTGTCTCTGTGATGAGGGTTTCATTGTCATTTCTGACTGGATTACAATTTTGATTAGTCAGTTGTCTCTCTCTGCCAATTGCCTGAGTTTTGATAAAGAGTCTGTGAATATTTTAAAACTCTTTACTTATCAAGGCTCTTCAAAAATCAACTATCATGCTCTGTATTCCTTTGTGAGTAAAGAACATCAACTGGATATGGGTTTGTGATCTAGTCCCATGCATTTGATGTGCAATAACTAGTATCTGTTAACTGCTTTTTTATCTTTTTACTCATAACAATCCTATAGATTGTTCTAATCGCTTAGACATGTATGGCAAGATCTTATTCATTTATATGTTCAGTAAGCATTATTGTTCATTTTATGTTCAGTAAGTAAGTAATATTCCAGCTATAAAGATAGATCTCAGAGACAGAAAATATGAAAAACATAGTCCTTGGTTTTCAGAAGCCTCAAGATCTTTGATTCTCAACCTTCCCGATGCTGCAACCCTTCAGTACAATTCCTCATGCCGTGGTGAGCCCCAACCATAAGATTATTTCATTGCTACTTCATAAGTGTACTTTTGCTACTGTTATGAATTGTAATGTAAATATCTTTGTTTTCGCATGGTTCTATGTGACCCCTGTGAAAGGACTGTTCAACTTCCAAGGGACTCACAACCCATAGGTTGATAATTGCTGTTCTAGATACTAAGTGTATGTTAACAAGATTTATTATAAAAAAGTATCTCTTTCTATTTCTAGTGCCATAGCAAGATATCTTATTCTGGGTAATGCATAAATAGTGGAATTTATTTCTCACAGGTCTAGAATTCAGGAAGTCCAAGACTTCCAAGGTAACAACAGTTTCAGTGTCTAGCTGTTTCTCCTCCTATACTGCTGACTGATTCTGTATGCTCACACAGTAGACGGTATGGAAAAGACAAGACCTCCCAAAAGACTCCTGATAATGGATAAAATTCCAGTCATGAAAGCAAAACAACTATAACCCAACTGGCTCCAAAAGGCCTACCTTTTAATACATGAACACTGGGGATTAGATGTTACCATATGAATGGGACAACCACATTGGTACCACAGCAGTGAGTGTGCACAAAGTATAGAGACATCAGGAAGGACTGTAAGAGGTTACTGAAGTAGTAACTGGACATGGTGTAAGAAAACAGCAAGTGTTTAGTCTTAAGAAGTGAAAGAAAAGCATTTTCCAGGTCAGGTTGTGCTAAGGAGGAGATGAAAGCAAGACAGCTTTGGGGTTGGCACATGCACACATCTGCCTACATTGACATCTACAGCCTTCTAGAGAGAAGCATCTCACACACTCAAGGCTAGAATCAAACTCACTGGGCACCCGAAGATGACCTTGGACTTCTGATCCTCCTGCCTCTGCCTCCTAAGTGTTTGGATTACCAGCCTGCACCATCATACCAGTTCTTGCTATGGTCATTCTTTTAATAAATAAAGAAAGTGAAGAAAACTAATGTAAAGAGCATTGTCTGGCACCATAGAGTTGGAAGGCCCCTGTTCATGCACTTACAGTATATGATGCTTCCATAGTAACATGATGTTAACCAATCATTTGTCATGAGGAATTTTCAAATGTTTGTATATTCTGTAAGAGAAAGAAGCATATTGACAAATTCATCATAACTGAGGAGGCTTAGAAAACCTAGGGAGATAGGTGTTATAAAAGTACAAGTTAAATTTGTGATTCTAACTTAGCATGTAATTTTTATTGAAGTATGAAACATATATAAAGTACCAGTCTTAAACAGATAGATTGCTATAGTTTTACAAAACCAGCATATCCCTTATCAAGAAATAAGCACTGTAAATTTCTTAGTAGCCTCTTTCTTTTAAATTAGTAGTAATTATAACCTAAAAGAAAATAACCATCATTCTAGCTCAGTAAATCCATTTGACTTGGGGCTAACAAGATAGCTTAGTGATTAAGAGTACTGGGTATTTTTTCCAGAATATTGGAGTTCAATTCCTAGTGCTCAATGGGTGCTCATAACCTACTGTAACTCCAGTTCCAGGGGATCTGACATTGTCTTCTGACCTATGCAGTCACTAGACACATGTGATACATATATGCAGGCAAAACACTCATATACATAAAAATAAATTAGTTTGACATATCTTTTGAGTTTTATGGAAATGGAATCCTATAAAATGCATTGTTCTATGTTAAGCTTCTTTTTCTTAAAATTACTCAACCAAACAACAGCATGCAGCTATAGTTTGGTATTCACCATTTCCTATAAGAAACTATTATTAAAATATCTTATGCTGCTGCGTTGCCTATGAACATTTGAATTGTTTCCAATGCGGATCTACCACTAATTATTATTCTATAAATAGTTATGCATACCTCTGGTATAAATGCTTGGGCTTTCTGTTGGAAATATCTCTGGAAATAGAATTTCTGCTTCACAGAATATGCATACATATAGTTTTGAAGGTCACTGCTACATGACTTTCAATCTAATCTACTTTCTCAATGCCTATGGCTACTTTCTCAATTACTGTGAATAGCAATTTCTTTGTATCTTGTTTAATAAATCATTGTTTACTCCTGGGTCATGAATATATTTTCCTATAGAATTATTTTGTCATCTATATATGTCCACAATCTATCTGGAAAAGATCTCTGTATATGATATGTAATGGAACCAAGGTATGTTTCTTCCCATATGCATGTCCAGTTGGAACAGTGCTATTTGATGAAAAAATAAATGACTTTTCCTACATTATGGTGGCACTTTTGCCAAATACAAAAAGCCTTATGGATGTGGGTCTAATTAAGAGTTCTCTATGCTGTTCCACTGGCATCTGATTATGGAGTCATGTGCTCACACTCTGCTTATTGAGTCTTGGAAGATTTAGAATATGTTAATACCTGGTAGCAAAGACTCTCCTAGTTTGTTCTTCAAAACAGTCAGCCCAATCCTGGCCTTTGCCATTTCTACAATAGGTATTGTTATTTTAATCCAAATTATAATGAAGCATTTAAGGAAACGTTTTATAACAAGTCTCCTAATCTGTAGTTATGATATATGCCTCTGTGTATTTGGTGCTTTTTCTGGGTGGCATTTGTATAACTCTCTCCTTATTTGTTCCTTAAGTATTTGAGGATTTTTAAAATGCTAAAGATTTTGATTAAAAATTACTTTCCAATTATATGCTGGTATCGTATACATAAACTTCACTGATTTTTTTAAGTGCTCAGTTTATAACCAAAACACTTTTACATTTATTTATTTATTTGTTAATTGTAGTTCAAGAAGTTTCCAATACATAGAATTGTATCTCCTATGCAAAAGGGCACTTGAGTAGTTTGTTTTATTTTCTTGACAGTATTCATAGATTTACGTTTCCCGTTGTATTATCTAAGACCTCTAGTACAACTCAAAGATGCAGGAGTAACCGATGTCTTTACTTCTTCCAAATCTTAGGCATGGAGAAGGCAGTGAATATGTCATTATTAAACGCCATTTAGATTCCTATTAAATGACATTCGTTTTAGGTATTTTCAGAAACCTGTAATTAGATTAAGGGTGCTCCTACTGGCTTCTTGCTAAGAGTACAGCTTTCTGCACGGAGGATAAATCATCCATATTCCTTTCAGGATGAACACGTGCGAGTCGGCGATGAAGCATTATTCCAGGACAGCTTCTTACTGCTCGGTAGTGCATGGAGGAATAAAAGAGAAGTTAACAGGGACAAAGAATCTGCACACCCTCCCCCATCTCTCATCTTGCTTGAATTAAGAATTAAAAAAAAAGGTAAGAGAGGATACAAGCGATTTCTTCTTTTAAATCAGCCTTTCATTTTGCGTGAGTTAATTTCCCTATCTTAGACGAGTTTCCCTATTTTCCACTGTAGATTTCAGTTCTCAGTGTCCTGGATGGATCACATAGGAGGGTTTCTAGCTGCTCCACTGTGAACCTCAATGGAGAAACCACTTATAATTTGCATGGTGGGTGACTCAGGACTGGCTCAATCAGTGCTGTTTCCGGAGCCACACAGCGCATGTCTGCAGACCTCACACCCAGGGCAACCAGGTAAGCAAAGCATTCTCTGGAGTGTTCTTTCCCAGTCCTTCACATATTCTAATAACAGCTGTTCTGTTAGAGTCCTGGTGATTAACAAGGTGTCAAGCCACTCCCCTAGAACACTCCAGAAGAGTCTCTCATGGGGCACCTGATGGATTCTGCGTCACAGATGGCTTCTCCCTACATCAAGTGATAAGCCGCTGCCCTGTTTCCATTTCTCCTGGGTACGTTTTAGAGAGAAAGAACCTCCAGGTCATATGATAGATGTTTCATCTGTGTTAACACGAGCACTTGGAAATTAATCTTTATAACATAGCTGCATACTGAACCAGCCTCATTTCTGAATTCACTTTGAGATGCTCCAGCTCCACATTTGCTCAAGCTTTTTTTTTTTTTTTTTTAAACAGAAGCTCAAGATTATTTATTTTCCCTGTGTATATTCTTGGCATATTTCTGCCTAGAGGAAAAGCAAAATCAATAAGTCCTACAGTTTTATTAAGTTTCTTAAAGAGCAGGGTATCTGATCTGGTGGCTGGAGTTGGTTAATCACCATTCTGTACAAATTCATCTTAGGATAGCAGCTTTCCCCATGTACTGTTCAGTTGTCCTTAGTAACAGAGGCCTATCAAACTCACTAACATTGCTGAGATGATAATTGTTGCTCATAGCCACATGTCAATGCCTTCAGTGTAGCCCCAAACAGTTAATGTTAAGACTATTCTCTCTCTCTCTTTTTTAAATTGGATATTTTATTTACATTTCAGATGTTATCCCCTTTCCCCAGTTCCCCCTCTCCCAGGAACCCCATCCCATCCCCCCTCCTCCAGCTTCTATGAGGATGTGCTCTTACCCACCCATCCACTCCTACCTCCCCACCCTCGAATCCCCCCACACTGGGGCATCCAGCCTTTATGAGACCAAGGACATCCTCTTATTTAATGCTCACTCCTTTGCATTTTGAGTCCACAGCATACCACTTTCCGATTTCATTTTGTAATAAAAAAGTCTGGTGCAAAAAACCAACATGGCACTAATTTCCCTCTACCTGTGGGAGAGAAAGAGTTTGGGACAAAACGAACAGTGCATTTCTGAGGCTGCTTTACTTGGGGAAAACTGTTCAATATTTTTGAAAACCCTTCCGGCCTAAGCTGGATTTGGCAAATGTCTGGAGGCACTTTCTTTCACTCTGCTAGCCATCTGCCTCTTTGTGCTGTCTCAACACGGCTGTCACTGGCTTTCCTTTTCTTCTGTTTCATCCTCTCTCTCTGAGTATAGAACTTTCCCTTCCTATTAACTCAGAATAACAAAATATATCTCCCCTTTACTTTCCTCCCCAAGTTCCCAAACCACTAATAATATGTGATTCACCCTTGTCCCTTTTTCAGCCAAAGCCAAAACCTGCACCAACTACCTGCACCAAGAGTATTTCTCTGGGTTCAAATCGACCCAGAGCTGCCTGGCGTCTGGTTTCTCTTCTCTATATTTTGTTGTTCTCTTCAACAGATAAGCATTTTTTTTAAATCCTCTGTCTCTGAATCTCCCTCTAGCTACAGCTTTGTAGTTCATAGCTGCCGTTTCCATCCCCATTGGACATATATTGCTCAACTGACAATAATTTATCTTCTTTCCCTCAAATATCAGTGAAATTATTTCCAGCAATTGACTTCACATCACTAAATCCAGTGGCTGTATCTGAGTCCCTTTATTATTCGGCACTGTTAACAATTCCCTTCTTACTCTCTCTCTCCGCTTTTGGCTTTACAGGGATTTCTTCCCTGGGTTCCCATCTGCTTAGCACTGGGCACGTTCCTCAGTCTCTCTGGCCAGCTCCCTTTCCTGAGGCTTCCTCTCCACCATGGATGACTCATAGATCCTTATACATAACTCATCCTTCTTGAGAGCTTTAGACTCAGGTCATGTGAATAGCCCTTCACCGGACCTCAACATGCCCTTAAACTGATTTCAGAGTCATTGTCTCTGAGACTGCCTAGACATTTCTAAATGAATAGATGCTTGAGTTCTAGAAAGACATGAGTTACTCCTAAACCAGCACATCTTTGTATCTTTAATCTGCTATATACAAACTCATCTCCTTCTGATTCTTATTGACTTCTAGCTGGTTTCTTACACATCTTTTCAGCAGACCCTATTTTCTTTATTCTGACACCACCAACACTAATGCATATAAATTGCTGAACCTATTTTTCTAAAATGTAGATTCAAGAGCTAGAAGAAATAACTCAGAAGCCAAGAATACTTGCTGCTCTTGCAAAGAATCCACCCAGGTTTGATTTCCAACACCCACATGAAGGCTCTCAATCCTCTGTAACTCCAATTTCAGGGAACCTGATGCCCTCTTCTGGTCTCTGTGGATTCTTACACACACATGCTGCATATAAACACATGGGCACATGAACACACAATGGTGCATACATGTGTATGTGAGCTTGCCCCACACACACACACGAAATAATTACATCTTTACAAAAATGTAAATAAAATGTAGATTGTGTCATTTTTTTTTCTTTAAAAAATGCTTAGCTTCATTTGAGACAAGTTTAATAAATATTATGACTTTTCAAATGGATTTGGCAAGGTAGTGACCTGGGAAATTCAGAATCTGCAGCTAATTTTCTCTTGTGTCTCAGGTGTGCTTTAACACTGGACTCAAGGCTCTGGTCACAGAAATTTCACTCAGTTGGTAACTTCTAAGTTCTTGTCCTATGAATTTAAAAAATATGCAAATTACAGACCATGAGTGGTTGAGTTTAGAACACAGTTTTGTTATAGACTCATAGGTACACTCAAGAGGGTGGCCAGAGGTCCTGTAAGCAGAGGCAGTCCTAAGGAGTGGAGACCCCACTATGGGGTCTTAGAGTTCATAGGGCTTATTGATGCCTGAAGAGGGAGAACTAGTCAGTTCAGGGGCCCAGTTCCAGGCTTCTGGAAGCTTCCCAGCTTCAGACAGATCTGAATTTTAGTTCCAAAGAAGGGACATGCATAGGAAAACTAGACCTTCTTTTTGACAGATATCCAGGGCAGAACCAAAGACATTTTGGCTTTAAGCACTTCTGACATCTCTTTGGCCTCTGATATTTCCAGGTTTCAGTCAAAACAAACAAACAAAACCAACCAAACAAAAAACCAACCTCTTCATTTTCAGGGTCTTCTAATTCTAAACTGTCTAGCTATTTCTGTCTCCAGTTCTCACCTGTGATTACATAGTAGAGATAAAATAACAAAGGGTTAGGAGCAACCGAAACATTTGTGGAGAATAGGTGAGAAAAATGTATCAATATCAATGTTTATTCTATAACTGTGATAGAGGAAGTATGCTGCCACAATGGATAGCCAAAAAATAACCAGTGATATACAGCAAACAGAAAACCAGCAAGTAGAGCCACTCATAGCTGGAAGTACAATCTCTGATAGAGGTTCAATGAGAAAAGCAGAAATAAATCATTATTTCAAGCATCTGAATTTAAAACAGAGGCAGATAATCATAGAATTATTGGGGGGGGAGAGATTAAAGGGTGGGACACAAGAGACCATTAGCTTGAAGTCCCAACTGTGCAGAGATATTCCTCAGAAAGTGGATTGGATGAAGGCATAGTACCCCAAACTGTTCTGCAAAGACTGTTGGCTGTGTGGGAATATAGTTTCTGTAAAGCTGAACACCTGTCCAAGTCTTGTTTCTTTTGCTATTGGTTCTGGGGGTAAATAACTTCAATTCCCCTTTCCTCTAAGTCTGTGTAAGTGTCTCACTTTGGTAATACCCTTATTTTGAATCTTACTAACAAAGACATTTGGAAGACTTAATCTGACTTTTGTGATATCAGAAAAGCAAGAAATGGAAACCAACAGTTACCAAGTTTCCAAAGGCCACAAACCTATGTGCAACAGTGAGCATCATAGCTCAATGGGGAATCCAAGACCTGCTCTGGAAGCAGCAGTGGGAGGAATGACCATTGAATGAATGACCACCGATAAAAGGGGAGCTGAAGTCCTTACTCAGACTGTATAGTTGAAGGAACTGAAATTCATAAAGACATTAGCTAAAAGGAAAACTTCTAGTAGCAAGGTTTTGTTAAACAATATTTTTACCATATAAGAAATTATTGATTAAACTACATTAAATTCAATGGCATCTTTTTTTTTTTTTTTTTTATCAAAAAACACCACAAAGAAAGTTAAAAAAAAAAAAAAAGAGAGAGAACAAATTAGTTAAAATAGCTGTCATGTATACAGTCATCAAACGTCTACTGTTTGGAATATACAAAGAGCTCCTACCAACTGAGAGAAAACAAACAAACAAAATAGAAAAAATGGGCAAATGGTTTGGACATATTTAACCAATGAATGCAAAAATATGTTTAATCTCTTAGCAATCAGAGAAAATCAAATTATGTTCATTAGATGGGAGTTTAATATATTTTTAAGCTTTACAGCACAGACATATGTTGATAAATGTTTTAAATGTATCTGACATAATATTAAATACATGGAAAATGATTGAAAAATGTTCAGCTTGCTTAATAGTAAAAGCTGTCATTTTCCCAGTGTCACTTTTCCCAATGTTCATTTTTGCCATTCAATAAATAAACCATGACACTAAAAGAAAGCCTGTTCCCAATGCAATATCTATCTATTTCATACATGTGGCCACACAATTGCTGAAAACCATTATTTTTTTTTTGCTCAGTGCCAAAATGGCTTTCTGCCCGGCAAAATACAAAGCCATGTAACAAAAACAAATAAACTCTGATTTACTAAACTGGAGGAAATGTAATCTACGTTGATAAGCATCCTGGGATTTTATGCACTAAAATCTACCAGGAAATAAATATGTGAGCCAGCAAAGCAGGGTTGGGATCAATTGCTGGATTTGGTTTGTTTTGAATCTTTTTGTTTCTCTGTGGTAGAAAGGGAGAGAAAGCAAATTGAACAGCGAGGAAGCCCTTTGCTGTCTTTCCTCACTCTTTGCTCTTTTGCTGCATTCTGGGAAAGTTTGCACTGCAGCATTATAAACATGGTGTCTCGTCTTGGGGTCTGCAGGTTTTCTCCTGTCTAGACTCATCTGCCACATTCTTGGCCTCCATCTGTTCATAGCCTTCTCATCTGCCAAATCCACTTCCTGCATGCGTCCCCCCCCCCGCCCCCCCGGGGTTAGCCATGCTGCTTCAGGCCTCTGTGCCCTTGCCAATGCCCTTTGTTTTCCTGGGTCCCAACTTCTTTGTCTCTACCTCCATGACCCCCAGCCAGCAGGTGATGTCTGATCCTCTGACCTGGGATTCCTAAGTCCTATACGATAATTATCACATTCCCATCAAAGTGAATTTTTGTGCTTTTCCTATTAGACTTGAACCTTCTTGATGTAAAAGTGTAATTTGTTTTTAATTTGCACAACAATCTTGGTACTTACTAATATGAGCTGTATCAGCATGTAATGGGAAAGGGTCATTTTCCACCTAAACTCCTTCAGTGTCTTGAGCATTCTCCAATCTCTTAGTCTTGATCGTACTCTTCTTCTTGCACCTGACTGTAGAGCCTGGGGGAGGGAAGAGGGAGTGTTTCTTCCCATTATTTATCTAGTTTTTCTATAGCTACTTTCTCAGGGACCCTTCTCACACCCTATGATGGAAAGGTGTCCCCTGTTCTGTCTTTCTCTGTTCTCTGTTACTATTTATTGCTCTTATTGCCGTCATGTGTGCCTGGTCTTCAGTCAGCATCTGTTTTTGAATAGTGCTGGGTTCTCTCACTGGATTCTTAAGTTCTGTGAGATTACAAACCATGTCTACTTTTGTTTATCATCCCTTTATTGTTATACAGCAGGTAGTAGACTTCTACTAAGTAATTTTTGACTGAGTTATTGAATGTCCCACGAGCACTGCTCAAACCCTGAAAGTAAAGAACATATTTCATAGGCTAGCAGGCTATTCATGGTATACTATATTATTAAACATTTGCCTCTTCAAAGGCTTCTATACATATGTCCATATGTGCAGGAGACATGAAGGAGAAGGCAGCATGATGCTTATTGTAAATACTGATCTGCCTTTCTGGCCCATGGACTTACATCTGAATCTAAAGGACAGATTACTCACAGGCCTATGGTAAAGATGAACTTCATAACTAGGAAACTCTGCTACATGATATATACTGTTTGGCATGTTGGACAACAAAGTCACATACATTTTGGGAATTTCCTGTCCCTTCAGAGTCCAGCCTGGTGTTTTAGGCACAGAGTGAGTGAATAGCATGGGATAGAATCCAAGGTTCCCTAGATATGATGCTGGCACCCCTTCTTTCATACTGGCCCCAGTGCCAGCAATCACACTACACTTGGGTACTTTTGTATATTGTTTTTGCTTCTTTTTATTTTTCTTCTTGTATCTATTAACATATACTAAATATAGTATAATAAAAGGAGCTGGAGGAAAGGAAAACCAAAACCAACCCAAAATATAACATGTGTGCTCTTATTAGACCAAAGGCTTAAGTAAGAGACTCCTGAAGCCCACAGACATGGCTTCATGCAAGTACACTATAAAGCAGTAGACTCGGAGGGTTTTAATTGTTCCGTGTGGCTCTCTTCTGTCCATTGGCTACTGAGGCCTGGAAAAGTCAGAGCATACCACTGTAGTTCTCCACTTCCAGCTAAGAACTTGCTTCTGAATTATTTAAAGTTTCTTCTGGATATGGCCTCCAGTTTGAATCTTTAGTGATGTGTTTTCCTGACCAATTTGCATAGCTTTCAGCTTGACTTGTAAAAGGGATTCTTTGCTGTGGCCATCTGGAAGTAGTACAAATTATTGATGCTAATTGTTCCTCTTCCATATTCTCTTCTTGTGATCTTCTCTTGTTTCAGCCTTTGGTAATATACAACACCCTCATAAATATTTCATGTTATACAAGATGGCCTCTAGGTCTTCATTAAGTGAGCTTACACTGGCAAATGAATATGTTAAATCTAGGAGAGCAAAGTCACTTATTGCCTGCCCTTTTTGCTTGTATTGGGTTATATTTTCTTTATTTTCTCCACATCAGGCTTATATTCTTCAAACCCAGCATCTGCAGACTTCCTGCCATGCGAGCCTCAGTGTATTTGCCACTGGCAGCGACTCCAACCTTTAGATGAGAGGCCAGTCCTCTAGATGCAGCTGGAGGAGGTGGAGGACCCCATTCCTGCACAACCAGGGAGTTGTTTCAGCTCCTTGACATCAGACTTTGCATCAGTAGAGTGAAAGTTATGAGTAGTAACACAGCAAGAGGACAGCTACACAAAAGTGGTTGTAAAGTCAGAGCCAACCTCTAGTAACATCAAAACAGCAGTGGGAAGGGAGAGAGGCTGTTCTTCATCAGGTGGAGAAGAGGCAGGATACCATGTTCCAGAGGTGGCGGAAGTTCTCAAAGGTGTGTGGCCCAGAAAGCACTGATTTCTCTGTTGCCCTCATGTGAATTTTGGTGCAGGAAAGACATTGTTCAATCTATTTTTTAGCCATTTTCTTTGGCATCCTTTAAGAGGCACTTTCTGCTGTTTGGTTTTCTAGCTATAACATACACAACATACACATCTCCTTGTTCACACACGTGGCCTTTGTAATACAAGCTTCTTTTGGTCTTGACTAACTTCTCTGAAGAAGTCTATTCGACTCACAAGCCCACTACCATTTACCTTCAGGGATTGTCCTCTGCTTGCATGCACGTAGACTCTTATGTTGTACTTCTTTCCTATGCCTAGCAGTCTAGAAAAACTCCTGGCATTCTGCTTCTTAGATTTGGGGACTGGCTAAGTGCATTTGAAGACAGGTGATTTTTACATAAATCACATAATGATGTGATAAGGAAGAAACATTTGTTTTCTTTCTAGAATTATTTAGAAAAGATGGTCTCTTGCTATCATTCTGAAAACTATGGTTTATTTTATGCTCAGTGCTTGATCTGGAGGCATCAACTAAATCTCATAGTTCCATTGAAATTATTTGTCTTATGTCTTAGGGTTACTGTTGCTATGATAAAACACCATGACCAAAGCAACTTTGGGAGGAAAGGGTTTATTCAACTTACTCTTCTGCATCACCACCACCATCACCACCACCACCACCACCATCATCATCATCATTATTATCATCATCATCATCGGAAGTGAAAACATCACAGAAAGTCAAGCAGGGCAGGAATGAGGATCTGAGGCAGAAGCCATGGAGGTGTTGCTTACTGGCCTGCTCTTTATGGCTTTGCTCAGCCTGCTTTCTTATAGAACTCAGGACCACCAGAGCAAGGATGGTACCACCCACAATGGGCTGTGTCCTCACCCATCAACCATGAATTAAGAAAATGCTTTACAGCCAGATCTTATGGAGGCAGTTTTTCAATTGAAGCTCTCTCCTTTCAGAGGAGTCTAGCTTGTGTCAAGTTGACATAAAACTAGCCAGGACATTCTCAAGATGATATTCTCTACATAAAGGGGATTTTCTGGTACTTTTATCACTTACTTTTCTGCTTTCTTTGTTTCTATGCCTGCCATCTAGATTCTTCTCTTAGACAAATAGAAACATTGTATATTTGCTTTGTTATAACAAGTTTCAGGCATCATTATTTACATTGTTTCAGTCTCACAATTCTCTGGGTAAATTAAAGAGAATGCCACTGAATAACTTCCGTTCCTATCTATCACATTTGTGATGGTTGATCATTCAAGTACTGGTGTGTTCTAAAAAGTATATGCAGATTTACCATTTGCCAAATGGGGGCTGTCTGCATATAAAATATTATAGTCTGGTCTTCTGTTTGTTCCTATGTTAAATTAACTTATACTCTGAAGTCATGGGGCCCTGCCTCATGTAATGGCCTCCACTGGCCTCCATCATTTTACAATTTGGAGTCATCATCCAGTAAAAACCACAGCTACAACTCTGGAGAAAGAGTCCTTCTTTCTTGGTCACCTCCACAAAAGGGTTAAACTGATTTTTTCAAGAAGCCTTGAATTCTGACATATCTCATAGGACTCAGAATGGGAATTTAGTTCCTTTCATATTAGTTTAAGAGTTTCCCATGGGATATAACAGTCTGTGTTTGAAAATAAAATAGAGAAAGAAGCAATTGAATTAGCTTCCTAGGACTGCACAAATTGGCTTAGAAACAGAAATTTAAGGGCTAGAGAGAAGGCTTGGCGGTTAAAAGCACTGGCTCCTCATGCGGAGGATCCAGGTTTGATTCCCAGCATCTGCTGAGTGGGGATTCTATACATATTTGTAACCTCATCTTAGTGTGATTGTATCTGCAAGCACCATGTTTCCAAGTGGGTTTATACACTTAGGTTCTGAGAGTAGATGAATGTGTGTGTGTGTACCTGTGTGTGTGTAAGAGAGAGAGAGAGAGAGAGAGAGAGAGAGAGAGAGAGAGAGCAAGAGAGAGAGAGAAAAAGAGAGCATGGTGTGTATAACTATCCAACCCAGTAAATAAACCAACCAACCTACTTTATATGGCCTTCCTTCCTTCCTTCCTTCCTTCCTTCCTTCCTTCCTTCCTTCCTTCCTTCCTTCCTTCCTTCTTTCTTTCCTTTTGCATCAGGATAGGGAAGGTAGATGCTTTTGGTTGTCCAGGATTTTAATAAGCACCTCTTAATTAACATTAGAAGTTTTGTGGATTAAACCACAGAGAACCCAAATGATGTTTTCTTTTCATAATCTTTTTCCTATGCTTATAACTACTAGTATGAGACAAACTCTAAAAGGTAGCCACTTGGCCTCATCGTGCCAACTAGGAGCCAAGGGTCAACTCACTGTTCAGTTGTCCCTAGCATGTGTATTCTGATGTTATCCCACTAGCTCAAAACACAAGGCCAGAGGTGTGTCAGAGCTCACTCTTCCTCTCTACCTAGTTTTCATATTAGCCCATGCCACTCATTTCTACTTTTTCTTAGTCAGAGCTAACTTTTATGCCAGAAAGTTTGGAAATGTTTTTCTTTTTAAAAAGCTATATTAAACAGGAAACAGAGCTGCACCATAACAATTGAGACTCCAGTTAGCAAGGGAAGAGAAAAATAGATTCTACCAAAATAAACCAGTGTGGTCTACAGACTACAGGACTTGTCAGAATCAGGGGTTTAGATGTCAGTGAAGAATTAGGGCTGTTTCATCGTCCCGCCCATATCAATAGGTTAATGTAGGTGCACACACCTCCAGTGCATACCAGAGGACTGATTTCCTAACCCTGGTCAAACATGCAGCTACATCCAATCAGACAAAAGTTGCCTTTCCATCCCCTGAGGCTCCTGGGTTGCAATAGCTGCCTCCTGAAGCTTTTGCTTTGCAGATAAACATCAGCCACTCGATCAGGAAACAGCAGCTAATCATTGGTTACACAGATGTTAGTATAATATATATTTTGTGATTTATTTAACTAGTTCCCTGTTATTAGCCACTTATGTTTTTAATGTTTCTGTCTTATAGTTTTCAACTGAGTGTCCTTACAAATGACATTCCTGTAGTCTTGTCAGACTAGATGGCTGTATGCAGCTGGGACACATAGACAGCTTGGTTTGAGATGGACTCTCAGGTAGGATATACTGAATTGTTCTGTTCTGGATGTAATTCCCTTCTCTTTTAAACTGGCAAGAAGGTGATAAAAAATGAACTGATAATTAAAGCTCGAGGAGAGTGGAGAGGGTATCCAACGGCTTCCCCTTTTATTCTTGATCCCGTGTACTTGGCTCCCAGCTGGCATGTCAGCATCATTACTGCTTTGCCTCCTCCTGAAATTAGATCAAAGCTCTCAGTGAGCAGGCATTCATGAAGGAGCGCTTTAATGAAATTACTCTAGTGACCAATTGCATCTTCTTGCTTCTCCTGTCTTCCTTCCTCTTTTGATTCTGACCCAACCACTTGACCTCATCACCCTGACATGGGATCTGACAGCTGACAGAGGCTTGGCTTTTCTACATTTCTTTTCCCTTTGTTCCTGGACATGTCTGCTAGGGACTTGTAAAGCAGGGAGAAACACAGACTTACACCTTTCCCCAGACGGTATGCAGCACTGATGCCTGCTCCCCAGGCATTTGTGATTGGAGATATGGACTGTTTATGCCAGTGATGAAAGAGAGTAAATCATGGCAGCTGCAGAGTGAGATAATCTGTGGACGAGGCAGCTCGACTGCCTTTCTCAGGCCTTAAATTAACTTTGCTTATTGCTCCGTCTTTTCTCTCCCTTTCTGTTCTGTCTTTTCACGGCGGGGTTCCTGGCAGCTTTCTCAAGACTTTAATCTATTTTGCTACCTTCAGATATAAGCTGCTCTGATGTAGGGAATGGTGCCCCTCCATGAAGGGCAGAGTGAAGAGGTGATGGGGTGGGGACAGAGGGAGGGGTACAAAGAAGGCAGAGCAAGTACTAGCAAGAATGAAAAGACATCTCACATTTTGAGCACCTACTTGGGAATCTCTGAGTTTCTAATTCAGCTCAAATTTCCAGCTCCAGCGTGCTAATATGTACACCACAAGGCTGGTATGGTAGGAGCCTCACCTCGGATTTCAAAACTGCAAACTTATCCCTGCTTGTGAGGATTAAAATGATGATGTATTCGTCATGCGGCGAGGCATTCGCTATTCTCTGCACAGTTGGAGTGCAGCTCATTTGTGCACTCTGGCCTGGCAGCCATTTGTTCTCACTTCACTGTTCCTTGTCTTTCCTTCTCTTGCATGCAGACACCTGTCTGTTTGATCCTCTCTGGGCCTTACAGTCCAGAATCAAGATAATTTACCCTTTCTTCACTTATTGACAGACACAGATATCACTCTAGGAATGAGGGCAAAAATCAGCCAGCTGCCCTTTGCCTGAGCCTGACCCATTTCTGTGCACAGGGCCAGATGAAGGTGGCCTTGATAAGCCTCCATGAGGCTGCAGCAATAGACCATTCACCAGATGCTTCTGTGTGTATGTCCCCCATGACCTGGCCCTTTGACAATACTATTTGCTGCCATTGATTTTTTTTGATGCTTGGAAGGTTGGTGGAAACTGCAAGCAGCTTCCTAAATCTTAGAGGAGGAAAAGCTGCATCCTGGCCCTATTGGGATCTGTCAATCTTCTCCTGTATGGCTAAAGAGTCTTATCTGGGGTCTGAGTAAGCGTTCAGGAGTTGATTCCATTATATTCAACAGATATTTATGGGAAAGCTGCTTGGCTTGGTAGAAATGATGCTAGGTACAACAAAATATTATAAGATGAATGAGATCCAGACTCTTACATTCCAAGGACTTAGAGCCTAGGGGAAGTCAATGTAAAGCATTTTCATTAGTAGCTCACATAAATAAAAGGCAGCAATTCTACAGTAACTTTGGTTTGGAGAAGAATGGAAACCCTCAATGATTCTGACTGGAATAGGGTCTGGAAAACTGTAGACACATAACAGTTCACAAAAAAATGTATATAGTTACAATGGACTATGGTGTGTGTGTGTGTGTGTGTGTGAGAGAGAGAGAGAGAGAGAGAGAGAGAGAGAGAGAGAGAGAGAGAGAAAGAGAGAGGAGAGAGAGAGAAAGAGAGAGGAGAGAGAAAGAGAGAGACAGAGAGAGAGACAGAGAGACAGAGACAGAGACAGAGGCAGAGACAGACAGACAGAGACAGACACACAGAGAGATTGTACTAACAGACATTTCAAAATGCAACAGATTGATGACTTAGAAAATGGAGATGGATTTTTCTCACAGAGTTTGAGTATCCAGAGTCAAGGTGTTTGCATGGTCAGATACTGATGTGGATGCTTATTCTACTTGCCATGCAGCTCTTTCCCTCGCTTCTCAAATGTGAGAGTCAGAGGAGAGAAAAAAATGAGGAAAGGGAGATGGAGAAAAAGGAGGGAAATCGGGAGAGGAAAGGAAAGAGGGGTGGGGAAAAAAGAGAGAAAACACAAATGAGAGAACATAAATTCTATTGTGCCTCTTGTAAGGGTGCTAAAGCCTTACTGAGCCCCACCCTGATACCCTCATCTAACCCAAATTACTTTCCATAGACCCTATTTTTATGTGCTATCTCACTGGACATTAGAATTTTTTACATATGCATTTTGGGAGAACACACAAACATTGACTCTACAAAAGTATAGTCCAGGAATATTAACTTTATTTTTTAATGTAACCTTCCTCATATTATCCATAGCAGAAGTGTAAGCATCATTTATTACATGCAGGTGCGTATTCTACACTATTGTAAACCACCTCTTTTAGGACGATACCACTTTCTTTGCTGCCTCTGGTCCCTGAGATCCAATTTCATTTGCAACATAAGGGGAAAATCTTAGATGCTGTCAGGTGTTCTGCTCCTTTATTTTCCACTTCCCTCCTTGCTCCTGTCTTCTCCCTCCCTTCCTTCCTTCCTTCCTTCCTTCCTTCCTTCCTTCCTTCCTTCCTCCCTCCTTCCCTCTTCCTTCTTTTCTCCCTCTCCCCCCTCACATTCAAAAGTACTGTTGAGCACCAAAGCTAGAGACATGGCTCTTGCTACTCTTGAAGAGGACCTAGATACAGTCCCAAGCATCCATACCAGGGGATTACAACCTGCAACTCCAGGATTTTTTTTCAGGGAAGAAGGTTACTGAAGGGGTACAGTTGAGAATATTAGACAGTAAGAAAGATATATATATTTTCTCTTATGTACAGAATTCATATATATGGCATGGAAGCCAGAGGGGGGAGACTATTTGTAGAGAGGAAGAGGACCAGAAAGACATGAGGTGGGGGAGTAAGACAGGGAGATGGAGGGTGTGGCTATGGGCAAAGTACAAGTGCAAATGCAGAAAAAATGTCATGACATGTCTTGTGTACTAACTAAATAATATTGTTGAACCCTAGAGAAAAAAAGTGCACTGTGTATATAAACACATATGTTAAAACTTTCATTCTAATTTATTCATGCCTGAGAACACAGTACAGTTGCCACTCACACAGAGAAGTATGTAGAAAAATGCTTAGGGTGTATCATATATGATCTACGTTTATTGTATTGTATGGCCTATGTTTATTACATAAACAAATGCTGACAAGCCTGTTTCTTCTATTGTCACACAGTGGACAGAATTTGGTGTGACTTATAAGGCAGGTGGTAGAAAGCCTTCCATACACCTGTATGTGTACAGTGGAAGACATGGGTCCTCTCCCAGTGACCTGCATATTCACCAAGAGTCTCAATTATCCATCCACAAGTGTGTAAAGTTAACCATGTACCACTGTATGTTGATGAGTGTAAAATATTAAGAAATATTAGTCTTAGATTGGCATGATGGGTTCATGACTATGTCAAGCATCCAGGAAGCTGAACCGGGGGGATTATCTAGGATTTGGAACAGCCTGGGCAACATAAGTGAGTTCCAGGATGACCAAGGCTCCTCATTGAGGATTTTTTTGCATGCACATGTGCTTGTGCTTGTGCTTGTGCTCATGCGTGCGCGAGCACACACACACACAGAATTAATGAGTCAAATGGCACTAATAACACACTGACTTAAGGAAGCCTACTTGGTGTTTCCAGGTGAGGGCACTGGAGCAGAATCTGGTAGTGTTTGACACTTTGCCTGCACGGTTCTCAGCTCTCACGTGTGAGATGTAATTCTGAATGTGGGTCTTCCTATGAGTTTCATTTGCAAAGAATTTGAGTTTCTGGAGTCTTGGGAGATTTTCTGGACTTCAGAGGAGAAGCTGCCCATCACTGGTACATTTCCTAAAATACTCAGCTCTTACGAGTTTCTCTTTCCTGTTTATAAAACAAACTGATCAGTTGCCAGGAGGACCCCAGAGATTCCAAGGGAGTTTTCTTATCAGTTTTGGCAAGTCAAATAAAAGATCTATACCTAAGTTGCTGGCACATCTATTAGGGTGTTAATTTGTTTGTTTTTTAGGGCTTGGCACTGCCCAACTGTTGCAAGTTACTCCCAAAGAAACAGATAGCCCTCAGAGAGTTTCTCTGTTCTACTTACTTTTCGTAGAAAAGAGGAACTCTAAATATCGCTGAGTTTTGCTGCAATCCTTTGCAGCAATCTGTGATAACTAGAGACTGTCAATCACCTGAACCTGAGTCAATTTGGCTCTACTATGCTTTTGTTTTGGATCACTTTCCCTACCCAAGCGTATTATACCCTGGCTTCTCATTACAGGTAATAGCTCTCTCTAGCTTGCCTTACTTGTATCCACTCTTTCATGCCTATTTCATGGCACAGTTACTGGGGAAGAACAGCTGGCTTTGAAGTATAATGCTGACATCAACCAACACCTGGCTCTCGCAGCAATACAACAGCTTCTATTTTGCAGTTATACGTTCTGTTGTGATAAAATGTCTTCATTTAGTTTATTTCAATAATTGCTTGAAATTTTATACACACACACACCCTGCACACATACTTGCTATCCCCATAGTGAATTAAAATATGAGCACTGAACAGACTCATTCTCTGGATAAACTTTAATTTTTGTTTACTTAGAAACTGGTTGCTACTGACTACTGACTCTCTGACCTGTTCTAAGCAGTTAAAATGAACAACTCACTAAGAGACGCGTTAAATCAACATGGAAGACTATTTAGTGCAGGTACATATGGCACGCCCATTGAATTCAGGGATCACCAGTATTGTCCTGACTTCTTTCTGTAGAAATTCAGGTTTGGTAGGTTGTTGTGGAGGTGAATTATTTTTGTCCATCTTCACAGGATACAGAGGCTAATAGACAGAAGCAGCTGTCCCTGCCATGGCAAACCAGCATGTGCATCTTCCACATGTTTATGGCCTTTTCATATTGCTCACCCTGCTGCAAACTGAAATGTGTCTCTTCTCCCAACTCTTACTCTATTTTCATAAAATACCGGGAAATGCGAAGTCCAGAACAAATTTCATGATGAAACTTGACAAATTAGGAAGAATCTTTGTTTTGTTCTCCTTGTCTCACTTGGCCAGGACCTTTGGGATTTTTTTGCTTTTTAGATCATGGTGTAATGTAAATTTCAAAGGCAACTCACACAGCAGTCAACTTGTGCACAGTTCTCCATTTTGCAGACTCCATTTTTCTTCAACCTGTATGACTTTCTCCTCCCACACACTAATGTGCTTGAGGCTCCTCTGGAGTTTGGGAGGGTTTGGGAGAGAAGAGGTATATATGTTGTTAATAAACTGATAATGTCACATGGTGAGATCTGTATGGCATGCATCCTACTTGTGACTGATGGTTACTTCTGCCCCATTACTGAAGTCGCCTATCTGATTTGCTTTGATAATGTCGAATGTATTCTTTTAGTACATTGTGTACAAAACTACACCCTTCCAGCTTCTCTCCAGTAAAACTTCTTCAATCACAACCCAACTCTGTAGCCTATAGAATAAAATTTAAGACAAAGCTAAGACAGATCCTCTTTTATTTGGATCACATCCAAGCCCAGTGAAATTCATTTCTCCATCAAACTCTGGAGAAGCCTCCTTCATGTTCTGCTGGACACAATCATCAGACTGAAGCATATTACCAATAACAGTGTGGAAGCATTATAGGGGTCTGAAGGGAGACACTACTTGCCTATCAGCCTCCATAAACTAGGCATGAGTAAATCATAACATTCTACCGTTATAGGTACTTTAAGAAGTTACCCTGATAGTTTGTAGGTGTTAAAAAAGAAGGAACTAGATCATTAATCACTGTGTGTGTATGTGTTTGTATCTGTGTAAGACACAGACAAGTTCTAGAAAGATCAGCACTTAAGCATTATGATAGAGATTTTTGCTAATATTGGATTTGCTATGAGAAGAGTATTTCTAGAATTACTTGTGAAATTAACACTTACAAAAGAAATTGAATTAGCTTCCTGGATAATTGCTTAGCTTGGACTCCTCTTTGCTTGTCCCTCATTTATGTGGAAAAAGCAGTGAAAAACTTCATCTTGCCCCATTTGCCAAGTCCTGCCATACAGAAAGGACTGTGTGACACAGTTCCCACCACTGGAGAACTAGTAGGGCAAGGGCATCCGCAAGTGTTGACAGTCACTAGGCATAAGGCTTGTTTTTATTAAAATATGCATAATTTACCTTATGTTCCTCCTTTGGGCAATATTCTCCCGGCCAAGGTTAATGGCTCCATGATAATTAGAAACAGTCTGAGAGGTAAAGGTGTGTCTAATGTCCTTGGCAAAATGGTAAATGCAGTGACCTTCAAGACAGCCCTTAAGGCTGTAGGAAAGAACTCTGAAAACAAGAGTTCAAAAATACATAATTCTTCAACTATGCAAAATATAAGGGTGCAATATGAATTGTATTAGGGGCATCACAGGCCTAAAAGAATGAAGGCATCTGTACTATAAGCCAGCTTATCAGAAAGATACAAAGGCAGGCAGATCTCTGAGTTCGCTTGCTATGTTAAAAAATTGTACTTGCTATCTCTTTCTAAGAATCAAAAGACTCAGGTCATAAAATGCTGATTCTCGGGATAATCAAAAGGAAACCTGGGTAAACAATTGAATTGATATGTAAATAAAAGACTGGCTTAGTCTTCAGGAGCAGAGCTATCTACATGGAGAGCCAGCTCAAGCAGGACACAGAGCTTTCAGCTGGTACCCATAATTAACTTCAAGTCATTTCTTTCAGTGCTTCCAAACACACCTTTCCTCAGAACCCCTCTTCAAGCCAAGGCTGGTCCTTATCACCCATTCATCAGTATCTTGTCACTGTTTGATTATTGAGAATAATTTTTGAATGATAATGTATGACATGATATCATATAAGAAATCTACAAAAGAATTTAATTCAAAGTTCATAGAATAAAATAGGCTAACAAATCTATAATGATAACAAAAAAATACTGATATAGGCTTACTTTGATGGGATTACTGATGAACACCTGTGTCTCTGCTTTGCATGAATCACTTTGTGAATTCTCATGTCTTGGCCAACTCTGTTTACCACAGCTGAGGTGCTGACATGTTCACACAGCTGTAATTCTTGCTTCTTCAACTACTACTGCAGGTGAGTACACCCCCATCACCCGAGAAAACCCACCATGAAGAACTCTCTTGAGAACTTGGTCATTCCCCATCACACACTTGAGTATGATGTGCTTCATATTCAGATCATGCCTTGGAAACCACCTTCTCCTTCCCAAGAGGCAGGGAAGCTATGCTGGCTTTCATGTTCACCCCTTTCTTCTGTTTCCCATTTCCCATTTTCCAAAGCTGGATCAGATTTGACCTTATTTCCATTTCCTTTTCTAGCCAACATTTTTTAAACTAATGTTATCCAGTCATTCCTGTTCTACCATCTAACAGTACACAGATAAAATAAAAAAGCAATGTTTAACTTGCTGAGATTTTATGAAACATGGAATGATTATCAACATTCCTGGCAGGGACACTATGACAGTACCTTTAGTTTCCTGGTTCCTCTTTTCTTTATATGATGCAGGTGTTTTTCAGTGTTGCTAAACTCTGAAAACATAAGGCTTTAAGTTGGGAGTGTGGTATTTTGATGGCAAAAGATATGCATCATGGGAGATGGAAATGATTCTCTCTGGGAATTATGAGTTTGGTGAGGGTTGGGACAGCTTTAAGGAGAGTTAGGAAATTCAAGACAAGGAGTCTTGAGTTTCAGACTAGAGCTGATAAAACTCCTAGTATCACATCAACTGAAGCAAAATCTAATCAGAAAAGACTCTATGAGTAGGACCTTATCACTTACTTCACAGTTAAAGGTTAGGCGTCAGCTTGAGCAAACGGAAAGAACGCTGAGATGGACACAGGCAGGATAGAGCCAGGAAGTTGAATTGTTTTCTGCTTTTGTACCTTACCTCCAGCGAGCCTTCAGCCTGTAAGCGTCATGTCCTGCCTCAGGGATGTGAGGCAGCTGCACTTACTCTTTCTACCTTGTTTGTCAGATCTCCTGGGATGCAGACTGTGACCTCAGCCTCATGCTGTTAGTGGATCTTTTGACGATTCCAGAGAAATCAGAGGTTCCAGATCAGCAGCAGTGATCATGTAGGTTTCCCAGTTTGTTACAAGAGAACATTATTATAATGCAATTGTGCTCTTTGGAAAATCAGATTCCATCTAATTCAACAGTTCCAGGAAATGGCTACCATGAGTCCCTGTGTGCTGTAGAGGAGGCAGACAATGTTGGAGGGCAGAGGACACTTCCACAATGATTTCATCATCATCCTGAGTCTTGGAACAAGGAATTGGACAAAAAAACATGTGTAGTGGTAACCGAAGGAGGGACATGTGTTTTAAAAGGATGTACTTCCAAGGGAGGAAGCACACTCAGAGGCAATGCTGCAGAAAGCCTCTCAGTCATTTGCATGATGCAGCCTTCCTCCTGCATTTTGAGTGGTGCATATAGTTCTATATACAACTTCATTCATGGCTTATCTCATTAACATCTTAGTATCTATGCAGGAGCATGCTTTAGCATTGTAAGCAGCAGGCAACCTTCCAGGACAGTGATGGAACCTGTGTATGCACGGGATTTTCCAGTAGCCACTTCTAGAATAGCTGTACTTGGTTTTATTTTATGGATAAGCCTAACTTTACTGGAAAGTCAGTGCTTTCAACAACCCATCTTCAGCTTCTCTCAAAAACTTACTAGTGGTCTGCCCATTAAGAACCATTTGTGGGGTACTCTTTAGGCTTTGTAGATAGCAAGTAGATGCAGACCACTGCAGTGGGAGTCACAGAGGGTGGCAAGCCTGTTGTCTTCTGCCACCATCTTTCTCACTTCCACAGATACTTTTTCTTTGTAAGGCAGTGTCTGACCCCTCTGTTGTCCTAACTCTCAGAGAGTTTCTGGAAGTCTGTTTAGCATGCTTGTTGTGATTGGCAGCCATCTCTCCTTGGTACTTCTCCATCAGATATCATGCAAGACTATGTATGAGTGTCTTGAATAATAGAATCTTGGAGTTGTAGTCACTGATGTGGAACATGGCTCTGAGTCAGTAACCTCCTCTTTCCTCAGAAAATCCTCTGGTATGTAACTGCACTGGTCTTGTGTTTCAACCAGTAAGATGCTTGTAATCAACTTAATCTTGTCACCTAAGAGGAAAAAGAAGGAAGCAATGTTTCCTCTTTTCTTGATGACATAAAATTCTTCAAACTAGAGAGAAGGAAAAAAATCCCCAGGACAGGAGGGGACAGGATTTAATACAAAGGAAACTGTAATGTATTTAAAGCTACCTAGACAGCAGGCGACTGCCAAACTTCAAGCATTCAAACACTTACCGAGTTGGTTATTTGGCACCATGCTACATAAGCATGCAGATAATTGATTTCACCTTTAAATCACTTGACCACATTGCCCTGATGTTTTGGCATCATGCCAGAGAGGCTCAGCATGCAACGCTTCTTTTCTCTGGGCCTTTCAATGTGCTCATAGGCTCACAGGTGCAAGTGAGGTACAAAAAAGTTCTTGTCTTTCCTATGAATTAATATAGGCTTCTATATGCATCTCATCCCTGGATATAGGAACACCTTTGTTTTTGAAATCCAATAAGGACATTCTTCATGGAGATAATTAAAAGCCTGTGCCCTCAGCCAACAAACAGGTTATAATCAAAAAGTTCAATATAGAGGTTCGTCTTCAAAATTGATAAGTCAGACGCAGAACGAGGATGCAGATATGGGAGATCAAAGTGGAAATTGCCTCTGCTAGTCCCTTGAAGAGCAAATTGTTTTATTGACTTTTCCTCAACATCTTCTTGTTCTGCCTTGTAGGCATTTTTCCTTCTTCGCATTTACAGAAAAAAAAGATCTAGTGACTTGTAAGGACGGAAACAAAGACCTTGACTAGCAGTCTGTCTTACTGGAGGCGAGCCAACTTTGATGTTGCACTGTTTAATTACAGTGGAGCCTTTCATAACTATAAGTAAAAGCCATCTCTGGCCTTTCCTTTCAGAAAGTGACAGAGAGCACAGGCAGGCACATGATGACATCTTGGCCCTTCTGTAAACAGGAGCCTAAGATGTTTATGCCAGGAGGAAAGGCTTGAGGGACCCCTGACCCTGCTCAGACATTACAGCCTGGGTCTGGCAGAGACACAGTGACTTTCTTGAGAATTTCCGGGCTACACACCCGACAAGGACAAGCCCAGCTCCTTTCAAGACTTAATCAATTATAAGAAGGCAAGCAGCCTCATAGTTTTGTGAGATGAAGAGAGTCTCTAAGTCAAAGGAAATTGCTTCTGCTCACCCTGAGGACATCCTTCCCTGTGACTGGGCACGGATGTTTCCCATTTGCTGGATCAATGCTTTACAAACTGTGGCTAATGTGTATTTCTCTTACTCTCTCCCTTCTGATGGATGCCTTTTTTTATATTTTTAATATTCAGCTGTTAGTTTTTTTTTGTTCTATTACTTTGTAAAAATTTTTATCACACAAGACATGAAATACTTGTGCAGTTGATGATCAACAGCACCGCAGGGAGCTGGTCTCCCAGACCTTTGGAGCACAATCTGATATTTTTGCTTGGAAATAGCAACAGATAAATATGAACTTCTGCCTCCCAGAAGGAGCATCACAGTGCTCTTGCAGGGTCCTCCTGGCTTTTACCAAGCTGTTGCTACCCCCAATAGTGATGAGCTCATAAATGTTTAGCAAATCATAGTAAATGAATGTGGTGAGGCCAGAAATAGCCAGCAAGTATGTTTTTTTAATCATGCATCATTTAGTGCAAAGATGACTCTTAGATGTTTTGGCAAATTAATTTGTATTGCACATTTGGAAGGGAGAGAGCAGCTGGTCTGCTGTCTTCAGAGCTGGGAGCTGGTTAGGTCTGCTAGTAAAGTTACACTGTTTCGGAGGTAGGGGGCTGGGGTGGGACAGAGCCACCAGGCACAGGTTTTTTTTTTTTTTTTTTTTTTTTTTTTTTTTTTCTATTTCTCCATAGGGTTTCAGGTGAAGCCCAGCCGGTCTTTCCCCAGTGATACTGACTGTTTGACTTGCGCAAGTCATTTCTAAGATGCACCAGCAACATCTGCTGTAAGCCAGTGGCTTTGCATTTTCATCAGACATATATCCCTGGACAGCCATGTGAGCCAGATATCACCCTTATCCCAATCAGCCTCTTACACTTGATACTTTGTGTATTTGGCTTTACAGAGCCTGAGTGTCTGCTGTGGGTTGATTTAAAGACAGATCATGTAGAAGAGAAATGCCTTTGGAAGAACATTCACCTTAGGTTCTCTCCTAAGGTGAGGGTTGAAAAAAGAAGGAAAGAGAGAGAAAATTAAGTTAAGGGGCATCTAAAATATTAGACTCTCTGACCTTTGTCATCCCAGCATCCTCCAGAGTGAGCAGGTTACCCAGTAACCTACAGAGTTACATCCCAGCACACCCCAATGTGTGGATGCTGCTGAGTTCTTCCCATGTTTCTCTGTCCCCTTCATTCTGTGGCTATCCAATTCTTTTCTCTCTTTGAAAAAGTAACAGGAATACAACTGTTTCTAGGCAAACCCTTTTCCCCTCCTTGTTTCCTCTAGGTCTGCCCTTTCTGTAAGGCTCAATTCTGAGAACTATCCTCACTCCTCAGAAAACAGAAACGTGGGAGCAGACAGCTGAGAAAAACCAGAAGATTTTCATTAGCCGATGAGAAGCAGGTTAGGAACATGCTTATTGTAAACATGCTTATTGTAAGAATTGTTTCCTTGCCCACAGTCTTTGAGTATACACGACTGTCTTCCAAAAAAAAAAAAAAAACAACCAAGAAGCAATACTCATTTCTGCCACTTGTGGGAGCTGTGGCACAGCCGGCACGGAAAAGGCCCATGTTAGTTGTAGGAGGTTTGGTGGAGAGATGTGAATACTTACTGAGACCTTTAAAATGAGTTCAGTGGCAGGCAGGAAAAAAGATTTAGGAGGAATAAAGGCTTTTCATGTTATTTAGCAGTGGAACATTTGAATACAGGGATTGATGTAAGCTCTTTGACTGTCTTCATGTGTGCTCAACATTTGAAAGGATTTCTACTTTAGGCCTTGGTGCTAAGTTATTTTATGGCTAAGCAGTGGGTAGCAGCAAGTGCTGTACAATCTGATAGTTTTGTGGACAGATCTTTGCGGTAGCAATGGTGGGGGTGGGGCAAGGCTGCGCCCACGGCTGACATTCATGGAGGACAGCTTATCGTGTCTAAGAACTTTATCTGTAGTATCTAATCTTTATCACAATCTTCTTGTGTAGGACTGGCTGTCACTTCGTTGTCTGTGTGAGGGCACAGAGCAGCTAAGAGACTGGCCTAAGACAACTGTGCTAGTGACCAGTCATCTTCTATTATCGAGGTACAGTTGGATTCCATCTTTGGATAACTTAGCTCTTCATACTTCCCTCCTCTTTGCCTCACCGACTTAGACTACTGAAGTTGGAATACCTATTTTTGCACATGGCTAGCCCCAGTTGCTTTGATAAAGCAACTGACCTGTTGCCAGGAAAGCATTAAACGCCTGCTTACATCCTCTGCCTTTACTGGGGTTTTCAACCCTGGCTTTACATCACTGAGAGAAGTGTTTTTTGAGCAACAACACATGGCAATCACAGAGGCCCCGGCTTCAGGGTGGAGCTAACTCAGGGGATCTGGCTGGTTTCATGCTCACCACTCATGTTTCCTAATTTATACTGCCCATCAGGGCTCATAAGCGTTAATGCTCTGCATCATGATGCAATGACAGCAGTTTGGTTGAGCGCAGCCTGCACCAATCTACATTGCCTTTAATAAACGGCCAAGCAGAACTTACCCTCGAGCTGCCTTTGGTAGGCCCTCAGCCAGTTTACCACCCTGCTACACATTTATCTCTATTAGTAGCTCCAATTGGAAAGTTGCCACTGGCTTCTGATGTCAGATAATGCACCATCTAGCTTCACATTAATAAAGACAGACAGTAGTAGAATCACAGGTTTTGGTCTGTCTTGGGCAGACAGACTGTAGGGGCATTTGGTTCCTGAACAAATCAAAGGAGTAGCTCTAGAATTCTTGTTGTGAATTCAAATCTGAACAACTGCTAGCTTGTGCCTAAGGCTGTGTGAGATAAATACAAGGGAAATAGACCAAAAGTGTTATCAGTCTTAGAGCTCCTTGCAGTTTTGCAAGAGAAAAACAGTTCAGTGGAAATACTACAGAAAAGAACATGAGTACGTCTGAGTGAGGCTCAAGGTGTGTGGTTCAGACAGTGAGAATCGGCGGCTTTCAATTGCAAAAGAGATCCTGGGCCCCACACAGACAGCACATGCAGCTGCTTCAGCATCTACATCATTCTAGAGGTCTTTGAAAATACATAAGCTAGTCCGTACCCACCGTGGTCAAAGCATGAAATAGAGCATGTCTGCCAAGATTGAGTAGCAAACTGGCTGGTATTATTTCTGCCATGTTAAATGTGGATTCATAGATGAGCAACTGGCTGTTTGGATCGGTGTGAGAGGTACAGTAGGATTGTTGAGTGTCTTTGTTACTAGGTCTGAGGCTTGGGCCATTTTCTTTCTTTATTCATAGTGTTCAACAGCATGACATGGTCCAATTGTATAAAGCAAGCAAGCATTCATTCATTCATTCAGAGATGTTGGTAGGTGCTAGATTCTGTCCTATAGCTAAGAAATATTTTAAGTTTTATATAGAGAAAGTGTAGATTTGGGTGTCAAGATATCTGGCTTATAATCTTGGATCTTGAAATACAATTTACCCACCTTGGGTTTTTAATATTGTTGTTTTGGACTCTATGTTTATCAATGAAAACATGGCTATCTCTGGCTGTCTATACATTCTGCTTTGTTGTAGTTTAGGATCTTTCTCAAGATTTTGTTGGAAACAGTACACAGTTTTTTAGAAGAGTGGTACTAAACCTGACAACCTGGACAATTTTTTCCTTACAAATGTTTAGTAGTGTCTAGAAATACTGCAGGAGCAGTAGTAGAGCTTGCTGTTCTCTAGTGGAGGAGATCAGGGTACTGTCAAGTACTCCGCAACATTTGAGACAGTCATCTGTAAGAGTTAGGTAGTGTATAATTTTCAGCCAAAGTCAGGTGAAGGAACACAGCAATAGACTGTGTAAGCCTCTGGATCCTGAAATACACTAGAATATAGGCTTGGTAAAAAAGAAACTAATATGTACAGACTGGATTTTATTTTTGCTGGTTTGAGTCATATCTTAATTTATTTACTGAGGTTCTCTGATAATTTAGAGTTCACACATAAGCATTTCAGGTATCTAGTTGATCTCTCTCAGTCTTGTCAGGTCAGACTCTACCCCTGCGGCTCTTATTATCTCCAGGAGGGTACCAGGTCCAGTCTTCTGTCACCTTGGGTCCTTCATGTGTCTGCAGCCATTCACATGTGGCCATCAGCCACCAGTTCTTATCTATGCCCTCCTGGTCCTCAGTGTAGTGTCCCATAACTGTCAGCTCATAGGTCTTGTCACACCTACAATGTCATGGTATAAGAACAGTTCTGGGTTACTTCCTCAGCCACTGTGTCCTCGCTCTCAGGCCAACAGAGTTTTTCAAGCTTGCTTTGTAGCCCCTCTGGTTAGGGAGCCTCATGTTAGTATTCTTCAGACTCTGTCTACATCTGACCTGCCTCCTCCATTGGTTCTTATAGTACATGATGAAGGCTTCTTTTGAAAGGGGTTCTGGTGCTCCCTTCAATGAAAACCTGGAAAGAGAGTTGCACTTTCTTCTGCTTTCTGATCCCCTGAAGTACACAGCTTGTTCAGCCCTCTCTATTGTCTTCTGGAACATGTCCCCCAGACATCAGTAAGTAAAAAAGTATGACTTCTAACCAATCTGTCATTCTTTCTAATCTTATTGTATATAGCATAAATCAATGCTCTTATTTTTAAAATCGAAATTGCCATTTCCATAAATCCTTTATTCTTTGAAAACCATTGTCCTTGAAATAGAAAAAAAAAAAAAAACCAAAAAAAAAAAAAAAAAAAAACCAAAAGCACTGTGTTTTAAGTTATTAACTCTGCCATGGATTTGAAAATCCTAAATATAAGAACTGGCTTTTTTTGTAATCCAGCTGTGTCTGTTTTCCCCTTCTGATATAATGCCACAGACTCAATGGGTAGTGAGTTTCAGGACTAAAATATTATACAGGTGCCTTAAAATGAGATCCGCAATTTACAGAGGATGAACAGGAAGGGTAGAAGGGAGGGAACAGTAGAGAGAGAACTGGGTGGGTTAGCAGTAGGGAAGAGCTGGGTGATGTTTCTCCCTTGCATAACAATGACCTGAGTGTGGGAAAACTGAGGTCTGTAGCATGTGTTTTCTCATCTTATATTGTGGGTAAGGTGGCTGGAAATGCAGAAAGTTCCTCCAGGTGGGAAGTTACACTCAGCGGTTGCAGCTACAGTGGCTCATTAAAGGCCTTCTGCATGATTCCTCATGGCATGGCCCCAGTGACACGAGAAAATCCTTGGTTCCGAAAGGGTTTATTTTCATGGCGAATGGTAGATGGATTCAGATGTACCCCCATGAAACTCAGGGCAGACCTGAGTTAAATAGGGAGGGAGAAAAGGGAGGTTCTAGGGAAGAATGCTTAATTGGCTCTGCCCTCTGGCGTTCATTAGTATGTAAATCTCTCTAGGGTCTAAGGCCTGTAGTCACACTCTCTACCTGGGCACTTTGGAGGGGCTGTAATGGCCTATGTGACTGAACAATGTAGGTCCATGGAGACTAGACTGCCTGTTAGGACCCTGGGTTCTGGGGACGTGGCCAAACACCTGCCATTTCTCCCTTGGAGTCTCAGGGTTCCAGGCCCATGCCCAGCCAAAAACCAAGATACCCTTACGCAGTCCCACATTATGTTAGCTGCTCTGATATTAAAATACCAACTTCTTCCCTTAATTATCATAGGAATAGAGGCTCACCAGGAAGGAGAGCCACAGTCAATTTTTCTTTGAGATCAGTGATAAAAGGAAAATGGGGTTGGATAATTGAAAATATTTTATATAGTCATTTGTCTAGGCATTGCTCGGATATTAGTCAGACCTCAACTAATTGCTTCAGAATTCATAGACATTTTCAGAGAGAGGGGAAGTACCCCCTAATGGGACAAATTTAACTACCAAATTAAGGAATTAAGGAATCAATCTTTCATTTTCTATTCTTTCTATTCTATTCTATTCTATTCTATTCTATTCTATTCTATTCTATTCTATTCTATTCTATTCTATCTTTGATATTTCTATCTATCTTTGATATAGCATCTACTTCCATATCACATAATTTTTAGTGTGGTTGACAATTTATGTAATTATTTAGGAGACTAAACTTTGATTTCTGAAGATGTGAGGCAGGAGCTTATCTGGAAAGTATTGAATTTTGTTACACCCATCAAACAATGTGGTTTAGTCCAACACCTGGAAGATATTAGCTAATTAAATGACTATGAAAAAGACAGATTTTAAATACAACTTAGCTTTCTAATCTTCACAAAGACCCTCTTTAACATTATTGGCTCAAAATCTGTACATTTCCCCCAAGTCACACGTGGCCTATTCAGCTTTCCTAGAATCTAATGGTGACATGAAAGTATTTCCTGCATCTAGTGAGTTAAGCTGTTGATTACTAAATACTCAATCTTCCAACTCAACTATGTTGTCCAATTTAGAATCACTATCCATAAACTGTGTGACAAGTTGCAGTTGCCGATCTAGTGAATGTGTGTCACTGATAACTCAAGAGCTAAAATCCGTTAGGGCTGCAAGTCAGCTTTTCATATTTTTAATAAAATCTAAGCTATCACATGTAAATCTTTATTCTAATTATTCTCAACAAAAAAACCTACATGAGCTGAAAACAGAGAAAAATCAATACTCTAATAACCATATAATCAATGAAGAGTCAGGATGAAATCTCACATGTTTGTCTGGTGGGTCCAGCTTCTGATTAAAGATAGACTTGTGATCTTTCAGCCAAGAGAACATTCTGAGAACATAGCTGTTCAGTCACCTTGTATCTGCCATTAGAAACATTTACTATGAATCTCTCTTTGTTGAAAAGAAGTGTAAACAATGAGATTTTTCAGTCCAAAGTTACACTCTGGCAGGAGCTAACATTTTAAAGTCAGGAGCTCTTGGGAGAACACATTTCTATGGGGGCTACTACAGGATCCCAAGGGGAAATCACTAACCACCACTGCTGAAGTCACAGGCTAGAAAATGCATAACGATGCAGTCTGTCTCTGCCAGTGCTTATAGTGTTATCTTATCTTGGAAAGTGATTTTCTTGTTAACAGTGTTAAAGGATAACCCTCTGGGTTCACATGCTCACATCTACCTCAGAAGTAGAATGACTGATACCTCTGCTATTGGTTGCCTTCACGGCCCACTTCTCCCAGAGTTCCACTTTAAGATAAGATTTTACTTGCATTCTGAACTCCAGAAGGAATCCATGCTGTGCACGTTCACCCACGGATGTAAAAAGCAAATATAGTACAGAAAGAGCACAACACGATATGGGCTTCATTTTAATCCTATGTCAATCAGAGAGATTGTATTTGGGGAGAGGGGGGCTGTGATCCCAATCTGCCTCTACATTAGCTAATTACAGAGTGCAGAGTGAAACAGTTACCTCTCCCATCTTTCTTTGCCATAGCGCATATTTGAGGAAAATAGAGATAGGCTTCAGAACAATTTCTGTTGCTACTGGTCAGCATATCCTAGAAATCTAACCATTCTCTGTGAACATGAGCAAGCAAGGGCTTTTTGCCATTTAATAAATCCTCATGCATCAATACAGATGAATAAATAAAAGCCACTATGTTGTGTGCTACTGCCATCTGAAGTTTCATTTGCAGCTGATAGTGTTCCAGTGTCTCTGTTATTACAGACCCAATATTAGCTGATGTCACAGCTAGATCCTATCACCCAGCAGCCATTGTGGAGGTGAGAAGTATAACACTGGGCTATATCTCTTAGATACACCTGCTTTACATATTCTGTTATTACTTGGGTCTCAGTAGTTAGGAAAACGAACACAATTTGCACTCATCTTTGAGCTAATAATACTCAATCTATAAAAGGATCTGTGTGCCAATTTCACTCCCTCCTAAATGTTCATTTATTCAGGAGAAACACAGGACAGAGTCTCTGGCTCAGTTGAAGCATTTCGGGATCTGTTTGATGAAGAAAAGCAGTGGGGGTTGCATAGTTGTGGTTAAGAGAAATTAATAAAAGATAGGGACAGTCATGGTTTCTGTGGAAGGCACAAGGCTGCCACTGAGGTTGACTCAGCAAGATAAACCCAGCTACTGACTGCCTCCTGCCTCCCCGCAACCCCGGCAAAGGCCTGGCAGGATAGAGTGTGGCAAGGATGTATCAAATCCTATCCACCCCCACAGGTCAAAGTATTCTAATACTTTGTATTTATGTGGCACCTGGCTCCATGGACCTCTCAGTGCCCACACAACATCACTCCCTGATTACATTTTTCACAAGTCCCTGTAGCCATGGGGTGACCTCTGTGCAAATCTGACCAGAGCACCATGCTTTGAGTGAGGAAACAGAAGGTATTTGGAAATGTGGCTGAACTTGGAGTTTTAAGTGTAGTACTGCATGATAAATTAAAAGCAAAGGAAGTTTGGGTTGGCTACTAGAAAAAAACTTTGTCTTTAGAGAAGTATTAAGTGTGAAATGAGGTCCAAGGATAGAGTGGGCAGAGCTGGGAACAAAAAAAGTGTCTGGGCATTTTGGATTATAACTAGGAAATAAAATAAGACCGGTTATCAGAGTTGGGTCATCAGCTCATGCATGTGCTCTGCTTGCTTCTTGTGTGTCAGTGATTCATGCATGCAGCGTAGAAGAACAGTGCTTATTTTAAGTGTGTGTTGTAGCACAGCTCTATTTTGTGAGAGGAGATTGTAACAGAGGCAGGAGAAATTTGTGGCCCATGGAGCATCATACACATCCAAGCAATCTGAGAGCTGGCAAACCTCCCGGTTCAGCAATTTAACACATTTATTGGAGGTAATAGAATATACCTCTATATCAAAGGGGCATGTATTAAATCTTTCTCATTGTATATTCTTGATGTGTGTATCAGTGTCTCACTGGATGTGCTGTAGAGCATATGGAGGTTTGGGAATCCAGAAAACATAAACAACAACAACAATAAATGAGGCTTTGGTGTTTTTTACAGTAATGTCCTCAGTAGAGAGACTTATTTATTGCAAACTAATGTTGATAATGGTTCCATTCCTTAACCTTAATATTTCCAGCCTATTCCTGCCACCTGTAAGGAGAATGATATTCATCTTATTTGTATATGTATAAATACCAATATAACTTTTTTAAGTAGCTGGAATTGAAATAGGTTTATATATTGAATAATTTACCAGTATGTTGCCAATACTATTAGAATGTTGAAAAGAAAAACAATAATTACAGATCATCATGAATTTCACGGTTTTTTTCTTCAATGAATGAAAGTACTACAGACCCAGATCAGCTTAGACTTAGACATCAGAGACCCTTTGACTCTGTGTTTTCTAGTGACTTCTTTAAGGCTGTAGTTGCTCTGCTTCACATGGGAACAGGAGTTCCTTGACCCCAAGGAAAAAACCTAGGAAGAGCTCATGTCTCTATTCCATTACCCTCCATCTGCACAGAAAGCCCTTGAGTGTCTGGCTTGCATATCTCAGGGATGCTGGTGAGGCTCCTACCAAATGATAATGGGTCAGGGTGAGACTGGGACTCAGTGTGCGATAAGCTAGAAATCTGTATCTGCACTTCTCTGCTGAAAGTGTTTGATATAGGCCTGTGTAGACATGGGACAAGCATTTTCAGTCACCAGTCCTACTTCTAACAACACATTCCCTTACTTGTGTTTCTAACTATAGAAACACATTTCTATTTTAGATTACAACAAATAGCTAGTCTACATATTAAAACCTAAAGGCCAGAATTACAGTTTTTTTTAAAATCTTCTCAGTTATTATTATTATTTTTTAGTGACAAAAATGCCAAAGGCAACATACATGCATTCAGTCAAAGAGATAATTTTGGCAATTATGGTCCACATAAATGGATAAGGCAATTAGGAAAGGTGCCAGTAGAGATGCTTTATATGCCCACGGCAAAGTTGCATCCAGGGATGTTATAAAAAACCTGTTAGCCCCCTGGCCTTCTGAAATTCTTGCTTCTTGGCAACTATTTGCGTATCCTAAATTCTCATCAACTTTTCCATTCACTGTACATGCAAATTTGAGCTTGGCTATGCTGTGGCTTTGAGATGAGTGCACTGGGGTAGCTGCTGCAGCCGTAGAACACTGATGGAACTTTTAGCGGTTATCACGGGCTGGTGCATGTCCTTTCAATATATACTTCTGCTGGGTAACACATGTCTTCAGACAGAAGTAGGGGGTCATCAAAGAAATAAAACATGCAAGACGCTGAGAATCAGGAGAAGGAAGTGGGTTCACAGAAGACATAGAAGGCACAGGACACCATGCAACAAAAACGGTTAACTCATGAAGGAGGAGAAACGGAGGGCAAGAAGGGAGTAGGGTAAATGTCCAAAATTCATCATATAAATGTACAAAGCCATCAAACAATAAAAATGTAAAAAGTAGTTAATTGCAAAGTTTTAATTAAAGATCAACTTGACATAGTAATACCGGCTTACAAACTGTGTCATTGGTATTCAAAATTATTTCTTTACATGGAATTCTCAAAGCCAAGGTATCTGAATCAAAAGATATCACTGATTTAGACTTGATCTGTGTGTTAAGTTTTAACTTATATCCAACCAGAAGTGACAACGTGATCCCATTACATGGAACTCTTGCAAGTATCAACTGTTATTTTTAAATTATTCTTTAAAAAAATCTTAGTTGACAGTAGTATTATCTTACTACTGTAATTTTAATTTATGTTACTATCAGTGGAATAAATTTTTTTCTATGCCTGGGCCTCTATGTCTTTCTCTTAGTTTGCATTTATTCCTCTCTGTCTCTGTCTCTCCCCACCTGTGTGTGTGTGTGTGTGTGTGTGTGTGTGTGTGTGTGTATGTGTGTGTGTGTGTGTGTGTGTAGATTTGCACTTGTCAGATCTCCTCTCCTTCTGCTATATGACTCGGTTTCCAGGCTTGGTGGCAAGCACCTTTATCCAGCTGAGTCACCTCACAAGCCTTGCTTTTCCTTTTCAAAAATGATTCATTTGGGTCGATCAGGTGGGGCTGGACACCACATCTCTGCTTTTCAGTCATTAGTGGGTTTCTGAGATGATCTCTGTCTATTGCAAAGAGAATTTTCTTTGTTGAGGGGTGAAAGGCATACTTACTGTGGGGCACTAAAGTAGTGGTTGTAGGTTCTCCTCCAAGATTCATGACCTCACTAGGCCAGGGAAGTTAGCTAGATTTTAATTTCCCCCTTGTTAAGTGGGAAATAATGCATATTGTTATTATATACATATACTTATGTGATACATGAATAATATATATTATATATAATAAGAATTAAAGAAGAAGAGGCCAGAGGCAATGAATTTGAGAGCAAGCATGGTAGGGAAGCTTACAATGGAAAGGGGAAAATGATATAATTATATTTTAACTTCAAACAATAAGAAGTGATTTATTTAGGTCTTGTGCCCATGTGAATCTATTAGAATCCTAATGTTTTGAGTCTGCCTTCCTGTTAGGTGCTCAGTGATACAGGTACTGCACATAGAAACATGCAGGAAAACAGATTTTTAGTTAATTTCTTTGAGATTTTATAGAAGTAGATGATTTGGGATGGACACAACGTTTGATTTTTTGTCACATAACAAAAAGACTTTTTAAAAGATCTGATCATTTAAAATCCGTGAGGAGATTCTGTGGTCATCTATCAATTCCTCTTGCAGCTATTTGAACTTAAGTTTGTAAGCAGCTAATGACTTTTTTTTTTTCATGCCAATACTACCATGAGACACACATAAAGTGACTCACTATTTTCAGAGGATGAAAAAACATCAAAAAGTTTTTGCTTGCTTGGTCATATTACCACAGAGTTTGATAAAGGATAAAGATTGTGTAGCCAACACCCTTCCCTGGTTCCCAGAGGCAGTAGAAATGAAAGGATCATTTCAGTAAGGGTCTCTCTCTCTACTACAGATGTATGTGTTGAAGCAGTTTTTCCACTTAATTTTCCTGACAAGATTATTTCAAAGGCACATTGCTAAGTTTAAAGGAATAGTGCAAAAGCTGAACATGCACGAAGGTACCAAGTGGTGTGATCTTGTGAGCTTAGTCTTGTGCCGGCAGTGACTGGGCATTGGGTTCTGGGGGTAAAAATGAGTCTTGCCCTGAATATGCAGTGCAGGCAAATCCTAATGGGAAGGGAGAGGATCAGTGGAGAAGGTATGAGACCCAGAGAGATTAAACAGTGTGAAGCAAGCAGATGGGAAGCTGAGCCTCTTCACATCCCTTTTCTGTCTGACCTCTTCCATTTTAGTTCTTCCATGAACTCAAAGCAGTTGCTTTTAGCGGAAGTCAGAAAGTGACTTTAATGTCTAGTATCATTGACATTTCACAGGACTACTCAAAAGACTTACTCTGTATGCTGTCAAAGTAAATGGCCTTATGAAAAGATTTGAGAAATTCGTCTTCTCTTCATTTTTATAGAGGACAGTGTGGAAGAAGGGTTTCGTTAATAATTAAGTGCTGGATAGAATTCACTAGTAAAATCTCCCAGTCTTGGCTCTCTCTTGTTGGGAGGATTTGATCTCCTAGCTCATTTCTTTATTAATTGTTAATCTATTGACTCTGATGGTATATCTCTTAACAACTCAGTCTTGATAGGCTGTATATTTTAGGAAATTACTTTTCCTAGATCATCCATTTGTTGGTATCTAACTACTCACTGTAGTCTCAGCATTATATTGATACCAAAGCCAGACAAAGCCACTGTAAGAAAGATCGATAGTAAGATAAACGTAGGTGCAAATGTCCAGAGCAAATGCTAGCAAATTAAATATACCAATACATTAAAAGGATCATCATCCTAGCACTCTATTAGTGGGCAGGTAAAATAGTACATGTGCTATGGAAAACAGTGTGAAAGTTTCAAAGCAGAACACAATTTTATCCATCAACTCTACTGATTGTTTACATATAAAAAGAATTGGAATTTGGATCCTTAAGCGGTATCTGTTCTAGTATTCATAATAGTCAAGATGTGGAAACAAGCTAAATGTCTACCAATAGATGAATGAACACATATGTATAATGTATATATTATATATGCATAATATGGTATTATATGTATATATAATGGAATGTCACTTGACCTTAGAAAGGAAAGGAATCTTATAGTATGTGACAGCATGAATGAACTTGGTGAACATCTGCTAAGTGAAATAAGCCAGCTACAGAAGCATAAATCTGTGGGGCAGTGGGCTGTGAGAGGCAGCTGGGTACCTGGTCAAGCACAGGCCTCCAACCTTGGATAATACCCTAATGGGACCGTAGGTGTTTGGCCTTGCTCTGGGCCCTGTTTCCTTTCACTTATTCATATCCCCTCCCAAAGAAAGGTTTGTGGCTTTAGGTCACATAACACAGGTAGCACAGGTAGAGGACGTGACTACAGGCTGCAGAGCTTCAAGAGATCTCCATATTAATGAGATACCTAAAGGCCAGAGGGTGTAGCCAATTAAGGATTCCTTCCTAGACCCTCCTCCTACTTACAAAAAGTATTTAACCTCAGGCCCGCCCTGAGGACTTGGAGTACAGCTTCATCCACTTTCTACCATGAAAACAAACCTTTTAAAACCATGGGCTTCCTCTTGTCTTTAGGGCCCACCATGGAGAACTGTAGAGGGGGCCTTTAACCAATGATCCCCCCCACCCCGTCCAAGAGATCTGCCACCATGGGACCTCAGACTGAGATCTCCCCACGCCTGGAGGCTTCTCACAGCTTGACATCCGCCTGGCGCTGCGTGAAGTAAACTCAGTCAAATTCCCACACTTCTGCCCTCTGAGCAGAAGTTCCAGCTGCCTGGGGTGGCAGATGTGCAGGAACCACAACTCAGCCCAATAGGACCCACACCCACGCGTGAGCTACAGTCCCACATAAATCCTGCCTGACTCCACACATATGAGGCCTGTCAGGTAGCTGAACTAACCAAACTGTAGTTGAATGATGATTTCCAATAACTGAAAGGCAGAAGAATTATACAGTTGTTACTCAGTTGAATATCAAGTTTGAGGAACGCCAGATGAATACCTTCTGGAGATAAGCTATGTAGAAATTTCCCTGTAGTTAAAAGTATTGTATTGTACACTGAAAATTTGCCGGAGTCAATAATACTATATTCAATAGTAACAAAAAGAAAGAAATTTTACCTAGAAAAATTCAAATATGTTGCATAATCCACAAAAATGTAAGCATAAAGGATATTATTGAGACAAATGACAAATTTTAAGTAAGGATATTGAATTACATAACAGTAATTAGATCTTTTCTACTTTTCATTTTTGGTAATTGTGTTTAAGAGGATGTTCTTGTTCTTGGGGCATGATATCTGCAATCTGTCACAAGTGGCAAGTAATTCATAATATATGAATGTGTATGAGAATATATGCAGATAACAAAATGTAGAATATTAGAGAAGGCAAAAACATTAATACTTATTGAATTTGCATAACAGGTATATTGGAGGTCTTGTATATTCATGCAATTTTAATGTGCTTTTGAAATTTTATTTAAATAAGGAGCAAAATACAAAAGAAACACACATAGGAAAGACCTTGCCGGTCTCTGTTATTAATAGTGTACAAGTAACTATGGGATTTTTTTAGAAATGGGCTGAAATATAATCAAACAAGACTAAATTCATTGAACTAAATACACCTTATTTAGGATTCAGAATTTAATGTGTCGCTTTAATCACTTGATGGAGGCAAAGCTGATTTGTTGATCTAAATGCACACTCATAACCTTACAGCTAGTAAGGTTAAAGAGCTTGCAGCATCGTTCCTGAATCCTAAAGAGAGAGGAGCCTGATTTGTCAGAAATGGGGACGCTGGTTATCTGTATTTGTGTGCATTCTGTTCTGCTGCTCAAGCCACTCCTTCAGGGAAAACGTGACACTCCCTTCACTGCCCTCTAAAACCTCTGAGTCACCAGTTCTCTGCCAGTTACTAGGGGCATTCAGTACAACAGGGTTGCTGGTCTCAATGGGATAATGTCATGGGAATTACAGAGAGCAGGTGGTGAGTAGTTACTACAATGAGATCATGTTTAAGATGCTAATTACCGGATCTTGACCCACAGGAGTCTCTGGCAAATGACTCCTTAGGAATGAGATAGATAGTGGAGGGCTTTTGAAATGCACAGGCAGAATGTAATCAGGTTGGCTAGGAAGGAAATGAATCTGAATTGCCTCACAAGGGATTTAGAGCATCTTGTCCAGTGATCAAAGCAGAGACAGTATACTGACCCCGCCCCCAAGCCCTGGAATTAAGGAGGGGTGTCATGTCTTAACAGGCAGCACAGGCCCATGCCTTCTTCAAATGTTCTGGAAACCACTTACCATAATAATTACATTCAGCTTGCTTCTCCAGTACTTACTAGATACTGGCTCTGATCTTAAGATGGCCCTTGCCACGAATGCCACCATGACATACAGCATGATGAGTGGAAACAACAAGGGATAATGTAGGTTTCAGTGGGAAGGGAACAAACTTAACATTACTCTATCCTAATACATTATCTCTTTGTTAAGATATTATGTAGCTTCTGTGTTAAGGGCACACCCCTTTTTATTTGGATAAAGGATAGAATGGATAAAGGATAGAAAAAGATATAAAAGCAAGAAGTAAAGCATGCTGGGAATGTTCTGGTTGCACAAGAAATTCTCTTCAACATTTCCCATTGTGAAGACCCATCTGTAAGGGGAACCTCTGTAGAACTGGCTAGGCTGCAGAGCCACTCCCGCAGTGCTGGTAGGTAGCCCTTTTTCAAAATTATTCTTTTAGGTTGGGTAACCACTCTCTTTTTTTAATATCCTTTTGAATTTCTTCCCTACTGACCTTTACAAATACTATCTTGGCTTTCATGGGCACATCTTAGTGTGAATGTATTACCTGTTACCTGTGTGCTAACTGATGGATACAGTCACATAATGCCGTAACACACTAACAAGTATTAACAAGCCCAAAGTACCTTGTATATTTACTCCTGTTTATTTGAATATTGTGGTCATGACAATTATTGGTCTTTTGAATAGTAAAAATATTAAATTTTGTATGGCACAAGTCTAAGATGTGAAATGTTTTATGATAGTCTACATTTAGTGCATATGATATTATTCTTATACTGTAATACACTTTAAACATAATTGAGATTACTTAAGGCCTGAAGAAACTGATAACTAAAACTTTAGTCAAAATATTAATATAGTACCAGAAATATATTTAGAATCTGGGGCTTTGCTTAGGATGTCCTCTCTCCTCTATTTTCTATATCAAGAGTCTGCTGTGTTTATTCTCATTACCAAAGCTTTCCCTAAATTATCAAGCTTATTGAGTCCTATGGTAATCTACTTGAGAATAATTTCATTTTTAGCAAACTTATTATATTTTAGATTGTAATTCTGTATTTATTCATTTGTTTTTCAATTATAGAGTTAATTTCTTGAGATTGAGAGTGACTTTTATGTTTGTATGCTTAGTAGAACTTAGCACAGTGGCTAGTACTTAGTGTGCCTTCAGTACGGAGGAGTCATTTAACCATCAATGCCTGTCAGAGAAAGGTAAGGTTTTTCTCTAAATAACACATTTTTCCTGAGCATCTTTGTTTTATACAGCTTTAATTCTGTTCTCTAGGCATGCTGAATTTGAAGTCAGGAGCTTCTGCCTCTATTAAGTGTCTGGTTTTAGGTTTTGTTTTCTGAGTTTAGAACAGACAGCTATAGTCAACACTGCTTTGTATACCTTGCATACCTTAGTATAAGACTCTTGGAGACTCCAAGAGCCTTCTCTGTCTTCATTGTTGTCTCTGTAATTACAGTAACTGAAAGCACATTTTTGAAATTCAGAACTGGCTCTGCAGTGATCTGTGGCGACATCCTTAGGTATTTGTGTGGTGTAATGAGATTTATCGATGGAATCCCTTTCTATTTTCATAGACAGACTGGAAGTCTCACCAGGGTTGTATTATCTCTGTGGACATCAGTGAGTACAGACACTGGAGTGTGAGGAGCCCCCTGAAACTTGTGCTTTGTGTGAAGTGTCAAGTCAAGGTTGCAGCCAGGCCCTACTGGATGGTCATGACTCTCAAGCACTAGGGCTTCACAATCTAGATCATTTAATTATTGAATTTATATTCTAACCTCCTCCTGTTTTCAAATGAGTAGGAATAAAATTTACTTATCAGCCTTTGTGAACTGCCACCAGATACAATTCTTTTGGTATATGGGGTTTTGATTGACACAAGTGTATGTCTGTGTACGTGTGTGTGTGTGTGTGTGTGCATATAGAGGGAAGGACATATTATTATAGTAAAATCATAATAATCTGAGAGACTGAAGGAACCCACAGGTTTCATTTTTTTCTCAAAAATATCTATGATGCTTTCTATAATAAATAATCTGTGTCTCTTGAAGGCAGTTGCCTTATATTGTTATGTTTCTACAGACTTGAATAAAAACCGATTGCTCATCTTCAGCTTTCACTTCTAGCTGTTAAACTGCATCTTCAATGAAAAGGAATAAATGACAATTGCTTAGAAATGTCCTCATCCTCAGACTTCCTTCTTAACTTGATGACAGTTTGAAGTCAGGCAAATAAGTATTTGGTAGACTGGAAAAGATAAGCATTTCCTATTTGAATGGGCTATGAGTGCCATTGGCTGAGTACATGCTAATACCAAGAGTAAAAATCTTAAGTGGCTCTAATATGTGTGTGTGTGTGCATGTGTGTGTGTATGCACATGCAAGTGTATGTGTGCTTAATGAAAGAATGTTCATAGGATTATTATTTTATTATGAGGTCATCAATTTTGCTTATGTTCACTGTAATTTTAGAAATGCTTAAAAGACCCTTTCTACTTTTGCATAGGAAAGGTGCTAACTCAATAATCAAAATCAATTGCCTTCTAATTTGCATTTAATCCTGTTAGTTTGGGTTGCCATCATGACTTCTGATAGCCAAAGGGATCATTGAGGTTAAAATGAGAGGCAGGGAAAGAAATAAAAGTAGATGCCTAGTTAGCAATGTGTCTCTGGAGGAATGTTAACATTCCCTCCTATTCTCCAGGCTCATCTTTGTGTTTTCTCTTCACAGTCACAGCTGTGAGAGTACAGATTTGTGAACAAGAGCCTGTCTGCATCTTCTCTGATATTTGGCATTTTCTTGAAATACCCATGGTATAAGTGAAATGGGTATTGTTGACCAGGACTTCTGAGTTGGTTGCTATTAATAGACACAAGGGGTTAGTTACATATGAAAATCTATGCACTTAATATATTGTCTCAAAAAGCATTTCTTCTCAAAACAAAAGATAGTGGGTTTGTCAATGTCTCTCTTTGAACACATTCCAGAACTTGCCAGATGGTCCTATTGAGCAAAAGGGAAGTCCAATTATCCATAGTTTGTCGAAAACAAGTGTGATATCATTGCCTAGCAAACAGCAGTGCTACCTGTTAGTGAACCAAGAAATGACATAGCATTCCCCTCAACCAAGGAAAGCTGTGTTCTGTAGAAACTCACATATCCCAAGAACAGTTGCTTTTTTGATTGTCAACCAAGATGCCATGAAACTGTGTTAACTCTTTTTGGCATTAGAGGAAGTTAGCAGCACTAAAAATATCTGTGGGGTTCATGCATTGCTATGTAAAGGAAGTATTTTAAAAGGGGGAATTTGGTTGTCTGTGTCATAGAGAACTCCCACACTATCCTCTACCCATAGTTTTACATTTTTGAAATAGAAAGCCATACTATTATTGACCCAATCTTTGCTAAGAACGTAACTTTGTCAGAACACTGTGTTAGGCATGAGGTATGAAAAGGTGCATAGAACAGAATACTGAGCTCATCATTTGCCTTCCCCCAAGGCTTCAACAATATATGTCTGCTTCCTCTGTAGCAGCAATGATTAAGCTCTGTTGGACAGATGGCCACACCTGAAGTAGTATTGAAATGGTCTATTTGTGTAAGCTGTGAGAGGGCTTGTAGCTTTCATCCTATTTACAAAGGGCTTCAGAATAAATCTTTTATAACTGTCATTCTGGTAATTTGAGATCAGAAGATACATTTGAAATAATGACAGTGGTAGATTTTAGAATCCAGATTACACCTTTGAATCAAGAGTTGACAAAATTTAAGCTCAATGGAACAAATCAAATGGTTCTGCAAGAGTCTCTTAATTTTTGCCCTCCTTTAGGGTAGAGAAAAATCTTACAAGCATGGCTTACTGGGCATCCAGGTCTTTATATAAGACATTGTATACATAATAACTACAAAACAAAGGACTTTGTTTTATCATCAGCGACTGATCCATTTCTTCTTCCTTTTGTTGGGTTCAGGGTGGAAATTGAGAAAACTCACTTCAGATTTGGAAGCTTAGAAATGGAAGCTTTATTTTCTGAGCACCCAGGGAGGAGGCCAGTTCAGGATCTGAACTCTTCCCTAAAGGGAGACTATACAACATTATTATAGGATAGGAACACAAAGCAAGGGTCAACAGGGTGGGCTGTTGTATTGAACAATCATATTTTGATACAAGGGGTTAAGCAAGGCAGTTAACATTGGTGACTGAGCCTTATCCAGGTCACCTGCTTTCAGGGTCCTTGAGTCAGCTTTTGCAGTCAGGTCCCCTCCTGACTCTGACCTGGAATATAGAGTGATAAGGGAACAAGGGAGAGGACAAGCAGCTCGAAGTCAATGAAGTCAGGACAAGCGGCACATTTATGACTTGTGTGCCTTAGTTAGGTAACAGGATAACAGCATCTCCCCTTTTTACATCCTTTACTGGTTAACAGACAAACATAAAACACGTGAAGAAGCAGGATAAGAGTTGATTTCAGGATCTGGGAACATGAACTCAGTTTGGATCCTGCCAGCAAGGTGGATCTGTTCCTGAGATGTCTGAACTCAGGAAATTACCACGCAACGCTTAATTTTTTTTAAATTTAATTATCTGTGTCACTATACAATCTCATTTTCATGTTTTAGAAACTAGGATGTTTTCTGGAGTATTTTCCTGCCATTTACAATTTTATGGATTACACTATTTATAATTTGTAATCATAATTTACTTTGAAATAATGTATGTTTTCATTTTGTGGTGATTTAATTTGTGAGCACAGTTTCCAAGCTTCTTATCTGAAAGGAAAGAAAAACAATTGCTGACCCAAAAGTAGTAAGACCTCACAACTTACAAAATAGTGTAAATTTTTACTTAGAATTTGTATTGACATCTTATTTAAGTTTATATCTAATAGCTAAATAACTAAAACAGTATCTTATAAGGAGAAAGGTACTCAGAAAACATTATACTTAATTGTAAGTTTTTTCTTTGAAGTTATTAGAATTTTTTTAATACAGGGTACACAAGTTGCAATAATGAAAAGACTTCCTGTGTGAAGCTGTAGCGCACATAACACTCACTGAACGGTTTATCTGATGCATTAAGGACAGATGGGTATACAGCCTGCAAAAATCAGAAATTCTCAATGGCTGGGAGAACAGAATCTTTGATTAAAGAATCTATGTCATTATTCCTTGTTGAGGACATTAATCTCTTCCAGCCTTTGTTCTGCTAAATCACAAGGTTTCTAGACTTGTGATTTAATGCCTTGTCACAGAGTTCACAGAAATATTGTCTTCTTGAATAAGAAACAAACTGTTGTCAGCTGCCATTTGCCAGGCCCCACGTCAGAGCTTTATGTACAGGGATGTGAACTTGTAAGAATAAACTTTTGTGACAGGAAATGCTGTGCAGGAAAACACTGGTCTAAATTTACTCAGCCTCTGATCTGAGAACCTGGGAGTCTGACTTCTGTCTTCTGGACTTGAAGATTCATCCCATGGCCCCTGGAACTTTTCTAGGGTCATGTTTGGAGGAAATACTGAAAAGTGAGGTTAACTTGAATCAGACATCTGCCTGCTGGCTCACGGGTTCTCATGAAGGTCCATAATATAAAGGCAGCTCCAACAGAAACTGATAGAGCCTGGTGGAGGGAAAGCCTGTCGCTGATTTGTTTTCCCATTTGTTCCCGGAGAGTCGATTTAATGGCTGCACAGGCACTATCAGAATGTGAAGAACTGTTTTAGGGTCACTCAAAATGAATAGCACTGTTAGTTCTGACTGAAGATAAGCTAGATTAGTCTGTAGGTGTCTATGCTACCTTGCTTTGCCTCTCAAAGTCATCAACAGTCATTAGAGCCTGGGTGAATTTCATCACTGCCTCCTGGGAGGCTTGCTATTCGAGGAAGGTATTGGCTTTCAGCATGTCTTGAATGACCTTGAATAATTTTCCAAGGCCTGGCACAGTCCACAGTTCCTCATTTGAGATGCTGAGTGTGTTTTTTGTAGATGATTCCGTCTGTGTGCATGTACAAATGCCATGAGTGTGTGTATATCTACATAGCATTAGACACATGTGACATAATGGGAGTTAATCTTCATTAAATATTGAGTTTTTCTAGATACATTATATTTACTGTCTTAAATACTATTTAATTTTAAGATGTTATTATCCCAATACTCTCAAAAGAAGAATCTATCTAATAAAAATTTAATTGTCCCAGACCTGCCAAAATATTTGAACATATTGTTACTGCTTTAGCCACTAGATGCATTGTATAATATAGATACATACATATAAATCCACATATGGGCAATGTATGACCAGAACGGCTGAATTGATGTTCCAGGCTTTCATTAGAATTGATCGTAAAATAAACAGCAGTACAGCACCATTATTAATTTTTGTTTCTTCTATTAGTTTTTGTTTAGTCTGTTTGAATCCATAATAGATTAGTTCAAAGTAATCATGTCAATTACTGTGTCCATTTGACATAAAAAGATGAATGATTTTAATAAAAAAACAACCTCTCCACAAGTCTTATTTCAACAGCATGAAGAATAAGGAATATGTTTTTCTTCTGCACTCCCACATCATCCTGATGGCCATCTCTGAAATATAGAGGACAGAGGTCAAAGGTCATGCTGTACAAACTCTAAATTACATTTGACTATTGCTTTTCTTTAGAAAGAAATGTAGAGACAACTTTGCATGTAAAGTCAGGTAACAGGTAAACAGAGAGAAAGCTTCTCCTTGTTCAATAGTTTGTTAGAAAACTTCTAACTTTCCCTTATAAGAGGAAAGTTTCTTGAGTACAATAGGAAAGAAGATGGAGCAAGTTAGTCAACATAGGGAAAAGAGGACTTTTTTGTAATTAATTTTGAGGATGTAATATGATTGAAACATTTTCGCCTTCCCTTTTCTCCCTCCCAACTCCCTCATGTATGCCTTCTTACTTTCATTCAAATGTATGGCCTGTTTTTCATTGTTAGTGCATGCATATATAAATATATGTATGTGCACATACATATGTTTATTCTTACATGTTTACATATATATTCCTAAATATTACCTGCTCTATTTGTATAATGTTATTTGTATGTATGTTTTCATGGCTGACCTTTTGGTATTATATAACCAGTCAGTGTGCGGTTTCCTGGGGGAAGACTCTCTCTCCTGCTCCCAGCATTCTTCAGTTTCCTGTAGTTCTTTGTATAGGGTTGAGGCCTGTGGGCTTTTCCCATCCACTTTGACATGTTCATCGGTATCATCCTTGTTCAGCTCACATTTGGGCAGTCATATTAGTGAGACTTTGTGGGTGTAGCTCAGATGTTACTAGGAGACCATGAGAGTTCAGAGCAAACTCCCTGATCCTATGGCTCTTACAATCTGTCTGCTCCCTCTTCCATGATGTTCCCTGAGCCTTAGATGCAGGAGTGTCTTGTAAATGGATCCCTTGGGACTGGGCTCCCAAACTCTGTCTTTTGATTTGTTGTGCTCTTCTGTAGTGGTCTCCATCTGTTGCAAAGAGAGAGTTTCCTTTATGAGGGTGAGGACTACATTGTTGTTAGAGATTATGCTAGTTTCACAAATTAGTGGTTGCAGTTTCTCCTCCAATAACAATTGTAGGACCGTGAAAGGATGCTTTGGTCTCCAGTAGAGCACTGGCTTTGAGATAGCCGGAGACTCAACAGGTGTCCATTACCTGTGTAGGTACATATCTCGCCACACCCGCAGATTCCAGACTCCTGACACATGGTCCAAGATTGCCATTTGATCTGTACCTTGCAGTCACATAGGGCTACAGGTAGAGGGCGTTACTACAGGCTTCAGCCTCAAGAGATTTCCATATTAATGAGTTACCTAAAGGCCAGAGGGCATAGTTAATTAAGTGACCCTCCTCTCCCTTTCCCTTCCTATTTAGGTCAGGCCCACCCTGACCTAAATGTGTGTGTGTGTGTGTGCACATCTAGACCATCTATCATCTGCTATGACAATAAAGCTTTTGGAACCCAGGACTTTCTCGTGTTATTGGGGCCTGCCATCTTGGAAAGTTTCTCTGCGTTTCCGCTGCAGAACTCGCAAACAATGACTTTATTAACACTGACAATTAACAATTGTTCTTAAGTCCAATTATAGAGTCACTGGTTACTGCCAAGGTATGCATGCCACTAATGCGCCTTAGTGCCATGCTGGTTGATATGGTTCATAGGCTTCATATCTGAGTAGGACTATTGGCTGACCCCTCCTTTAGACGCTTGCCTTGCTACCTTCTGATCTATGAAAACTAATCTTTAGGGAAGAGAAATTAAGATCAATTCCAGCTCAAGTGCCTCTTGACCCTATTTCTGAAGGGCATAGTCTCTTTAGCATTAAGGACTTACCTTCCACCTCCCAGGGAGAGTAACCAAGTACAATGGCAATAGGCTGGATGTTTTAGGGTCTCTTGAACAGCGTTGCCCCAACAATTCAAACAAGGGTTTCTCATGCCTGGTATTTGGAGTTTTGTTAGGAAGTACTTTACTCTTGGAAGGAGCACTGTCAGCCCACATGTGATAAGTTCACTAAGATTATATATGTTTATTGTTGTGGATAGCCCCAACCTTGTATTTTGATCCTAGTTTCACTTTCGTGGGAGGGGCTGCAGAGGACGATTGAATCTGTATACAGGTGACGTCTTGTGAACTTTCTGTCCAATTAAACTTGTAAAATAAAGGCTAGAGCCAGTGATTGGGCAGTAGAAAGGGAGGCGGAGAAAAAGGCTTAGGGGAGGAGAGTGAGAGGAATTCGATATAAGAGGTAGTCAACAGAGGAGACAGAATTAGAAGCAGAAGGAAGTCGACAGAGGAAGGTGAAGGAGTAGGAAGCTGGCGATGGAGGAGCCGGAGCTGGAAGGACAAGCACGCAGCCTGGATAAACCACAAGTTATAAGGGATCTCGTAGCTGGGGATAAGAGTAGAGTAATGGTAAATCTGCCCAATCTAGGCATGCAATTTATACCATAATTATTGGGTTGTGTTTTCATTGACTGGTCCTATTTGGTGGGAGGCCTATTTAAATAATTTACTACTACAATTTATTTATACACAGAATTGCTTGTATTACTGGCTTTTCTTTTTTAGATAAAAATAGTTAATAGTATGATTTCTTATGGCTTTTCCAGATATCTTTATTGTTACCTTTACTACCTCCTTCATTCTTCCCTAACTGCTAGTGATGAACCTTTTTTTGTTTTTTTTGAGTTTTTTTTTTTTTTAACTTCTTTTAAGAATTCTCTTGTCTGAAACTGCAAGGCTCAGTGGGAGAGAATGTGCCTAATCCTGAAGAGACTTGATGCCCTAGAGAAGGGGGATGCCCAGGGTGGGGGTACCCTCTCAGGGGCAAAAAAGAGGAATGGGGTGAAGAACTCTGGGATGGGAGAATCAGAGAGAGCAACATTTGGGATGTAAATAAACAAAATAATTAATTTAAAAATAGTTTAAAAAACTTCTTTCTTCAGGCTCCTCTCTCTCTCTCTCTCTCTCTCTCTCTCTCTCTCTCCTCTCTCTCTCTCTCTCCCTCTCTCTCCCTTTCTCTCTCACACACACACACCTCTCTTCTCTCACTCTCTGGTGAAAAGCCCTTTTCTTTAGGTTTTGGTTTTTTGAGACAGGATTTTTCTATGAGGCCCTGGCTGTCCTAGACTTCACCCCACACTCAGAGATTCACCTGTCTCTGCCTCTCAAGAGTTGGGATTAAAGTCAGACACCACCACAGCCTGGCTTCAGGCTCATTTTTTTTTAATGAGTCATTTCTTTCTTTTTTTTAAAATTCTTTGTTGTTTTTAAAGTTCTTTATATATTCTGATATTAATCCTCTGTCAGTTGTTGTCTTAGTTGCTATTCTATATACTACAACCATGGTAAATTTTCAAAGACTCCATTAACTGGGGCTTGCTTACCATTTCAGAGGTTCATCTATGATCCTCATGGAAGGAGGACATGGAGGCAGGCATGCATGGGCATGAAGCAGTCGCTGGGAGCTTACTTACTTTCTGATCCTTGGGCAGGAAGGAGGGAGGGAGGGAGGGAGAGAGAGAGAAAGACAGAGACACAGACACACAGAAAAACAGAGAGACAGAAAAAAGGGAATGGAGAGAGGAAGAGGAAGAGGCAAAGGAAGAGAGGAGACTGGCCTGGGGTAGGCTCTTGAAACCTCAAAGTCTACCCCTAGTGACACCCCTCCTACCAACAGGACCACACTTAACACCTCGCAAACACTTCCACTAAGTGTATGGATCAGCCAAACACATATGTGGACATTCTGATTAAAATCTTCATAGATGTATATCTAACAGGGATTCTCTCCCATTCTGTGGGCTTCCTCTTCACATGGTTGGTTGTTTCTTTAGTTGTACAGGAACTTTTAGTCTCATGAAATTCTGACTGTCAATTGCTGACCTTCATTCTCAGACAAGTAGAGCTCTGTTCAGGAAGTCCTTTCCTACGCCCATATAATATAGGGGACTGCCCATGATCTCCTCCATCACTTTCAGTGTTTCAGGTTTCATACTTAGGTCTGTGATTCATTCACTGTTAATTTTTATGCAACCTGATAGATATGGGTCTAATTTCATTCTTTTGCTTATGGAATCTACTTTCTCCAGTACCCTCTAGGATCAGACTCTTAAACCTACTTTATTTAGGGTTCTTGAACACCTCAACTTCCCTTCTAACACATTAACTAGTTGTAGAGAAAGAAGGTTACTAGGAAAAGGGGGTCATGGACCTGTTTAGAAGTAGTTCTTTGGGGTGATAGAACTTCTTCCTTGTCAGGTTACTAACAGTTCAGTCCAATAGCAAACACAAACATGAATTAGTAGCAACTTGATCCAGCAGAAACTGCAAGGCTCTGCCAAATTGGCATGAGTCAGCAGAAGTGACCAGGATCAGCTAGAATACCAAGGGAAGTTCTTTGGTGAGTTTAACTCTATGAAGTGAAGATCTGAGAAGATGGGTGAAGAAGCAGAACCAGCTAAGCATTGCATGGCTAGCAAAGACCAGCAAAGACCAGCAAAGACTAGCGAAGACCAACATCAACAAAGACCAGCAAAGACAAGTGAAGCATTCCAAGGTGTCACATGCACATCCTTTCACTTTTTGTGAGGTTCTATTTATACTCTTTCAAAATATCATGTGCCCTCTCAAGCAGCTATTTCAGTAAAACATCCTCTCACAAGACAGTTTCCAGAAAAACATTATGTGAGACAACCGAGTTTAAAAACAAAAAATCAAAAAACCAAAAAACCCAGAAATTTCCTCTTCAGTAGCCCTTGTGTTTTTTTCAGTGTATGAGTTTGCTCTCTTTGTAAAGTATTAAGTGGTTGAAATTTCATGTGCTCATGTTTGGACCTTCTATTTTGTTCCATTGGTCTACTTGTCTGTTTTTGTAGAAACACCATATTGTTTTTTATTACTATCGCTCTGTAAAATATTTTATGCTCAGGGGTTGTAATCCCTCCACATTGTTTCTTTTTACTCAGGATTATTTTAGCTATCTAGGGTCTTCTGTGGTTCCATATAAATTTTAGGATATTATTTTTTTATTTCTGTGAAGAATGAGATGGGGATTTTGATTGGGATTGCTGATGCTTCTTAATAGGACTTTCATGCAGTTTCTCCTGAGTTGACACACTGTTTAACTGTGAAACAGGGATGGATATTAGCATTACTACCACAGTATTAGCCAAAATGGCCTTCACTTAATTCTTCCACTAATGACACATATCTGTTCCAGGCTCCAATCTAAGACCCATCATGCATTTAGCTGTCATTAAGTTTGATTATCTACTTTTTATTTTGTTTCTGGTGCTCGTATGAGTTTCATTAAGGTTGTTTACAGGAGTATGGGTGAATATAGGCACACTACCAGTGGTTATGTCATTGAAGTTATTGCCCTCCATTAACCATTAACTGTGCTTTATACTTAACGTATAAATGAATTTACCTGTGCTTTATAGCATTAATCTCAAAGTTACGCCCCAGCCACGAGAGCTGGGGTCCCAAAAGTCTCTGTGTTTTCCATTACACGGTATTTGTAGATCCAACCTTATGCTGATCTTGTGTGATAACCAAAGCTGCTATGTGTTTAAGAGCAGCGCAGACATGCCATGCCAGGAAGTCAGGGTTCCACACCTTCACCCTACTGCTTCTTGAGTTTACATTGTTTTCATTGGTTCTCTGTGAATCACGTACCCCAATCCCACTCATCTCCCCTCCCCTTGTTCCTGCTTTTCACCCTTGAAACCTTCCCTGTAGTCAAGGGAAAAAAATCTCATCATGGAAGCTATAGTATGATACAGTGTGTCCCACAGTACACCCTTTTGTCCATACTTGTTTGCTTCCAAATCTTCATTGCAAGAACTCATTGATCTGGCATGAGGACTCTGGCCTCTGCTACACTATCAATATATAGAACCTTACTGGGACTCTTCTAGGATATCCTGTTGTTGCCCTGTGTCATAGAAATACTGTAATTTTGGATCTGCAGGACCAGCCCCTTCACGAAGACCAGCAGTTCATTGATGGAGTAGATGTTGGGGTGGGCCAAATCAAAGCCCTGGATATATGCCTAAAAGGTATTTGAGCTAGTTAGCCTGCCAGCTCTTCTTCACCGACACCACTGGAGCAAGCTCTTCTGCTCTGCCGCAGCTGGCCCATCCAGTGTCACAACCAGCAAGGGGCAGAGCCAGCTTTCCTGCTCTCATGCCCTTGGGGCTGGCTCATCCACAGCAACATCATTAGGGCCAGCTATACTGTGCTGCCCAGATGAGATACAGGGCCTGTACTCCAGAGTACAGGGACAGGGTCAGTTCTCTCACTCTGGGGCCAGCTCCCCAACCTGCCATACATGGCAAGGGACAAGGGAATAGAAAGGGCATCTTTCCATCATCTGCTCCAACACACAGTAGACAACAGTCAAGGTAGGCTCTACTGTGCTCACACCCTCAGGGCTAGCTCAATTACAACCCCCACATCCAGGTCCAGTTCTACCGTGCCGCCCAGGCAAGATGTAGGGCTCTTCTCAGTTCTGCAGCAGGTAAGGGACACGGACAATTCTCCTGCTCTCATGACCCCAGGGCCAGCTCTCCTGCCTGCCACAGGTGGCAAGGGGCAAAGGGGAAGGGGCTTTGCTCCCTTGCCCATGCCACCTCACAGCAGACAAGTGGCAAGGGCTAGCTTGTCCATGCTCACACTTTTTGGGCCAGCTCACCACCCTGCCACCAGAGTCTGCTCTGCTCTACTGTGCTTCCCAGGTGAGGTGCAAGGCCTGTTCTCCTGAGTGTTGTGGAGGGTAAGGAGCAGGGCCAGCTCTCCTGCCTGCCACAAGTGGTGAGGGCGAAAGGGAGGGTGAGGGCATCCATCCTCTATACCACCACACAGCAGACAAGAGGCATGGCCAGCTCTCCCATGCTCATTCTCTCAGGGCTGTCTCACTCCAACCCCTACATCCATGGCCAGCTCTACTGTGCTTCTCAGGCAAGGTACAGGGTTGTTCTCACGAGTGGCAGACCAAGGATATTCACCTAGCCTTTGGTGGTAACAGACCCTTGCTACTACAGAGCCATGGGTCCAGATGTGGTTTCTAGTGGCAGCACAGGTCAGAATCCCACCATGGTCCCAGGTGGCATCACCAACTACTCATATCAGTCTGTTCTTTACCACCCTGTAGTCTCCAGTTCTGTCTCTCTTCATTGTGCCCACATCCTTCTGTTTCTCTTTCTCTTCCATTTCTCCACCATTCACTCGTTCCTTTTAGTGGTGCCTGGGATCTCTGAGTATCTGGGGTCATCTTAGGAGTGGTCGCAGGAGTGCTATGCCCTACCCATGCATTATGGCACTGGGCAGGGATCATCTCAGACATGGGCAACCCCCTAAGCATGCATGTTACCAGACTGGTAATCATCTCAGGCTAGCTCCCTGTTGGAACCCCATGATGCCTGACTGGTGGTCATTTGGGGTTTGCACTTTCCTGGGGCCCTATGCAGGAGTCATCATCCTGGTCTCTGACTTACTCCCACTGGGCCATATGGCACCAAGGCAAGTTCATCTCAACTCTGGCTTACTCTCTGCCCTTGGATACTGTTGGGGCCCATGCTGGATTGATGGTCATCTCAGGTTAGCTCTCTATCTATCCTCGCTGGAGCTGGACTGGTGGTTATCTCAGACTTGCTCCCCCAAGCCCCAGGATTTTTAAGCTATTAATCATTCAGATGTCCATAGGTCAGAACACTGAGCATAGACTTAGCCTCTCTCTTCTCTGCCACCTACTGATGCACATGTGACACAGCCACACCTGCAATGTCTCTAAGGGGCCAGGGTTCTTACATTCTTCCATGTGCCCTGTACTTTTGAGGTCCACTTCTAAATGACTCCTTTGCCGTAGTTTCCTTTCAAGTTAGTTATCTATCACATTATACATAGAAGCTATCTGTTTGAAGGACACATTTATTCAAGGTTCTAATCCTGCACGAAGAACTTTGAAAGATATCCACTGCCTATTAGATGATGCCTGGCATCCAGGGCAATGAGTCTTCGGGTTCCCAATTACTCATCTCGCACACTGACCTGCCGTTCTCTCTGTGGTGGTTGCCATGACTCTCAGTTTTCTCTAGCTCTTGCCTTCCAAAAGGAGATACATTGTTATCATCCTCATCTCTATTTCACAGGAAAATGAACCAGTGCTCAGAGAGATTAATAAACTTGTTCCAGGTTAGCAAGCCAAGTTGGTCTTTAAACTCAAACAGCTTCCTTCTAAAAGCCAAGAGATTTAGTCTTGACATTCATAAGCCCTTGAATAAAAAGTTTAGGTCCTATTAATGTTGGATATTTTCTCACAGAATTCAGCACAGAGCCTTATATGGCTTTAATATATATTAACTGAATGGAAGAATACTCAAATATTGAACTTCAGTATAAAAATATGTCATGGTAGTCGTTAAGGGTGTAGAGAGAAACAGAAGTTATTCACATGAATATTACTTGTGAGTGAAGAGATTATGTAGCATTTATTACAAGCAGTTGCTTATTAACATGGCTATTCCAAAAAAGAATCTGTACTTGATTCCCTGGATGGTGAGCTTTGGAAGTTAAATTATTTATAGATGACTATGTGCTGTATTAATCTAATTTTGAAGTACTGTAAACATCCAGCGTTTGGAACTACACTTCAACAAAGCCTCCCAATGAGAAACAGGAGATGTGGCAACAGGAACTTGGTAGAGCTTCTGGGAACTCCAATGGAGAAATCCCTGAAAGCTCCCTGTGAACTCGGAGAAAGGGATCTGAGAGAATCTGAGAAGGATCTGAGAGGGCCCAGGAAAAAGGAGGTTTTCAACACGTGCCGAGAGAGATATTCCTCCCTTCCTGCTATATGCTGTGCTGTGTTGAAATGGGTATGTCTAGGCATAGGCTAGCCAAGGTGTGAACATGGTGTGTGGTGTGTGTGTTTGTGTGAAACTGCAGGACAGATTCCTGAGATTTGCACATTCAAGACAAGTGTTCTACCTCTGAGGTACACAGCTCCACCCTAATGTTAATATTCTCAGAGAATACATAATCTATTTCTCGGGGTTAGTTAATTATCTGCACAGCATTGAAGAATTGGTCTTTGAGTATCCTGCCTGTTTTCTGAGTGTAACACATTCTCTCCTTAAGCTTCCTTAGATATCAAACACTTCATGCCTGCTGTTCTTCCTCTCTCGATGACACCTCTGAGTACCAGCCTGCCCTCAGATGAACAGTGCCGTGACACTGGCTGGGAGGAAGTACTGTAAAATTCATTTCACATCTGTTTATGAATCACTGATTTGCTTTCAATTTATTTTTTTTTCCCAAAGAGAAATTTGTTTGAGAGTTTTATGGCAGTGGTGATTTTAAGTCAATTTTTTTTTTTTTTAAATTTACTCCCTTTTAGTGAGAATGAAAGATCTTAAATCCGTACTTAATTGGGATTTGGCTTTGTGCTTGGGAGAGAATAGTATTTTTCTCTTGTGATCTTGTAGTTTAGAAACATGAATGTTTTAACAAAATTGAAAACCTGTCCCCATAACTCAACCCACATACAGTCAAACCACTTGTTTAAGCAATACATTGTAATTCATGACTGTTTTCAGGACCATATTCTATAAATTACAAAGAAAGGGCAAATACACTTCAAATAATGTTTTATGCAAAATTTGCCTTAATTTAAATCTGATACAATCCAGTGGCCCTGTACTCATTCTTTCTTACAAATATTGTACATTTATTTGTATGTGACAGGCTTAATGGGAAAGGGGGGTATTGGAGTTTGAGGATGGATATCATGGGAATGAGGTTCATAGACCAGAGGGTAGAGACAGAAAACTACATATTGTCAATACATCTAAGGGATTAAGGCAGTTCTCAAATTCAGGTGAAATACTATCTAACAAAGTAGCCAGGGAGGTCCAACAAACAGGTGGCTGCCAGCAGCGCCTGACTTTATTTCTGATTATATCATACACTTGAGTAAAAGAACATAGGAAGATCAAGCTAGACCTGTGTTGGAGCTTCCTGCATGCTGCATGATGACTCTCTCTCATATGCTCGAACATGCTATGTGGGCGGCTGGAGCAGAATGGTCTTCAGTTAGCTTATGTGGATCCAACATGCAACTCAACCACTGGACTGGCAAAATGTACCCACGGATGCAATACTGCTATGCCTGTTATGGGGATAACCAACCACCTTTCACTGGAACTGAGGCCTGTATAGCAAAAGAAAAATCATGTCTACTATTATAAAGTTGGTTTGGGAAGCTTTATAAGACCTGTGGCTGGTAAGTTCACAGGCTTTAGTGGGAAACTACTCCCACTGTTTTGCTAAGCAAACTTCCTCGGATGATTCCTATGTGTAAGACCTAAGTTCAGAATATGTAACCCTTAGAAAAACCTTTCAGAATGATGGTGTACTTAAGGAAACTATGAAGCTTAGAATGATTAGATGATTGAATCAAATAATTAACTTATTTCCCCTTAGCATAAGATTTGTTTTACATGATGAAAACTCAAGGGTTTTGTCTATATTTACCATTATTATTATTATTATTTGCCTAAATTTCAGGAAAAGGAAGACTTTGAAGTATCAAATAAATTTTTTCTATTTCTATTTATTTATTCATTCAACACATGTTTACTGAGTATCTATCATATGTCACATACTATCATGGATGCCAAAAATAAAGAAAGAAAAAACAAAAGGAGACAAGCAAGCAAACCAAACTAAAACCCACCCCCCCAAAAAAAACCGCATTTATACATTTTCTCATATGAATCTCACCACAAACACTAAAGGGGAATCAAGAGCTGCTAAGGTCATAGATAACTCAGAGTTAGGATATTCATGCAAAGAAGCAAGTTGAAAAGGGATGCAAGTGAGGAGTAGGACCATAATGATGTGTGTGTGTGTGTGTGTGTGTGTGTGTGTGGTGTGTGTTCTGGGTATCTGTTGAACCTGGGATCACTTGTAGGAATCAAGGGACTACCTACAGACAATGGTGAGAGTTGGGAACAGATAGGTAAGAGAGAGTGAGGACTGTAAGGGAGGGGTCAAATAGCTACTTCATCAGTCTGCTTATATGTAACAGTGAGGCTCTTGGTTTAAGAGCCCAGAAACACTTAAAAAAAAAAAAAGAGTCTCTTTGGGGAGATGATGAGGTTTCTTGTACTCCTAACACAGGAGAGGGTGTCATGCAGGATTCTAGTACCCCAGTAAGAGTTAGGGCCTGCTTCACAGGGCACTGCCTCAACTTGATCTATTTATAAGCATCAAGAGTTTAGGCACAAATATTCATGTGGATTTTAATGGTGCTTCTGAAGAACTAGAGCATCAAAGGGCAGAAGTTGCATAATGGATTAAGTCATCTTTATGATGTCATATCTTTTCTCAATGGACAGAAACATTTATGTCTTTTGAAATGTGTTCAGAGAAGCTACTGAGAGTTTGAGGAGGAGATATGGCTTTTTTTTTTTCTTTTTTGACACTTGTTCTCAAGACCCTATATGTAGGAAAACGGAGTAATGCTAACCTAATGTCAACATTCAGCATTTATGTAAATGATAGAGTGACATGTTTCTGGTTGATAACAACCTTGATCGGCCTTGGGGTTCCTTTGCCCAGCTTTTGGCTATGGGCTGTATTCCTCCTATTGATGAGCTTACTGAAGAAGACATGATCAGTCCATGAAGAAGACCATGACCGTCCCAAACATTGCCCAAGACCTGAGTGCCTCAAAGTGGATCTTATGACTAATTTTAAGAAATTTTCAGCCTAGGAAATCATTCAAATTCCCACAGTTGACCCTGTCTTTCAAACATCTGAGGTTCCACACAACCAGGGGATTTGGAGTGGATTTCTACCCTAGAAAAGATGGGGTGCTACAAATCTTCTCTTTGAAGCTATTTCACAACTTATAACCAACTCATGAGAGATAGGTCACTACAGTTTGTAAACTTTTAGGGATTCTTGCCCTTTGTATATAAAGATGATTCTTTAAACCTTCACCAGACTTCAAGTTTGTTTTCTTGGGTCTACAGATCCTAAATGTATTCTAGTCTGGTTCATGCCAATTTCTGTGTCCTCACTATTTAGTTCTGGCATGACAAAGTTAAGGCACCATTGATAAGCATGTCATGGTGTGGGTATTTTGGAAACAGGGGAGAACCTGTAACCTGGCTTTTGCTGGCACAGTTAAACAGAAGTATGATTCACCTAAGATAATCACCATAACTCTGTGATGTTTTGTTTTGTTAAGTTGACAGTGTCTCGGTCTCCTGGGAAGACAGTTTCAATTAGGACTTGTCTAGATCATGTTGGCTTGCAGACATGCCTATAAGGGATTTTCTTTAATTGGGTTAAGAGGTTGAGACGACTGCTCTAAATGTTAGCAGCACCATTTCATGGCTCTGGTGCTTAACTGAATGAAGAGGAATGTAAGCTGAGTGTTATAGAAAATATTTAATCCCAATCAGAGGCTTCTACCCTATCTTTCATCATTAAGTTCCCAGATAAAAGACATAACCTTTATATTTATAGTAAGCCTGAATCAGCACTAGAGCTGGGCAGATATTTACCCTCTATACTACTATGTCTATTTCTCTGCCAATAACCCCACCATATGATCTGCCATATTCTGTCTGTCTGGGCTACTCTTAACTCCAATTGGCCAACCCTCATGGCCATGATTTCAAGTTTCTTACCTCATGGTATCTTTCCTCATTCTATTTGTGGTTCTTCACAGACCCCGTTTATCCCAATTCTGCCCAGCTATAGGTTGTAGGCATCTTTATTCACCAATCAGGGATAACTTGGGGGTAGGGGCAAGGTCACTAGGTATGTCACTTGGGTACCTGCAGACTTTCTCATCCCTGGGGGTGGGGGGCAACCAGGGATAATACTAGTATTTAGTATTACAACACAAGAAAATGACCAAACTTCAATAGGAAAGGAAAGATAGAAATCCCTGATTCTAAGCTTCTTATTTCATTTTCTCCCTGTCCAAGACTATAATTATTTTTAAATTATCCTCTAAAAGACAACATATTTATTATTCATAAAATAACTAAACTATCCACACCAACTTAGGGGGTTGGGACAACAGTCTTCTTTATAGCTGAGAACTATTATGCATACATAAATTCATTGCTCTCTGCTCTTGACTGTGACTGTAATACAACTAGCTGCCTCAAGTCCTGGAATCTTCAGTTCCTTCATGACAATGGACCTCACCCTGAGTTATAAGCCAAGTAAATCCTTTCTCCCTTATGTTGATTTAGTTCAAGGTTTTTTTTTTTTTGTTGTTGTTGTTTTCAGTTCTAGGAAACAAAATTAAGACACTTGTGTCAACCTGATACAGAAAGACAGCTGAAATGTTTGTGCAATAAAGCATATTCACAGTAAGTGCATGTAAAGAGTCAAATTCATTATACACTATTCCAGGAATAAGTATTTACAAAATACTTAGAATGGGCGAAGCACAGAAAAACTTACAATTCATGGACACAGTTGGTATTAACAGAGAACCTGACATCATTCCTCATGTCCAGAAAATTCATCATTATCCAGAAAATGAGTAATGATTGGGACCTAGGATAAAAAAGATAGCTTCAGAAAGCACAGGCACGGATTCTAAACAGAGCTCAGGCTTATGTAAATGTAAAGAAACCAGAAACACCAACATGTTTTCCTGGGTCGACCACAGCTTTGCTGCTCATTCCAGCTCATTCAAGGAGAACATACTTCACTGCACATACCACACCCACAGGGACAGAATGCAAATATTTTCCCTCACCTCAGGGGAGTGTTTGAAAACACTCTCCTGGAAAGGAAACTAATTTATTTGGTTGCTAATTATTTTGGCTCTAGTCTTAATGAGCCATCCACTATAAAAGATAAAGAGGATAATAAAGTCTCTTTTTTTCTCTCTCTCTCTTTTCTTCTCTCTCTTTTCCTCTCTTCTCTCTCTCTCTCTCTCTCTCTCTCTCTCTCTCTCTCTCTCAGCAAGAAGTGACTGAAGGAATGAAAGAATAGTATGTAGTAGTTATAATCATGAAGTCTGTTGCCAGATTGTGTATATTTGTATCCTTGTTTAGTAGCTGTGTTATGTAACACCAAGTTCTTGTCCTTTCTTTGTCTTAGAATCCCTGTCCACAATGAGAATAGTGATAGTCCCTATATTGTGTATTGTGCCAAGGGTGAAGAGAGAAATAGTGCTATTATTGTTCTTATGATGTTATTGTTCAGGAAACTTGAGAATGAGCAGGGAATGGATGATATGAACAGATGGTGTGACAGAGCCTTCTAAATGAGCCAGGGAAATTAGCTAGGAAATGTGGTATGTGTCTGTGGGTGTTGGCGCATATCAACCTGTGTGTGTGTGTGTGTGTGTGTGTTTGTGTGTGTGTGTGTGTCTGTGCACGTTGGGAAGGATAGGAGCCAGGCAGTGTGACGTAAACAATGATGAAAGAAGACCCTTATGGGAGACTTTTTTTTTTTTTGTAACTCCAATAATCAACTTTCTTTCTAGTCACTAACTCTCCAGACTTTGCATAACGTTGAATCTAGCTTTAACCTGCACTAATGAGACTAGCCAATTGCTGCCAAGAACTCTACAGGGTAGAATATTTTTGTATCTCTTGTAGTAGTTTCTTAACAGTTGATAGTCCAATAGAAACAAAGTGTTAATCCCACACAAATTTGGTTTGTTTCTATCAAATTCTCCTACTTTGAACAACTCCCACCCTTGAAAACAAATCACAAACAAGAAACAAACAAATCCCCCAAACGCTTGCCTCAAAATGGGAGATGCTGGACACTTGGAGGTTGTTGTTGGAGGAGGCACAGGGACTCCTTTTGCAAGGACTGATTTTTCATGGACAAGTTATCTGCTGTGGTAAGTAATCATTGGTGCTGTTTCCAGATCTGTAGTATCTGTAGCATCAAGACTTATGAGAAATGCAAAATCTCAGAATCCATTCAAGCCCTGCTGAATCACGATGGCCCTTTGCAAAGGATTCATTTGCATGGTAAGTTGCAAAAGCTTGAGAATGAGCTTTCATGGGTTACTTTGACTTTGGAGTAACTATCTTGCAATTCTGGAGAGTCAAAATACTTTTAGAAGCTTCGGTTGAATATTCCTGTGCACAGAGAAGAAAAAGGCAGATAAATGTGCTAATGAGTATGGTAATCACAGATAAACTCTCCTGTTTGAGTTAGTGATTGAAGAAATATTCAAAGAAATGTGTGCAATTCTGCATTTTGAGATCTTTAAAGCAGGCAAAGATCTTGAAGTTCAAGATGCCTCTGGAAGGTGGCATAATACTTAGATTCCTTAGAAATTTAGATAAAAGGTACGATTCTTCAAAGTGTCTTTGGCTCAAAGGCAAGAAGACATGAGTTCTGAAACTGGAACGTTGTATGGAGATAATTTTTATTTGTGTCTTTATGAGGAAGAGTGCCCCAGGAGCCTTTGAACCCCAAGAACAGTCATTTTGAGTAGAGGAGATGGTGCTTTCCTGTAAGTTACAGGTTGTATTGTGTTCAGCTTCTTAAGCATCAAGGCCAGCCCCAATTCAGAATAGCTGAATGCTAATTGCCTTGCTCGGGCATTAATGTGTGTTATCTTGTTTACACCAGTGTTCTGCTCCAAGTTTATAAATCATTCTTTCCAGCAGGCTCTGACATGGATTTGAAGTTTCATTCTAGTTTATAAGGGTTTGCACTGGGCAAACCTTTAGCTATGCTGGAGGGTTAGGGAGATTAAATAGAAGGAGGGAGGAAGACACCCTCCCATGTGTATTGCATTTCTGTATCTGAATGATTGTCACAACTGACAGGGATTATGGAGCCTGTATTTACCTCCAGGCATGAAACAGGCTGGCTGTATAATTACTCTAATGCTTCCCAGGGTGTTTCTTTTTTCTTCCACTTGTACCAAATGCACATAGGCTCTTGCTTGCCTGAACACCCCATTAGCAGCCACAACAACACACACACACACACACACACAAAACACACACACACACATACACACTCATAAAAGTGGGCACAGACTGGTTGGCATACTCATAAAGGCTGTCCAAGGTGACCTCGCTGATTCATGTGGCTGCCCCTTGTCATGGTTGGTTTCCCAGTGCAGTGGGCAGTCTTCCAAATGCACAGCAGCTCGCTTGGACTAACCACATTGCCTTCATTTTGAAGTCCCAAACAGGAGACACACATTTCCCAGTACATCTTGCCTGTTTTCTCTATGATGAATATGCTTCACTATCATTTACACCTCATCTCTTCCACTAGCTTTGTCACACACACACACACACACACACACACACACACACACACTCATCCACACACACACTCATTCACTCATTCACTCTACACACTTTACATACACATTATACACTCACACTTACACATCACACACACACACACACACACACACCACTTAGTTTCAGGAAATAAGTGTAGTAGTACCAGTTATCTGTAGTATGGTGTTGTCTAGCAATTCCCTCTAAATTGGAATATCTCCTCCGGGAGGGAGTGAGAGGCTCATAGCACCCGAATGTTAAATAACAGCCACAAGTCTAAAAGAAGAGAAACTTAGCCAGACAGTGGTGGCACACACCTTTAGTCTCAGCACTTGGGAGGCAGAGGCAGGTGGATTTCTGGTCTACAGTGTGAGTTCCAGGACAGCCAGGGCTATTCAGAGAAACCTTGTCTCAAAACAAAACAAAACAAACAAACAAAAAGAATAAAAACTTGATAGATTCTTTACTTCCCAACCCCCAACCAGTATCAAAGAAGTGAATGAACAACGGCTGTTGGGGAAGGAGATTGTGAGCAACCCAAATGCAGAGAGAAGAAATGCTCTGTCTGTGGGCCTGCCTGCAAGCGGTGCAGAGAGGTCCAGCACTGCAGCTTCTGTGAATCTTCACTGCTAGGCTGGGCTTTTTGGTGATGCAATGACTTTTGAGTCCTCCTGCTCCCTGTAAGTAACGCCTCATCCATGCTTCTATGACTCACAGTCAAAAGTACTCACTGGGATTATATCCTCTGTAAATATAAAAAGACTATAAAGGTTTTAATACATTTGCATTATGTCTCTTATTTATGATGTACACAGCTAGTCTGTTACTTGGGTAAGAACAAATGGTAATTTAATAAAATGCAATTATTAAATAATTAACTCAACATTATTGAGACACTAAAAATTAGAGGGTTTATCATGTTTAGATTCAGTGAGTTTTTCCACAGACTGAAAGGTAAAATTTTCATTGTTGTTTATTTGGTGTTTGGATGGACAGGGATGAGGAATTATCGATCATTCAAACAATAAAGCTTCAGGATTTTCTCTGTATATATATCAAAAGAGAAACAAATAAAAACCAACCCACCAAACAACAACAACAGAAAACTCTGGCTTAGTGAGTTGGACCTTGGTGCTATTCTTACTTCAGCCTGTCCTGGGCTTCTTTTCTGGAGTGAATAGATAGGTATGTTTTCCATTTCCCAAGGAAAACTCTGTCATACAACATGTGGGTTCCAGTCTTTCCCTCTAACTTTAGGAAGTAAAATGATTCCCCGTACCATGGCTGGTTATCTTGACTGTCGAGAACCACAGTGGCTTTGATGTTTCTTTGAGGTTCCAGGTCTGCATCTGACTTATTGTGCAGCTGACCTTCAGCAAATCTCTTGGCTCTTCATTTTTTCTCATCTCTAAAATGGAGATAAATATCCTGTCTTACTTGCTCTGCAGAACTGTGATAAGAGAGAGCCTTGCACTCTGGGAAGTGATACATGGTACAGAGAGAGGGTGATAAATTATCTGGCCTGTAGGACTGGTCCTTCCAGCTTGGGAAGTTGTGCAGAGCTAGTTTCAACAGCCCTACTAACGAAGTCACAGTGTGAAGTGTTCAGCTTAGACACACAACAGGATACTTTCGTGATGTGAATGCTTGGGACTTGACCCCACCTCCACCTTCTTGGGAATTCTGGTGCAGCCAGGTTTGAGAGGCACTGATTTAATGCCAGGGAACTATGTTTGCTGTGTTCTCAAAGGCTAACATCCATTGTTCCTGACAGGGTGTCTCTACTCACATCTGATGCTGGGGTGTCTGGTAAGGCATGATGGAGTCTGGAGGAGACTGTCCTGCAGGAATTTTCTTATTCAACTTGACAAATACATCTTCTAGACTTGATTCATATATTAAATGGAAGAAATCTCAGACACCACTGTTCCAAATAGACTTCCTGACCCAACTGTCTTGGCACAGTGGGTAAAAACTCTTGCCACTGCGATCCCTGGGACCCACATAAAAATGGAAAGAGACAACCTTCTCCATAAAGCTGTCCACTCTTCTCCATCTATGACTCTCCCACCTCTCTCCCACACCCAACACACAAAATAATAAAAGCAATTAAAAAGTAAATGAATTTTGGAGAACTGTGTTTAATCTTTGCAAGCTCCTCTCTTTGAACATTAACTAGGGCGCCATTAAAAGTCACCCTTTGCTCTTTGGAATCCTAAGTAGTTCTCTGTAAAAGGAAGAAAGAGGGACAAAAAGAAATAGCACAGACAGGTCTCCTCCTAGATGATTAATTGTTTTACCTATTCATTTATACTAGCCCTAGCTAAGTTCTGGGGCTACAGAACAACTGTGAGGTGAGAACCTAGATTTATGCAAACCACCTCACAGGTGACTCAGTGTGAGGTCCTATCTGAAATCAGTGGAAGCATCTATTTCAGAGCTACAGCCCCAGGCAGCGCCATTATGAGTGTTGGGGAAGTGACAGCGGCCAGAAAGAGGTTAAAAAAAAAAAAAAAAAAAAAAAAGCCCAGAACCCTTCCAAAAGGTGTGACTCCAAATGAAAGAAACAAGCCAAATCCCCACAAGGCAGCCTTTTTATTTGTCTTTATTTATTTAGCTTTAGTTTGTCAGAGGAACGAGATAAGAACATCTGTCTCGCACTAGCAGAGCCCGGCTCTCTCAGGTAAGAATGGGATGCCTGGCAAACGTGTATCTGCAAACTTGCTTTAATCTATTTCTGGGGTAATGGACTTGCTCCGCGGCCCTAAAGTGCCTCTGTTAATAGCTTCTTGCTTTTTCTAGCAGAAATGTACTGGAGCTGTTGTCAGAGACAGGCTCACGTTGAGGAAAGGACAAGAGAGCCTTCTTGGAGAGGGACTAGACAGAAAAAAAAAAGATTAAGCCTTTTCTTTAATCTAGCAGGAAGAGAAGAAGGAATTACCTTACTGTATGTTCCTGCTGCTATAAACAGCAGCAGTAGGGAGAAAGTAGTTTCTCATGACCGAAAACCATTTAGGATACAGAACTTGAGCTCTGTATTTCCCTGGTTGCTTTAGTGCAGTGAGATTTGGGCTCTGGGGGGCGGGGGGAGGAGAAGTCTAAAAATACTATTCATCCAAAAGCAAGTAACAATGCCTGAGAGGGGAAAGGAGATATGAAATCTTAATGTCTTCATTTCTCAGCTCTAAATCAAAGTCAGACTTTGGAATACTGTTTTTTATTTGTATTTTTAATAGGAACTGCAGAGGAAGGGTAACAAAGATTCAGATGGTACGAAGGGAGTAGGGCAGAGGGGAGCTAGTTTATCTCTCCTATCCCTCTCACCAACACCCTAGCCCTGCTGCCCTGAGGTAGCCTCTGATGCCAGCTTCTAGTGGGTCTTCCCAGATATTCCCTGCATATCAAAGCATATGCTGTCATGTATGTCTCTATGTAGGCACACACATGTTCACATGGCTCTCAATTCCATTCTTTCAACATAAACAGCTGCTCTATATCCCTATCATGCTGACCCTTGCTTTCCTCACTTAAAATGATCTAATAGAGATAATTTTATATCAGAATATAGAGCTTACCTTCTTAATTTTGGTAATTCATTGAGATGCCCTTTAGGTTTGTTTATTCAGTTGCCTCTAAGTGTGAGGATAAATATATTAACATGTACACCTCAATACATGACATCTTTCTGATCTTAAAATTCGATAATATAAATTGATTCTTGCATTTCTGGCTGTTCTTGGTTACTCGTTGCCCCCAGGATGAGAAAGAAACTGTAGCAGACTTAATCATATTTTACTTTTGAAATATCAGCTACTGGTCAGAGTGCATTGCTGATTTTCAGATGTAGAATTTCCCATGGTTTCACTTAGCTACTAGCTACCTTGTCAGGAAAGACTGGAGTCTGAGATGTGTTGCCTACAGCCAATAGATCAGTTTCTTGAGCAAATATGACCCTTTCTGCTACAACAGTAAGGTCAGACAAGTCACCTTAACAGCACGAAGAAATCAATTCCAGCTAGCAGCCACCTCTGACTTGGGGTTTTCTGAATGCATGGAATTTCTGCCTCCACATTGATAAGGTCATACATATGTATGCACCGACCTTGCAGCACCCGAGGGCTCTGGTTTTTAAAATTCCGAATAAATCGAAGTTGGAACCTATTTGGATGAGACTGAAAGCTCCAGGATGCTGAGATGCTGCCTTTATTTTTCAAGTGGAAAGAAGGCTTTGGGAACGGACCAACAGGAATGAAACCATGGAGGGATGCGAGGCAACCCCTTCATTAAGGAGATTCGAGCTCATGCAGAGAGAACCTGGCTCTCCTTACCAAAGGGGATCTGCTTCTCTAGGCCACAAAGAAAAAGGAAAGAAGAGCAGGGCAGGCAATTTAAAGGTGAGAATAACATGATTGAGAACTAGACATCTACACTTCAAGCACTACATGGCCTTTCTTAAGAAGGAAAGACGCCTAAAGCTTAGGAGACGCAAATAGCATTTGCTATATGGGATTTATTGATTAGGGGCTCCGGGGTCCAGGGGGTTGAAAATTTCCAAAGTACAAGTTGTCCTGAGCTCGTCTGCCTCTGTGGACTTCATTCATTTGTAGGGTCAAAATGGCGGCAGAAGCATCATCACAGGCGGTGCCTGTTCTGAGCTGCTCTAGACTCCAGGGTGTCACACGGAAAAGCAACTCTGAAGCTTTTAACCAGCTGATGGAAGAAGAGAAGCCCAGATTCATAAATGTACAAAACATGCTTCCTGTGTGCATATGACCTTGTCCCACTTAATTTTCTAATTTATAAAATATGGTTGAATTTTAAAATTCCTGAGACCTTCAAATAGAAAGTAATTTTTGTTCTTTTCTTCTTCTGCCCTTTCACACCTATTGACTATTTACTGTGTCTAAACAGGTATTTTCTTATCTGCATCTCTCTCCCTCCTTCCCTTCTTCCCTTCTTTTTCTCCCTCCCTCTCTCTGTCCCTCCCTCCCAGTCTCTTTCCTCTCAGACTCTTGTACCTCTGAGCCCACATGAAGAGGCAGAAAGTCAAAGTCAGTGACCTCCTCTACTGCTCTTAGTTTAGATCATTGCTCTTACTTTTTAGAGACAAGTTCTTTTGCTGAGTCTGTAGTTCACCAATTCAACTGGACTAGCCAGTGGTGTCTCAGAATCTCCCTATGTTTCTCCTCCCATCTCCAGCTCTGGGTTACAGACTTTGCCATAGCCTTTACTTGGGTGCTAGGGATCCAAAGCAGATCTTCATGCTTGTGTTGCAACACTTTGTCCATTGAGACATCCTTATTTTCATCCTAGTTGCTAGTCTTGTCTGTCTGTCTATTTGTGTGTGTGTTGGGTCGTGTTTTACATGTATGCACACAGATATGTTTGCTCTTGAGCTCAAGTATGTGAGGATACTAGAGGGTGATGCTGAGTGTCTTCCTTAATCATTCTCCATTACTTTGCAACAAGGTTCTGCAATGAACCTAGACCTCAGCGATAGTCAGAACCTGCTGGCAATGGACAACAATAGACAGGGACTCACCTGTCTCTGATCTGCCACTACTAGGGCTACAAATGTGCAGCAGTGCCTTGGCTTTTGCATGGATGCTGCAGACCTGAAGTCAGGACCTTTTTCGAACTAAGTAATCTCCCAAGACCTATCTTTTAATAAGTATGAAAAATAGATGTGTGTCTAAAATAAAAATACATGTGATCTAACTGACATAAAACATGTTTAGAGCACAGAAGAGAGAATAATTTATTTACTTATTATCACTGTTGGCTCTAATTAGTTTTTTTAGTTTTAAAAAGATTAATTTAAGTTTTAATTATGTGTGTGAATGTGTGTTTCTGTGTTACTGTGTACACATGATTGTAGGTGTCCATGGAAGCCATGGAAGACTCTATATATCTTGAAACTGGAGTTCCAGGCATGTGGGTACTAGGAACTGAACCTGAGTCCTCTGCAAAGCAGCAAACACTCCTAACTGCTGAGCATCTCTTTGGTCCTATCTGAAAATTTATTAAAGACTTTATTTATTTATGTTTGTTTGTAGTGTGTATTGGTGTGTGTGTGTGTGTGTGTTTGTACATGATATATGCTCACAGATATCAGAAGGGGAATCCTGAATCCCTTGGAGTTAGAGTTATAGGTGTTTGTGGCCATCTGATGTGGGTGCTGGGAACTCAGCTCTAGTCCTCTGTTTAAGCTGTAGTATTCTTAACTGTTGAGACACCTCTAATGTGAAATTTGACCAGTTCAGCAGGTCTGGATGCCAACACTAACATGTTGTACAAATGGGACAGAAGTGTGAACCTGAAATTACTGTGAATGGCCAAAGCACAATAGCACATTCACCACTATGTACACATTGATTTACTAGAACCATCTAGGTCAGGATTGTACCATTCAAAGAAGTTAGGGTTTCTACATGAAAGAACAAAAGGCATCAAATAAATGATTAAAGATCAGATAAACATGATTTCTGAGTAACTTCCTAGGACTTGGTCAGGAAATAAATGCTGACAGCTAACTAGGTGCTAATAGTTTTAAAGACTTATTTTGTGTGTGTGTGTGTGTGTGTGTGTGTGTGTGTGTGTGTGTGCATTTGTGCTACATGTGTGCAGGTGCCTTCAGAGGTCAGAAGATGGCGTTAGATTTCCTAAACCTAGAGTTTCAGGGAGTTGTGAGCTGCCTGGAGAGGGTGCTGGACACGGAACTAGAATCCTCTTAAAGAACAGCCAGTGCTGTTAACTGCTGAGCCATCACCAGCTTGTTAGGTATTAATTTGGAGATGAGATTGCTAGAGAACAAACATGTCTAACAACCCAATCAGGTAAAGCCCTAGTGCTACCACCATCCTGTAATTTGAACAGAGAATGTAACACAAGAATTGGATCTTCTTACCTGTAGAATTTGGAAACGGGAAAACTCCACTGTGATGGATTGCACACTCATACCTGTAGTCAGAAGGACAGATTGGAAATCCTCATGGCCCAAAGTCTTCACATTCCAGTAATTTGTTTTACCTCAATTACTGTTCTATAATGCTATCCCCACACCTGCTGGAATGAAAACCAGACATGATAGCTGATGCTGACCATAAGGCAGAAGTGCTGGACCAGGAACTTTTTTAAAGGATGCAAAGAAAATTCCATTCTTCATTGAACTGGAGGACAAATGCCAAATTAAAATTATCATAAAGAAGAGGGGGGGACATCAAGATTTACCTTCTAAAAATGGTCACTGAAAGAACAAGGCTGTCTGTTAACTAGAGACCAGCCTAAAGAAAAAATGTTATTGCTGCTGTGGTGTGGCTTCTCTCTCTCTCTCTCTCTCTCTCTCTCTCTCTCTCTCTCTCTCTCTCTTTCTCTGTGTGTGTGTTTCTTAGCGATCTTGTTTACAAATAAGTGAAAAGCTTGCTTGACTGTTAAACATTCATTTTGGCAATCTGTGTTTTTATTACAATATAATTAAATAGTGTGAGGAAACTAAAAGTGTGTTTGGTATTCTGACACAAACAGGAAGAAAAATTTTTACAGAAAATAGAGAACGATGGAGAGGGAGGGAGGAGGGAGGGAACAGGGACACACACACACATACACACACACACACACACACACACAGAGAGAGAGAGAGAGAGAGAGAGAGAGAGAGAGAGAGAGAGAGAGAGAGAGAGATTCATTTCCATTTAACGTTTACTTCTTACAGGGATTAAATACTGAGCATTTTGTGCTTTTCACAAGAACCCCTTGAAGTAAAATCTTGCTGGAGTTTTTGAATAGTTATTAAGAGGAACAATTCATGATAGCACTGTGGAGTATATTAAGGAGCATATACCACCATCAAGTGGATTTCAGACCCATAGGAGACGTGGCTTACACTGAGTCAAATACATTTTACACTGAAACTTCCAATGAAAGAAAAATCTGTGAAAGGAAACTAGAGACAAAGTGAAGTTTTACATGGAGCCAGAAATGTAGATAGATTCTTCTTTGCAGCAAATGGTAGTGGGGCTTCAAGATAGAGTACAGGATTCTGTGAGCAAAGGAAGAATGAATTTATCAGTGCTACAAGAAAAGTCTGAAGGGCATGCAGTGGGCATACTCAGTTTACAGTCATACAAAGAAGAGCATGACAAAACCTCATTTATCTTTGGGAAGAAAATGGACCAACCCATCAGGATGGGATGGCACTGGGCTCTTCCTACTGAACTGTTACACTACACTGTAGAAAACGTGTGTGTGTGTGTGTGTGTGTGTGTTGTGTGTGTGTGTGTGTCAGACTAATAGGGTGTGCAAGATATAGGGAGCAGAGAGATTTCTTTCTGAGAGTATAAGCCTTTAACTTCGAGGTTTTATCTTGTACAGTCTCAGTCTGGTAAATGGCAAACTCTGTGTCAGTCTTAGCTCTAGTTCCCATTCCTGTTCTCTATGATAGAATGGCTTCCTTTATGAACTATAGTCTTTGTTACATCTTTGACATGTGCTCATTGACCCTCCAGTCAACTTCCCAAATGAGTATTAACATCATTATCTTTATTTTATAGCCAAGTAGGCTAGAGCTTACAGAACTTGAACAACTTCCTCAAATAATACATTTACTAAGGGTTGGAGATGGGTCTCAGCCTTGCCTATCAAGTAAATTACCTCTGACAGGGTCTCTGCAGCCGTGGACAAGCATTCAGATGAGCAGAATCCTGAGGTGACTATAACAGGGAAGACATAAAATAACAATCACCCAGCCCAGGTCTTTTCAAATTCCTAACAAAAAGAAAATAGACTAAGAGAGATGAAATGACTATTTTTGCTTTATGTTAAATGGTCATGGGAAGGATCTTCTCCATCATCAACTGTTCTTCTCTAATGAGCACACAGAAAACAAGCTTTAGTGTTAGTTAGATGCAACCCATAGATTCAGCCGTGTAGGTATCTACCCATCCAAGGTGATCTGGGTTGCAGCTGCTGCTGAGTGCTTCATCTTTTAGTAGCATCCCTGACACATCATATCCTGCAAGGTATCAGTTAGGAAGTTTCACAGATTACTCCTGTCATGGAGGAAAGAGGACCTTTGCTCTTACTGGGATAGAGACTCCGGAGACCAGTTCATTTTCCTTGTGCAAACCTCCATTTGTAGTCTTGAGGTATGGCTTGCTTCTGTCATATGTGGGTTTTCACTGCTGCGTGATAAATCATCATCAAGGTGTTGACTTAAAACAGTACATTTTTGACATTTCACAATTTCTGGGGTCAGCAGTATGAGCATTGCTCATCTCAGCTGCCTGCTATTCAGCAAGGCAGGGAAGGGTTAGAATCAGTGTTCTCATCGAGAAGAGAGCAAGGCAAGGGTGTGTAAACTCATACAGCTTCTTAAGGCTATCATTTGGAGAATGCTTTGGTTCCTCAAGATCATCTACTGTTTCTTCTCATGGGAAATATCTCCATAGGAATTTCAAAACATGGCTCCTTAATTCTTTAGGTCTTTTCGGAAGAAACCTCTTATAATGAAATATGGTCATGAATGAGGCATCTGTTGTCTACATACTCTGTTGGCCACATGACTTGCTTATACTAATGGAAAGATTATGCAGGGTCGTCACTCACTGAGAGTCATTTTATGGAGCACCTACACGTGGTCTTCTATCAAATATTGCTTCTGACAAGGAAACCCATTTCACAGAAAATTAATTATGCTCAACTGAGGCTGAGCAAGTACATATGTTTGACTATGTTCTTGCTCATCCCAATGCAGCAGGCCTGAACCAGTGGCAGAATCACCCTTTGAAGACCGAGTTACAGCATGACCTGTTTGCCAACACCTTTCAAGACTGTCAGGACTCTCCCTGAGATGTATTGTACAGTTGCATATATGCACCAGTCTGTGGCTTTCCTGTTCTGTTTCCTTATGGAAATATGCATGAAGCTGGGCTGGAAAAGGCAGCAGTATCTCTCACAATAACTCCTAACATTCCATTAGTGCAATTTTACTCTTTTCATACATGCTTAGGCCTACTGGTGTGAATGTTTTTGTCCTTAGAAGAGAAATAAATGCTTCTAAGAGAGGGCATGATCCAGTGCTGGAGAGCAGATGTGCTTGCTCGAGAGGCAAGCCTGGTCTATGGAGTAAGTTCTAGGACAGCCAGGGCTAGACAGAGATGCTCGGTTTCATAAAACCAGAGCAAAATACAGAGGGCACAACCATGGTTCTATTAAATGTGAAGTTGAGAGGTCATACACAGACACTGAACTCCTTATGCCTAGACTCAAACAAAGGCTCAGTTACAGTGATGGTTGGGCTGACTAATTCTGACTATGGAGATGAAACTGTGCTGATGCTCTTCTATGTAGAATGATGTAGCAGGACCACCTGGGGCAGGGCTAAATACATCCACAACCTAGACAGTGAAAAACTAGGTAAATAAATATAGGCAGGACTGCCCTAGTACCTTAGACCTTTTAGAAACAAATGCTTGGCCCTCTCATCAGGCAAGGAACAGCCACCTGGAGTGCCTTGTTGGGGCAATAGTAATTAATAATAATAAATACTAATAAATAATAAATAACAAATAATAACAAATGGAGGATAAGTAATGGAAGGTAATTATAAAATTGATATGATTGTATAATCTCTTGCAAAAAAGAAGTATAGCCCAACAATAATTTCTGTTCATGTATATTTGTTTATATGTGTGTGTGTAAAAATTATTTTACCATTCTCCTTTTCCACTGCTTTACCACATAACACAGGATACAATTGAAAGGACTCTAGTTTGGTTGGTGGAGTTGCACGCCCAGTACCACACAAATCACGTATGGTGGAGCATGCCTATACACCAACACTGAGGAGGTAAGCAGGGAAGGATCACAATTTAAGGTAATCAGCAGCTTCATAGTCACTTTGAAGCCAGCCTGTACTTGTATTTCTGTACTACAGCTGATATAAAAGTTACCGCAAACTCCCTAGCTTTAAACAACACAACCTTATTTTGTTATAGTTTAGGAGGTCAGAAGTCTGACATGGATCTTACCAGCTGGTTTCTTCTGGAGACTCCGAGGTGGAGAAACCAATTCCAATAAGGAAAAGGTCAGCAGTTGGGAGCCTGCCTTGATGCTTACTTGGCTGCTTCAGCCACTTTTTGTGTGGATGAAGCTTAGACCATTAGCCTTTCACTCCTTTTAGGCATTTGTGCTTAGCATCAGACTTCTTGGCTAGGCACATGCTTATCTTCTTAGCGGAGGCCATATGTTTTCCTCCCGGATACTTCTACTAGAGAAGTTAATGGTTCAGTGGTGAAGAATAGTTTTACCTCTTAGCACACTACTGGAGTTCCCAGTTCAGTCTCACAGGTCTGGCTCAGTCTTGCTTCCCACTTGTACCAGTTAGGTTCTTATTGGTCAACCTCCCATAAGCTATGGTCATCTGAGGAAGGGGCTCCTCCACTGAGCAAATGCCTCCATCAGATGGCATGTAGGGGAACATTTTCTTGATTGATGATTGATAGAGTTGGGGCCAGGCTACTGTGGGTGATGCAGCCCTTAGTTAGGGAGGTGGTCTTGGCTTATTTAGAAGGTCAAGCTGTGCAATTCATAGAGAGCAAGCTGGTAAGCAGAATTCCTCGACTGTCTCTGTTTCAGCTTCTACCCTCTGGGTCATGCCTTGAGCTCCTGCCCTGAATTTCCAAGATGACTGACAGAAATCTGTAAACTGAAGTAAACCCTTTCCATCCCAAGTTGCTATTGACCAGAATGTTCTTTTATCACAGCAACGTAAAAGCAAATTAAGACACTACTCTTGACTGCCAAAGATATAAGGTGATAACACAGGATCACATTTAATAGACATATAATGTGCACACATGTATCCATTAGCTATGAATGCCTTACAGTTGCAGCTGTCCATTTCTCTAGTAGAGTCCTGACTCTGAGAAGGGCTCCTCCATCCATGGACTTAGCTTAGTCACATGTCTCTAGCTGCTGACCTGTGAGTGGATATCATGCTAGAAACACCTATAAAGTACTTGTGTTGTTTGGTTTGCTCCTTGAATCTCTAGCTGTCCTTCATGAGATGCATTCAAGACTGCTTCTCTCTGTTTATCTCAAACACCTGGACAAAACGCACAAGGCACAGGCTTGAGCCCAAACCTCAGCCTGGAGCTGTAGTGAGATTAAATGTAGAGTAGATCTTGCTACTTCAACACAGTGTGGTCAGCTAAAGTGCATGGGTCCTGCAGATTTCTGATGGTAGAATACTTAAACACTTATTTTAAGATTCTTAATAGGGGGTGAAGGGTAGATCTATAGAACATTTGGCAATATTTGGTGACATTTTAGTGTTTCACAGCTGGGCACGACCATATTAGCTTTTATCACTTGTGTAATAAGTTACTACAAATTTAGTGGCTTGAAATATCTTAGATTTTATTTTCCCTCAAAGCTATGCAGACAAAAAGCCTAAGATGATCTTCAGAGGTTAGTGTTGGGTAGGGAGATGGTTCAGTAAAAGTGCTTGCCCTATCATGAGCTTTGGGGATCTGGGTTCCAACCCTCCAAATGGTGGGATTGTGTAGTTTATGGTTAGCGCTGAGAATATCTGTAGGGGATTGTCTCAGTTGACTTAATTGATCTGAGAAGACTCATATTAATTGTAAGAAGGAACTTTGTCTGGGTAGAAGACCCTGGACTGTGTAAATAAGAGGTCAACCCGAGTGTCCGTTCATTAGTCTAATGTCCAGTCTCCCCACTGTGGACATAATACAACCAGCTGCTCCAAGCTTCTGCTGCCCTGTCCTGCCCTGCCATGACAGGCTGTCCCACAAACTATGAGCAGGAATAATCACCTGCCCCCTTATGGTGCGCTCGTCAGAGTGTTTTGTCTCAACAACAGAAACTAAGACAGTGATTAACTCTTTGAATCATTTATATTCAATAATCATGAGAGGCTTAATTCTGAATTAATTCAACTTCTGAGAGTCAGAAGGAATCACACTCAAGTGGAAAAAGGCTCCAGGTTCAATTGTATCATGATATTTAGAACTCTTCAATATGAAAGCAAAATTGGGAGAATGGTTTGGACTTTGAGACTAACTCTCACAAGGAAGAAAATTAAGTTTCGAAGTTCAATTCCTTCAGATTTGAATTATTTTGGACTCAAATTTGCAAGGAAATTTAATCTCTGATCTTTTCTCTCTGGAAATGTGATAATAGCAATGAGTTTATATTCAATTTTGGAGCATCTCTATGCTGACATTTTATTATTAGAGTGTCTTCAGGTTGTTATTTAATGTCATTGTAGAATCTATGATGTGCTATTTTAGGTAACATTGTATATAAACTGGGAGCCAATATAGAGGAGAAAATGTTTTTGATTTTTAGCTGTGGGTACAGGGATAAATCTGATTAAATTAATGCTTCTCTCCAAGAAATTTCAGAACATGCACAGTGGCCAGTGTTTGGAAGTGGCCTTGTGAAACTGAGGGTAGTGCTTTATCTTGGTAGACTCTTCTCGGAAAGGGAAAGAGACCCTAGATCCTGGTTGGCTATAAGCTCGTGTTTAAGATCAGTGGCTAAGAGGATAAAAACCAGTGGCAACAGTGAACATCTACCATCTCAAATCCTCATTGTTTTCCATAAAGAATTATGTCAAATATTAATAATTCAGATCTTTAACTCATTCAAGCCCAAAGGAGGAAATCAGGGTGATTTTTGCAGTACAGTTACAGATTCATTGCATCTTGTGTGATTTGGGAATATTCCCCCACATTTTAGATTTTGTTTTCATTCTCCTACTGGTATCTTCCAATGAGGAACAAAAATGACAATTTTTAATAAAATTTAAAACCATAAACCTTTTTCCTAGATCAGTCAGTTTTTCCTAGAGTGTCTACAGGCTTGCCTTTGTTCTTCCCCTGATACTATCATAAAACACCTGACAGATGCAACTTAAGGGAGAAGGGTTTTTTTCCAGCTCACAGTTAGAAGGTACAGCCATCATGACAGGAAACAGAGCAGAAGGAACCTGAGGCAACTGGTCACCTTGTTGCCTGTACTGACTGGTTTTGTGTCAACTTGACACAAGCTGGGGTTATCACAGAGAAATGAGCTTCAATTGAGAAAATGCCTCCATGAGATCCAGTGTAAGGCATTTTTCTCAATTAGTGATCAAGAGGGGAGGACCCTTGGACTGGTAGTCTTGAGTTCTATAAGAAAGCAAAACAAGTCAGGGAAGCAAGCCAGTAAGTAACATCCCTCCATGGCCTCTGCATCTGCTCCTGCATCCTGACCTGCTTGAGTTCCAGTCCTGACTTCCTTTGGTGATCAACAGCAATTTAGAAAATGTAAACTGAATAAACCCTTTCCTCCACAACTTGCTTCTTGGTTATGATGTTTGTGCAGGAATAGAAACCCTGAAACCAGAGTCAGAAAGCTGAAGGTGGTACACTGGTACTCAGCTCATTTCTCCTCTTCAATATAGTCCAGGCAATGGGGCTGCCACCTTCATAGTGATTGTCATGCAGCAAGTAAACTAGTTGACATAATACATCATGGGCAGGGCATAAATTCTTCACAGACAGAGAGTAATAGTGCTTCATAAGTACGCTTGTAGGTTTGTCTCCTATGTGAGCAAAGTTATACTGACATTAACCATCACAGGACTCTTCCTCAAATTCTAAGTCACTGGCATGTCTCCCATGTGTTCTCGAGCTTTACAATTTAATATACTGTGTGGTCATTTATCTGCATTGTCAACTTGACTGGATTTGGAGTCACCACAGAAGCATACCTGCAGATGTGTCTTAAGTATGTTTCAAGAAGGTTAACCAGGCAGAGAAGACCCACCTGGAATGTGAGTTGCACTACTCCATGGCATAGTATTTGAAGTGGATCCAAAGGAGAAAGTGAGCTGAGCACCAGCTTTTGTCTCCTCTGTGTCATGACTACAGAGGTCATGTGACCTGCAGCCTAAGGTTCTGTCACCATGACTCCATTCTACCATAACAGGTTAGCTTCAAACTATAAGCCAAACAACCCTTTCCTCCTGTAAATTGTCTTTGTCAGCTATTGTTTACAGAATGAGAAAAGGACCAAACAAAGTGAATTGGTACTATAGAGGGGGACAGGCATTGTGATGAGCTTGGCCATGAGGTTCTTAGACTTTTGGATTTGTTTTGCAAGTAGAATGGGAAAGACATAGGAACTCTGCAGTAGAAAAGCCACAGAACTGTGTAAGCAGAGTGTTACAGTGTAAGCAGACTATTCTTGTTAGAACTTGAAAGACAAGAATGTTGGGAAGAATGAGAACAGTGAAGGTAGAGCTCATGAGATTTCAGAAGGGATCAGGTCGCTACTGGGAACTAAGATGGAGTCAATTTATGTTACATCCTGGCAGACAATCTGGCTTCATGCTGCTCAAGTCCTAAGACCTTCAATGAAGCTGAGTGCAAAAGTAATGAACTAATTTGTCCAGGAAATTTTGAGGTAGGGTGGCATGTGGCCATGTGATTGCTCACTGCAGTTATTGGGGTCTACAGGAGAGAGAGCAAATGGAGCAGAAGCATGGGAAAGAAACAAATAAGCAAACAAAACAAACAAGCCAGAGTTCTATAAGAAAGGAAAACCACAAAAACAACACACACACACACACACACAAATACACACAACTACCAAAAAAACCCTCATAAAAACATAAACAGAAGCCATAATATCCAACCAAAAGAACTACAAGACAAAAAAAAAACAAAAACAAAAAAACAAAAATCAATAACCAAAATCACTATGAGACAAAGCCTCTACAAAAATATCAATGAGTTATCTTCTATTGGTTATCTGCCACTGGACATGAGGCTACCATTAAGTATAGCTCACAGACAGAGTGAGAGTCCATCCTTTCTAGCAGATGTTCATTGGGAATAGCTTCTTGGTTAGGGGTGGGAGACAATATCAACTTCTCCCTTCTCAGTGCTGAAACCTCTCTGGCTTGAACCTGTGCATGTTGCCACAGTCTCCCTGGGTTAATATGGGTCATTTCCTATCCTATCTGAGAGGTGCTGCTTCCTTGATGCCATCCATCTTATTCTTACAATCTTTCTAGCTTCTCTTCCTCAGCTTCCTAAGCCACGAGACTCAGGTTTGATGAAGATTTCTCACTTAGGACTAAGTGGTCCAAGGTCTCTCACCCTCTGTATATCGACCAGCTGTGGGTCACCATGCTATTTTCAATCTACTAGTCCAAGAGGAAGCCTCTCTAATGATGGTTAATCGAGGCACTGATCTGTGGGTATAGCAGGTTGTCATTGGGAATCATTTTATTGCTATGTTATCAGAACACAACCCAGAAATGGAATCATGGGAGAAGAATTATGAGTACTTGTGGGAACACTCCAAGAAAACAGAACGAAAAGACTTGTGACTCAGCTCCTTCAAAACATGAAAATGTTCTTGGAATGTGTTTTCATTCCCTCCAGGTGTAGCAAAAAAGAGTAGATTTGCTTCAGATTAATTATTACTACATACTATTGATGATCAGATATGTTCAAACTGTCCTTTGATGATTCTACAGAAAAACATGTTTTTACCAAGCATGGCTTGTCTTTGTTATTGTATGAAGCTTGAACTCATGTGAACGTCTTCATGTGAACTTTCTTATCCATCAGAGTGTAAATTGTCTGCTGCTCTGAATAAAGTTGGCTATTGCATAAGACTTTAGTCCATGTGGCAAATTAGGAAGTCAATGGAAGGCCATAGTAATGAGTTCACCAAAGTATATCATGGCAAACCAACAAGTTCACCTACAGGACTGGTAGGGCTTAGGAAACCCTGAGGAAGAGGAGGTGGAAAATAGTAAGAGCCAGAGGGTTTGGAGAACATCAAGGAAATGGACCTCTGAATGCAGCCTGACACACACACACAAACACACACACACACACACACACACACACACACACACACACCACAAAACTCAAAGAGACTAAGGCAGCATTCACATGGCCTGCAGGGTCTGCACAGGACTGTACCCAATGGAGTCCTAGAGCTAAAAAGAGGTGGAATATGCCCCAATCCCTAACCATGATGCAATCTCCAATTGATAACCACTTGCAATGAAAAAAGTAGTTTTCTCCAAGGGAGTCTCACAGGGAAACAAACTACTCTTAAGAGTAGGTCCTATGCACAGCAGTAGATAGCCAACACGAAATAAATGAGCTCAGTGGTAGTTTTTGTAGACTTTCTGTTTCACATTGCTTTGTTTGGGCATATTTTTAACTTACTGGTCTGCCGATTTTGTGGATTTGTGGCTGTCTTAATAACTTAGTGTGTGTGTGTGTGTGTGTGTGTGTGTGTGTGTGTGTGAGAGAGAGAGAGAGAGAGAGAGAGAGAGAGAGAAGAGACAGAGAGACAGAGAGAGACAGAGACAGAGAGACAGAGAGTAAGTTCCTTGGTATTTTAAATTTTATTTATTTATTATTTTTAAAGAGAGAGAAATTCAGGGCTTGGAGCTGAGAAGGTAGGGAGGTGAGCCGTGAAGGGTTAGGGGAGTAGAAAAGTACAGTCAAATATATTAAAACACCTTTTGTCAAAAGAACTTTACTATAAAAAAGACATATTGCAAATGACAACAGAAAATTAGATATTGCAAGGTTAAAATGTACTGTATAAATAAAAAATGCAGAATGAAAGGAAAAAATAGACAAAATCAAATTCTTGGAAGAATTTTATCATGCCTTTCCTTCGGTAAACATTTAAGAAATCATCATTTAAGACCAATCTCAAAATTAGTGGGGGGCTAAAAATCAGCTCACAAAGCCAGCATAGTAGTCATACCGACACGGGACAGAGGCAGAAAAGGAAAACCATGAGTCAATCTATCATAAATATAGGTGAAAACCTTTTTATCAAAATGTTATCAAATCAAGTGATGCATAAACTTGATAATGTTAGGAGTAAGCTGGTTTGAGTTGAGAACTACAGGGTCATAGAATTATCACATCATATACAAAAAACAACAGTAATATTTACAACCACAACAGGACAGAAAAGGAAACCCAGAAAACCTAAAGATATAAAAATATTTTGAAAAAAATTGTATTCTATATTTACTACGAAAAGCAATTTGAAGGCAACTTTTGCTAAGATTTAAAAGAATCATAGCTTTAAGGACAGCCGTCCCTCGCTAATCTGTGTTTAGACAAGCCGTTTCTCTGGAGTTGACATCCCATCATCTTCTGTGAATTCAGACTTGTGAAGACAAAGAATCATAAATAAAATGGGACCAGGAAAACTGAAGCTCTTCATTTAGAATCTGCTTGTATCATTTGACAGTACATTTTGAGTATAATTGTACAGACTCCTTAAATTAAGATAGACCCCGGTGTTTTTGCAGCACTAAACCTTCAGTCACTTGTGATGAAAGATTGTTTTCTCCCTCCACTAGCTTAGCTTAGTGTCCTGTTACCTGGATTAATTCTTGCTTTGCATGTTTTGAAGAAATATTTTCAGTAAATATATGTAATTTTCAAAAGAATTAAGCTTATCCTGTTGAAATGTTTCCTGCATAATGATATCTTTTAATAGGCTGTTTAATCTTATATTGATCTAGTTTTATCAATTTTCTTCTGATTAGGGTTTTGGGAGTACTATTATCACATTTTCTATAAGGTTATGTTTTCTATGTCTTCTGTAATTGTACAGTGCTCTCTTTTCTTTATCCAGTTAGATCATATTTTTCTTACAGTTGAAGCATTTGTTTTATGTAACATAATTGCTGTTCTATTTGAGCTGAAATCTATCATTTTTAAAGCATATTCTATTTGCTGTGCTTCTGGAAAGTTCTCAGCTCTCTCCTTTCTTGTGTTGCATTACATTTTATTAGGCTATTTTTCTGTGCATTAAAGTGCAAATCATGCTTTATTTCATCATCCTAACATTGTTTATCATAGAGATTAATGCTTTAAATTAAAAGAAATTTTACTCTTTCTTAGAGAAATATAAAGTCCTTGCAATTCTTTAACTTTATTTACAACTTGCAGTTCATTGAATTATGTGAGACATGTATGGCTACACATATACATATGGTTCAGGACATTATTGTTTTAAAATATTTAACAAAATTATGTGTTGCTGCCATTAGGTTATGTTTATAGGTAGCCATATTGTTGAGGCTCTTATGGATATCTTCCCTGTTATGTAGAGACGATCCTATCTCACAGTTGATGTCCTGGTCCTCTGTCTTGTACAATATCACCTCTTCTTGCTCTTCCATGATG